>JAJPGS010001580.1:1080000-1680000 GCA_028654335.1 Alnus rubra | reverse complement strand
ATTACACACATACCTCTAAAGTCCCTAGAAGCTGCCCCAGCATTCTTTTGTTCCTGCTAACCAATCTTGGGTCCTCATCCTTCGGCAATACCCTTGGAATATGCTCCATTGCTGGACCTTCAGAATCCTAACAATTATAAATAAATAACAGAAATAAGAGCATTAAGACTTATGGCCCCAAATCAACTGTCCTCAAGAATACACGAAAAATATGAAATTTACAGTATTGGCTGCTCTTTGGTTTCCATCCCTCCTCAACCACCCACTCTGCTGCAAATTCGATGGCTCTCTTTCGCTCTGATTAGTAGCGCCAGCTCCAGCAGTTCCCTCCCTGGTTGCATCCTTCCTCTTCAGATCCTTCGCCGTTTCTGCATCCTCAGCGATCTCCCCATCCTCCAGCTTAATTTGCAAATCAAGACAAGTTCAATTAACCATTTTCTGGAAAACTATGCTCTTCCAGAACAATATCAAAATGGACAAATAATACATAAAAGCTTTCTTAACTAAACCACACACACACACACACAAAAGCTACCATACTGTTTAATTGAGGCAGGCTATCATTCATCAGAAAACCAAAACAATACAGAAAAAGAGATTACATGCTTTTGCGGTTATGTCTGAAAGAAATATTAAGAAATAAGAAAAATTATCAGCTTAACAGAACGGTGCCATTTCGTTCATTTGAGGCAAACCATCATTTTATCAACCAAAACAACGAAAAACATTCTCCAAACTGTTAGTTCCTTTTCCTTTCCCTAATCTCCTCATTAACCAAACAGGCGGATTAGATATATAAACCCATAACAGGTATATTACTATAGGCTATAGCCTTAAAATCTGTTAACCAAACAGAGGATTGCAATATATAATCAGAATTGCGAAGGATTTAGTACCTTGACTACCGCGGACGATAGTCGGCGTTTGGCTGGAGGTTGATCTTCCGCGTCAGTCTTATCTGCCTGAAATCGTTCACAACAATAGAAAAAAAAAAATATATATATATATATATATATAAGACCAAATAAGAACCCAAAATTGAAAAAGAGAAAACTAAGATGTAGCGGAAAGCGAAGAAATAGAATGGGGTAAGAGTTAACGTACGGGTCGAACGAAGCCTCGCTGACGAGCTCCGTTGGCGGCGAAGTTGCGAGGGCCGGCACCAGAAAAGCCTCCCCTGCGGAGTCCCCGAGGATCTCGAAGCCGCTCCGCAATCTGAAATTGGTCAAAGGAAAAACAAGAACAGAATTAGAGGAGAGAAAGAGAGAGAGAGAGAGAGAGAGAGAGAGAGAGAGAGAGAGAGAAAGGGTTTTGGGGACCTGGCGTTGTTGGCGTAGGAGCTCATCGATCTCTCTACGGAGCTCCTCCTCTGTCTTCTCCGCTGCTGCTGCGGTGCTTCCCATATCTCTGAGATGGAAGAAACTGCTCCAATTCAACCAAGCGGGGTTTGTGTGCGCTTTTTACTGTGGGGGACTGGGGAGAAGAAACCCTCACAAACTATACGCCCCGGATTTTATCTGAGACCCTTTAAAATAAAATGGTTTGGAGGTCACCCACCTTTGCCGCATTTCCTTTTTTTTAAGATTTTGTATGTAAAAATGTCTAATTAAAAGCTTCAAAAACGTATTGAAACGATTGTCTAAACAATATTTTTAGACAAGTATTGTACCTCAATCAATGTACAAATATTTTATGTTTTAGGGGTTCTCGTTCTTGCTGGTTTGAGCCCTCGACCCCTGTTTTTCGTTCCTGTTTGTCCCTTTGTTTCCACTAGCCTTGATTGTTACCTTTTCTTCTCTCTAAGTGTCGTTCTGTAAAACTAAGAGGTGACGGTATTATACTCTAATCCTTATGAGGATTGGGAGTTTGTGGTGTTTCAATCTACTGATGAGTTGTATGGGTATGGCGCCAGCAGCCACCCAATGAAAGAAAGCGTGTCTCCCAATTTTTTTTGTTCGGTTTTCAAGTCACATCTTTGAAGTTAGATCATGCTTTCTCGGCAGTGTGCATGACACGCAAGAGAGGCTTTTATTGTTGTCCATCTGCCTAGGCAGCTGCTCCCAAGTCGGAATCCAGTATCTAACTTTGTTTTTAGAGTGTCTTTGTATCCTTAATTACTGTCACTGGCCCTTTGAGTCTCATATTATAATAAATGGTTTCTTTGTTAATTTCTCTTTCTTTATTATTTTTATCTCACTCTTTCTTTTTGTTTGGGTTAAAAAAATAATAATAATAAGAAAAGAAAAGAATATTTAAAGATAAACTATATTTTTCATACCACAATCGCACTACGCTGACATGGCATGAGCTAGTAGCCTATAAATCAACTCACATTGAAATATAATAATCTAATGGTTATTAGCCCATGCCACATTAGCATAGTATGATTGTATTGTGAAATATAATATTACTTATATTTAAATGGGTATAAAGAAATAATAGATAATCAAATAAATAATGCATTTGAAAAGCCATTAGCTAAAATAGGAAAAAAAGTTACTTTTGTTAGCTATTTTAGATGGAAATTTAAAGAATTCATTGTAGATGCTCTAATGAATTTGAACCTGTGAAGAAAAAAAAATAAAAAATAAAATTATGTAACGACTTAGAAAAAAGCACTAGCTACATCTGCGCTATTACTCTAAATGGACTGGTCAATTTGGAGCTTCCCTAGAATCTCTTATAAAGTCTAATTTCACCTAGTAACTAAGCAATGTGAGACTTATAAACCATCTACTATATGTGAACAACTTCTCATTTTCTCAATGTGGAACCGTATGTTACATTTTATATGTAATGAGGTAATCTTTGCATTAAAAAAAAATGCGTACGATTTTATTTTTATTTTTTTTAGAAATGTCTTGTGTTTTATTTTTAAGTAGTATTTTGTTTTTAAAAAACATAAAAGAGTTTTAGAGTTTGTTGTGAAAAAGAGTATGAGAGCATTCACAATAAGCTCTTTAAAATTTCTCTAAATTTAACTTTAATAATCTACTTTTGTTGATTTAGCTAGTCACTTTTTAAAGCTGTTAAATAACACACCCTCTAAATGTTTATGTACTTTAAATAACGAGTAATTACATTTTTCCTCTATGAACTACCAGTCATTGTCAATATGACACTTCGAACTGACACATTCACCAAAAGAGAGTATTAAACTTCCATTTACATACCAAAACCCCCCTTTCTGTCAGTCAATATCATTAAAAGACTCAAATATCCTAACTTAAAATCAAAATCTACATATATTACCCTTAAAATTAAACAAATAGAAAAGGAAAAAAAAAAAGAATGAAAGAAAGAAATGGGGTGGTTGCCACCATGGGAGGGGGGATGGCTTGCGAGCCACCCTCGGGTTGCATTTGGGGTGGCCTGTGGAGAAAGCACTGGGTGGCTGCGCGTCCACCACAAGTTTAGAGGTGGCCGCAAGTCACCTCTAGGGGTGGCTCGAAGGCCACCCCAGCCTATGGGGTGACTGTGCAACCACCCCTGGTTGCATTTGGAGTGGGTCGCAGGCCACCCCCAAGTTCGGCAATGGCCGTGAGCCACCCATAAGCGGCTAGAGTTACCCTCTAGCCACCCACAGTCTATGGGGTGGCCACGCGACCACCCTAGATGCAACCCAGGGGTGGCGTGGGGCCACCCCTAAGTTTGGGGGTGGCAGGGAGCCACCCCAGCCACCTCTAGGGTGGCTCGCAAGCCACCCCCTCTTCCTTTTTTAGGTTTGATATTTTTTATCAAATTATTGTTTAAGGGTATTTATGTATTTAAACGAAATATAACAGCTAAAAATAGAATATTCCATCCGATTTAATGAAATTCCCTAACAGAACGAGGGTTTGATATGTAAATGGCAGTTCGATGCTCTCTTCTGGTGAGAGTGTCAGTTCAAGCATATTGACAATGGCTGATAGTTCATAGGGGAAAAGGTAATTATCCTTTTAAATAATAATTATTTTTTATTGATAAAATTAACTACTAAAAACATTCAATGCATTAAATTTAAGTCAAACCAAATCTTCTGAAGCATTCAATGCAAAAAAAATTAAAAATTAAAAAAAGAAAAAGAAAAAGAAATTTTAACATTCACTTTTTCGCTATTTAGATTTAAAGAGAAATTTTGATAAATGTTAAATTTAACTTTTGATAGAGGGTTTGTTAATTAGTAGTTTTTATGTGTTTTGTTAAAAATTTAGAAAAAAAAAAACAAAAAACAAAAAACAACGACAACAACAACCAAATTTAAAGAGCTCATTGTGAGTGCTCTAAGTGGAGCAAGCCACATAAAAACCCATATGATCAACAAATAAGTGAAAAGAGTTTTCAATGTTTGAAAAACGAAAATAAGTTTCAAAATATTGCCAAACAAACCTATGGAATTATAAACGGCCGTTTCGTGCAGCTAGTCCAAATTTTCCTCTTCACTACAATAGTTACAATTCTAAAATCACTTTCTCTCACACTCAAATTAATTACATCTATTTATTAAGATACAGAAAAAAAAAAAAAAAAAACCAACATCTAACAACCGATTTTAAAATAACTATGAATTTACAAGTGTGCTAAAGTGACCAATCAAACTACCGAGATGTACCAAAGAGGCAATTTTTTTCTATAATATCCTTATTCTCTTAAAAAATAAAATAAAAATTAATAAAACTATTATTTTTTAAAACAAAAAAAAATTAAAATTTAAAAAGAAATTAAAAACTTTAAAAATTAATTTTTCTTTTTTTAAAAAAAATAAAAAATCAAGGGATGGCTCGACAGCCACCCTAGAGGAAGCCAGAGGTGGCATTTCGGCTACTGTAATGCCCTGCCTTTTACAAAAAAAAAAACGTAAATGGTTGTATCTAATAAGCTACGTGACATTTGAGTCAACTGTTTCAATAATATAATGGTTATTGATTTATTTAAAAGCACATAATGCAATGATATGATGTAATAACAGTTATATATGCAAAGTCATAAATTATTTTCCTCTTGCACTAGAAATGTAAACTAGGAGGCAGTTCCCAGTTATTGGCCAAAACTAGGAACCGGCTCCAGGGTCCCCGGTTATTAAGAATTAGAAACCGACTCCGGTAACCAAGTAGCCGATTAACCGGTTACCCAGTTACCCCATGTGGTACCTGGTTATCCGGATTGGGTACTGAAATTTTTAAAAAAATGACTTTTTTGGCCTATTTTATGGACTTCATTTAAACGTTTTTTTGGGCTTCATTTAAATGTTTTTAGCCATTTTTTAAGTTATTGGGCCTAATTCAATCACCTATCATCTGGATTTGAAAATGCTTTTAGTGCTAATTAGCTAGCTAATGAGTGTTAAACTAATACATTTTTCAATATCAAAAGCATGAATACTAACAAAAATGCTGATCAAATAACGCTCTACGAAATATAACAGAGTGCTTTGGATATAAATAGGAGATCATGCAACAAATGGCAAGGAAAGCATCCGCAGATGGATTTGGAGAGGTGGAGTCACTTTGCATCTCCGTAGTGATTAATTCAAGCAGTCCCTGGATTATGGAAACAATGATCTAGGGATTCCATTTCTCAAAGAAATAAATGAAAAATAAAAGACTCCTAATTTACCGTGTGTGTGTGATCAATTTATAACAAAATATCTAAATAATGAATTTAAAGAAGACAGATATTTTGTTAACGAAGTAAAAACTCAATCAAGAGAAAAACCACTCAGGGACAACCAAATCCAGGATATCCACTATTTAGAAAACAAAGCTAAGAACAAAGCAATAACACTCACATACCCCGATGCAGCAATCGTTAGGGGTGAGCATGGGGTTTTTTTTTTCCTTTTTTGCCCCTGCCTGGCACCCCTGCGGTTTTGAAAAATTGCACTGGTGAACCGCAAAAGATGAGTTACATCTGTGCGGGGTGAGGTGGTGCGGGGGGGGGGGGGATTGATGCAAGGAGGGGGTGCGGGTTGGGCGGTGCAAGGCGAGTTTGGGCGAATAAGATGAAGAGACGAAACAAGAAACAAAATCACAAATTTATTCAACACAGAATCAAAGACTAGGAACGAGAAACAAAATCATGAATTTATTCAACACAGAATAAAAGACCAAGAATGAGATAATACATGATATTTGTTTACATGAATCATAAATATTGCCAATAAAAGATTACACAGGTGTACCGTAAGAATTGGGCAGATGAAGTGGTTAGGAGGTGAGGTTTGAAGTGCTCTAGAAGCTGAATCTTGAGCCGAAGAACCATGGTCGCCAGTCTTCCTCAAAAATGGAAAAAGAAGAGGGGGTCTTCCAGTCTTCCTCAGAAATGGAAGGAAGAAGACGAAGGGCGGAAGGGGGTGAGGGAGTTAAGGAGAAAAGGAAGAAGACAAAGGGCAGGTAGCGCAAGGGTTTCCTGGCAACTACAAAAAAGAAATGAAGAAGACGAAGGGCGGTGGCTAAGAAAATAGAAATAATGAAGGGGTAGCCGGGTAGGGTTTTTAGAATTTTAGGTCTTTAGAAGAGTCAACGGGGTGGGGCGGGTCCCCGGGGTTTTTTAAAACCCAACCCGTAACCTGCCCCGCCTCGCATGGGTTGGATAAAATCCAACCCGTAACCGCATAAAAACACTTAAAAATCGAAATTTTTTGAGTGGGGCAGGGCGGGTGGAAGGGTTTTTGCCCACCCCTAGCGATTGTCCTTGCACTCTAACGTACCTATACGTGAACGCTTCTCAACCAGGTCTCTTACCTGAAGGGGTTTTCAATGGAATCATTTATTTATCTTAGGGCTCCTCCCTAAGTTGGACTTCAAAATTGATCAAATCACACAACGGCCCTAAAAAAGCTAGCTAATCTCACAATATCTGCCTAAACAACATCTCTAAGTACAAAGGTGTTCAAGCAAGTTTAGATTAATATCCCATTTTTGGATGCCATCCAGGAAGTGCCATCTTATGCCAAGTTTTCCTCTCATGAGAGGGCTTTATTAGATCTTGGAGAAAGAGTAAATCTCTTATCCTATTCGGTTTAATTGCAATTGGGGTTAAGAGAATTGAAGCCTACATCCATGACAATTCAATTGGCTGACAAGTCGGCGAAAAGACCACAGAGAATCATTGAGGATGTTTTGGTAAAAGTGGACAAGTTTTATTTCCCTGTGGATTTTGTTGTGCTTGACACAAAGTTGGTTCAGAATGTTGGGATTCAGATACTGGTAATTCTAGGGTGACCATTCTTAGCTACAGTTAATGCCCTGATTAATTGTAGGACAGGGGTAATGAAGATCTCTTTTGGCAACATGACAGTGGAGCTGAATATCTTTGATATCAGCAATCAGCTGTTAAAGTATGATGAGGTCGAAAGTGTATGTTTGATTGAGGAGATCAAGGAGGACACTGTAGATGAATCAAGCATTGAGGACCCCCTAGAGGCATGTCTTGCTCAATTTGGAAAGGATTTGAATTTAGATAAGTTACTTGAGTAAGCTGATGCCCTTTTGGAGTCTGCTCGTCTGGTGAGCCGTAAGAATGAGGAGAACATAGATGAATCAAACACTAAGAACCTCTTAGTGGCATGCTTTGCTCAATTTGGAGAGGATTTATATTTGGACAAGTTACTTGAGAAAGCTGATGTAATTTTGGAGTCTGCTCCTCTGGTGAGTAGTGAGAATGAGGAGGCAGCAATACCAAAGCCTCCCAAGAAGGAACTTAAACCTCTACAATACATTCTTAAGTATAAGTTCCTAGGTCAAGAAGATGTTTTACCAGTGAGTAGAGCTTTGGTTTTGCTTGATGCTCCAGAGGAAAAGTTACCAGGTGTTTTAAGAGAGCACAAGGAAGCTAATGGTTGGACTATTGATGATAGCAAGTGGGTGAGCCCGATTCATGATGTGCCTAAGCGGGATGGTTTGACAATAGTAAAGAACAAGGATGACGAGTTTGCGCCAACTCATATTCAGTCAAGATGGAGAGCATGGATAGACTACCACAAAGTGCATACTGCCACGAGGAAGGCTTATTTTTTACGCCCATTCATTGATCCAATGGTAGAGTACTTGGCGTGGCATGAGTGTTTGAGACGACCCTATTGGAAGATTCTGGTTACTCAGAGTGATTGTCATCTATTGTGGGAAGTCTGGCTGAAGATTGAAAACTTAGCGCTTGTGAGAGGCAACCCTCATTCCTTTACTTATCACTTGATCTTATTTGTTTGTTTTGTTTTGTCTTTCAGGAGCAGTGTCTGCCATTCAAGTTTGGGGGAGAGTTCTTCTATGGTACACCCAACTTACATCGCCCATTCGGTATTGTATTTCTGGACACATTGGGGACAATGTGTCATTTTAGTTTGCGGGTGGGGTAGACATTTCTGGCTATTATTTTTGTTGTTATTTTTATTGCTTTTGTGTGACAAATAAAAAATAAAAATAAAAAATTGCTAGGTTGTTGATTGAGCATGATTACATCTTACTATAGTTTGCATATCATTGGTTTGCTTAACATCCTGAATGCTGCATATCATTAGAAATCTGAATCTGTTGACTCATCTGCTGGATTAGAGAGACCTCACTTGTTTTAATTGAAATTCACAAGCACATTTGCATTGGTTTTGTGGGGTATGAAATTTGAAGTGAGGAATGTGTATCATAAGATTTGTTGGATGATTTGTTGATGAAACCTTGGCAGTTTAATAGAAAAAAACATAAAAAAATAATAATAAAAATTCATCAATTTTAGTTCGCATTGAGTAACCGGGCCTCTTGCCTCACTAAACATTGAGTGTTCGCATAAAAAGATGCAGAATTTAAATTTGATTGATTGTATGTCTAGTTTGGCTTTGTAGCCTTTTTGACTTGAGTAATTAAGCCCTTAAGGATGTTTCTACATCTAATGCCCTAAAACCATTTGGTTTGGGAGTCACTGGCCCAACACTTGCTACATAGGTCAATTAGAAAGCTTAAGGGAGTCAAACATTGTATAGCCTACACAGATTAAAAAAAAAAAAAATCACATTTTAATTTAAGCCTTGGTTGTTTTCATCTAATAAAATTCCTATGAATTTTGGGGTACACAAACTTTAAGAAAAATTGAAACCTCTTAAGTCTATGTTAATCTCACTTTGCACTTATTGGAGCATGTGTGGTCTCAATTCTCTAGCTATGAGTTAAATGATTTGTGATGTCTGATGTGATTGTGATGTTCACCTTGTTAAGCCTAATCATGATATAAGAACCATGTGTTTGTGTGGAAGTTTTTGTTTTGACAACAACATAGTAATTTAAAATGTTTGTGGGTATCATTTCTAGCAAACCATAACTAGACTTCACACGTCCTTTAGGGAGTCCTAGGGGTTTAAAAGGTTTGTGAAAAATGAAATTGACTTCTAAAGATAAACAACAAGTGTGTGCACAAAGTGTCAACAAAAATAAGCACAACGGAAAGTAAATGACACAAGGATTTTTGTTGACGAAGTGAAAACTCAGTTAAGAGAAAAACCACTCCGGGGCAGCCAAACCCAGGAATTCTACTATTCAGAAGACATAGCTAGAGACAAGACAGTAACACTCACATATACCCGATGCAGTGGTCGTATCTTGATCTCTGACGTGTAACCCAACACGAACGCTTCCCAACCAGGTTCTCCTACTTGAAGGGGTCTTCAATGGAACTCCTTACCTTAGAGCCGACCTCTAAGATAGACTTCAGTTGTAGCACAACAACAGCACATTTGAAAAAGGGCTTTAGAGGAAATATCACGTCTCTGAGCAGTTGTGGAATTCAATACCGAATTCTTGCAGTTCTCAATGCCAAGGGGCCTCTATTTATAGGCTGGGGGCTCAAATGAGCGTCAAGCAAAAATATACCTGGGCGCCGTCTGGACGGTGGACATGGGCCGTCCGGACGGACAACTGTGCAACAAGATTTTTCAAAAATTTCACGGGGAAATCTTTCCTGTTTAAGAGCCTCGTCTGGACGGGATGACACATCGTTCGGACGGTCGCAAGTCCACTGCAAGTAATTTCCTTATAAGGCTTTAGAGTGTCCGGAAGGCTATTCTTCAACACGCAATTTCCATATCTGCAATGCGCGCGTCCGGACCATGATAGGCAGTTGTCCAGACGGTTGAAGTCGAATCGGCAATTTCCTTCTTTGATGCACGCGCGTCCGGACCACAGCTGTCAGACGTCCGGACGATCATATTTGAATTGCGATTCTTGCCTTAAGGAGACGCGCATCCGGACGGGATACCACATCGTCCGGACGGTTGATTGATCTTCCCTTTCTTGGAACTTGGAAAGAAATCAGAAACTGATCGAGTACTGGGAGGCGTCCGAACGTGCTGCTGAAACGTCCGGACGGATGCAAGCTGGCACAGAAAACTTCTCGATACAGTATGGGGTCCGGACGGAATGAACACTTCGTCCGGACGGATGATGCTGGTCTGTCTAGCATCCAGACGGGATGACACGTCGTCCAGACGGATGGAACAGTGGACAGATGGGCGTCCGGATGGGATGGCTCGATCGTCCGGACGGCTGACAGGGAACTTGAATTCTTTTGACTTGCATACTCTGAATAGTAGAATCACTGTTTACAACATCTTTACACTTATAAATGATTTTGTCCAAACACAGAATGAGGCCAAAATACTAACAAACTCCCCCTTTGGCCATTCTGGGACAAAAATCACTTGACCGGTTTGGAAATACATTCCCGATCCAAAATAAAAATTACTCCCCCTTTTTGTCACAAAGGGACAAAGGGTAAAACAAAGTAATAAAAACTAACTGTCATAAAAATTACTCCCCCTAACGGTCTCAGAAGGACCCTGGAAACAGAGTAATATAAGTTCAACAGTTATCAAAAATAAAGACTGAAAAAAAAAATTGCTGAATAGGGAGAAAACAGCAAAGTAAGGGCCTTCACAAGTATTGTAGCACACACATGTATTTCTGTCTGAAAAGCTAGTCATAGAGCAAGTCAGAATTATGAGAACATGGAGATGATAGACCAGTATAACAGAAACAAAGGTTACCCTGCTAAAATAATGAAGATAACCTGCTCAACTCATGCAATGCGTGTGTGTGTGTGTGTGAAGACTGAACCCACAAGGTTTGAAAAAATCATGACAAGAGCAACCAGATTTCATAAAGAAGAGAGAGGATCTGTGACAGATTAGCCAAAAGTCAAACCTTACTCTTACTAGGGCCTAGCCATCCTCATCTGATACACTCCCCCTAAGATACAGCACCGAATTGTTTTACTTGTACCATGAGGGTCAAGATAAAATTTTTACTTGCTCATAGAGGGCAAGGCATATTGCAGATTCAGTACAGAAGCAGTGAATAAACAATTTTAAAGCACAAAATTCATACAAATAGCTGCTCAATTCTTATGGTGCTGCAAGCTAGAGGAAATGCCAGAGTTTTGAGATCCTAGGTTCAACTAGCCTGTGGTCAATTTGACCATCTTATCACAAACCTCTTCTCTTATTCAGAAATTCTAGAAGCAAACAGTTAGAGAAGGAAAAGTACGCACCTTCGGGGAGTCTAGGATAGTGCATGAAGTCATCACATGAGACAAGCGACTATCAAACAAAACAATGAGCATGGAAAAACTTTTGTACATGTCAGACTAATGTTTTCACCCACATGTAAGCATAATATATCAATGCTCAATAGACTAGTAAACCAGAAAGAATACATGAAATAGCTAACATACCTTGTGAAAGACTTACCCTGCTACGAAGACTCCCCCTCCCCTTTTTTTTTTTTATTATTTTTTATTACAACATCATGCTATCAGAGGATAAAGAATTCATCCTAGCATGGAACATCATGTCTAGGACATGGCACAAACACCAATGTCTTTACGAAGAGACTCAAACCTGCTACCATCTATTGGTTTGGTAAGTATGTCAGGCAATTGATTTTCAGTGGTAATGAATGACAGAGACACCACCTCAGATTCCACAAGATCACGTAAAAAGTGATGTCTGATGTCGATGTGCTTGGTACGAGAGTGCTGAACAGGATTCTTTGAGATATTAATCGCACTAGTATTATCACAGTTGATAATCATAGTATCTTGAGAGAATCCGTAGTCCCCCAGCAGCGTCTTCATCCACAATAATTGAGTGCAGCAGCTACCCGCAGCAATATACTCAGCCTCAGCAGTGGAGAGAGAAATAGACGCTTGCGTCTTGCTCATCTAAGCTACCAGATTGTTCCCCACATAGAAGCATCCCCAGAGGTGCTTTTTCTATCATCAGCATTTCCAGCCCAATCTGCATCAGAGTATCCTGCAACAACAAGATTTGTTTCTCTAGAATACCATATGCCATAATAGAGGGTATCATTTACATACCTGATGATACTCTTAACTGTAGTGAGATGGGATTCCTTAGGATTTGCTTGGAAACGAGCACAAACACCCACACTGAAACCAATGTCTGGTAGGCTGGCTGTAAGATACAGGAGGCTCCTTATCATACTCCTATAAAGTGATGGATCACAGATTTGCCTACAAGATCACTATTGATCTTGACACAGGTGCTCATGGGAGTGCGAGCATGACTTTTTCCATCCAACCCAAAACGTTTGACCAGATCCCTAGCATACTTAGACTGAGAAATGAAGATGCCTTCAGCAGTTTGCTTAACTTGAAGGCCAAGGAAGTAGTTCAGTTCACCAATCATGCTCATCTCAAATTCCTGCTTCATTTCCTCAAAGAACTCATGGGCAAGAGAGTCTAAAGTAGCTCCAAAAATAATGTCATCAACATAAATTTGAGCGATGAGTTTGTGAGTACTTGTTGCCTGATAAACAGAGTTCGATCAGCTTGTCCGCTTGTGAATCCCTTCGCCAGGAGATAAGTGGTGAGACGCTCATACCATGCCTGAGGAGCCTGCTTAAGCCCATATAGTGCTTTTTCAGCTTGTACACATGATGGGGATGATGAGGGTCTTGATAACCCTTCGACTGTTCTACATAAACTTCTTCTTGTAGAACTCCATTTAAGAAGGCACTTTTTACATCCATCTGATATAATTTGAAGTCAAGATGACAAGCAATAGAGAGAAAGATTCTGATAGACTCTAACCTTGCAACAGGGGCAAAGGTTTCATCAAAGTCTACTCCCTCTATCTGAGTATATCCTTGTGCAACAAGATGGGCTTTATTTCGAACCATAGTACCATGTTCATCTGTTTTATTCTTGAAGATCCACTTGGTACCAATAATATTCTGTTCTACAGGACGGGGAACCAAGGTCCAGACATCATTTCTGGTGAACTGATGGAGCTCATCATGCATTGCAGAGACCCAGCCTTCATCCTGTAGGGCTTCATCAACTTTCTTGGGCTCTGTCTGAGCTAGATAGCAGCTGTAAGAGACTTGATTGGCTACTTCACTGGTGGGCTGAATGACTCTGCTTCTCAGCCTACGCCTTTCATCTATGTTCCCAAGCAGCTGCTGAGGAGGAGGATTATGCTTCACCCATGATTTCTTAGGAGGATTAGCAGGAGTATCCTCATCTTCGGAGGTAGTAGGAGTGGTATCCGAAGTCGTTGGAGAAGAAGGAGATTCATCTGGAGACTCCTTTGAAGAAGGATTAATGATATCAGTTGGGGCTGCTGAAGGCTCAGCTGAATCGAACTGTTTTTCCTCCATGCTGATAGGTCTCTGAACTTCTTCATCATCAACTACTACATTTATCGATTCCATCATAGTCTCTGTTCTTTTGTTGAAGACTCTGTATGCACGACTGTTTGTGGAATATCCCAAGAATATACCTTCATCACTCTTGGTGTCAAATTTCCCCAGATTTTCCCTGTCACGAAGTATATAACATTTACTTCCAAAAGTTTTAAAATACTTCACTGTGGGTTTCTTACCTCGCCAGATTTCATAGGGAGTCTTGTTTGTTTCAAGCCTAAGATAGACCCTGTTGATGATATGACAGGCAGTGTTTACAGCTTCTCCCAGAAGTGTTGAGCAAGATTTTTTGAGTGGATCATCACACAAGCCATCTCTTGAATTACCATGTTCTTCCTTTCAACAACTCCATTCTGCTGAGGAGTGATAGGAGAAGAAAATTCCTGCTTGATTCCATATGAGCGACAGAATTCTTCGAACTTGGAATTTTCAAATTCTCTTTCATGATCACTGCGGATTCTCACAATCTGGCAATTTTGCTCAACCTGAATCTTCTTGAACAATTGTTGAGCTGTATCAAAGGCATCAATTTTTTCCGAATAGGAATAGCCCATGTATATCGAGAGAAGTCATCAACAATAACCAGAGTATATCTTTTGCCACCTAGACTAGCAGTTCTAGTGGGACCCATGAGATCTATGTGCAGTAATTCCAAATTTTTGGAAGTGAGAATACCTGAGGTCTTCTTATGGGCTACTCGAGTTTGTTTCCCTAGTTGACAGGGACCACAGATTCCTTTTCCAGTCTTCTCCATTTTGGGCAGGCCTTTAACAACATCTTTGCCTGTAATTTTTAACATATCGGAGAAATTGAGATGCCCTAACCTCTGGTGCCATAGATCACTGTCATCTATGGTTGCTTTGTTGCAGAAAATCAGAGGATCTGCAGCCAGACCAGGAAGACCGTAACAATTGTCAGCAGTTCTTTCTCCTCCCATGAGCCATCTGCCACTACTGTCAAATATATTGCATTCCTACTTGGAGAATTGCACCACCAAGTCATTATCACATAACTGGCTGATGCTAAGGAGATTTTCCTTGAGTCCTTCTACATACAGAGCTTCTTGAGATGTTCCGAGGCCTGGAATGTCAATGATCCCTTTACCAATGACTCTGGATTGACTCCCATCTCCATAGGTGATTCGCCCACCTTTGCCCATCTGAACTTCTTTTAGCAAAGTCTTATCACCTGTCATGTGTTTAGAACAACCACTATCCAAATACCACAAACAAGTATCAAGAATTTTTAGTGCAGTATGAGAAACTAAACACAGATTATCTTCCTTTTTGACCCAGACTTGTTTGGAAGTTTTTTGATTATTAACCAGGACAGATCTTTGCTCATTAGGGTTGAGGTATGCTAACTTCTCACTAATGAGTTTCACTTGATCACTTAATACTTTAACTTGTTCTTCAAAACCTGGTTCATCTTTCCTAGGGATAATGGTTTTCTTCCAAGGTTTCTGAGACCTAATTTGGAAACAGTTTGGATGAATATGACCAATAATACCACAGTGATGACAAGTAGGTATAGATTGATTATCCCCTTTACCCTTACAAATAGATTGAGTATGAGACATGATAGGTTTAATGAACATGCTCTTATGAACAGACATATCATGTGAAATAGAAGCAATTTTATCATTACTCAATATAGACATAGTAAAAGTCAAAAAAGAAAAACACTCAAGAAATTTAATCTTCTCAGAGTGTACCAAGCTCTGATACCAATTGAAAATTGAATTGACTTCTAAAAATAAAGTCTGTGCATAAGTGTCAACAAAAATTAAAGTACAGCAAAAAGTAAATGACACACAAATTTTTGTTGACGAAATAGAAACTCAGTTAAGAGAAAAACCACTCCGGAGCAGCCAAACCCAGGAATTCCACTATTCAGAAGACATAGCTAGATACAAGACAGTAACACTCACATGTATCGATGCAGTGGTCGTACATTGATCTCTGACGTGTAACCCAACACGAACGCTTCCCAACCAGGTTCACCTACCTCTTCAATGGAACTCCTTACCTTAGAGCCAACCTCTAAGATAGACTTCAATTGTAGCACAGCAAGAGCACACTTGAATAGGGCTTCAGAGGAAATATCACGTCTCTGAGCAGTTGAGGAATTCAATACCGAATTCTCGCAGTTCTCAGTGCCTAGGGGCCTCTATTTATAGGCTAGGGGCTCAAATGAGCGTCAAGAAAAATATACTTTGGCACCGTCCGGACGGTGGACATGGGCTGTCCGGACGGACAACTGTGCGACAAGATTTTTTGAAAATTTCGCCGAGAAATATTTCCTTTTTAAGGACATCGTCCGGACAGGATGGCACATCGTCCGGATGGTCGCACGTCCGCTGCAAGTAATTTCCTTATAAGGCACTCCAATGTCCGGACCACGGGGGATGAGCGTCAGGACGGCTATTCTTCAACATGCAATTTCCATATCTGTAATGCGCGCGTCCGGACCAAGATAGGCAGTCGTCCGGACGGTTGAAGTTGAATCGGCAATTTCCTTCTTTGATGCACGCGCGTCCGGACCACAGCTGTCAGACGTCCGGACGGTCATATTTGAATTACGGTTCTTGCCTTATGGAGATGCACGTCCGGACGGGATACCACATCGTCTGGATGGTTGACTGATCTTCCCTTTCTTGGGACTTGGAAAGAAATCAGAAACTGATCGAGTACTAGGAGGCGTCAGGACGTGCTGCTGAAACGTCCGGACGGATGCAAGCTGGCACCGAAACTTCTCAATACAGTATGGGGTCCTGACGGAATGAACACTTCGTCTGGACGGATGATGCTAGTCTAGTCTGTCTAGCGTCCGGACGGGATGAAACGTCGTCCGGACGGATGGAACAATGGACAGATGGGCGTCCGGACGGGATGGCTTGATTGTCTGGACAGCGGACAGGGAACTTGAATTTCTTCTAACTTGCAGACTCTGAATAGTGGAATCCCTGTTTACAGCATCTTTACACTTAAGTGATTTTGTCCAAACACAGAATGAGGCCAAAATACTAACAAGATTATATTGGAAATGGATGCAAAACAAGTTGTAAATGATGTGAATTCAAGAATCCCCAACCATGATGTTGCTGGACATTTTGTGGAGGGGATAATCATGGAGATGCAAGGGCTAACGACAAGTATCTATCTCTCATGTGGGAAGAGATGCTAACAATGTTGCTCATCTACTAGCGAATAAGGTCTCTACAAGGGAGATAGATTATGTTTGGTTTGAAGATTGTCCTAATTTTATTTTGCATGTTGTACTTAAGGAGATTTCCTCTCCCTAGATTGGCTACTTTGTTCTAAAAAGAAAAATATAACATGTATTGTCTCCATTAATATTCCATAAAAATGTACTTTATTTGAAAGAGTGATGGGACATCATTCCGGTAACAACCACCGATAAATCATGCTCTCTCTCTCTCTCTCTCTCTCTCTCTCTATATATATATATATATATATATATATATATATATAATCATAGAAATCCTCCATATAGTTTATCCAAGTTCTTAACCTCTTCTCAGTAAGGTTGACGTTGTCCTAAGGGACTTGTAATACAACACTGGTGCCCCGAATATTGTACGCGTACAATCATATACTAGCAGGCCGACTGTATTCGACTTCGGGTGGCCCACAATACTAGCAAAGTCGTAACCGTAACTCTATCTGTGACGACCCACTTTTTACAAAAAGGCGTAAGTAATTATATCTGGATAATTACATGTCATTAACCATTCAGAGACGATAAATCTAGCAGCGGAAAATACGAATATCTTTTTTTTTTTTCTTTACAAACGTCAGGGATAATTCCCTTACAATATATTTAGAGCTTTGACTGAAATTCCTCTAGAAATACATTAAAAGTTCTTTACACTAATTACAAAGAAACATGTGTCACATATGACACCAAAGCATACATGAAAACTTACTAAATACAAATAAATTCCTAAACATGTTACATACAAAATAGTATAAACATTTACAAGTACAAAGCACTAAAATCCTAACTACATAGCTTTAAATCTCTTAAACTAGCAGTTAATCCATTCCATAATCTTCAGAACCTGTGCAAACATCTATGAGACGGTGGTTATAACCACAACCCCATAGTTCCATAAGTGAGCTACTTGGCATTCAACAACATCATGATTTATGCGTTATTTAAGGAAAAGAGATATGACACAATTATTAGATAGTTTTCTATGCAAAGCTTAACAGTTCAATATAGTCATTGCACTCCTCTCGTTTAAAGCCGTTAGCCGTCAATTTCGCCTTATTTGGGACGTTCGACGACGTGTCCCCCTACATTACATTTTATTAGCATCTTTTTGCACTAACAGAGTACGTTCCACGTCACTCTACTAGCACTTTGAAGGACAATAGCAATCAATATGAATTATTGGGTTTTCGGTTTCAAGCACAATTCCCATCCTGAACCGTTGGGAGACGTTGCGCCCAATATTAATAGGTTGATTATTCACAGTATCCAATAATCAGTCACACGCATCCAATTAAAATAAAGGGTTAAGTACTCCTCTAGTCCCTGAGTTTTGGAAACTTTATTTTTTAGTTCTTGAGTTTCAATTTGCATCACAGATGATACCTCAGTTTTGAAAAATGACCGAATAAGTACCTCGGTTAACTTATCCGTCCAAAAACTAATGGACGGCCACGTGTCAACCTCAGATAAGTTGTGTGGGTTAATTGTAATTTTACCTTATGTCAATTGTATTGTCTTATTTCCCTAAAAGAGTTCCAGATTATCCTGGAACTTGTTAGTGGGTTGAATGCCCGTAGGTAGTGGGTCAATCCATTACAGTAGTGGTCAGTTAATTGTAAGTGGGTTGCATTAGTTATGGGAAGTGGGACAGTGGGTATCAGCCATGTGTGGCAGTTACCCTGAGTAAGTATGTTAGTCTTTTGTTTCATGTATTTAAACACAGGAGTAAATGAATGAAAGACATCTCAGGAAAGTGTTAACCATATAGCCGTGTGTTTATGTGTTATCTTTTGGAGTGTCAAGCATATAGCCGAGTGATTATGTGAGTGGAGGATTAGCCGCTCGAAGTGCTATATTATTATTAATTACTTAGGATCATGTCAAGTGGTATCAGAGCCGTGTTCCTGCAACCATGGCTGAGGGTACTCGTGTAGCAAAATTAACCAAATCTTTGGCCAAGTTAAAAGAGGATTGTCTTCTTGAGAACTAGAAATTATCTCAACTAGCTGATTCTTTCAATCAACTTCGGGCAAACTGATAAGTCTTGAATTATTCGATTCAAGACCCCTTTATTTGCATTTGTTAGACCTAGTTCGTATTGTATATATAACGTTTTGTCGTAGTTTTTGTGTTTTATCTTATTTTCAGGTCTTAGTTGAATTCTAATTCAAAACACTTGAATTAGACCTGAAAATACATCAAGAGTACTTTAGCCATTTTCCTGCAAGTTGAAGAATCGTCCAAGGCAATTCGATCGATCCACTATTTGTACAGCCACTAATTCGATCGATCGACTTTTCGATCGATCGACATATTTTAGATCGATCGACTTCGCATCTTCCAGAAAATCAGATATTTCCAGATCTTTGCATTCTTTATGCAATTCAAATCATAAGTTGGATTTTGTGGACAGAATTGGACGCCGACCAGCTCTGTTTGTGCGGCTAGGATTAATCCTTGATGGTCTTTTGTGAATCCAAATCTCTATATATATGAGATTAGGGTTTTAGGTTAGAACATGCATCTTTTGGGGTTTGTTCGGATTTTCTCAGGTGTATCACTTTAATTCTTCATGTTTTAGTTTACTTTGATGCACGTTTTCTAGGTTTAATTCCAGAGAACAATTTCCTTTCCTAAATTTCAAGTTCTAGCTTAGCTTGTTCTTCATTTTTCTTCCTCTTTTGTAATCCGAATTTCTTTAAGTTTAATATAGTTGTTTTTAAATCATTTCTTTCTTGTTTCTTTACTGCTTTCCTTTAAATTCATGCTTAACTTAGATTCAATTCATGTCTAGCTAAATTAGTCCTTAGGGTTTGATCCAAGTCCTATCCAAAATTATGTAGTGTTCTTGATGTTCTTAGGATTTTCTTTAGATGTTTGATGATTGTTGAGGACTAGAGGATATCAAAACCCATGCTAAAAGGTTTTGGTATCAAGATTCCAATCAAATTTATTCATGAAAAAGAGTTTAACTTGTCTATGAGTTTTTCTTGAAGTCTTGAGTAAAACCAACATTCTTGGAAACAAGAATGATGTCTTTTTCAATGGTGCTATTTGACATGATGTATGATCTCTCATTAGAGTCACCTTATAGGGTATGCTAGGGAACACCAATCATTTCACCCCTTTGGTAGTCTAATTGTCTTTCAATTGTAGTTTAACTTTATGTGGAATGATTTGGTGTGAAACTAGATATCTTATCATTGTGGCCTAAATAGGGTTTTCATGTATTGTGTACACTTATTAGGATGTGTTATAGAGTAGTAAGCTAGGGCACATTAGTCACTCCACACCTTTGGTAGAGTAAAATGTTTTTCAATTATAGTTTAATCTTTACGTGGAGTTGATTAATGTAAATCTAGGTGCTTTATGATTACGTCTTAACGAAAGTATTTTCATGTCGAGGTCGTCGTAGTGGTTGACGCCCATTACGCGCTCATATCAAGCATGTTAAGAAGATCCATATAGACTTTAAGCATTGCATAGGTTGAGGATTGGATAGGATCAACACTCTAAGTTTTCTTTTAAGTTAATTTCATTCCCGCTTTTATTTCTTCACCTTGTCGTTGTAGCTTCAATTCTACAACCTTTACTTTTATTTTTGTTTTTTTAAGTTAAGTTAAATACGTTCCTTTTCATATTCCATTATGCAAAACAACCAATAATCCCTGTGGTTCGATCACCCTTACTATAGTACAATTGATTCGTACTATTGCGAGTGGTAAACTTATAAATTTAAAATCCACGTGTAGCCGGCGAGTCCCGAGCTATACCAATTTTTGGCGCCGTTGCCGGGGATTAACGGTTGTTTATGGGATATTTAGGATTGTATTTAGTTTGATTTAGTACATAGTGTTAATTCTGTCCATAAGTTGTTTTTGGTTCTGTATAAAAACTGTTTTTAGTGTTTTTTGGGTTTTACTTCGGTTCTGTCTGTTTTCTGCAGAATTCTGTTTCTGCAGAAATATCGATCGATCGACATTTTGGACCTGTAATTTCGATCGATCGACGTTTCGATCGATCGACATAACATTCGATCGATCTAATTTTGTTTTGAGCAGCACTGTTTTTCTGCTGACTCTAGACCGAACCTCCACTTAATTTATTACTGTTCTGTGCATATTTAGACTTCAATTTTGTTTTAGATTTTATTTTCTGTATTTTCCTTGCATTTTTTTTTCTCTTCTGCAGAGAATCGATCCACGTGTAGCCGGCGAGTCCCGAGCTATACCACAAACAACCAAGCATTCCAGAAGCAAACAAAAGAAAACCTGGATGTTATCATGGAGGCATTGTTAATCAAAGCTTCTCTACCGACTCCTGGGAAGGAACTTGTGCAAGGGGAGACTAGTGGGGTAAAAAAAACCCATATTCCTCCAAATGGGGGGGAAAAGAATGGCGTTCCAAAATCCAGTGGGTCCTTCATTCCCATAGCCGTTGATGGGGTGGGAATCAACCCCAGATCTATAAATTTGGATTTTCCCAAATTTGATGGTGAGGATCCCACTAATTGGGTGTTAAAGGCACATCAATTCTTTGCTTATGGGAAAATTGCGGATAACCAAAGGGTTCCTATAGCCTATTTCCATATGGAAGGGAAGGAATTATAGTGGTATAATTGGTTGATGGAATCTGGGACAGTACGGAGCTGGGAGGAGTTCGTGGTGGCGCTGAAAATGAGGTTCGCACCTTCAGATTATGATGATCCAGTAGGAGCATTTACAAAGCTGCAGCAAACCTCAACTGTGGATGAATATCAATCCCAGTTTGAGGTACTATCCAACCGAATACCTAGTTTAACAGAGGACTTCAGGGTGAGTTCCTTTGTGAGCGGTCTCAAGGAAGAGGTGCGACTAATGGTTACTATGCTCAAGCCCAAGACCCTTCCAAATGCTTTTGGGTTAGCTCGACTGCAAGAACAGGAGATCAACCGAAGGAACCGAAACCCCAAGAACCAAAATTGGCCTTCCAACACCTCTTACTCCAAATTGCCAACCCCTACTTATTCCAGCAAGCCCATCCACAATCAACCATCTAGCAATCCATCCCCAAACACTTTTCTTAACTGAAACACTGCTTCCCCCTATTCCAATAATCCCACCAAAAAACCCACTCTACCTATCAGGAGAATTTCTCCTAGTCAAATGCAGGAGAGAAAGACCAAAGCGTTGTGTAACTACTGCGACGAAAAGTACCAATTTGGGCATAAGTGTACTAAACCCAGATTATATGTGCTGGAAGGAATGGAATTGGAGGAAAAAGAAGAACCAGTGGAGGAAGGGTTGCTGGAATTCCAAGGAGAACAGGGGCCAGGGCTAGAGGAGGAGGGTGAACTGCTCGACATTTCATTATATGCAGTGGCAGGGACACCAACTCCACAAACAATGTGGTTGGTGGGTAGAAGTGGTAATTTTAGTTGACACTGGAAGCATTCACAGCTTTGTAGATCCAAGTGTGGCTAGAAAAGCACAACTTCCAGTTGAAGAAAAAGGGCATTTGAAAGTGATGGTGACAGATGGGGCCACCCTTTCCAGCCAGGGTTACTGTACGGCAATGATTATTTCCCTACAAAGGTATACATTTTCTGCTAATTTACACCTCCTCACTCTAGGGGGGTGTGATGTGGTTCTAGGAATGGATTGGCTTAGTGGTCTCGGACCCATATTATGGTATTTTGGTACCCTTACCATGAAGTTTCCTCACCACAACGTAGAAGTAACCTTATAAGGCCTCTACCCAGCACCTGAACTATTAGATGCAAGGGAAATCATGCCTAAACTTGCTGGTGCGACCTGTTAAGGAGTATGGGTACAACTTATGGAAATTACTGTAGAACAGCCCAAAACAGTGCTACACCCTGCTGTCCAGGAGCTTGTGGAAGGGTATTCAGATGTTTTCAAAGAACCAGAGGGACTACCTCCCTCCAGGAGCCATGACCACAACATCACCCTCAAGGATGAAGCCAAACCTACATGTGATACCGCTACCCATATTACCAAAAGGAAGAGATTGAGAAGCTGGTCCGTGAGATGCTAAGTTCTGGAGTTATTAGGCCTAGTCAAAGTCCCTATTCATCACCGGTGTTACTCGTAAGGAAAGCGGACGGGAGTTGGAGGATGTGCATGGACTATAGGGCATTCAACCGTGATACCATTAAAGATAAGTATCCTATCCCCAATATAGATGAATTACCTGATGAGTTACATGGGGCTGTGATATTTTCTAAGTTAGACCTAAGGTCCGGTTATCATCGAATCTGGATGAGGTCGGAGGATGTGTCTAAAACTGCCTTCCGGACACATGAAGGGCACTACGAATTCTTAGTAATGCCCTTCGGATTGACAAACGCCCCGTCTACTTTCCAAGGTTTGATGAATGAGGTGTTTAGGCCTTACTTAAGGAAATTCGTGTTAGTTTTCTTTGATGATATCCTAGTTTATAGTCGGAGTCTTAAAGAACACCTCAAACACTTGAGGCTTATCCTTGAAGTACTAAGGGAACACAAGTTGTATGCTAAGTCCTCAAAATGCACATTTGGTAGTTTGGAGGTAGACTACTTAGGCCATGTTTTATCAGAAGAAGGGATTAGAGCTGATCCTACAAAAGTTGAGGCTATGAAGAACTGGCCAATTCCTAGAAATCCTAAGGCCTTAAGGGGATTCCTAGGACTAACCGGTTATTACAGAAAGTTTGTCAAGGGTTATGGAGGAGTGGCTGCACCTTTGACAGCCTTTTTGAGAAAAAATTCTTTTGGATGGAATGAAAGGGTTGCTGGAGCCTTTAGAGATCTTAAGGAGTTGATGTCCACCCCACCCGTCCTAGGGCTACCGGATTTTACAAAGAAATTTGTAATTGAATGTGATGCATCTGGGGCAGGTATAGGTACTGTTTTAATGCAGGAAGGAAGACCTTTAGCTTATTTAAGCCAAGGGTTAAAAGGGAAAAGTCTATTCCTATCCACGTATAAAAAATAATTATTAGCATTGGTGATGGCAGTGAGGAAGTGGAGGCACTACTTACTAGGGCAATCCTTTGTAGTAAGAACTGACCAACAAGCTCTCAAGTACTTATTGGAGTAGAGGGTAGGTACACCGGCTCAGCAAAAATGGGTCTCTAAACTATTAGGGTACGACTTCCTGGTTGAGTACAAAAGGGGAAGAGAAAACAAGGTTGCAGATGCTTTGTCCAGGGTACCATTCAGTGAATTAGAAGCAGAAGGTGGGGGTATAACAATTGAAAATGATGCAGGTACACAAACTGTAATTGGTGCAGAAGAAGAAGATGCAATCACCACAACATAGACTGATGCAGAAAGTGCTAAAGGGTAGGAAGCAGTTCAAAAAAATCAATCCAACATGAAAAAGTCACAAATGCAGGCAATAAGCACCATCAAAGCTGATTGGTTAGAAGAGCTGAAGAAGGCTTACCTGGAAGACCCCTTACTTCGGAGATTACTCCAGCAGTTCTAGCAGGGCACCCTAGATTCAGCAAAGTTTCATATGCAGAATGGACTTCTTTTCTACAAAGGGTGCTTACATTTGGGTTCCATGGGAGACATCCAGCAGCAAATCCTGCATCAATTTCACAGCAGCCCCTTAGCAGGTCACATGGGAAATCAGAAGACATATTCAAAGATCAAACAGGAATTCTATTGACCAGGGTTAAAAGGGGATGTCCGAATCTTCATTAGGGAGTGTGATATCTGTCAGAGGAACAAGGTGGAGAATATCCACCCAGCAAGGTTGCTGCAACCACTACCTATTCCAGAAAAGGTGTGCACTAAAATGAGTACGGATTTTATAAAAGGCTTGCCAACTTCTCAGGGAAAGGATGTGGTTATTGTGGTTGTTGACCGACTAAGCAAGTATGCTCACTTCATTCCTTTGTCACACCCATACCAGGCTAGCTCAGTAGCACACCTATTCCTAGACCATATATTTAAACTCCATGGATTACCTAAATCTATAGTCAGTGACAAGGATAAAGTGTTCACAAGCAATTTCTGGAAGTAGTTATTTCGCTTGAGTGGAACTGAACTCTTTTTGAGTTCGACTTACCATCCACAAACGGATGGTTGATGTGGTCTTTTGTTTACCAAAATATATCAATAATAAAATTAACCACTCGCAATAGAACGAATCCTTATAGGATAGGGCTATGTTGAGGGTGTCGAACCTCAAGGACTGCGTAGGTATTATTATCAAGCTTTTCGAGATTAAATATAACTTAATTAAAAAGATGTTTGATTTGGTTTTTGTTTTATAAAAATAAATACATAAAAAATAAAAGACATAAAAGTAAAGATAGTAGGGATGAGATAAAGAATAGGGGATTGATTTCACCACTCACCGCATAACAATGGTCAATCGTAAATTAATAAGGAAAATTCATACTATGCATGATATAGGGCTCGTCTCACTCGAGTAGTCAAGAAATTACCTCTAAAGAATAAGTATAATCCATCTTCGGTTGGCACGGACCGTCCACCTAACCACTAAGATGCGGTACGACCCGTCTTCCCTAGGCATGGACTAGCTACGTCTTTAATAGGATATACACACAATCAATGGAATAGTATAACCCATCTTCGGTTGGCACAGACTATCTACCTAAATTACACTAAACTAGGGTGTAGTACAATCCGTCTTTCCTAGGCATGGTCTATCTAATCCTCTTGATCATATATCAATTAAAACCGTTGTATAACAATCATTCACATAATCACAGAAAATATGAAGGATTGAGTTCAATCAATATAAAAGACTTTCTAAGACAAGATAAGAAATTCATAATGATTGAATATAAACATTAAAATCAATTCTCACAGTTATACAACCATCATGCATAGAGAAAATCCCAAATTAAAATACAATTAAACCATTGTTACTTGGAAAGGGCTACATCAACACCCTATTAGGAATTTAACCGCTCATCGTAGTGCTGGGATGGCCTCCTGCCATGGTATTCTCCTCTTCAACTTGTCAGGCCTCCGAGAAGAATTTTCTATCCAAATCTAAGCACAAGCCCAAGCACCAAACACCAAGCACCAAGCACACATTCTCTTGAAGCTTAAGAGTCTATTTATAGGGAGCACACAAGTCCTAGAAGCCCTTGTAATTCCAAAAAAATCTTCTCTTGAGTCTTCTTGTCCAAGTAGGAGATTGAAACTTCAATCCAAGTAGGAAAAGGATTCCAAATTCGGCCAGAATTGCGGTCCTTTATTGAGAAGCGATTTTGATATATTAAACGTCCAAATTTGGGAAAGTCTATTTCTGACATATTTGTTGAATATTTTATTATCTTTCCAACGCTACCAATTTTATTGCAATCCGATGTCTGACACAAAAGTTATGATTCAAACACTGAGACATATGCAGAATCCAAATTTGAATCCAATCCGATTTTGACTCTTGTTGAGAAATTCCGATTTAATCCTTCACTTGATTTGATTAAACTTAACCACATCATATAGGTATTCTATTATGATTGGTTAAGCTTAAACATATCTTCTAGGTCTTCTCAAAGTGTGCTTTAAGCCCAAAATTAACAGAATTAATTGTATCTTTATTTAAAACCTGAAAACATTAAAACAACACAAAATCAAACAAATAACAATGCTAAGGAATTAACATATATAAGTTAAGGGGCTTGAATGTGTAACATTCGACGCTTATCAATGGCCAAACAGAAATTATGAATAAAAGGTTGGAGGGGTATCTTAGAAGTTTTGTTGGGGATCGGCCAAAAGACTGGTTAAGGTTCCTCTACAAAAATAACCCCTTTTGAGGCGGTTTATGGTTATCCTCCTCCCCGGCTCTTACCCTATGAACTAGGCACCACCAAAGTTCGAGCAGTAGATGAAACATTGAAGACCCGGGAATTTATTCTCTCCCTCATTAGAGAAAACCTACTGGATACTCAAGCCAGAATGAAGCGGTTTGCTGACAAACACCACACACCTCGTGATTATGAAATCAGAGATTGGGTTTATCTCCGACTTCGGCCCTACCGACAAATGTCGGTGTCCTTTAGGCGCAATCTCAAACTATCCCCCCACTACTATGGCCCTTTCCAGATCACCCAGAAGATAGGCAAGGTTGCATACAAACTTGACTTACCCCCAAACTCTCAAATCCACCCCGTGTTCCATGTGTCTCTTCTCAAGAAACAACTAGGAACCCGAACCATTCCCCTTGTCAACTTACCCTCCTTAACCCCAGACGGAACCCTAACACCAATACCGGAAAAAATACTTACCAGAGATTGTTGAAGAAGGGGAACCGAGCTGGAGTGGAGGTTCTCGTTCAATGGGCTAGATCAACCGAGGAGGACACAACATGGGAGGATCTTGGTGTGCTTAAGAGAAGATTCTCAGACCTTGTGGGCAAGGTCCTTTGATGGGAGAGGTTGTGTTATGCACTTATTGTCTGAAAAGAAAGTGGAAGCTGCTAGAAGGGTTCGGACAAGGGGGCTTGATACCAGGGCTTAAGTTCTCTTGTTAAGCTTCCACGTGTTCTGCAGTCAGTAGCAGGGTAGGGGTGTAATCCAGCTGTGAAGGGCAGTGTAGTCTTTTAGATAAGTTGTGTGGGTTAATTGTAATTTTACCTTATGTCAGTTGTATTGTCTTATTTCCCTAAAAGAGTTCCAGATTATCCTGGAACTTGTTAGTGGGTTGAATGCCCGTAGGTAGTGGGTCAATCCATTACAGTAGTGGTCAGTTAATTGTAAGTGGGTTGCATTAGTTATGGGAAGTGGGACAGTGGGTATCAGCCACGTGTGGCAGTTACCTAGAGTCAGTATGTTAGTCTTTTGTTTCATGTATTTAAACACAGGAGTAAATGAATGAAAGACATCTCTGGAAAGTGTTAACCATATAGCCGTGTGTTTATGTGTTATCTTTTGGAGTGTCAAGCATATAGCCGAGTGCTTATGTGAGTGGAGGATTAGCCCCTCAAAGTGCTATATTATTATTAATTACTTAGGATCATATCAACGGAATACTAGCCTCCGGGAGAATCGGGTCTCCGGGTCCTCTCCCTCTCGGTTTCATCTCTCACTCGCCCGATCTCATCTCTCTCTCGATCTTACTCTCTCTGATCTCTCCCTCTCAATCGGTCTCCATCTCTCATCTGTCTCTCGGGTGGAAGAGAAGAGGAAAGAAGAAAGAAAGAAAAGGGAAGAAGGAAGAGTGGTGCGTGCGTTTTAGAGAAGATAGGGTTTGATTTTATAAAATAATTAGGATAATATTTTTTCTTAATCATTAAATTTAGTAAAATATATTCCATAAAAATATTTCCTATAAAAATATATTGAGATACTTTATTCGTGGATATTTTTCATTAGGTCTTTATCATTATGTATAATTTATTAAAATTATAATCTAAGTCCGTTATGGGTCTAATTCGATTCATTATTAATATTATTATCTCAATAATATTATAGTACCATAAATATATACCAAATATATATTTGACATAATAACACAGTAAATATTACACGATAATATTACACATTAATATTATTATATCAATTAATCCACTGATTAATTCAGTCTGTCTATTTATTATTCCAGTAATATTGTTAGTATTTAATAATATTATTCTTTATTTATAAAATTATGGTTTATAAATAATAAGACCAAGGAATATTTATTTTCATAAATATTCTTGTATTCCTTATTATTTATCGGTGATTAAATTACCGTGTTTAAAGTCACGTATTTTATTCACTACTGGATATGAATATTGTTTCCTACAATATTAAGCTGTTCGAGCGTCGAGTCTTGAGAATCTAACGTCAATTCTAGACTTGTCTAATTTATTCAATCTTAAATTCTAATTTAAGACATTTTATTTAATTACTTAAAATCTGGAGCGCTATACCATCTGTGCATGTTGCGCCTTTCACAAAACAACCATTGTATCAAAGGGTAAACATAAAAGTAAATCTCTATGACCATAGGTTCAAACTTATATAAAGTAAGCACACGATCGTAATACCACATGTACTAGTGTACTATATCATATGATGCAAATATTGTTTATTTTTAAGAAAAACCTATATAAGTGCATTGATACACTAGAAGCAATCTAAACATGTTATAAAATTAGTAAGCTAAGTACATATCATTTTGAAGAATAAAGGATGCTCAGTCTGCATACATATCACATATTAAAGTGAAACCAATTTCGTAAGTATTTACTTACCTCAAACATTCATCCATAGACTTGAATGTCTTGGACTTCTGGTACTGCGAAACATACCATAATATTAAAACTAACAAGACATCTAACCCATGCATGTAAAAACTCTAATAATAATCTAGATGTGCTAATCTATTATTAAAATTGTAATATTCCATTTCTAGTCACTATCAAATGTTCGGTATTGGGGTTGAGCATTCGATCAACAAGGGTCGAACATTTGGTCAAATGCAGTGAACATTCGAGGAATACCAGAATTCATGAAAAACTCAAAGTTCTTACTCAGACAATTTTCCATCCTAACCAGAGCTTATAATAGCTTTATAATAACATGTTAAACAATATCAATATGAAGTTTTATGAAAAATTTGAGCAAGTCCCCAACTTTTTAGAAATATATTCCCTTTTAAGAGAGATAAATTATGAGATTGTCATGGAATGATTAAGACTCATAAAAAGCATGGTAAATCACGTTAACATAACACCAAAAACATAAAAAACGAGTTTAAGGTTCAAAAGTTTACCTTATTGAAGATTGAACAACACTAAGACCACCCCCTTCTCTCTCTAGGATCTCTCTCTCTCTCTCAAGAAATGAGGTGGCTAGGTTGCTTAAGGAATTTGAGAAGTTTGAAATGCGTGAGTGTCTTTTATAGGCATGGTTTGAAGTGGATAAGGTTGGATTATGTAGATAGTCAGTTAAAATTGCTTTTTCAGGCATGGTCGAATATTTCATGTACTACTTCGAACGTTCGGTGTACTGTTGATTTAACAGTCCTAAGATTTTTTCTGAATAGTCAGGAGTTCACTTCAAACGTTCCAGAGATGCTTCAAACGTTCGGTCAGGAGTTCAAATTATTTATTTGTTTTGATTTTTAGGAAAAATTGTTTTACAAAACTAGTTGAATAAATTAGTATATTTTTATAAAAAAGAAATGAGATTTATAGCAGTTAGTTACTTATATATATATATTATTTTCGGGGTACCATTACAGTAATGGTAAGCCCCACGGCTCACTAAGTAAAAGTACTCAACCAAGAGTGTGTTTTACATTAAGAACTTCTGTTTCCTTTGTTGATCAAGTCATTTAAAAATAAATGCTCGTTCTCAAAAAAAAGGTAAGCTTTTCCTTTAAAGTGAATGCACTCTTTTAGAAAACTGTCGTGACAACGCGATTTTGCGTAAACGTTTTAGTGTAAGAACTCATTCGTTGAAATCTAAAAATGACAGACTAAACTTTTTCTTTCATGAACTCAAAGATTATAAATTTCCTTAGCATTTTACTTTTCCAGTATCATATTAAAGCATAAATATGTATATACATTTCAATCCATTTGCTAGCAGATAATAATGGAAAATCACGTACGTAAAACAATCAAATCATGCTTATGTAGAGATAATCTGTAGAACATTATTGTTTATCTAGTTTCTATTATCGAACTTCCACTTTTCCTTCCAAATTGACTAAAAAAAGTGAGCCATTCAAGAGACTGAGGCTTCCAATCAGCCTGAAGCACAGAAATGAAAGCGTACACACGAGTCCTCATCCTCCTCTTCATCTACAGTATCTGTAAAATTACCCCAATTTATCTTAGATAAGTATTATAGAAATTCAATTAGAATGTTATTTTAGCATAAGTGAGATTTTTTTTTTTAAAAAAAAAAGATAAATAAAATTTGAAAAGAGAAAAGAGCCGAGTAGATTCACTCTAAATAAATTCAATTGCAAAGATAACTACAGGAGTATACATATATAATCAATTGCAAATATATTTACCTCACAGTACAAAAAAAAAAAACAATTTAGCATCGTTTTTATTAGCGTCATTTATGAGAAACGTCGCTAAGTTGAATACTTTGCATCGTTTAAAACATAAACGACTCTAATATAACTTTTTAGCGTCGGTTGATTTTTGAAACGACGAAAATTGTTACTAAAAATTAATTCAGTCACCCCAGCCCGCTCGAAAACTCATGTGCGTATTTTAGCTTCTTCTACCCTTTCTTTTCACACACCCACGCCGCCCAGCTTGTTCTCCCATTTCTTTTCCCCTTTTCCCTCTTCCGGGTACTCTTTGGTTTCATCAGTTTGGCTAAACCAAGCAATTTTTTCAAGGAATCAGAGATCCTTTTGCAAAGGTATGAACTTCCTTCTTTCTTTCTTTTTTTCTTTTTTTCTTTTTCTGAGGAATATGGTCCGGCTCTTATTTTCTAGGGTTTCCTTCACATTGGGTATTTCTTCATATATATATGTTGTTTGCATTTGAATCTCAATTTTTTTTACTGATGTTTTGGGTTTTGATGTTTTGGATGTTTTATTTTTATTTTTATTTTATTTTATTTTTATTTTCTGTTTGTTTTTGGAAGTTTAGTATCTGTTAGTTTGTCGAGAAAATGGAAGGAAAATGGAGGGAATATTTTGTTTTTGTTTTTCTATTATTAGCTTTGGTTTTGATTATTGTTCGTGGCGAGAATTTTTCAACATTCGTGAAGAAGAGCAACAGAGAATGTTGGGTAATCGAGGATTTTGGTTTTGCTAGAGCAACAGAACGTTGGTGTCCTTTCCTCTTTTTCTTTTTAAAAGGAATCACTCAGTGAATTAAAGTTCACTTGAGTTTATCAGCTATAGCGAATCTTAATTTTCTTTTGGTGATTATAGTGTGGGTATGAAACTAGCTAGTGGCGCCTCTAATCATTTGAGTTTATCAAGGATTAGCAGCAACTTGCATGTTTTCAAATAACTGAAGGGACCCTTTATATATATATATTAAGATAAGATAAACACTATTTAAAAGCTTGCCTTTTTAATGTCAACATGTATTTACAAGTAGGATGTGCCTAAATTTAGTGACAAGATCAAATATTTTATTAGGGTTGATTATCCAATTATAGGAAATGATATGGTCGGGCCAGCTTTGAGAGCCTTTGGATTATAGCTTCCTTAGGATTTCTTACTTCATATATAATTAGAACAATAATGTTTAATCCCCTTGTTTATTTTCATTTTTAATAAACTAATCTAACAATCTTTCGAGATCAAAAACTGCATTTATATTGTTAATATTATTCGATGTATATACTAAAGAATTTGACAGTGACTTGATAATAAATTACTTCATCGAGCAACCATCTACTTGGGTTAATGCTAATGACACAAATTAAGCACAGAGTTTTTCTGAGTTTGATTTCTGCTTACTGGAACTTAAAGTTCAATATTGTAGTTGAAGCAAGAAAATAATAAATGCTGTGAAAATCAGTGAGTGTCCATTTAAGATGCACCCACAAAGAGCAAAACAAAGAACCTCAAAGACTGCAATGAAAACATAGGAAGTGTAAATTATGTACCTCCACCTGTGCTCTGTTTTGCTTGGCTTGTCTTTGGGTTCCACCCCCTGTTTTTGAGGGGGGAAAAAATAGAATAAGGAATGAGAGAAGGGTGCATTGTTAAGCCACTTTCAAAAGAGACAAGGGGCAGCTTCTGTGTAGCACTTCTCTTAAAGTGTGTATTGAAGTTTCGTCCCTTGAGTTTGATTGTCACAGAGGCCCAAGTCCAACATAACAAAGAGGAGGAGAAAAAATATTACAAAACAAAAGAAGAAAAAGAACGGAAACAAAATCTGAGCCTTGCAGTTTAAAGGAGTAATACAAACATACCTTAGGGCCTTAGGCAGAAACAAGGGCAAGATCGCTCCATCCTGCATTTTCACCTTTATGATAGAAAAATACAAGAAATTACGTTTGCACGACCAAGAGCATGAGAAGCACCCATCATAGAAGGATTGAGTTGCAAAAGACAAGAAAATAAATTATATGGGCTAGTCTAATCATGATGGTATTAACAATACCTGCTTTATGAGTAAAGAGTAACTTGATTAGTAGTTCCAGTAGTACACCTTATTTGATATTAGTATGTTTATAATATATGTTGATTAGTAGGCTTACTTGTTAAATAGGCCCTTATTTCTCTGGCATGGAGACACGTCTCTTTATTATATTTGTAATAATTGTATACCCACCAAATTCATATTCACTTAATTTTATTTTACAATTGTGTGTGTATATATATATTTGCAGCGTAGTGAAGACATGGACAAGAGTTGGATGAGAAAATGGAGAGGATCAAAAGAGTATATGGATGGGGTTAAGGAATTTATGATATTTTCAGCTGCCAACTCCAAAACTAAAGGGTTCATTGTGTGCCCATGTAAGAAGTGTTGTTTGGGCATGACATTGCGGGAAGATGTTGTGTATGACCATTTGACATCGGGAGCAGGGATTTTGGAGGGTTATACCGAGTGGATAATGCATAGGAAACAAATTAACCCTTCCGTCAATAGGGATCCAATAGTCAAAGAGTCCACTGGAAGTCCCATTGATAGGATGCCAACACATGACAAGTCCAGTGGAATGCAAGCCATGCTTAGAGATGTTTTTGCCATGCATAATGATCACATTGCGGACTATGACGAAAATGCAAGTTCTACGCTTTGCTCGAAGAGGATGATAAGCCACTCTATGCGAATATAAAACATAGCAAATTGGGGTCTATTATACATCTGTACAATTTGAAGTGTATGGGTGGATGGAGTAACATCTGTACAATTTCTCATTGTTGCTTGAATTTATCAATGAGTTGCTTCCAACGGATGCACATTTGCCTAATGGCACATACCAAGCGAAAAAGTACCTGAAAGACTTGGGGCTTGGATATGAGAAGATCTCGGCCTGTCGCAATGATTGTATGCTATATTGGAAGGAGAACAGGAAGTAAGACAAATGTACATTGTGCAATGTGTCGAGGTGGAAGGATAATATAACTGATGAAGATGGCTCATCCCCAATATCGAAAAGAAAGCCGTTTAAGGTGTTGAGGTGGTTTCCTTTGATACCAAGGTTGCAAAGGTTGTTTATGTCACAACATACTGTAACACACATGAAATGGCACGCTGTTGAACGAACAAAAGACGGTGTTCTAAGGCATCCAGCTGATGGTGAAGCATGGAAATCTTTCGATGCACGTTACCCAAACTTTGCTAAAGATCCATGCAATGTTAGGCTCGGCTTATCGTCAGATGGATTCAATCCTTTTGGAAACATGAGCACTGCTCACAGTACATGGCCAATATTGTTGGTACTGTACAACTTGCCTCCATGGATGTGCATGAAACAACCATACTTTATGTTATCCTTGATTATCTCAGGCCCAAGTTCACCTGGAATGAATATAGATGTTTACCTACAGCCCCTCATAGCAGAACTTAACCAACTATGGGATGTTGGGGTACAGACTTTTGATGTATCCTTAAAAAAAAAGTTTATGTTGCGTGCGACATTGATGTGGACAATAAATGATTTACCGGTGTACGGAGATTTGGCGGGATGGAGTACAAAAGGAAAAAAGGCTTGTCCTTGTTGTATGGATTCAACACACTCTATGTGGTTAACTTATGGTAGAAAACAATGCTATATGGGCCACCGACGTTGGTTACCTGAAGATCATATATGGAGAAAGAACAAGAGAGCATGCGATGGTACGGAAGAAATGGGACATCCACCTACAGTGCCAAGTGGTGATGAGATAATGGGACAACTACAAGGTTTTGCAGAGAGGCCAAGGCTAGAGGGCGACGGTTGGAAGAAGAGAAGTATATTCTTCACATTGCCATATTGGAAAGATAATGAATTGCGTCACAACTTTGATGTGATGCAGATTGAGAAGAATGTCGTCGATAATATAATTGGCACACTATTGGACATTAAAGGGAAAAAAAAAGACAATCATGAAGCACGCCAGGATCTACGAAAACTGGGTTTGAGACCAGGACTTCATCTTTTTACTGCAGATAACAACAAAACATATTTGCCTGCAGCGGACTTCACAATGACAAAAACAGAGAAGTATGGCTTCCTAAAGGTGATAAATGATGTAAAAGTGCCTGATGGATATGCTTCAAATGTGTCACATTGTGTCAAACTTAAAGAATGTAGTATCCGGGGTTTGAAAAGCTACGACAGCCACATACTCATGCAACAACTCATGCCAATTGCACTTCGCGGGTCCTTACCAAAGAAGGTTGTTGGTCCTTTAATAGACTTGTGTGGATTCTTCAGAAAGATTTGTTCTAAAACACTACGCATTGAAGATCTGGACCGTCTCGAGTCTCGAATTCCTATAATATTGTGCAACTTGGAACAAATTTTCCCTCCTGGATTTTTTTATGATTAGTGTGCATCTCATCATGCATTTAGTTCGTGAATACAAGCTAGGTGGACCGGTGCACTACCGGTGGATGTATCCAATTGAGAGGTATTACTACAGTAAAATCATGAAGTTTTTCTAATACACAATGTTTATTTTTTTTTTCAAATAGATTATGGTATTACAATCGGTTTTTTTGTATTGTGGGAGTCTTGGTCGGTTCAAATTTACCGTTCGCAACAAGGCTGCCCCGGAAGGGTCTATTGCTGAGGGTTACATTGCGAATGAATTATTGACGTTTTGTTCGCTGTATTTACTTAACACGCCAACAATCCACACAAAAATGCCTCAAAGAAACCCAGATGATTGTGGAGGAGCGATGACTAACATTACTCTCGACAGAATCACAATGATACATGCACATCGATATATTCTATTCAACTCTGATGACTTCCTTCCATTGCGCACGTGAGTTGCATTACAACCTTTTACAAATAAAGATTATACAATTAATTGTTAGGTTACTTATGGTGGATTACATATATAGGATGCACATTGAGACGTTAACTCAAACAAGCAACAAGAAATCGGTTAAGGAGTTGCATATGAAGCATGATGAGTGCCAAATATTGTGTATTTGGACCCCTTGATTTGCACTAGTTAGACCTTTAGCCTTGTTATTTTCTAATGTTTTGGTTAGTTTTTGTGTTTTCTGTTTCTGTAGGACAATAAGAGAGGAATGGCAAATTTCATAAGGAAATGACTGGAAATTCGGAGATCCTGAAAAGTCGATCGATCGAACTTAAAATTCGATCGATCGAAATTTTGCTCGAAGTCGATCGATCGAAATAAAAATCGATCGATCGAAATTTCCCATAAACTGCTTTTGCAGAGCACGCCAGAACGCCCAATCAGAAGCCAAAAAGCAGTCCTCCCTCTGATTTTCGCTGCAGAACACGCTGGTTTCGTGTTTTTTGGTTGTCTCTAGCAGCAGAGGAACCCTAGAGGAGGGTAGAGGAGTCATTTCTAGCCCTAGCTTTCTTCTATAAAAGCCATAGCCATGCTTCCTTGTTGAAAGAGGAGAGAATAGAGTAGTATAGAGCAGAAAATCAGTAGATAGGTTTAATTTCGTGCATCTTGTAGTGTATTTCAGTAGTTTTATTTTCAGATACTTTCTCTTTGTAAAATTTTTCTTTCATTTCCATGGTTGTTCATCATTTTCTTGTGGTGTTCTTAGTCATGGAAGGCTAGTAACCTCAACTAGAGTTGAGGATGAAACCTTTCCATTGATGACACTCACAATCTTGGTGTACCACTTGCACATTTAATGATATATCATATTTGTTGTTGAAGTTCCATTCATTTAAAGCTTTATCTTTTGCAATGAATGTGGTTAGTGGTGGAAAGAGGACATTTTATGTGTTTCAACCAATGAATACATTGTTTTATCGGTTTGAATGATGATATCCATTGTGATTGAATGATACATTGGATGTTTTGATTTCAATTGGTACTCTTTGTGATTTGTCTATGTGTTGGATTCATTTAATGGTTCTCGGGTTTATGGTTAAGAAACTTGAATGACACCCTAAGCTTAATGTTCTTTGGGTGTTCAAGTGGAAACGAAGAGTGTGAGTTGTAGGATTTGGTTTGGTGGATTCCTTAACCTTAGTTCCTTTTAAATTGCATATTTCATTCCATCTCTTTTATTTAGTCTTTTGCTCTTGAATCAATTCTCAAACCTTTGGAACTAGGTTAAAATGAGGTTGATTAAACAAGACATCAATATTTGACCATTTCCCTATGGATTCGACCTCGCACTTGCACACACTATATTGCAAACGATTCGTGCGCTTGTGAGTACTATTTAAAACACACATCAAAGCATAGAGACAAATTTTGTGATTGGTACCGGGATTACGTAAGAAAACTTTAATAATTACTAATAAAAAAAATAGAATTTACTCCTAACAAAAAGTAAATGTGTGTGTGCACAAAGTGTTAACAAAACAATAATGCGGAAATCAAACAACACAAGATTTTTGTTTACAAAATGGAAAACTCAATATGAAAAAAACCACTCCAGGGCAGCCAAACCCAGGATATCCACTATTCAGAAGACAAGACTAGTTACAAAGTAGTAGCACTCACATACCCCTGATGCAGTGATCGTACCTTGCACTCTAACGTGTATCCCAAGACTAACACCTCCAAACCTGGTCTCCTACCTGAAGGGGTCTTTAATGGAATCCTTTACCTCAGGGCCAACCCCTAAGATAGACTTCAAATTAAGCGCAACAACAGCACACACAGCAACGGCTTCAAAGAGATCAACTCAGCTCAATAATCTCAAAATATAGCTCTCTAAGCACTAACAAAATTCACTACAGAATTCTTGCTATTCTCAAGCCTAGGGACCTCTATTTATAGGCTGACGGTTCAAATGAGCGTCTGACTTGATAAAAACTAGGCGCCGTCGGGACTGAAGTCATGGGCCATCCGGATGGACAACTGTGCGATCAATTGTCCGAGAATTTAGCTGAAATTCTTTCCTATTTTTGAGCCGCATCCGGACGGTGATTTCCTGTCGTCCGGACGGTCGCACGTCCACTATAAGTAATTTCTTTATAAAGGCTTCACGCGTCCAGACCAAGGGGATGATCGTCCGCACGGTTGATTTGATGCATGCAATTTCCATATCTGATGCACGCGCGTCCTGACTATAAGGACCGTCGTCCGGACGTCTGGATTTGAATTGCGATACTTGCCTTATGGATGAGCGCGTCTGGACGGGAATCCACGTCGTCCCGACGGTTGTAGCAATCTTCCCATAACTGTGCTTTGGAAAGAAATCCTGAAGCTTGTCGAACACTGAGAGTCGTCCGGACGGATGATGCTTTAGACACATGGGCATCCAGACGGTATGACACATCATCCGGACGGCTGTCACTTTGGACAGATGGGCGTTCGGACGGTATGACACTTCGTCCAGATAGCTGACAGGGAACCGAATTTTCTGACTTGTAAACTGTGCGTAATCTTCTTGAAGCACTTCTGAATAGCGGAATCCCTGTTAAAAAGCATCTTTACAAAGAAGTGATTTTGTCCAATAAAATGTGGCCAATTACAAACTAACAAACTCCTCCTTTGGCCATTCTGGGACAAAAGTCACTTAACCGGTTTAAAAATACAATCCCGGTCCAAATAAAAAATTACTCCCCTTTTTTTGTCACAAAAGGACAAAGGGTAAAACAGAGTAAGAAGAAAGGCCACACAAAAATTACTCCCCCTAAGTGTCTCAAAAGGACAATGGTAAACAGAGTAATAATATCCATAGACAAAAACGTTCTAAAATCCAAAACAATAGGAAAATAAAGAAGAGTCTGCAAGTGGCCCAAAAGAGAGGAACAGAAATCATCCAAGTATTAAATCCTCCTGATCCACTGAAATCAAGTAACGGAGAGAAATCCATAAAAAAAGCTGGATTTGTACTACTTCGGCTTCTAGCTCAGGAAGCCGGGAACCATGGACTGAAAACCTTCAATCTCTTGATTTTGAGAAGCTTGAAACTGGTTATGCGCAAATTGACATCCTCTAAGCAACTGGTCTGCAAGATAAATGAGGAGATTCACCACTGAACCTCTAACTGATAAAGATCCGAGGGAATGCTACGGAAGGCTCTGCATGAGCTAGGGAAAAACCTCATCTTAAACCTGAGACCTTTGGAATTTGAACATCTGACTTCAACAACTGTCAGTTTTCCAAAGGATCCATCTGTAAGATATTGTGCTGGGAGCTGCTAGATGACATATTCCTGAAAATATTTAAATAGAAATATTTCCAAAAATAACACTGATGAGTGCCAAATATTGTGTATTTGGACCCCTTGATTTACATTAGTTAGACCTTAACCTTGTTATTTTCCGATGCTTTGGTTAGTTTTTGTGTTTTTATGTTTTGTAGGTCAATAAGTGAGGAATGGCAAAATTCATGAGGAATTGCTCGGAAAATTCGGAAGTTCTGAAGAACTCGATCGATCGAAATTTCCCAGAACTTACTTTTACAGAAGCGCTCTAGAACACCCAATCAGGAGCTTCTCCATGACAAAAAGCAGTTCTCCCTCTGATTTTCGCAGCAGAACACGCTGGTTTCGTGACCTTGGTTGTCTCTGGTAAGAGAGGGACCCTAGAGGGGGTTAGAGGAGTCATTTTACATGGGTTTCTAGCCCTAATTTCCTTCTATAAAAGCCATAGTCATACCTCCTTGTTGAGAGAGTTCAGAGAACAGTAGCTAGGTTTAATTTCGTGCATTTAGTAGTGTATTCCAGTAGCTTTTGTTCTTAGACACTTTCTTTTTGTAAAGCATTCCTTTTATTTCCATGGTTGTTCTTCATTTTCTTATGGTGTTCTTAGTCATGGAAGGCTAGTAACCTCAACTAAGGTTGAGGATGAAACCTTTCCATTGATGACACTCACACTCTTGTTATAATACATGCACATTTGATGATATATCATATTTGTTATTCAAGTCCCATTCATTTAAATGCTTTATCTTTTGCAATGAATGTGGTTGTTGGTAGATATAGGACATTTAATGTGTTTCAACCGATGGATACATTGTTTTATCGGTTTGAATGATGATATCCATTGTGATTTGTTCATTGAATGGATACATTAGATGATTTGATTTCAAATGGGTACACTTTGTGATTTATCTTTGAGTTGGATTCATTTAATGGTTCTAGAGTATGTGGTTGAGAAACTTGAATAACACCCTAAGCTTAATGTTCTTTGGGTGTTCAAGTGGTAACCAAGAGTGTGAGTTGTTGGATTTGGTTTGGTGGATTCCTTAGCCTTAGTTCCTTTTAATTTGCATATTTCATTTCATCTCTTTTGTTTAGTCGTTTACTCTTGAATCACCCCTCAAACCTTTGGAACTAGGTTAAAATGAAGTTGATTAAAAAAGACATTAATATTTGACCATTTCCCTGTGGATTCGACCTCGCACTTGTACACACTATATTGCAAACGATTCGTGCGCTTGCGAGTACTCATTAAAACACACATCAAGTTTTTGGCGCCGTTGCCGGGGAAATCGGTTCAAAAATTAGTTTTTGTTTGATTGATTTTGTTTTTCTACTAGTTAGATAGATTTTTGTTTCATTTTTCTGTTGTTTAGCTTCTGTTCTGCATTCTAAGTTTTTTCTTTGTTTTTCCCGGATCTGTTCTGCAGCTTCTGCAACTTACTGGGTGCCCTGAAGAATCGATCGATGGAAAATAAATTCGATCGATCGAGTTTTGATCGATCGAGTTAGCATCTGCCTAATATAAAGTCGATCGATCAAAAATATATTCGATCGATCGAAATAGACTTCGATCGAACGAACTTTCTGCACAGCAGCAGCTCGGAACTAGGTGAGTATCTCTATTCCAGTACTTCGTTTAGTTCATTTTGTTCATTTTGTTCATAATTTGTTTATGTTTAATTGTATTTTGCTGTTTGTTTAATTTTCTTTTAGTTCATTATAATTTAGTTCTAATTTTGTGTAGTTTGTGTTTCATATTACCTTAAATTTGTTTTATTTTGTTCTAACAAACAAACAAACAAAAAAAAAGAGTTTCTGTTCTGTTTTTATTCCTGTTTCTGTTCCTGCACAATTTCAAATTTTCGATCGATCGATTTTATATTCGATCGATCGACCTCAACTCAGAAGGCAGCTCCTGGATAAGATCAGTAGCAGAAATTTTTACCAAAAATACTTTTTGGTCCCAATTTGTAAGTATTCTTATTTTTACCTTTGCTGCTATCTTTGTGTAAATTGTATACATTTTTGTTAGTCTTTACCTTTTTATCTTAGTTGTGTTATTTTCTTATAAAAAAAAAAAAAAAAAAAAAAAAAAAAATTTTTTAGTGTGGGTCTACTTAGCTATCTAAGGACAATGACAAGGTGAATTCTGGCAATGAAAGGTCTTGGGATTTAAGTGTGTCCAATGTGACCCCCCTCATCTACCTGGGAACTAGCCTAGATTGTACTTTGGAGAACTTTGCTCCCCATTAGCAAATTCTTTTCTTTATTTTTGTTTGTCTTTTGGTTAAACATTTGTGTGTGTTTGGTGTATGCTTGGTAGAAGATCATTGAACCTAGACTTGACATCTCTAGATCCCGAAATTGAAAGAACTCTTAGGAGAAGGTTTAGAAATTCTGTTGAGATGGGAGATAACATGCATGCGGATGAGAATGAGAGGAATCGGGGAGAAAACGTTGATCATACTAGGACACTTAGGGATTTGTTTGCACCCGTTGCAACAAATTCTCCTTCATGTATAGTGTTACCCCCAACCAATGCCACTCACTTTGACCTCAAGCCTCATGTCATCCAACTCCTACCCGCATTCCATGGCTTGAACCTCGAAAATCCTTATAGCCATGTGAAGAAATTCAAAGACATCTATGACACCTTCAAATTTCAAAATTTTTCTGAAGAGTCTGTGCATCTTAGGCTATTTCCTTTCTCACTCCATGATAGAGCCAAGGCATGGTTGGATTCAAACATGACTGGTTCCATCACTTCTTGGGAGAACTTGCTAAACAAGTTTTACAACAAATTCTTCCCCATGTCCAAAGTCAATGAGTGTAGGAAGGAGATAAGCTCATTTACTCAAGAAGAAGATGAGAAATTTTCTAAAAGTTGGGAGAGATTTCAAGATATGCTGATTAAGTGCCCTCCACATGGATACGAGAAGTGGAGACTCGTGCAATTTTTCTATCAAGGATTAACTCAATCCAACCGTAGCATGATCGAGTCGATGAACGGAGGCACATTTCTGAGTTTGACGGGAGAGGAGGCGTATAGGACCTTAGATCAGTTATCCAACAATTCCCAACAGTGGGATTTTTCAAGCTGTCGGGATAAAGCTGCTCGCATTTAGAAGAAGGGAGGCATCTACGAGGTTAAGGAGGATATAGAATTAAAAATGAAGATAGATGCCCTTACCAAAAAGGTCGAAGCCCTAGTTGTTAGCAAATCCATGAATGCTGCCAATCCATTCCATGTTGACTGCTGTTCCATCTGTGCTAGTCCCATGCACTTAGCACAGACTTGCCCATCATTGTCGGCTTTTGTCGAGTCACCAATGGAGCAAGTGAACGCTTTCAACGATTATCGGAAACAATCCAGTGGACCTTTCTCCAAATCATACAATCCAGGGTGGCGGAACCATCCTAACTTTTCTAGGAAGCAGAACCAGTCTTTGACTCAAGGGGAAGTTCCTCACCAATCCCATACTCAATACCCCCCTGGATTTCATCAGCCGGTTCACCATCAAAGCCGTCCATCCCAGCCAGCACCATCATACCAAGCCCCTACTCAAGCCCCTGCCTCTTCTTCACAGTCTTCTTTGGAAGACACTCTTAAGGCTTTCATCCAGCTCACAGGCCAATCCATCAATGACGTGAAGAATGCTACCATGGTGAACACTCAAGCTATTGCCAAGATGGAGACCCAGATCGGGTAAATTGCTAGTCACCTGGGGGAGAGAGAGAAAGGAAAGCTCCCTAGTCAGCCTGTGCCAAATCCAAAGTTGCAGTTCCATGAGGGAAGTTCATCAAATGCAATGCATGGGTTGGAGCATGTGCAAGCCATTGTCACACTTAGGTCAGGGAAACAAGTAGACAACCAAGTGGTTCACCCTGAGGAGAACCCTGCTGCACAAGAAGGACAAGGAAGCAGGAGCATAGAGAAGAGAGATGCCGAGCCATCTACATTAGCTTCGACCATAGAGACTCCTCCTAGGTCGTTCATACCTAAGGAGCCATTCCCTGAAAGACTTCTCGCGCCAAAGAAGGGAGGAAAGTTCGAGGACATTCTGGAGGTGTTCAAACAAGTGCAGATCAACATCCCGTTCTTGGATGCCATCCAGCAAGTGCTGTCTTACGCTAAATTCTTGAAGGATTAGGTAACTGTAAAGCGGAAAACCAATGTCCCGAAAAAAGTTTGTTTGACCGAGCAAGTCAGCTCAATCCTCTAGTGTAGGCTACCTATCAAGTATAAGGACCCCGGATGTCCTACTATTTCTTGCACATTAGGCATCAGCCACATTGAGAAGGCACTGCTAGACCTTGGAGCCAGTGTCAATCTCCTACCCTATTCAGTTTACCTGCAATAGGGGTTAGGAGAATTGAAGCCCACCTCCATGACACTGCAGTTGGCTGATCGGTCAGTTAAGATACCACGGGGAATAGTGGAGGATGTTTTGATTAAGGTGGACAAGTTTTATTTCCCCGTGGATTTTATAGTGCTAGATACTGAGCCGGTACAGAACGTTAGAGTTCAAATACCGGTGATCCTCGGGCGACCATTCTTAGCTACGGCTAAGGCCCTGATCAACTGTAGGACGGGGGTAATGAAGATCTCCTTCGGCAATATGACAGTGGAGCTAAACATCTTTGACATCAGCAAGAGGCCGAGGGAATGTGATGAGATCGGAAGTGCTTGCTTGATTGAGGAAATGATAGAGGAAGAATCAAGCACCAAAGACCCCCTGGAGGCATGCTTTACTCAGTTCGGAGACGATCTGGACTTGGATGCGTTACTTGAGCAAGCAAATGCCGTTTTAGAGTTTGCTCCTCTAGAGAGCAAGGAAGAAGAGGAGGCAACAGAACCTGAGCCTCCAAAGAAGGAACTTAAGCCCCTGCCGGACAATCTTAAGTATAAGTTCCTAGGACCAACCGACACTCTGCCAGTGATCATAGCTTCAGATCTTCATGTTGCTCAGGAGGAGAAGTTGCTAGACGTTTTGAGAGAGCACAAAGAAGCTATAGGCTAGACCATAGAAGATATTAAGGGAATCAGCCCCTCGGTGGTTATGCACAAGATACATCTGGAGGAAGACACCAAACCATCGAGGGAGCCACAGAGAAGGCTCAACCCGACCATGTAGGAAGTCATCAGAGGAGAAGTGATCAAGCTATTGGATGCAGGAATCATCTACCCAATCTCTGACAGCAATTTGCGATGGGCGTTGGTTCGGTAGGCGGTTAAGTCGGTTGATTCGGTCGGTTAACCGACTTTTGTCGGAATGTAGTCGGTGAATTTATTTCGGTTAAGCGGTTAATAGGCGGTCGGTTAAGCGGTTTATAGGCGGTCGGTTAAGTCGGTAAGGCGGTTAATAGGTGGTCGGTTAAATCGGTTAAAATGGGTAATGAAACGACGTCATTTTGATTTTTTTAAAGGAAAAAAAATAATCATACGTTTCGTTCTTACTAAAACGACGTCGTTTCATTTTATGTCGGTTCGGTTAATCGGTCGGAATAGCATTCGGTTCGGTTCAGTTACCGCTTAAAATGCGGTTCGGTTCGGCTGCCGATCCGGCTTTCGGAATAAAATTTTATACCGATTACCGAACCGAAATTAGTCGGTTAAAGTCGGTAGGCGGTCGATGGCGGTTTGGTTCGGTTCGGTAAGCGGTCGGTAGGCGGTAGGCGGATAATTTGCCCACCCCTAACAGCAAATGGGTGAGCCCCATTCATGTCGTGCCCAAGCGAGCTGGAGTAACGGTCGTGCAGAACAAGGAAGGTGAGTTGGTCCCAACTCGAGTAGAGTCTAGATGGAGAGTCTGCATCGACTACCGCAAGCTGAACACCGCCACCAGGAAAGATCACTTTCCTCTTCCGCTCATTGATCAAATGGTGGAGCAGTTGGCCGGGCACGAGTATTACTGTTTTTTGGATGGTTATTCTGGATATAACCAGGTCCTTGTGGACCCTGAAGACCAAGAGAAGACGACCTTCACTTGTCCGTTCGGGACGTTTGCCTACCGACGCATGCCCTTTGGCTTATGCAATGCACCCGCTACTTTTCAGCGGTGCATGATCAGCATCTTTTCTGACATGGTGGAGCGTTTCCTGGAGGTATTTATGGATGACTTCTCGGTTTTTGGGTCATCTTTTGAGGAGTTTTTGCACCACCTCACGTTAGTCTTAGTGAGGTGTAAAGAGAAGAACCTGGTACTCAATTGGGAGAAGTGCCACTTTATGGTACAGCAAGGAATTGTGCTCGGGCACGTCATCTCTCGTCGGGGGATAGAGGGAGACAAGGTGAAGGTAGACCTGATATCCAACCTTCCGCCCCCACGGACGGTGAAAGAGGTTCGCTCTTTTCTAGGCCATGCAGGATTTTATTGGCGATTCATCCAGGACTTCAGCAAGATCGCCTGACCCTTGTGCAAACTGTTGGTGAAGGAGGCCCCTTTCATTTTTGACGAGGACTGCAAGAAGGCATTTGGGGCCTTGAAGGCAATTCTGACATCCACACCCATCATTCGGCCCCCGAACTGGGGTACACCTTTCGAGATCATGTGTGACGCGTCCGATTACGCCGTTGGAGCTGTGTTGGCGCAGCGTATTGACAAACTTCCCCACGTCATTTACTATGTAAGTCAAACTCTGAACGACGCCCAGCTGAATTATTCGACCACTGAGAAGGAACTGCTGGCAGTCGTATTTGCTCTGGATAAGTTTCGATCCTACCTACTAGGATCGAAAGTCATCATCTACTCGGATCACGCGGCATTGAAGTATCTTTTCTCCAAAAAGTATGCTAAATCTTGCCTCATCCGGTGGATTTTACTCTTACAAGAGTTCGACATTGAGATTCAGGACAAGAACGGTTCTGAAAACGTGGTGGCTAATCATCTCTCGAGGATTACCGTGGACTTCACGGAAGAAGCCGTCTCCATTTCTGAGACCTTCCCCAATGAGCAGTTGATGCATATTGCTCATGCTCACTCACCATGGTTTGCTGACATAGTGAACTATCTTGTCACCGGTCAAATGCCTTTCCATTGGGGCCTGCAAGATAAGTCCAAATTCATGTCCGTGGTGAAGAATTTTTTCTGGGACGATCCTTACTTGTTCAAGTATTGTCCCGATCAGATCATTAGGAGATGCATTCCCGAGCCTGACCAATCCAGTTTCATCTCCTTCTGTCATGATCATGACTGTGGAGGCCACTTCAGTGCAAAGAAGACCGCTGCAAAGATTTTGTAGTGCGGTTTTTACTGGCCTACCATCTTTCAAGACGCTCACACTTGTTGTGTTTCATGCGAGCGCTGTCAGAAGCTAGGGAGTATTTCACGCCGAAATATGATGCCCCTCAACCCCATTCTTATTGTCGAGATCTTTGATGTGTGGGGCATCGATTTCATGGGACCTTTCCCACTCTCCTTCGGCTATCTGTACATTCTGGTTGTAGCGGACTACGTGTCCAAATGGGTGGAGATGGTTGCCTGCAAGACCAATGACCACAGAGTTGTGGTTCAGTTTTTAAAAGACACTATATTTGCTCGTTTTGGTACTCCTCGAGCAATTATTAGTGATGGTGGAAAGCATTTATGCAACCGGGTCTTCGAGCATCTGATGAAGAAATATTGCATCACGCACAAGATTGCCACTCCCTATCACCCTCAGACGAGTGGACAAGTGGAGGTTTCAAACAGAGAGATCAAGAGGATTTTAGAGAAGACGGTGAACCCGTCAAGGAAAGATTGGTCTCTCCGGTTGAACGATGCATTATGGGCTAATTGATAGCTTTCAAGACACCGATTGGCATGTCACCTTACTGTATCGTGTACGGGAAAGCATGCCACCTGCCTGTGGAGTTGGAGCACAAAACCTACTCGGCCATTAAGCAGCTAAATTTTGATCTCACAAAGGCTGGCTCACAGAGGAAGCTCCAACTCAATGAATTGGAAGAGCTAAGGAACGATGCTTATGATTGTGCTAGGATGTACAAAGCACGGATGAAGAAGGTTCATGACCAGAACATATTGAGGCGATTCTTTGAGCCGGTCAAAAAGTCCTTCTTTACAATTCACGTCTACATCTGTTTCCAAGGAAGCTCCGATCTCGATGGATAGGCCCTTTCATAGTTCGATCAGTGTTTTCTTATGGGTCCATTGAGATTGAGGATCCAAAAAATGGCAGCACGTTCAAGGTGAACGGGCAACGACTGAAGCCATTTTTGGAGTTATAGAGCTCAGAGGTTGAGACGACCCTTTTAGAGGATCCGAGTTACTCGGAGTGATTGTCGTAAGGATGGAAAGTCTGGCTGAAGACTAAAAACTTAGCGCTTGTGGGAGGCAACCCTCATCATTTTTCCTTATCATTTGATTTTATGTTTTAGTTGTGATTTTCAGGACAGTGTCTGCCGTTCAAGTTTGGGGGAGCGCTTCTCTTGCAATGTGCCCAACTTGCATCACCATTTCGGTATTGTATCTCTAGCCACATTGGGGACAATGTATCATTCTAGTTTGGGGGTGGGGTAGACAATTCTGTTCGTTTTCATTTTATGTTTGCTTTGTTAATACTTGTTAATGTATATACCTTATAGTTAATTGAGCATAGTTACATCTTACTATGGTTTGCATCTCATTAGTTTGTTTAACATGTTGAATTTTGCATATCATTAAAATCTGAGATCTTTTGACTCATCTTTGGATTAGAGAGACTTGACATGTTTAAATTGTTTATCACAAGCACACTAGCATTGTTTCTGTGGGGTATGAGATTTGAATTAAAAATTATGTGTCTTGAGATTTGTAGGATGACTTGTTGATGAAACCTTGGCTTATTGTTATAAATATATATATATATATATATATATATATATATAAAATAAAAATAAAAAAAAATCTGCTTAGAATAATATCACCAATTTGACTTCTCATTGAGTAACCGGGCCCCTTGCCTCATTAAGCATTAGGTGTTGCGTAAAAAGATGAGAATTTCAGCTTGGATGTTTGTTTGGCTAGTTTGACTTCGTAGCCTTTTTGACTTGAGTAATTAAGCCTTTAGGGATGGTTTTACATCTAGTGCCCTAAAACCATCTGGTTTGGGAGTCACTGGCCCAACACTCGTTACATGGGTCAATTAGAAAGCTTAATGGAGTCAAGCATTGCACAGCTGACACAAAAATAATAAATAAACTATAATAAACGTAAGATAAGCCTTGGTTATTTGATGGAAGTCCTGCGAATTTTTGGATATATGTGCTTTGAGGAAAATCGAAACCCCATGACTCTATGTTATTCACACCTTACACTTTTGAACATGTGTTGTCTCAATTTTCCATCTATGAGTTGATCGATTTTTGATAACATGATAATATGATATTCATTTTGTTAAATATACTCATGATGTGTGAACCATGTGTTTGAATGATGATTTTTGCTCAATTGATAATTCAGTACTTCAATGTTTGTGGGTATCATTTCTGGCAAACCCTCACGAGACTTCACTCGTCCACTAGGGAGTCCTAGGGGTTTAAAATGCTTGTTGCATATGCTAAATGCAATCGTTTCTCCCACGAAAGAGGATTTATGTTTCATGCTTTGATTTTGTTTTTCATTTTGTTTTGCTAAGGGACTAGTAAAATGTAAGTTTGGGGGTATTTGATGAGTGCCAAATATTGTGTATTTGGACCCCTTGATTTACATTAGTTAGACCTTTAGCCTTGTTATTTTCTGATGCTTTGGTTAGTTTTTGTGTTTTTATGTTTTGTAGGTCAATAAGTGAGGAATGGAAAAATTCATGAGGAATTGCTTGGAAAATTTGGAAGTTCTGAAGAACTCGATCAATCGAAATTTCCCAGAACTTACTTTTACAGAAGCGCGCCAGAACACCCAATCAGGAGCTTCTACATGACAAAAAGCAGTTCTCCCTCTGATTTTCGCAGCAGAACACGCTGGTTTCGTGACCTTGGTTGTCTCTAGCAAGAGAGGAACCCTAGAGGGGGTTAGAGGAGTCATTTTACATGGGTTTCTAGCCCTAATTTCCTTCTATAAAAGCCATAGCCATACCTCCTTGTTGAGAGAGTTCAGAGAACAGTAGCTAGGTTTAATTTCGTGCATTTTGTAGTGTATTCCAGTAGCTTTTGTTCCTAGACACTTTCTTTTTGTAAAGCTTTCCTTTTATTTCCATGGTTGTTCTTCATTTTCTTGTGGTGTTCTTAGTCATGGAAGGCTAGTAACCTCAACTAAGGTTGAGGATGAAACCTTTACATTGATGACACTCACACTCTTGTTATAATACTTGCACATTTGATGATATATCATATTTGTTATTCAAGTCTCATTCATTTAAATGCTTTATCTTTTGCAATGAATGTGGTTGTTGGTAGATATAGGACATTTAATGTGTTTCAACCGATGGATACATTGTTTTATCGGTTCGAATGATGATATCCATTGTGATTTGTTCATTGAATGGATACATTGGATGATTTGATTTCAAATGGGTACTCTTTGTGATTTATCTTTGAGTTGGATTCATTTAATGGTTCTAGAGTATGTGGTTGAGAAACTTGAATAACACCCTAAGCTTAATGTCGTTTGGGTGTTCAAATGGGAACCAAGAGTGTGAGTTGTTGGATTTGGTTTGGTGGATTCCTTAGCCTTAGTTCCTTTTAATTTGCATATTTCATTTCATCTCTTTTGTTTAGTCGTTTACTCTTGAATCAACCCTCAAACCTTTGGAACTAGGTTAAAATGAAGTTGATTAAACAAGACATTAATATTTGACCATTTCCCTGTGGGTTCGACCTCGCACTTACACACACTAAATTGCAAACGATTTGTGCGCTTGCGAATACTCATTAAAACACACATCAAACACCACAAAGAAATATTAGATCCTATTAGTCCCAAAAAGAAAGTGGTATTATGACAGCTGTCAATTGGATGCACAAGTATTACGAAAGCAAAGATGCAATCCAAATGACCCAAATATATCAATATCAACCCAACACACAGACATAATAGGATTTTCATGCACACTATCTCAATAGAATATCCCAACAAATATTCCAATATTCTAAAAGCACAAAAACTTAAAAGAATTACGGAAGACACAATGAAGATCATGGGATGAGAAGAGATGTGCAAAGAATGCCAAAATCTTGGGAGAAATCCATGAGAAAAACACACAACATGCCATGATAAAAATGCAAAGATGTGTGTATGGCAGAGAAAGAGACGCAAGTCTTAAACCTATAGAGATCTTGTCCGGACGTGTCACTTAACCGCTAGGTCAGCATATGGCAAGACTGCTCTCGTCTGGACGTAAGAATAGGTCCGTTCGGATGCTTTACACTCAAAATCTGAAACTGGAGAAAAATTCACAAAAAAATAATTTTCCTAAAGTTAGCTTCAGAACACGCATGTATAATTAACTGATAAAATAGTCAAATAACATTGCAAAAATATGCAAAGATATAAATGAGAGTTAAGTATTCAATAAGCACAAATTTCTCTGCAGATAGAAATTTTAAATAGATTACTCAACTCATGCAATGCGTGTGTGTGTGTGTGTGTGTGTGAAGACTTTTCCCACAAGGTATGACTTTCACTGATATGACAAAAAACAACTAGATTTTCTAGACAAGAGAGAAAATCAGTTAAAGATTAGTCAAAAGTCAAACCTTATAAGTTACTAAGGCCTAGCCAACCTCATCTAATACACTCTCCCTAAGATGCAACACCTAATTGTTTTACTTGTACCATGAAGAATAAGGTAAAATTTTACTTTCACCATGAAGGACAAGGCTTATTTCAGCACAGAAGCAGTGAATGTACATATATAGCGCAAAATTCATAAGAGTAACTGCTTGATTCTTTTGATGCTGCAACCTAGAGAAAATGCCAGAATTTTTAGGTTCTAGGTTCAACTAGCATTTGGTCAATTTGGCTATCTCATCAAAACCTCTTCTCTTATCCAGAATTTCTAGAAGCAAAAAGTCAAAGATGAAAATATGTACCTTTAGGGGAGTCTTGGATAGTGTACATTTTCATCGCATGAGGAAAGTAATTATCTATCATTAAGATGCAACAGGAAAACTTAGCAGATATCATGCATAAACTCTCAATCATATATAAGCATATTTAATCAATGCACAATGAATTGAGATATCAGGCAAAAACACATGCAATATTTGAAAAGCTATCAAGAGAAAAAAATAAAATTCAGCATCTTCTCCACCATTTTTTTTTGGTTGAAAAAAATGAAACAGAAAAACAACAAGAACATGCTTATGTAAAAGGAAATAACATCTAGTCCCAGCATATAAGGTACAACCAAACCTGTTGATGAGTGCCAAAAAGTGTATATTTGGACCCCTTAATTTACATTAGTTAAACCTTTAGCTTTGTTACTTTCTGATGTTTTGGTTAGATTTAGTGTTTTTGCGTTTTGCAGGGCAATAAGAGAAAAATGACAATTTCAAGGCAAAAATACATAGAAAAGCTGGATTTTCAGAAGTGCTGAAAAAGTAGATCGATCGAATATTAATTCGATCGATCGAAAAGTAGATCGATCGAATATTAAGTAGATCGATCGATTTTAAAATCGATCGATCGAATTTATGCGAAGCTGGAATTTCAGAAACCCTAGCTAACTCTATAAATACCATTCTTTTCTCTTTTGTTCAAGGAGGAGGCCGCTTAGGAGTGTCCTAGGGGCCGATTTCACTGTATCTTAGGGTTTTTGGGTCGATTTTGACCTAGAACTTCAATATTTTGTAAGTTTATTCGTTTTTAATGCATTCTTGTAGTTTATTTATGCTTTCTTTGTTCATGTCTAGCTAGTACTTTCATCTAGGGTTGAGGATGAAACCTCACCAGTGAATAGAAACTGAGTTTCATGCTTGTTTATGCTATTTGAGTTTATGGGCTTGATTTCTCATTGTTCTATTTCGGTTTTTGAGATTATTTTTGGATATCTCTTGTGATTTCCGGATACAAGTGATGATTTGATATAGTTTCATTAAATTGATGGCTTGGGTTTTCATGTATGTTGGATATTCATTATGTTTCATTCTATGGATACATTTGATGATTTAGTTGAAACTAGATATCTTTTGTGATTTGTGGAAGAATGGATTCATTGAAGGATTTAAATTATTTTTGAAGAAAAAGTAGAACATACCTAAGATTGGTTTGAAAGAATTCGTAATATGTGTGATGAGCATGAGATTAGGTTGTTGTGATTTGTTGAGTGTGGATTCCAAAACCCTAGACCCCTTTATTTTCATTATTTTTGTTTATGTTTTCTTTTGTTAAAAATCCCTGAATTTGGAACTAGGTTAAAATAGGATTAGTTTGAATAGAGATTAATTTTCACAACACAATTCCATGTGGGATCGACCTCCCACTTGCATAACGCTATATTGCAAAACGATTCGTGCACTTGCGAGTATTATAATTTGCACAACAAGTTTTTGGCGCCGTTGCCGGGGAATCGTTTAGTTTGTGGAAATAGATTTTTGTTTGAATTGATTTTATTTTTCTACTAGTTTAGATAGATTTTTCTTTCATATATTTTTCGTTTTGTTTCTGTTTTTGTTCAAAAAAAAAAAAAAAAAAAAATTTGTGTTCCCGGTTCTGTTTCTGCTGTTTCTGCACTTTCTGAGTGCCCTGCGAAGTCGATCGATCGAGTATCAATTCAATCGATCGATCGAGAAAGCATTCGCCCTATATAAAGTCGATCGATCTAGAAGTAATTCGATCGATCGAACTTTACTTCAATTGTGCGAATTTTCTAAGCAGCAAAAAAAAAAAAAAAAAAAAAATCAGTTGTTTTTAGTTTATTTTGTTAATATTCTGTTTCTGTTTTATATTATTTTATTGTTTTTTTTTGGATTAATTTGTTTAAAAAAAATTAAAAAAAAATAATCGATTCATATCTTTGGTGGGATATTTTCTTGCTATTTGGTGTAAGTGAAACATGAGTTTTTACTTTGATAATTATTGTGATTCTTCTACACAACATGCTTCACCTAGTAATAGGACACTTGCTCCAACCAACTACCCTTACAGTTTCAACCCACATGAACCATGTTCATATTGCTCTGATCCTTATCATAGTGCTAGTAGTTGTCCCTCCTGGGGACAATTCTGCAATCTTTCTTATGAGCAAATGAACCCTAATTTCTCTAGTCCGGGATTTGATGCAAATCCCAATTTTTACAACCCGGACTGGAGCAATCATCCTGATTTCTCGTGGCAAGCTCAAGCCATGGGAAATTGTGCTACCTAATTTCAAGAACTGCACCATCCTGATTATCCGCAGTTCAATAGCCAATCTTCCCATCCTTCATCCTACAATTATCCAGCTTCTTCCTCACAGTCCACTTTGGAAGACACTCTCAAGGTCTTCATAGAGCTCACGTGCCAGGCTATTAGTGACATGAAGAATGCTACTATGGAAAACACTCAAACGATTGCCAGGATAGAAGGACAAATAGAATATCTGGTTGCTGAAGTCACCAGAATAGAGGAAAAAGAGTTTTGAAGTCAGTTGATGGCTGAAGAGCACTACATGATTGATGAGGATGATGCTAGCTATTCTTGTCATGAGCATGTCCCTACCATCACCATGTTTGAGAATGAGGAAAATGTGGATAGCAATGAGGAGAAAGAAAAGGAGGAGCACCTGGAGCACACAGCGCCCCCGCCAAATCCAAATACGTCCAATGACAAGGAAATGAGTACTAAAGCTCATTCCTTCATCACCATCCCTCTTGAGACATTTCATGAGCCCCGAGCTTCAATTCTTAAATGTCTCAAAGAGCCATCTTATGTCAAAACTGTCAAGGATCTATGCACACAACTGCGCAAATCTAGGCACCATCGTCCTAAGAAGATCATTCGAAGCAAGCAAGTTGGGTACATAAAATGGCTAAACATTCCACCAGAGGGATACCAAATTTTCAAGAGGAAAGGGTGGAAGGGATTGGTTGGACATCCACATGATCGGGGAAGGCGCTGTGTTTTGGTGTTTAAGTTTGGGGGATGCCCTGACCTTTTTCACACCTTGATTTTTCCTTACTTCTGGTAATGTATTTCTACACTACACATTGAGGACAATGTGTAATTCAAGTTTGGGGGTATGGAAAAACACTTGTCTGTTTGTTTGTTTATTTATTTTTTCTGTTTGTTTAGTTATTTTTAGTTGTCTTTTTGTTCTAAAAAAAAAAAAAAAAAATTGTTGTCAAGTTTGAGTTAAGCCATAGATGTGTTTTGCATTTCATCGGCTTGCTTAAAGTTTTGAACACATCATGTCTTAGGAATCTGAGTCTTTTGACTTATTTTTGGGCTAGTGAGACTTCACTTGTTTGAGTTGAATTATCACGAGCACATTAGCATGTAATCTGTGGGGTATGAATTTGTGCTTAATTGTGTATTTTGAGAATTGTTGGATGACTTATTGATAAATAGCCTTGGCTTGCAAGATATTTATATATATAAAGAAAAAAAAAAGATCATTTTGAGTTTTTCACTGAGTAACCGGGCCTCTTGCCTCACTAAGCATTGAGTGTTCTCGTCAAAAGGTGAGAATTTCAATTTGGTTAATTGTATGGCTAGTTTGGCTTCGTAGCCTTTTTGACTTGAGTAATTAAGCCCTTAGGGATGTCTCTACATCTAGTGCCCTAAGACCATCTGGTTCGAGAGCCACTGGCCCAACACTCGTTACATGGGTCAATTAGAAAGCTTAAGGGAGCCGAGCATTGCACAGCCTATACAAAAAAATAATTAAAAAAAAAACAACAACAACAAAAATATGTACAAATAATAATAATAATAATAATTTGCATATCTTGCCTTGGTTGTTTCATTTGATAGGGATTCCAATGATTTTTGAAGTACTTATCTTGAGATTAAAATGAAACCTCATAATTGCATGTTGATTTCACTCTACACTTTTGAGAAAATGTGATGTCTTAATTGTCCATTTATGAGTGATTTGATGTTAGATCCCCTGTTGATGTTTATGATGGGGTTTGTCTTTTTAAGCATGCCAATGACGTATGAACCGTGGTTTGTGTGAAAATTCTTTCTTGTTGACAACATAGTGTCTCAATGTTTGTGGGTATCATTTCTGGCAAACCCTCACGAGACTTCACTCGTCCACTAGGGAGTCCTAGGGGTTTAAAAGGCTTGTTGCATATGCTAAATGCAATCGTTTCTGATGTGGTCTTTTGTTTACCAAAATATATCAATAATAAAATTAACCACTCGCAATAGAACGAATCCTTATAGGATAGGGCTATGTTGAGGGTGTCGAACCTCAAGGACTGCGTAGGTATTATTATCAAGCTTTTCGAGATTAAATATAACTTAATTAAAAAGATGTTTGATTTGGTTTTTGTTTTATAAAAATAAATACATAAAAGTAAAAGACATAAAAGTAAAGATAGTAGGGATGAGATAAAGAATAGGGGATTGATTTCACCACTCACCGCATAACAATGGTCAATCGTAAATTAATAAGGAAAATTCATACTATGCATGATATAGGGCTCGTCTCACTCGAGTAGTCAAGAAATTACCTCTAAAGAATAAGTATAATCCATCTTCGGTTGGCACGGACCGTCCACCTAACCACTAAGATGCGGTACGACCCGTCTTCCCTAGGCATGGACTAGCTACGTCTTTAATAGGATATACACACAATCAATGGAATAGTATAACCCATCTTCGGTTGGCACGGACTGTCTACCTAAATTACACTAAACTAGGGTGTAGTACAATCCGTCTTCCCTAGGCATGGTCTATCTAATCCTCTTGATCATATATCAATTAAAACCGTTGTATAACAATCATTCACATAATCACAGAAAATATGAAGGATTGAGTTCAATCAATATAAAAGACTTTCTAAGACAAGATAAGAAATTCATAACGATTGAATATAAACATTAAAATTAATTCTCACAGTTATACAACCATCATGCATAGAGAAAATCCCAAACTAAAATATAATTAAACCATTGTTACTTGGAAAGGGCTACATCAACACCCTATTAGGAATTTAACCGCTCATCGTGGTGCTGGGATGGCCTCCTGCCATGGTCTTCTCCTCTTCAACTTGTCAGGCCTCCAAGAAGAATTTTGTCTAAAGCTAAGCACAAGCCCAAGCACCAAGCACACATTCTCTTGAAGCTTAGGAGTCTATTTATAGGGAGCACACAAGTCCTAGAAGCCCTTGTAATTCCAGAAAAATCTTCTCTTGAGTCTTCTTGTCCAAGTAGGAGATTGAAACTTCAATCCAAGTAGGAAAAGGATTCCAAATTCGGCCAGAATTGCGGTCCTTTATTACGAAGCGATTTTGATATATTAAACGTCCGAATTTGAGAAAGTCTATTTCTGACATATTTGTTGAATATTTTATTAGCTTTCCAACGCTACCAATTTTATTGCAATCCGATGTCTGACGCAAAAGTTATGATTCAAACACTGAGACATATGCAGAATCCAAATTTGAATCCAATCCGATTTTGACTCTTGTTGAGAAATTCCGATTTAATCCTTCACTTGATTTGATTAAACTTAACCACATCATATAGGTATTCTATTATGATTGATTAAGCTTAAACATATCTTCTAAGTCTTCTCAAAGTGTGCTTTAAGCCCAAAATTAACAGAATTAATTGTATCTTTATTTAAAACCTGAAAACATTAAAACAACACAAAATCAAACAAATAACAATGCTAAGGAATTAACATATATAAGTTAAGGGGCTTGAATGTGCAACATTCGACGCTTATCAGTTTCTCCCACGAAAGAGGACTTATGTTTCATGCTTTGATTTTGTCTTTCATTTTGTTTTGCTAAGGGACTAGCAAAATGTAAGTTTGGGGGTATTTGATAAGTGCCAAAAAGTGTATATTTGGACCCCTTAATTTACATTAGTTAAACCTTTAGCTTTGTTACTTTCTGATGTTTTGGTTAGTTTTAGTGTTTTTGCGTTTTGCAGGGCAATAAGAGAAAAATGACAATTTTTAAGGCAAAAATACATAGAAAAGCTGGATTTTCGGAAGTGCTGAAAAAGCAGATCGATCGAATATTAATTCGATCGATTGAAAAGTAGATCGATCGAATATTAAGTAGATCAATCGAAAAGTAGATCGACCGATTTTAAAATCGATCGATCGAATTTATGCGGAGATGGAATTTCAGAAACCCTAGCTAACTCTATAAATACCATTCTTTTCTCTTTTGTTCGAGGAGGAGGCCGCTTAGGAGTGCCCTAGGGGCCGATTTCACTGTATCTTAGGGTTTTTGGGTCGATTTTGACCTAGAACTTCAATCTTTTGTAAGTTTTTTCATTTTTAATGCATTCTTGTAGTTTATTTATGCTTTCTTTGTTCATGTCTAGCTAATACTTTCATCTAGGGTTGAGGATGAAACCTCACCAGTGAATAGAAACTGAGTTTCATGCTTGTTTATGCTATTTGAGTTTATGGGCTTGATTTCTCATTGTTCTATTTCGGTTTTTGAGATTATTTTTGGATATCTCTTGTGATTTCCGAATACAAGTGATGATTTGATATAGTTTCATTAAATTGATGGCTTGGGTTTTCATGTATGTTGGATATTCATTGTGTTTCATTCTATGGATACATTTGATGATTTAGTTGAAACTAGATATCTTTTGTGATTTGTGGAAGAATGGATTCATTGAATGATTTAAATTATTTTTGAAGCAAAAGTAGAACAAACCTAAGATTGGTTTGAAAGAATTCGAAATATGTGTGATGAGCATGAGATTAGGTTGTTGTGATTTGGTGAGTGTGGATTCCAAAACCCTAGACCCCTTTATTTTCATTATTTTTGTTTATGTTTTCTTTTGTTAAGAATCCCTAAATTTGGAACTAGGTTAAAATAGGATTAGTTTGAATAGAGATTAATTTTCACAACACAATTCCCTGTGGGATCGACCTCGCACTTGCATAACGCTATATTGCAAAACGATTCGGCACAACACCTGTCCTCATGGAGAGAAGTTTAGAAATACCAAAATAGAAAAGCAGCCGCCTGATATGCTTTTAACTGTCATCCCAAAAAAAAATATCTGCAGAAGTTTCTCAAGATAACAAGAGAAAATATGGGGGATAAAATAAACGGTTCCTCAAATAGAATGCAAGGCATGAATAAGATATGACATGATAAACAATGCAATGCAAACATACCAGACATGCACTAGGATTTAGGAACCAAAATCCTAGGCATGGGAGACCTCACCTATCAGGTGAGTCCTCTCCCCCCTCAAGGGGTGAATGGTCTCATCATTCTTGACCCATACTTGCTTGACCCGTGGAGATGGTTTGCGGGTCATGTCCATGTTGGCCATTCTTCTTAGTATACCTTGTATCAGGCTCAGCAACCCTTCATAGCCATGGCTGCTAGTGGGCTTCTGCGGCTTTCTCTTGTAGTGCATTGATTTGTTCTTCTTTGATTTGCCACTCTGATAGGCAGAAACAAACTGCTGCTGATGCCGTGGAGCCTGAAGTGCCGTAAGAGGTAGAGTGCCTGATGTAGCTCTTGTTGGCAACTTCCTCTGAACCTTCGATTTCTAAGCTTGGAGCTGTGGACATTTAGGTTGGATGTGACCGGAGATGCCATAGTGATGACAGGTGGGCAAGCTTATTTTGTTTGAATGCTTTTTGACATTCTCTGCAGAATTATGATTAGCATTCTTACAAATAACATTGCCCTTACCTTTTATATGTCTCCTATGAGGAGAGACATATTTAGATGAGGAAGAATCTTCAATTTCACTTTTCCTCAAAGCATCCTGCTTAATCCAAGGCCTATGGGATTTCAACAAATAACAATTTGGCCTAATATAACCAGTTTTCCCACAATTATGACAAGTAGGAACAAACTTACCTCGTGTTCTTGATTCCTTAGACTTTGGCATCACATGTTTATTTAAGCAAGAATTTTCAGAACAAGCTGCATCTACTATCACAGGCTTAATATCAACAAAATCTAATTCAGAATCAGAAGCATGTGAAGTAGAAGTACTTAATTCAGCAGTCAAACCAGGCTTGTTCGAAATATCTAAATGAATACACAACATGCTTTTCAAATTATCACTTGAGAACTTTTTCAAGAGATATTTAGATTCCTTTAATTTATTCTCAAGTGTATCAATAATGTCAAAATTGGTATTCTCAGATTTCAAAGAGTCAATCAAAGCATGTGATTCAAATAATTGAACGATCAAAGACTCTTTTTCTTGCTTCACATTTTTAATCTCTTTATGAGAAACTTTAGAATGTTGAGCATTCTTCAATTTATTAAAAACCTTAAAGAGCTTAATATCAGAATCCTCATTAGAAAATTGAAAAGAATTCATGATAAAAGGTGTAATAAAAAAATAGAAGTCAAAAAGAGATAAGGATCACACTCAGGAAATAAATCCTTAACAGAGTGTACCTGCTCTAATACCAATTGAAAAAAATAGAATTTACTTCTGACAAAAAATAAATGTGTGTGTGTGCACAAAGTGTTAAAAAAAAAATAATTCAAAAATTAAACAACACAAGATTTTTGTTAACGAAGTGGAAAACTCAATATGAGAAAAACTACTTCGTGGCAGCCAAACCCTGGATATCCACTATTCAGAAGACAAGACTAGTTACAAAGTAGTAGCACTCACATACCTCTGATGCAGTGGTCGTACATTGCACTCTAACGTATAACCCAACACGAATGCCTCTCAACCAGGTCTCCTACCTGAAGGGGTCTTCAATGAAATCCTTTACCTTAGGGCCAACCTCTAAGATAGACTTCAGATTAAGCGCAACAACAGCACACACAACAACGACTTTAGAGAGATCAACTCAGCTCCATAATCTCACAATATAGCTCTCTAAGCACTAATGGAATTCAATACCGAATTCTTGCTGTTCTCAAGCCTAGGGACCTCTATTTATAGGCTGAGAGTTCAAATGAGCATCTGGCTTGATAAAAACTAGGCGCCGTCCGGACGTTAGTCATGGGCCATCCAGACGGACAACTGTGCGATCAATTGTCAAAGAATTTCGCTGAAATTCTTTCCTATTTTTGAGCTGTGTCTGGACAGTGGTGCCCTGCTGTCCAGACAGTCGCACGTCTGCTGCAAGTAATTTCCTTATAAAGGCTTCGCGCTTCCTGACCAGGGGGATGATCGTCTGGACAGTTGATTTGATGCGCGCAATTTCTATATCTGATGCTCGCGTGTCCAGACCATAAGGACCGTTGTCCGGACATCTGGATTTGAATTGTAATACTTGCCTTATGGATAAGCGCGTCCGGACGGGAATCCACGTCTTCCCGACGGTTTCAGTGATCTTCCCATAACTGTGCTTTGGAAAGAAATCCTGAAGCTTGTCGAACATTGAGAGTCGTCCGAACGGGCTGTTGAAACGTCCGGACGGATGGAAGATGGAGCAGTTCAAAACTTCTCGACACAGGGAAAGGTCCAGACGGAAATCCACGTCGTTCGGACATATGATGCTTTAGACAGATGGGCGTCCGGACGGTATGATACATCGTCCGGACGGCTGGCACTTTGGACAGATGGGCGTCCGGACGGTATGACACGTCGTCCGGACGGCTGACAAGGAACTGAATTTTCTTACTTGCAAACTGTGCATAATCTTCTGGAAGCACTTCTGAATAGCGGAATCCCTGTTAATAAGCATCGTTACAAAGAAGTGATTTTGTCCAACAGAATGTGGCCAATTACAAACTAACAACTAATATAATATCGATTAATACAAAAATGCACCTTGTTAGTATGTTATATTCATTATGTTGAACATTTTCCAAATATCAGGTTGACCGATTGGACGAGACACGCAAAAATGAATTGGGTGAAAAACTTGTATCGCATTCGAAAGGGCCGATGCAATCTACTGTTGAATTTAATCACTATGTGGTTAACGGAATGATGTTTCTCACTATTGGACATGATAACGGAAAGAGAACTTATAATAGTGGGGTATGTGTCACAACTATAGACGGCCCAACATACTACGGTAAACTTGTACGCATACTCGAGGTGCAGTATTACGACGGGACTCGATATGTACTATTCAAGTGTGATTGGGCAGACATTAGAAAAGATAGGGGATACAAAGAGGACGAATATGGATTCCAACTTGTAAATTTCAAAAAGTTAATACACACAGGAGAGCGGATCATTGATGATCCGTTCGTTTTATCTTCACAAGTATCCCAAGTATATTATGTCGAGGATGATAGACATCTAGACTGGGTCGTTGCTGTGAAGACAAAAACAAGGCATGTGTACAATGTTTGTCTAGGGGAAGGTCACGATGATGACCCTGGTAACTATAAAGAGATTGAGCCTTTCAATTTGGATGTTAATCACGATGTTGATGTCACTAATGAAAATATTGAGGGTGCACGTACCGGTGTACCCACCACGATCGTACATTTTGAAAAGTCTATAAGATGCGTGTGTTGACCCATTGTCTTTTTACACTTACTGCCTATGATTATATTGTGTTGACCCATTTCTTTTTTACACTTACTGTCTATGATTATATTGTACATATTCTATCGATCACACATTAGCTTGTCTATGTAGGTAGACATGCCACCAAAGACAAGATCGAGGTTGTCACGACTTTGTAGGGTACCACTAGCTAGGACACATGAGACACATGATACAGCTGAGACACAGAGTCCTAGTGAATAACAAAATGAAGATGCTTATATACCAACATTCATGCAACCTCATGATTAATCTTTGTTCCCGACGAATGTAGATTTGTCCAGTAGCCCTCATTTGTCGGAGCTTCTTGGTACGTCTATCCCCCCATCACGCTAGAAGCGTGTGTGCACCCACAAACATCCACACCCTCTTCTGATGGACATGGACAACCCTCCACTTAGTCGACTCAGCTGCAGCAGCCACAACAGTTACCCCAAGGGCAGGTCTACACAATTGGTACGTATCAGGTGTTATATTTTATTTTCATTTCTAGCATTCTTTTTTATTTCATTTCTAGCATTCTACACTAATTATTTTGATGATTTATACCAAGTTACAAATAAGGACGGGGTAAGGAATGTGAGGAAGGTTGGCGGTCCTTCGCAAATTTGGCAGATCCCTAACGGGGAAAGGGTAGTGATTAATTTTAATAACTCCTTCCAACCAATAGGCCCAGGCAGTGAAAAATTCACCAGGATTGCGAGAAAACTTGTTTGAAGTGGAAAGTTTGTAGATATTCGGACCAAAAATTTGAAGAAGGTCCCACTACAAAAGAAGGACGAAATTTGGAGCGCACTAATGGTATGGAATATATATATAAAGTCTAACTTCTTATTTATAATATGTGATTCTATATTGCATATAGAAAAAGTTGTGTCGAGCCTAGTAAACCGCTTAAAGATATTAAAAGGGTTGCATTCATGGATTTTGGAAAAAAAAAAAAAAAAAGGAGAGACTTCAAGCATGCCGTGAAGCAGTCATTGCAGATTCAACCAGGTGAATCCCTTGAGGATGTAATGGCTACAACACCAAATCTCCACCTACTCGATGCGGAAGACATTGAGTGTTGTGTTGAAATGTGGTTGACAGAGGAGGATAGAGTGAGACAAATTCACATAGTAATATTTTTTTTATACATATTTAAATTTATCTACATTTTAGTGATAGATATTATTGATGTACATAAGGGCTGAGAGGAACAAGCAAATTCGTAGCTTGTCAAAGTTTACTCATACCTCGGGTTCGAAGAGCTACACCCGACTTGCCTATGAGAAGGTACATTATATTTTATGCAATTAAATAAGATTTTCTTTTTTTTTTCACTCTATATAGCTACACGTAATTTGGTATATGATTTAATTGTTTTTGTAGGAGTTATTGAGTGGATATGCTCCCTTGAGAAAAGAAATTTTTATAGATACTCACACAAAAAAGGATGGCACCCTTATGAATGATGAGGCCGCGGAAAAAATTGTAACTTCATTCTATTGATATAGTGTTTTAAATGGATTACCATTTACGTATATTTTTTACAGGCTTCATTAATTATTTTTTTGTTAACTTCTAATAATATGCAGGCAAAGATGAGGGAAATAGTGTCACAAGAGCCTCCAAGCGAATCAAATGTTTTTACACAAGGGTCAATACAATGGGCTCCGGACGACACATATGCACAAGTCATGGGCGCAGAATACCCGGGGCATGTACGTGGAACGGGGCTTGGGCCTACACCGGGCAGATCCAGATCATATACATATGGGGCGTCTACATCTTCATCCAATGAAACTGAACTTCTTAGCAAGGTTAATGAATTGCAAGCTCAAATGTTGCATATGCAAACAATGCATCAGAATCAGATAAGTGAAATGCGTAGGATGCTCCAAGCTTATATGGATAGAGGTGAGAACTCAATTGGAATGCAAGATCCTGCCATAGGATCCCCACCTGCGTGGCCCAGATCATCAGTCGGTAGTCGACCGGGTATGATTGTCACATTATATACTATCCACACCATACCTATTAACGGAAAACACTAAATAACGTGAAAGACGATGTTTTATAGGTGCACAAACTGTGATGGAAGACGATGATGCTAATGTTGGACAACTAGGCGCATAGATGGCAGGAGAATGATCTTTGGCAAGCAAAGGTCATGCATTAAACACTTGCTATGCATTAATAAACTTTCTATATTTTACAAATGTGCTGCCACCACTATAATCTACTCCCCATATGCTTGCACATTGAAATTCCATCTTGCATGTTTCTTTGTAAGTGTACTAGTTTTGTCAGAGAATACATACTTGACTTGTCCAAAATCTTCATTTATATTCAAGCTCCATGGAAATGTATAGTGAAACGGGTATCATGATCTTGAAAACAATAATTGACATGAGGAAATGTCAATGTAATTTTGGATCTTCAAGCTCATTAGTATTTTCGTTGTTTAAAGATATGGTTAATTTGGATCTTCAAGTAGATCAATTTGTCATATTTTGCTTTTCATTTTTTGTATTAGCATTGATCCAACTTGAGTTATACATCGTGTTAGTTATGTTATCCTCAATGCAACTTATGTTGCTTCCTTGATGGCAATGTGACTTCTGCTTACATATATTGGTTATGGATAATTGGATATGTTCCCTACCTTTTTGTTGGTGTTGTTCTGAATTCTTTTATTTTTTTTATCCATGTAGATGCTGACATGTAGTGGATTGGACAAAATTTGATGGAAGAAAGAATCATTTTGATATTTATTTTTTATGTTTTGTTCAAGCCTTCCAGGGTGGAGACTATATGTACTCTTAAGGATTTTGCACTATTTTGACTAGTTGTTCTTAATGTTGAATTATAATTATATGACAATTAAAATATTTATGATATTGTCTTAGGGTGCGTTTGGGATTGCGATTTCGTAGACAATAAGTGCGATTTTAAACCAAATCAAAGAATATAAATCATTTGGAAACTGCGTTTTTAAAAATTGCGATTTGAAATCGCAGAAAATCTAATTTTTCAAATCGCAGATAAGATGATGCTTTTTTGAAAACGCAGAATTTTAAAGGCTAATTTGCGATTTTAAATGCTAAATTGCGATTTTGCCAAAAGCTTAACTGCGTTTTTAAAAATCATTTTTTTCAAATCGCACATTTTAAAATCGTGATTTTAAATCACACTTTTTAAAATCGCAAACCCAAACGGACCCTTAATTAAAATACTTTCATAATGTATTGCTTTTCTTTTTGAACAATATATCTTTGCTTTTTTGTTGCTGATAAATGCTTTAAGTAATCATCTATATGAAAAAACACAATACAGGTGATCAAACCTTTTAAATGGAAATAGCAAATTACGGCTGGTATTTTTAACCAATTTAGTGTCGTTTTTTTCGTGACGCTTATAAGTTATACAGCGCCGCTAACATTGTAGCGCCGTTTACTCCCTAAGCGCCGTTAAATTCGCGACGCTTCACCCAAAAGCATCGCGAATTGATTTTCTCGACTAAAGTATCGCGGCATAACACAAATGTCGCGAATTAGTTAGTGACGCTTATAGACCATTAATCGCCGCTAATTAAACACTGCTAATTAACATTTTTTTTGTAGTGTCATTAATTATATGCATAATCCACCTTTCAAGGTTCTTTTTTCCCGTGACTCATCCCAATTATATACTCTTGGCTCCATGATTTTTAAAAGGCATGCACTTGTTACATGCATTATATATAAGATCCCACACACGGGGGGCATATGAGGCCTTTTATTAGAGGTTGAAGGAATCCACTAATCCACGGGTCTGTGACCAAAAAAGAAGCATAAATATTGGTCAAAATCCTTAACTCTAAGAAAAGTCAAACTTGGTAATCTCTTATTAAGGTCTGATTTTGTCATTCATTGAATTCAAAGATGGGGCGATCGAGGGGCGCACTTAGATGGACAAATAGAGGGTTTAGGCAGGCACGTCTAGGTATGACTGTTGAGCGCAAAGATATATCTAGTGGAAGCCACGTAAGCCGTACGTGAGAGTCGACTGGTGCTAATTTTATATGACCTAACAACAAGGGAATTTTTTTTATTTGTTCAAAGTCAGAACCATGTGAATCATTGTATATCGTCTGTATAAATACTGTCAAAAAATATATATACACTATCACGATTTGTCCTATTCTTATTTGGGTATATATATACACATGAGTGGAGTCATACCAAATGGATATCCTCCAGGAAATTCACATGGCTTTGACTTTCCTGGTAGATTTGGAGTAGTATGCATAAGAATTTTCTCGGTCCAAATTCTTAACCTATACATTTTCTTTACTTCTGGAGGGGAATGGTACCCACATTCTAGCTTGGTGTCTTTTTTTGGGCAAGCTGGCCAATCCCTTTTAAGTGTAGCAAATTCTTGATCACTAGAACACATGTAATTGATGCATATTTCAAGCTGGTTATAACTACTAAAAAAACGACATTTACTGGCAACCACTAAACATCCATAAACATATCATCGTAATAGACATATATCAGCGTATAAACTAAACATCAATAAAAGTTTGAACTTTGTCGGCCTTTTTTAACGTGACTTGGGGGTCATGTTCCTTTTGGAAAAGCATTCCTGGTAATGTTAGGAAACAACAACGCCGAAGTGCTCAACGTCGTCGATGATCAGTTGATGGATTTGAGAACTCAACGTACGTCAACAACGGGCGGCTCAATGAGTGATCGCCGGTGGTAATGTCGATAGTCGTGGCCCCTGAATGAGTGATTGATGGTGGGTAATTAGGGATTCAGGAGAGATCTACCTGAGTAAAAGAAGCTTTTAGGATTAGATGTGACGTTTGCCCCCTCTTGTCCTCTGTTGACTTTGCCATGTTCCCACATGCATTTTTAACAAAGAATTTAATTCTCTCATGTTTTGGTCTTTTGAAAAAGTAAAAAACTAAAAATAAAATGATGATTCAGTTACTTAGCTCCATCTTCTTCTTCTTCTTCCTGTGCTTATCGCCAAATGCCTCTTCTATTACTAAGATCACCGGGTCCGAAGTTTATCCAGGAGATGTTTTTTATTTGCATTCACGACTTTTGGAAAGAGTCGCTAAACCAAGTTCTCATTTAGGTGAAGGAAGTATGACTGTTTTACCAATAGTTGAGACCTAATCGGGAGATGTTTCGGCTTATATTCTTATTAATGTAATTTCGATTGCAGATGGACAAATATTCTTATATGCCGATCTATTCACTTCTTCTTCTTCTTCTTTTTCTTAATTTTTTTTTAATTATTATATATATATATATATATATATATATATATATATATATATATTAAAAACTCATTATCCCAGGAAAAGCAAGCAGAAATGGATATATATATATATATATATATATATCACTCCCTCCCTTTGTTCCGATAGAGTAATATTATAGGTAAGATTTTTATCTTCTTTTTATCTTTTAAAGTTAATGTCGCTTTTAAAATCACAATATATTAATTAAATCAAAATTCAATTTCATTCCAAATCTAATAATAATTTTAAAAGTTAACGTTACATCAACTTTAGGAGATATAAGTTGTACGTATAGCATTGCTCATATATATATATATAAACAGAGAAATGCTATATATTAAATGTTTATCTCACAATGCTCATGTGAGAGTGCTAACTAACACATGAAGCGGATGCCACTAGTTCGAATTCTCCCTCCTCCCTCTTGTGTGGACATGTCAAAAATAAATAAATCATTTTTTTATTAAAAAATAAATATTGATCCAAAAGTTAGTTAGCACTAATACATCAACATTATAAAATAATTATGAAATAAAGAATTATTACTATGTAAATATATACAGATATCCAAAAAATTTCAGCACATGTATGAAGCACAAGTCGGTAACGACAGGGCACTTGCTTTCCATTTTTTTTTTTTTAATGAATGAATAACTTTTTATTATCTACAACATATCTGATTACAAAAAACCTTAGCAAAGCTAATGCAAAAAAAATTAAAGAAGAACCCAATTAACTAAAGAATCAACAAGAGCAATATAGAGGGAAAACGTACACGCTACGAAATCAAACTAAAATTTCATCTAAACCCTGAATCCTGTAAATGATAACATTTCTTTTAGTGGCCTTAAATTTATGTATTTTTAGAGTCAATCCTAATTCTAACCTTCCATACAATCTGCTTGAGTAGTTGCTTTTTAAGATGATTAATAAAACGAACAGCATTAGGGTTTTTTCAAATATTATAAACAACAGAACTAAATACCAACTTGAAAAGATAAACTTTCAACTTAGAACCCTCCAACTCTGCATCCCAAAATCGACAATATCATCCCAAAGTATGGGGGGTTTGAGACATTACAAAGTTCTATAACATGTTTTCAAACTCTGATTACTGAACCCACAAAGTAGAAAAAATAAGTGATGCTTGTCTTTCATGTCATACCCAAAAAACATACATTTCACATCGCCATTATATTTCCAGTTTAAAAGTTTTTTATCGGTGGGCAAAGCATTCCTTATTGCCAACAAAGTCACAAAAACTTATTTTGAGATGGAGAAAGAAAACCACACTAAATCCCACCACCCACTTGGTTGTGTGATATATATAACTTATCTAATTTTGAAACAGTCCATTAAAGGGTATCATGACCACCAATCGGAACCAAACACACGTTACTCTGAATCTCAACAAGCGTATTAGACCTAGCAAGACTCCGCATCCACTGCCCATCCTTAATGACAATAGAAAGCCGAGCATCAAGCTTGCTTTGAGCATAGATCTTAAATGACACAAGGCCTATATTTGGCATGAAGAACCAATCCAGATGCCATGCCAGTCATCAAATTACAGATGAATCTTACAGCTATCTTCAACAAAGAACTTAATAAAATGTCGAGCTTCAACATGGCACTTGCTTAGAATAAAATTTAACAATGAATAAGTACTATATATCGGAGTAATAGTAGAAGTAGAAACCACCTTTTTATTTTTTTAAAGTTAATGTGATATTTAAAATTATTATTAAATTTTATATGACTCACTCATCACTATTAAATTTTAATCTAATAAAATCAACATTAACATTACTTTATACGATGGATCATCTTGTTTCCTACCGTTTCTACAATCCATTAATTACATTTTCTCTTAAACTTACAGTCATGAACGAATGCAGGAGAACGAGGGGATCCTTCAAAACATCTTCAAAAAAAAAAAAAAATTGAGGAAAACTTGTGGGCTTTCTCGGGACTTTCCAGTGGTAGCTCCCAAGAAAAATCGCAACCCTAATTTTTTTTTCTTTCCTAATTAGCAATCGTAACCTTTAATAATAAAGTCAACGCCAACTCATTTATTTGGTAAATTGAAACAAAAGATAAATCCAAATTTCTCTCACTATTTTCTCCTTCATTGAACTGATTTCATCGTAGCAAAAGATAAATTCAAACTGTTGCAGTAAACAAAAAAAAAAAAAAAAAAAAGACAGCCCTGAGCAACAATCATATCTCAGTCACTACATCCAGAAAACGCCGACCCCTTCATGTTTAGATTTGAAGAGAAATTGTGCACACTATTATTGTGTACTAGAAAATGTGAGAGCGTGAGTGTGTGTAGCATATTTCAATCTTTAGAACATTTTATTTATTTTTGTAAAAGAAGAATAATTTTTAAATGGACTTTATTTGAAAATAAGTAATTAATTCTTGGGCTAACATCACTTAACACTCTTGAATTGTCACCGCTTTTGTAATGTTTCTTTTTAAAATTCAATTTCTCTCAATTTAGTGTATCTATCTTTCATTTTATTAATTTCACCAATCCATTATGATGTTATGTTAAATCCCATAAAATTTTCCAAATTACCCATGTCTTTTTTTAAAAAAAATTATTATTATTATTATTTTGCAAATATTGCGGTATGGGTATTTTTGCAAATATTATTAAATCTTGACCAACGCCTTAATCTTTGCAATTTTTTTCCTAAATCAAATGGGGGTATTTTAGGAATTTTGACACCCCTCAATTTGGAGTTAACGGAAAATTTTAACAGAGGGGTGACATTACAAACAAATTGAATGATAAATATACTAAATTGAGAGAAACTAAAATTCAGGGGTCATTGCAAAAATGGTGTCAATTCAGGGGTTAAGTTACGAACGTACCTCTTGATTCTTTTCTTTTTTAATTTTTTAATTTTTATTATTATTCTTTTATACACTTATTAATTAAATTTGATCTTTTAGTACATCTCTCTGCAGTTTCCTTTCTTTTTGTATATTTGAATTTATTTTTATCTGTATTAGTTGAGCTACGTTATTATTTTTGGATATGAAAAGTATTATAAAAAAACATACCTCTTTGTAAAAGCTTAAAGATTTTGTCATAAATCAATGGTTAAAAAATAGACATTTTTTAGGTTTACATGGTAATAGTTTTTGAGATAAGTAGTATTATACTTCACTTAACACTCCTCAAATTATTATCTAAAAAAAAAAAAAAACACTCCTCAAATTATAAGGAATCTTGATCCAATAAAAATCTTGGCCTCCGCCCAACTAATAGTTCAGGATTTGTTTGCTGAACTTGTAACTTTCTTCAAAGCCCACAATATTTTAATTGACACCAACCTCCTTGATGTCTCCTAATTATTATCTCAAACACATTTTCTAAGCTTCTTCTAACTCTAATGGCCGGAAATTAAGTGGAAAATCACCTGTAAAATAAAGACTTGACCAATTGAGAAAAAAATAAAGGAAGTATTTTTATATATATATTCACATTCCTTTTTCTGAGATAAGCTGCCAACCTATTTGAAATGTCCCCTGTGCAAGCAAATTCAGCCTACGACGGATTTCTTGCTTTCAACTTGCACATGTTTGGCAGAAAGGCATTACAGAGTATTGCAATATATGCTGATCATCTACGTATCTTCATGCAAGAAAGTCAAACCTAACCAATTTTGTTTTCTCATTGGCGGTGTATTTATAAGCTTTTTGTACTTAATCGTTCTGCCCAAATGCTTCCCTTCTCTGCAACTCTGGACGTGGCCTCTTGTACGATTCGTGGATGCTAATGTCGATGGTGGTGTGAATTTGAGGTTTAGCTTTAGCTTAATTTGCTGAAGAAGAAAAGGCTTTCCGTTTATTTGGTTCATTTTCTTTCTAAACAAGTACAAGATAGCTAGTGAGTATGATCAATCTCCCATTGTCTACTTTGTCTGTTTCTTTTATTTTATTTTACTTTCTTTCCTACAATTGCTTCTTGGTGTATTAATATTGGAGACTTTCCTGGGTACACACTCTGGTTCTTGGGATCCGGGTTTGACAAATTCAATGTTTTCCTTTACTTAATTTTGGGCATTTGGGTTTTAGAGAGAGCTTCCTTGATAGAAAGGAATAAGATTTTGGAATATGTGAGTTTCAGAGTCTGGCCTCTCGTTGGTTCTGGGTTAGTAAATTTTACAGAAACTTTACTTACCCTTAAATTACTGATAAAAGTTTTTTAAAAAAATTTACAAAGTAGAGTTTTAATTTTTCAGCCCCTTTCAATTACTCCTATATTTTAATATTTTTATTAACTTAAACGGTGAGCATGTAATATGTCCGTTTTATCCTTATAAAATTTAAAAAATTACAATTATTCTCTTAGGTGTATTTGGTATTGCAATTTCGTAAATAAAAAGTGTGATTTTAAACCAAATCGTAGAAAATGAATCGATTGAAAATTAAGTTTTGAAAACGTAAAATTTTAAAGGCTAACTTGCGATTTTAAAGGTCAAATTGGGATTTTGTCAAACACTTAACTGCGTTTTTAATTTTCTTTTTTTTTTTTTTCAAAACACACATTTTAAAATCGCTATTTTTAAATTGCATTTTTTTAAAATCACAAACACAGACGGATCCTTAATTTTTAATAAAAGTTGGTTTAGTAATTTAGGGGCAAGTGAGATTTGTCGTAATGAAATTTTAAATAGCCAAAATGTGAGGAGTGCCAGAAACGCAGGGGTAGCCCTTTTCCGCGGCAGCAAAGGCGGCTTTATAATTGTGACTTAAGGTTGGAAATGTATGAGCAAGAAGTGAAGGTAACGCGTTTATTGACATGTCTCAAATATTAAAATCAAACTCGTTAATATAAGCGTTTAGCCCATGTGACCCCTTTGATGCATTTCTCATGGGGTGCTTCCCCTACACTTTTCTTACTTTTTCAACTATATTTATATAAAGGCACAGGATCCGTTGCTCTTCAAAAACTTCATGAGCAATATTAATTTGTGAGCTCAAACTCTTGAAGCTCGATCTTGGTTGACTTGGAATTTGAATGTCTCTTGTTTGAATATATCGATCGCAATTTGATTGATATCGCTAGCACCTCCATACTCTTCTGTTTGTACTGCTTTTGCTGATTTGGGTTGCCCGTATTGGTCAGTTTGAAGCTTAATTATATGCTATACGAATTTCCTGTTCTTAATTCGTTTGGCTGCCTTTGACTGAAATATATATGTTTGCTTTTTAACTGTTTTTGTCTATGTTTGGCAGGAACTAGAAATGGGTTTGGGTCGGAATCAGACAATGAGAAGTGGGGATTACTTGGAAGGGATGCTTAGTGATTATGTCGGGGGAAAGGCGAAGATGAAAGTTCAGAAGAGTGGCTCAGCTCGGCTTGTCACAGCGCTTACTTGTCTCCAATTCGCGTTTGCATTATACGCAACATTCCTATTGTATTACATGAGTCCTGCAATAGACTTGCGAACGAAACCGGACTTTACATGGGCTACCCGAATCGCGCAACAATGGAAGCAGTTCATAGTGACGCCGCACGTTCTTAGTCACTACCAAGAAGCCTCTTCTCTCATTCAACCAATAACTCCGTCCGAAGTATGCGAGCATGAGAAAATAGATTTCACGCAGAAGAAGTCAAATGATGCCCAAATGATCAAGTTAAAGAGAGAGCTTTACGATGAAGTGTTGGGCTTCCAGAGCAAGAACGCTGGTACAGAAACTCTTGCTGAACTATTGGCAATCAAGTCTAAGTGGGATTTGCGAGGTCCCAACAAGCCAAAAGTCACAGTGATCTTAAACCATTTCAAAAGGAAAACGCTTTGCGCCCAGCTTGATTCTTTGCTTCAACAGACGCTTCCTTTCCACCACGTTTGGGTGCTTTCATTTGGGAGTCCCAATGAGTTGTCTTTGAAAAGAATCGTAGACAGCTATAATGATTCAAGAATTAGCTTCATAAGTTCAAGCTATGATTTTAAGTACTATGGAAGGTTCCAATTGGCTTTGCAGACTGAAGCAGATCTTGTATATATCCTCGACGACGATATGATTCCTGGAAGGAAAATGCTACAGATTTTATCGCATGTGGCGGGGACTGACAAGTACGAGAACGCCGTTTTGGGCAGTATTGGAAGGATTTTGCCCTTCAGACAGAAGGACTTTACGTTTCCAAGCTACAGAAAGTTTCGGTCTAAGGAGGCAGGCCTTTATTTACCCGACCCTGCTTATGATATCACAGTCGACAAAATTGTGCAGGTGGATTTTCTTTCCAGCTCTTGGTTCTTGTCCGCAAACCTTGTCAAGACGCTTTTCACTGAGACGCCCTTTACCTTTGCGACTGGCGAAGATCTGCACCTTAGGTATGTTTTTTGTTTTTTGTTTTTTGTTTTGTTTTTTTTTTTTTTTTTTTTTTTTTTTTGGGAAAATAAGAGTATATAGAGTGTGTATATATATATATAACTTAATTAGGATATGTTTGATACATGTAATGACCATTCTCTTAAAAAATGAAATAACTTTTATTAAGACCTCATGAACAAAGAAAATAGCTATTCCAAATGTTAGATATTATAATATATTTTAATACTAAGGATATTTTATTTTATATTCTTCAAATTTTAATAAAAATTATTTATTTTCTAATGAAATATTCATTTCGCATACTAAACTTAACCTAAGTTATAATTTCATGCAAGTAATATCTTGGATGAATTTTTCAGTTTCAAATAACATTTGATAATCTTCTTAGGTGATCAATAACAACCAAGGTCATGGTAGCACGTTAAATTGACGGTCCTCTTTTCTTTTCTTTTTCGGTTTTTTCTAGTATGACTGGTCAACTAACTCGATTTCTTGATATCTCAGTGTGGATTAAGTTGAAAATCGACTGGAAAAGCATTTGAAGCAGAAGTACTATTGTTGGGCGTAGACTTATTTTATTTAGGCCACTTTGCACTATTTTATAAAGGAATCTTAATCGTGCCTTCTTTCATTACTGGCATGGTCAACTTGTGGCATTATTTATTTATTTTTTTTTAACATTAACTTTATTGAGGAACAGTGAAAGATATTAACATAATATTCCTTTTCCATTTTGGGATGGCATGGAGACTTTCTATACACCCGGCCATTCCTATTTCTCAATTTCTTTAGATAAGCCACATAATAATAATAATAATAATAATAATAATAATAATAATAATAATAGTCAAACTAACCTCGACACATAAGTCAGGCGTCAGCATCTGGAGCGATGGTTTAGTAGTCCCACCCCAATGTGTGTTGGGTTGTATTAAAGTTGTACTAAAGGTTGTGTTCCAATCACTACCCTTTTTAAAATAGTCAAGCACACGTTAGAGTATAGCTAGGTTTGAATCTCACAATAGAAGGCCGTGTTTGGCAAGTGGTTTGTCGTGTCATAATAATGCTTTTTTACTATTTATGTATTTTTTTTCTTCACTTTTTTATATTTTCCAATAATAATCAACGTCAAAACATTTACACTTTTTTCACTTTTTATATTACATCAATAATTTTTTTATTACTATTCAAATAAAATATTCACTAAAATATAAAACTTTTTCACTTTTCTATACAAAACTTTTTACTTTATATCACATTTACTACTTTTTACTAACTCTAAAAAATAACAACCCACTGTTCTGGCATGACCAGTCATTTGCTAAATAAAGCCGAAATCTTCATTCACTGGTTAGTATAAACCATAATGAATTTTATTGATTAAATCAGCTTCTTCTTTTTTTCTTTTTTTAAAAAAAAAAACCTTATACATATATAACTCAGTAGAAGAAAGCGTTAGAATGACAGCTACAATAGTGAAACTATGTGTATGGGGATTTTCGTAGGCATGCACTATACATCCAATGTACGTACGTTGTTAATTATCTTGAATATTATTGCCAGATTTCAGTGCTTTCAAAATATTGTGATGTCTTGGGACTAAGGGTTCTCATAAATGTGATTGCAGCTATCAACTTCAAAAGTACAGAAATGCTGGCTCGTTTGTTCTTCCAGTTGACCCGAATGACAAGGAAACATGGGGTGACAGTGAACACCGGCTTGCATACGTCTCTGAAACCACTGTAATCTTCAAAGACATTGTTCAAGTTCGAGATGACCAATGGTGGAAAGCTCTTTCTACTGGTTATATCACTCAGTGGGCTGCAATGTATCCTCAAAAAATTGATGCACTCTTCTACGCCCACTCTGTTGATGAGGTCAAAGCGCTCGCGCCCCTTCTTGAAAAGTTCAGGTCTACTGTTGGGAAAAAGGCCTTCATCGCCGTCTCCGGAGGCAACTTCTGCCCTTGTGAAGATGCTGCAACTGCCCTCAAGTGGCCCAAGTTGGTATGCAAAGAACGAAGGTTTAAGATATTTGATCTGGCAGTCGGGGCTCTCTCAGGAATATCCAAGTCGGAGGTGCCATTGCTAAATGCAGTCTACTCTAGCATGAAAGGTTTGATTAAAATTCACAGTCCCAGCGTGGTGATCACAGTGGCTGACATTGATCCTAATGTTAAGAAAGCTTTGAAGATGGCAACAGAAACTAATTCCAATGGGACAACACTGGTTCTTTTACAAAGACCCTCCATATCAAAGGTTCTTTGGATGGCTGATATACGATCAACAGCGTTGCCAAGTAAATAAGAATTCTACCTTTCTTTTCTTCAATGCTAGCTTTAGCTTTTTTTCTTGTTATATATATATATATATATATAGATATAGATAGTAAGCATGCAACTTGTGACGTGCATGCAGATTGGAACCGGATGCGGATCTCTGTCAACATTATCACCCAAAACCGTGTTCATTCTTTAACGAGGCTTCTGAAATCTCTCAGCAGTGCCTACTATGTTGGGGATGAGATCACTATGAGCTTCAACGTGGACAGCAAAGTGGATGAGGCAACAATTAAACTTATAAACTCATTCGAGTGGCCTCACGGCTCCAAAATCGTGAGGAGGAGGATCATTCAAGGAGGGCTGATTCGAGCTGTGAGTGAGAGTTGGTACCCATCGTCAGATGATGATTATGGGCTCCTGCTTGAGGACGATATCGAAGTCTCTCCATACTACTATCTGTGGATCAAATACGCCCTCTTGGCCTACCACTATGACCCACAAGTCTCTTTTCCGGAGCTCTCTTCCATTTCCCTTTACACGCCTAGGATTGTTGAGGTTGTCAAAGAAAGGCCTAAATGGAATCCAACACAGTTTTTCAAGCATATCCATCCAAACACACCTTATCTCCACCAGTTACCTTGCAGTTGGGGTTCTGTTTTCTTCCCAAAGCAATGGAGAGAGTTCTATGTCTACATGAACATGAGGTTCACTGAAGATGCCAAGGCAAACCCAGTTCAAATTCCTAAGTCTAGAACAAATGGGTGGCAAGCTTCGTGGAAAAAGTTTCTCATAGACATGATGTATCTCAGAGGCTATGTAACTCTTTATCCAAACTTTCCAAACCAGGCAAGCTTTTCGACCAACCATATGGAACCGGGGGCTCATATTAGCGCAAAGGATAACGTTGTTAGGCACGACAAGACAGATTTTGAGGTACCATTGTTGAAGGAAGACTTCCGGACATTGTTGCCGGGTGGTAAGTTGCCTCCAGCGTCACGATTGCCATCACTGAACCTCTTCAATCAGCCAGTTTCTCTCAAGGGACTCAAGGCGGCTGGGACCAAGTTGGGGCAGGATGTACTTCGATGTCACAATGTCACGGAGATTGTGGTTGTTGATCACGGAACAGGTCTGCCCGTGGGCTGTGCGAAATTCTAAATTTTTTAATTGTTTGTTACCAATTTATTCTTTCTTTCTTTTTTCATAAGAACTCTTTCTTATAATATTTTTCTTAACTTCATTGGGGGTGGGGGGATTGGACTTGAATTGCATTTACATGCAAGTGTTAAGCTAATCAGTGGGAAGAAACAGATAAATGGTGGGATACTGGTTCTTCCTGATACTTGATCGGTGACGAACTGAATTATGCTATTTATTTCGGTAATTTTGGAGCCAAAAGTGGCTTACCCAATTTCCAAGAAAATGGGTCCTTAAAAGATCTCTCTCTCTCTCTCTCTCTCTCTCTCTCTCTCTCTCTCTCTCTCTCTCTCTCTCTCTCTCTCTCTCTCTCTCTCTCTCTCTCTCTCTCTCTCTCTGCATTTCTATGTCAAGTTTCCCTTGTTCAATAAATAATCATGGTTACGAGGTTAGTGGTAAAATCTGAAAAATAATTATTGACTTCTAATTTTAACCAAGTGTGTGTGTTTCTGTGCAAACAAATATCTTAAATGTGAAATTTAAATAAGACAAGATATTTGTTACGAAGTAGAAACTCTGTGAAGAGAAAAACAACTCCGGGGCAGCCAAACTCAGGAAATCCACTATCCAAAAACAAAGCTAGTTACAAGACACTCGTACTCACATACCCTTATGCAGTAGTCATACCTCTAACGCTTCCCAACCAAATCTTCCATCTAAAGGGGTTTTTTATGGATTCATTTACCGTAGGGCCGACCCCTAAGATAGACTTAATGTGTAACCCAACACGAACGATTCCCAATCAAATCTTCCACCTAAAGAGGTTTTTGATGGATTCATTTACCTTAGGGCCGACCCCTAAGATAGACTTCACACGAACAGTTGAGCACACATCGGCAATGGCTTGAGAGCTAGCGGATCTTCGATTCTCCTTAAACATCCTCTCAAAGCACTATGGAATTCACTGTCGAATTCTATACCGAACACAAGCCTAGGGCCCTCTATTTATATGATATCTTGAGGTTTTGGTTTTCTTTTGTTGATTTGAGCTTTTGATGAAACACTTTACTATTATTCTTGTTATTTTAAATTTTAGTAATTGTGGTTTTCTCTTATACTCTGTTTACCCTTTGTCCTTTTGAGACAAAAAGGGGGAGTATTTTTTGTTTTGGACCAGGAATGTATTTCCAAACCGGTCAAGTGTTTTTTGTTCCAGAATGGCCTAAAGGGGGAGTTTGTTAGTATTTTTATTGGCTACATTCTGGATAAAACAAAAACACTTTATGTAATGGTTACGTTTCAACAGGATGGTTGGTTTTCAATTCAGAATCTTCATGTTTTTAGACAATGATCAAATCAAAGACAATAATTGATCAGAAGCTTCTAAAAGATGTCTATGAAGAGTCCTTGCAAAATCCAAGACAAAACAGCCAGTTCCTGTGCAACTGTCCGGACGCCCCGCAGTGTCTTACAAATAAACATTGAAGACATCCGGACGTTAGAGCAACACCGTCCGGACGATAGGCCAATCAATATTCAACAAGGAGTTGAATTTCAGAAGTCAACACTGTTTGAGAAGTCTCTGCAAGACGTCCGGACGACGGGGCAACACGTCCAGACGATGTTCAGTATTTCAGAATATTCCAGAATTCCGTTCGAACGCGGAAAGGATTTTAGCGAAGACTGTCCAGACGCTCGGTCAAGCCGTCCGGACGTGAACCCGATAAAGATAAAAGTACACTGTTTCTGAAAGGATATCGTAGAAAACCATCCAAACATGGCTAACTTCCGTCCGGACGCTCGCCAGCCAGAGTCCGAATCTCAGCAGTTTTTTAGGTCTCTTTAAGCCTATAAATAGAGGGCTCTATGCTAGTGTTTTGTATAGAATTTGACAGTGAATTTCATAGTGCTTTGAGAGGGTGTTTAAGGAGAATCGAAGATCCGCTAGCTGTCAAGCAGTTGCCAGTATGTGCTCAGTTGTTCGTGTGGAGTCTATCTTAAGGGTCAGCTCTAAGGTAAATGAATCTATCAAAAACTCCTTCAGGTGGAAGATCTAGTTGGGAAGCGTTTGTGTTGGGCTACACGTTAGAGTTAGAGGTATAACTGTTGCATAAGGGTATGTGAGTACGAGTGTCTTGTAACTAGCTTTGTTTTTTGATAATGGATTTCTTGGGTTTGGCTGCCCTAGAGTGGTTTTTTCTCTTTATAGAGTTTTCACTTCGTAACAAATATCTTGTCTTATTTAAATTCCGCATTTAAGATATTTGTTTGCACACAAACTCACACCTTGGTTTAAATTAGAAGTCAATAATTCTTTTCACATCTGATCCATCATGATCGATCAATAGGACCATAAGGATCAATAGATCGACCATGATTGATCAATATGATCAATAGATCACCCGATCATTCGTGATGGACCAATAGGATTGATGTGTGTTTTAATGAGTACTCGCAAGCGCACGAATCGTTTGCAATATAGTGTGTGCAAGTGCGAGGTCGAATCCACAGGAAAATGGTCAAATATTGGTGTCTTGTTTAATCAACTTGATTTTAACCCAGTTCCAAAGGTTTGAGGATTGATTCAAGAGTAAAAGACTAAATAAAAGAGATGAAATGAAATCTGCAAATTAAAAGGAACTAAGGCTAAGGAATCTACCAAACCAAATCCAACAACTCACACTCTTGGTTCCCACTTGAACACCCAAAGAACATTAAGCTTAGGGATTTATTCAAGTTTCTCAACCACATATTCTAGAACCATTAAATGAATCCAACTCAAAGATAAATCACAAAGAGTACCCATTTGAAATCAAATCATCCAATGTATCCATTTAGTGAACAAATCACAATGGATATCATCATTCAAACCGATAAAACAATGTATCCATCGGTTGAAACACATTAAATGTCCTATATCTACCAATAATCACATTCATTGCAAAAGATAAAGCATTTTAATGAATGGAACTTGAACAACAAATATGATATATCATCAAATGTGCAAGTAGTATAACAAGAGTGTGAGTGTCATCAATGGAAAGGTTTCATCCTCAACCTTAGTTGAGGTTACTAGCCTTCCATGACTAAAACACCACAAGAAAATGAAGAACAAACATGGAAATAAAATAAAAGCTTTACAAAGAGAAAGTGTCTAAGAACAAAAGCTACTGAAATACACTATGAAATGAACGAAATTAAACCTAGCTACTCTTCTCTGAACTCTCTCAACAAGGAGGTATGGCTATGGCTTTTATAGAAGAAATTTGGGGTTAGAAACCCATGTAAAATGACTCCTCTAACCCCCTTTAGGGTTCCTCTCTTACTAGAGACAACCAAGGTCACGAAACCAGTGTGTTCTGCTGCAAAAATCAGAGGGAGAACTGCTTTTTGTCATGGAGAAGCTCCTGATTGGGTGTTCTAGCGCGCTTCTGCAAAAGTACATTCTGGGAAATTTCAATCGATCGACCGACTTTTATTCGATCGATCGAATTTAAGTTCGATCGATCGAGTTCTTCAGAACTTCCGAATTTTCCAAGCAATTCCACATGAATTTTGTCATTCCTCACTTATTGACCTACAAAACATAAAAATACAAAAACTAACCAAAGCATCAGAAAATAACAAGGCTAAAGGTCTAACTAATGTAAATCAAGGGGTCCAAATACACAATATTTGGCACTCATCAAATACCCCCAAACTTACATTTTGCTAGTCCCTTAGCAAAAACAAAATGGAAAACAAAATCAAAGCATGAAACATAAGTCCTCTTTCGTGGGAGAAACGATTGCATTTAGCATATGCAACAAGCCTTTTAAACCCCTAGGACTCCCTAGTGGACGAGTGAAGTCTCGTGAGGGTTGCCAGAAATGATACCCACAAACATTGAAGTACTGAATTATCAATTGAGCAAAATCATCATTCAAACACATGGTTCACACATCATGAGTATATTTAACAAAATGAATATCATATTATCATGTTATCAAAAATCGATCAACTCATAGATGAAAAATTAAGACAACACATGTTCAAAAGTGTAAGGTGTGAATAACATAGAGTCATGGGGTTTCGATTTTCCTCAAAGCACATATATCCAAAATTCACAGGACTTCCATCAAATAACCAAGGCTTATCTTACATTTATTATTTTTGTGTTGGCTGTGCAATGCTTGACTCCATTAAGCTTTCTAATTGACCTATGTAACGAGTGTTGGGCCAGTGACTCCTAAACTAGATGGTTTTAGGGCACTAGATGTAAAAACATCCCTAAAGGCTTAATTACTCAAGTCAAAAAGGCTACGAAGTCAAACTAGCCAAACAAACATCCAAGCTGAAATTCTCATCTTTTTACGCGAACACCTAATGCTTAATGAGGCAAGGGGCCCGGTTACTCAATGAGAAGTCAAATTGGTGATATTATTCTAAGCAGATTTTATTTTTATTTTTATTTATATATATATATATATAACAATAAGCCAAGGTTTCATCAACAAGTCATCCTACAAACCTCAAGACACATAATTTTTAATTCAAATCTCATACCCCACAGAAACAATGCTAATGTGCTTGTGATAAACAATTTAAACATGTCAAGTCTCTCTAATCCAAAGATGAGTCAAAAGATCTCAGATTTTAATGATATGCAAAATTCAACATGTTAAACAAACTAATGAAATGCAAACCATAGTAAGATGTAACCATGCTCAACTAACAATAAGGTATATATATTAATAAGTATTAACAAAGCAAACATTAAATGAAAACAGACAAAAATGTCTACCCCACCCCCAAACTAGAATGACACATTGTCCCCAATGTGGCTAGAGATACAATACCGAAATGGTGATGCAAGTTGGGCACACTGCAAGAGAAGCGTTCCCCCAAACTTGAACGGCATACACTGTCCTGAAAATCACAACTAAAACATAAAATCAAATGATAAGGAAAAATGATGAGGGTTGCCTCCCACAAGCGCTAAGTTTTCAGTCTTCAGCCAAACTTTCCATCCTGACGACAATCACTCCTAGTAACTTAGATCCTCTAAAAGGGTCGTCTCAACCTCCAAGCTCTATAACTCCAAAAATGGCTTCAGTCGTTGCTCGTTCACCTTGAACGTGCTGCCATTTTTTGGATCCTCAATCTCAAAAGCCCCATAAGAAAACACTAATCGAACTATGAAAGGGTCTGTCCATCGAGATCGGAGCTTCCCTGGAAACAGATGTAGACGTGAATTGTAAAGAAGGACTTTCTGACCGGGCTCAAAGAATCGCCTCAATTTGTTCTGGTCGTGAACCTTCTTCATCCGTGCTTTGTACATCCTAGCAGAATCATAAGCAGCGTTCCTCATCTCTTCCAATTCATTGAGTTGGAGCTTCCTCTGTGAGCCAGCCTTTGTGAGATCGAAATTCAGCTGCTTAATGGCCCAGTAGGCTCTGTGCTCCAACTCCACAGGCAGGTGGCATGCTTTCCCGTACATGATACGGTAAGGTGACATGCCAATCGGTGTCTTGAAAGCTGTCTGGTATGCCCATAATGCATCGTTCAACCGGAGAGACCAATCTTTCCTTGACGGGTTCACCGTCTTCTCTAAAATCCTCTTGATCTCTCTGTTTGAAACCTCCACTTGTCCACTCGTCTGAGGGTGATAGGGAGTGGCAACCTTGTGCGCGATGCAATATTTCTTCATCAGCTGCTCGAAGACCCGGTTGCAGAAATGCTTTCCACCATCACTAATAATTGCTCGAGGAGTACCAAAACGAGCAAATATAGTGTCTTTTAAAAACTGAACCACAACTCTGTGGTCATTGGTCTTGCAGGCAACCGCCTCCACCCATTTGGACACGTAGTCCACTGCAACCAGAATGTACAAATAGCCGAAGGAGAGTGGGAAAGGTCCCATGAAATCGATGCCCCACACATCAAAGATCTCGACAATAAGAATGGGGTTGAGGGGCATCATATTTCAGCGTGAAATACTCCCTAGCTTCTGACAGCGCTCGCATGAAACACAATAAGTGTTAGCGTCTTGAAAGATGGTAGGCCAGTAAAAACCGCACTGTAAAATCTTTGCAGCGGTCTTCTTTGCATTGAAGTGGCCTCCACAGGCATGATCATGACAGAAGGAGATGACACTGGATTGGTCAGGCTCGGGAATGCATCTCCTAATGATCTGATCGTGATGGACCAATAGGATCACTAGATCATCCGATCCATCATGATCAATCAATTGGATCATGAGGATCAATAGATCGACCATAATTGATCAATAGATCGTCCGATCATTCGTGATGGACCAATAGGATGAATAGATCATCCGATCCATCGTAATCAATCAATAGGATCAATAGATCATCCGATCTATCATGATCGATCAATAGGATCATGAGGATCAATAGATCGACCATGATCAATCAATATGATCAATAAATCATCCGATCATTCGTGATGGACCAATAGGATGAATAGATCATCCAATCGATCGTGATGGATCAATAGATCATCCGATCCATCATGATCAATCAATAGTATCATAAGGATCAATAGATCGACCATGATTGATCAATATCCGATCATTTGTGATGGATCAATAGGATCAATACATCTTCCGATCCATCATGATCGATCAATAGGATCATGAGGGTCAATAGATCGACCATGATTGATGAATAGATCATCCGATCATTTGTGATGGACCAATAGGAAGATGAATAGATCATCCGATCCATCGTGATCGATCAATAGGATCAGTAGATCATCCGATCCATCATGATCGATTAATAGGATCATGAGGATCAATAGATCGACCATGATTGATCAATAGATCATCCAATCAATCATGATAGACCAATTGGATGAATAGATCATCCGATCGATCGTGATGGACCAATATGATCAATAGATCATCCGATCCATCATGATCGATCAATAGGATCATGAAGATCAATAGATCGACCATGATTGATCAATATGATCAATAGATCATCCGATCAGTCATGATGGACCAATAGGATGAATAGATCATCTGATCGATCGTGATGGATCAATAGGATTATGAGGATCAATAGATCGACCATGATTGATCAATATGATCAATAGATCATCCAATCAATCATGATCGCTCAAAATTTTTATAATAATATTCAAACTTACTTTTCTAGGGTAATTACATTTTCCCTCCATCCACTACCAGTCATTGTCAACATGCCCCCATAAACTAACACCTCGACCAAAAGAGAGCATCCAACTTCCAACTTTACATACTTTGCCCCCCTCCGTCAGGGAATCCCGTTAACTTGGATGGAATATTCTATTTTGGGGCGTTAATTTTGGTTTAAAGACCAAAATGCCCTCCAACAGTAATTAATAAAAAAAATATTAAAATTAATATGTTTAAAAAAATTGAGGGCATTTATGTCATTTTTGAATTTGAGTTAGGGTATTTAAGTCTTTTTACGAATTAAACTGACGGAAGGGGGCAAAGTATGTAAAATTGGTAGTTGGATACTCTCTTTTGGTCAAGGTGTCAGTTCATGGGGGCATGTTGACAATGGCTGATAGTTGATGGGGGAAAAATGTAATTACCCCTATTTTTTTTTTATAAATATAAGTTTTATTTAGTTATTGTATTAAATATTAATTCAGTTAAATATTGTATTAAATAGTAATGTTTTTTATTTTACGGGTTAGTATGAAGTAACGTGCATATGAGTGCAAATTACTTTTCCAAATGATAGTAACAGCTATGTGCATGTTATTGTTTTGTAAATGTAATAACGCGGTATTGTATTCCGCGTTACTGTTATGTGTAACGCCGGAGAAATAAATAAATTACTTAAAATAAAAATATATCGAAAGGTTAGATAAATAAAAGTTTGGTTAATGCATAAATGTAAGTATATGTTTTTGGTAAATGTGAATATGCACATGTGAGAATATTAGACCTAATTGACCTATGTATATAAGTATATATATAGATGTATTTAATTAATTCTTGTAAGAGGTCCTAATTATATGGTATGTTATATAAATATATAGGGATATATAATTGAGCAATATATATATGTATTTATGTGACCAACCGGATTGAAAAACATAATCTTAAAGATGATGACTTCTAGAGCACCGGTTTTCTAGCTTAGTAAACTCGATGGGAAACACTAACTATGTAGGTGTTTTTAAAAGTTTGGACCATCATCATAGATCCCTTAAAACTCAGCTTAAAGAGAAACAGATCAGGCCATGCAATGGGCTCGGCAGTAAGGTTGAATTAGAACTTTTGGTTGAAAGATACAAGGGTTAACATGCTGGAAGTTACTGAGTGAACAGTAACTGAATGCTTAGCTGGAAGTGATATTTTTGTTTAGTAATCATCACTGCTAATAGGATATTTTAGGGTGAAATATAAGTTCAAAATGGGTGAGAGGAGTCTTAGTTCGGGTTAAACCAGGAAATGGTTAGTTAGCTCAATTAGTTAGAATTCAAATTATAGTTAAAGGAGATAAGAGATATTTAAGAAATCTAATGATGATTTTTATCCTAATCCAGCATTCACTAAACACTTGGTTGCTCCCTAACCATAGATCATTTTGCTTAAAGAAATCTGGACCCCTCATGTTCTCTATAGATATGAGTTCAAGCTTCAGCCATTGTTCAAGAAAAATATCAACCGAACTTCATTTCTACATTAGAATTCCTGCAACATTCCCTACCTTTGGTTAGAGCAGAAAAAAAAAAAAAAAAAAAAAAAAAAACTGAAATCATCCCATCATTGTCGTTCCTGTTATCAAAACGTGGAGAAGAGCTTAGAAAGTTATACACATATGTTCCTCCTTGTGATATTAACCGGCCAGTAGCAAGACAACAGAAAAATGAACCAAGGAACTCAGTTTCAGTTTCATTCCCCACACCTTCGAACAGTAACCTTTAAAAAGACAAAGAAGAGTTCAACTTGAATCTCAACCCAACCTGTAATTTTTGGACAACAGCTCTTAGTTTTCACCATCAGCAATAGGTTCTCTATTTACCTAGTTGAACAGAGGAAATCTTCTCTTTTTCACCATATAATCATGTCTTTACTTGTTCTTCTTTTTATATGGTTGCTAGTGATCTTTGGATTCGGTTGACAGTAGCAAAAAGGGATAAGTGCAGCACTTATTCCATCCAAGAAGAAACTGGTATGTTTTCTAAAGTAGAAGAATAACATGATATGTATATAGATAAATGTTTAGAAGGAGGAATGATAGGCATGATTTGTTGTATGAAAAAAAAAATATATATATATATATATATATAAGTACATAGTAGAACTGGAAAAATGACATGTGTTTATGCTGTGAAATAAAACGAACTTGTTTGCTAAGAACTGAACGTGTAAGTTGGAGAGTGTGAATGAGTTATAGATCTGTGTGTTGTGGACATATACGGGGTGCTGAAACAGAAAAATAAAAGGGTGTGTGTGCTGTCATGAAACAGAAAAATAAAAAGGTGTGTGCTGTCATGCAAGTAGTGGAAGCCTTGTGTGCAGTGTGTGTGTACAGGTGGGTGTTTAGGTGTAAAGTGCTGCATGTGGGAGTGTTTTAGGTAAACAGATGTTGTGTTTTTATGGTAAACGTGTATGTATATAGTGGAGGTATAAAATATATATATACATATAAATGCACTTAGAGGTGAAAAACCGTGTGTGTACATGTGTAGCAAATGTGTGGGTTTAAGTGTTCGTGCTGATGGTGTTTGATAAAAAGTGTGTGAGTGTGATTTTGTATCAAGAAAAGTGAACATTTGTGAGAGTGAAATGGAGTGCTATGTTTTGGGTTAGTGTACAGAAACTAGTGGAAAAACAGTGAAGGGAAATAGAAGGGGACTAAGGGAAACATATGGGTAAAAACAAAAATTGCTTATTGGTAAGTTGGTGTTCGAATTGGTGCAGAAAAGTGAGATCAAATCTATACCAAAAAGGGGTAAAATTTACAAACAGTGACTGTAGGGTGTAGTGTTAAAAAAAAGGGGAGGTTAATCAAATGGAAGTCCACGGGTTGCCTAACTAAGCACTAAAAAAAAAAAAAATAGTTATATATGTATATGTATACTCTTGATGTGAATGTATGAAAATATATATGTATAATTTCTGCTGTTACATGTATATATCTATAGGTATGGTACACAACATAGAATATATATGTATACCTATATATTGTAGTGTCAAATACAAGAAGTTATAGGTTCCAAATATAGTGCTAAAAAGGAATATATATATATATATGATCTCTTTTGTTAGTATAAAAATAATAAGGTTGCAAATAAAAATGTGGTTATTAAAATATCCAAACAATTAATGGTTCCATGTAATAAAGGACTAGAAGAGATAATTATAAATGATCATTTTCTTAGCACTATTTACTGATTTTATATTTCATGAATATAACCCTGCAGTTGATATTTTTGTGGACCTTGTGGAAGCAAAGGACTGTAAGTATAAATTACTTACTGAGGGTAGTATTGGATTTCAATAGTGTTGTGTTTATGTTTTATTTTAATTGGATGTGTGTGACTGATTATTGCATACTGTTAATAATCAACCTATTAATATTGGGCGCAACGTCTCCCAAAGGTTCAGGATGGGAATAGTGTCTGAAACCGAAAACCCAATAATTCATATTGATTACTATTGTCCTTCAAAGTGCTAGTAGAGTGACGTGGAACATACTCTGCTAGTGCGAAAAGATGCTAATAAAATGTAATGTAGGGGGACACGTCGTCGAACGTCCCAAATAAGGCGAAATTGACGGGTGACGGCTCTAAACGAGAGGAGTGCAATGACTATATTGAACTATTAAACTTTACATACAAAACTGTCATCTAATCATTGTGCCATATCTCTGTTCCTTAAATAACGCATGAATCATTGATATTATTGAATGACAGTTAGCTCACTTATGAAACTATGGGTTTGTGGTAATAACCACCCTCTCATAAATGATTGTGCAGGTACAGACACTGACGAGTATCAGGATTATTAGGATCCTTGTGATGATCCTGGTTTTATAGATGAGACTGTCTAATGTCTCCCTTTTTGTGATAGACTTGCTGAACAGTCTATCTTCTATGTTGATACTAGGTTTCATTTTATGAACTTCCTGAACATCTTATGTTTTATTTTATGATTTGTAATATGACTACTATTATGTAGGATGCGAGCCGCATGTGGCTCTTATGTTATTTCTTTTGTGTGTATTTATTTGTAAGACCTTTTATTTATTTTAATGTAAGTTGAGGTATTTCAGTCAAAACTCTATATGTGTTGAAAGGGAATTGTCCATGTTGGTTTAAAAAGAAAAAAAAAAAAAAGATATTCATATTTTCCGCTGCGAGATTTATCGTCTCTGAATGGTTAATGACACATAGTTATCTAGATATAATTACTTATGCCTTTTTGTAAAAAGCAGGTCGTTACAGTTATGTGTGTCATTAACGTGCAAGCACGTTACTGAAACACTTCAAGAATAGTGCTGCGCAGGCTACTTCCACGCGGAATTTGGGAACAAATTACATCTCCCCCTCTATCTACTCTCCCTCATCTCCCCCTCTCTCCTCGGTGCTGTCCCCCTCCCTGATCAGTAACGGCCAACTCTCACACTCCTTCTCAGTCTCTCTGCTTAGTCTTCCCCCTCCGCAGGTAACATGAAGATAATGGATATTGGATATTGTTAATGTTGTTGATATTGGATATTGTTGATATTGAATATTTGATAATGGATATTGGATATTGTTAATACTGTTGATATTGGATATTGTTGATATTGTTGATATTGGATATTGAATATTCTGAAAAAAGAGTTATATTCATATAATCTATTGAGGCAAATTATTGTGGATATTAAGACAATATAATGTGGATATTGGAATAATATTATAAGCTAAAATTTATACCCTAATCAGATTTTTTAACTTAATTTTTTAGAAGCTAATATTGATATATTGAGATAATATTACAATTTATTTGACAATATACTCTAATCATATTTTTTAACCTAATTAATTAGAGGCCAATATTTTAATTGATATTATGGTTAATTAAATACAAAATCACATAAAAAAATTGCACACACAAATAAATAATAATAATAATTGTAATTAATCAATAGGATCAATATTATTTTAGAAAAGTAAATTTTAAAAAAAATTATTGATACTAGTTTAAATGTGCATTATTTTATTAACAATAAGTATTTTGATAACTTATTTATACTAATTGTTGGTGTGTTAGATTTAATTGATATTTGTGAGAAAATAAAATTTATTTACTTCATTTTTAAGAATTGTGATATTTTAGTTAATTGAATTCTTTGTTTTCTTAGTTAAATGTGAATTCTTCATTTAATTAACAGTTAATAACTGTAGTTTTATTTTATATATGTGTTCATTTGTGACATGTACGTATAGAACAAATATGGACAGGACTTGGATTACAAAGGCTCGAGGTACGAGAGAATGCAATAACGGGTGTAGAGAGTTTATGGAATTTGTAGTTAGTAACTGTAGAACGGCCGATGGTAAAATCCGATGCCCTTGTAAGATGTGTCGGAGTAATCGCCTCCACTAGCCCGATTATGTACTTGAACACTTGACAGCGGGTAGGGAAATGATGACTAGCTACATAAACTGGTGGCATCACGTTCAGACGACGCCTTACAATCCTGATGCAGCCATCCGATCGAACCATCTGGCCACATATGCGACGGGTGGAAGTACAGAAGAGGGTGGCGACATGCACGCAATGTTGCGTGATGCATTCGGAATGCTCGAAGTCAGAGAAGAGAATTGTGGGTCTGGGGGAGTTGACCAATTGGGTGAGGAAAATGTAAATGTACCACTAGCTGCACGTAGCGCTCAAAAGTACTACGACATGCTTAAAAAGGCGGAGAAGCTACTGCATGAGGGCACTAAACATAGCAAACTGAGTGCTATAGTACACATGTACAACTTGAAGTGTGTTGACGGAGTTAGCAACAATATTTTCTTGGCTTTCCTTGAGCTCATCAATCAATTATTGCTTGCATGTGAGGACAGTTTGCCAGCTAATACGTGCGATGCGAAAAAAGTATCTCAGTGACATGGGGCTCGGGTATAAGAAGATGCATACCGTAATGATTGTATGTTATTTAGGAAGTCCAATGGGGAATTAGAGTCATGCATCGTCTATGGAGAATCTAAATGGAAGGATGAAATTCATTTGGACCATGATGGTCAACCCATATCGTCGAGAAAGAAATGTCCAATGAAAGTGTTGCGGTGGTTTCCATTCAACCCACGCCTACAGAGGCTTTTTATGTCGAAGCATACTGCGCCCCACATGAGATGGCATGCAGAAGGCCGCACTAAGGACGGCGTGTTGAGGCATCTGACCGACGATGAGGCATGAAAGTCATTTGACCTATTACATCCAGAATTTTCAGCCAACAGCAGGAACGTGAGGCTTGGTCTAACCTCAGATGGATTTAATCCATTTAGGAACATGAGCACTTCTTACAGCACTTGGCCAGTGATACTTGTTCCGTACAATTGCCTCATTAGATGTGTATGAAACAAACGCCGTTCATACTATATCGCTGATTATCCCAGGCCCAAGTTCACCTGGAATGGGTATAGATGTTTACCTCCAGCCATTAATTGAGTTACAAGAATAATGGAATGTAGGGGTGCGCACATTTGATGCATCAAAGAAAAATAATTTTGTGATGCCAGGGCAGTTGATGTGGACAATTAATGACTTCCCCGCATATGCAGATTTGTCCGGGGGGCCTAACAGGGATGTTAAGGCATGCCCTGTTTGTATGCATTTAACAAGGTCTAGATGGTTGTATAACGACAAGAAATTTTGTTATATGGGGCATAGGCGATACTTGCCGATGGATCATCATTGGAAGTGCAACAAGAAAACATTTGACGGCACTCAAGAACGAAAATGTGCGCCCGATGTGCAAAGTGGTGATGACATCCTGGGACAGTTGGAGGGGATGGTATTTAGGGATGAGAGTGCGGGCAAGACGAAAGAGAAGTAGTAGAAGCGGGGACAATCGACAGAAGCTGCAATTGATGATATTGTGTGGAAAAAGAAAAGTGTTTTCTTTCGGTTGCTGTACTGGAAAGATAATTTATTTCAGCACAACCTTGATGTCATGCACATAGAGAAAAATGTGATGGACAACATACTTGGCACAATTCTCAACATCAAAGGGAAAACGAAGGACAACCTCGCAGCTCGCCAAGACTTGCAAGAAATAGGTTTGAGGCCTAAATTGCATCCGTTCATTGGCGATGATGGTAAAACCTATATGCCCGCAGCTTGCCACACAATGTCAAATGAAGAGAAAACAAATTTTCTGAAAGTGATTCAAAATCTAAGGGTGCCCGACGGATATGCATCGAACGTTTCTCGGTGTGTAGGCCTTAAGGAACATATGATATCGGGCTTGAAGAGTCATGACTGCCACATAATAATGCAACGGCTTATCCCTATTACATTCTGTCAGTCACTGCCAGATAATGTGGTTAGACCTCTTGTTGAAATGTCCGCATTCTTCAGGGTCATATGTTCAACAAATTTAACACAAGAGGACATGAACCGACTAGAGGGTGACCTTTGTGTCACTTTGTGCAAGATGGAACAAGTATTTCCCCCCGGTTTTTTTACGAGCATGGTTCATTTGGTCGTTCACCTTGCTCGCAAGTGCAAACTAGGGGGCCCCGTACAGTATAGGTGGATGTATCCGGCAGAGAGGTAAAATATTGATTTTGTGTATTCATTATTTTCATTAGTTTGTGTTTTTTATATATCACAATGACTAATTGGCTATGATTGACTGATTTTAAAATGTAGGAGCCTCGGGGTGTTCAAGTCAAGTGTGCACAATAAAGCGGCTCCTAAGGGTTGCATTGCGGAAGGCTACATAGCAACAGAGTTGGTGACATTTTGCTCGAGGTATTTGAAAAACACACAAACCTTCCACAACAGACCCCAACGAAATCCTGATGGTCCGAAGGGGGTGAGAACACGAGTCAGCCTCAACCGTACTCAGTTGAGCCAGATTCATCGATATATTACATTCAACTCTGACAAGTTTAATCAACTGTGAACGTAAACTAAAAAAAGTTATAGCATGTGTTATATTCTATAATGTTGTAGCCTGGAATGACGAATAATAGATAATGAATTTAAATTATAAATTGTAGGATGCACATGGATACACTTAGGCGATCATGCGATAGAGGGAGAACTACGAACGACCAGTTGGAAGCCCAACACCATAGGTAGTTCTTCAGTTGGTACCATCACTGCGTAAGAATAATTTGATGTTTAGCTATTACATGTTCAGCTATTACATGTTTAACTTTTGGCTTACCATTTTACGTAATATTGCTCGTAGGTCGATAAATTGGATGATCAACGTAGAACGGAGATGACTTAGAAGCTAGTTATGCAGTGTAGGGGCCCAAAGGAGACATTAGTTAGGTACAACAGATACGTGGTTAACGGCAAACTGTTTCGAACTGTTGCACAGGATGCGAGTAAGAGGACTCATAATAGTGGCGTGTGTGTGCCAATGATAAGTGTTGAATGTTACACATTCAAGCCCCTTAATTTACATATGTTAAGCTCTTAGTTTTGTTATAGTTTGATGTTTTGTGTTTTCTTGTATTTTACAGGTTTTGGAAGAAAATCCATCAAATTCCAAGATTAGAACGAAGTCAGCAAACTCACTTTTGGATAGATTCAATTCCAATCAATTTTGAATTTAAGGAAAGAGAAGTCGGCAAAAATTCGTTATTTTTCGAAAGAATCTAGAATAAGCATGTCTCAGTAATTTAATCATAACTTTTGGTTCAACTATCATATTGCAACTAAATTTGTGGCTTTGGAAAGCTAAGACAAAATTAAACAAATATATTAGAAATAGGTTTTTCCTAATTCTGACGTTTACCATGCTAAAATCTCCCAGTAATAAAAGACCGTAAATCTGTACGAATTTTGGAATCCTTTTCCTACTTGGATGGAAATTTCAGAAAAGGAAAAGACTTGTAATTATTCTATTTGGACTAGAAGACCTATTTGTAATTATTCTAGGATTTCTAGAGCTTCTAGAGCTTCTCTAATCCCTATAAATAGGCCTCTAACTTTTGAAGAAAAAGACACAAGCTTTGAAGAAGAATCAAAGGCTACATAAAAAATGAGGTTCTTTTTAGTTTTTATTTTCTTTCTTCCTTTATTTATTTTCTGTATGTATATAATTTTAGTTTATATTAGTTGTAACTAATACTTTAGTTAGGGCTCTATTGAAGCCATTGCTCAAGGAAATCAATAGCTTTAGGAGAAGATACCATTCCCTCGTGGCTGGTAAGCATTAAGTATCAAGTTATGATGGTAGTATTGGCATTGTGAATCGTATTTGAGTATGATTAGCGGTGGATATTGAAGCCCTACCTTACTTCTATCATATTTTTTCAATATTTTTGTCTCTTTTCTTTTATTAGATCTTATTTATATTTTTATTTATTTTCACTCATCTTAATTATTTAAGAAATCTTTTAAGCATAATTTACCAATCCTCATGGGAATGATCTTGTATTTGCCTACTATACTATCATTTTGATCTTGTGCACTTGCGAGTAAAACGTACAAATATTTATCTATTTATTTAGGTAGATATTTGCACAACAGCCGACCATTGATGGCTTAATGTACTATGGTACTACGAAAAGTTAACGGATATAATTGAAGTCGAGTACTACGACCAGACTAAGTACGCCATGTTCAAGTGTGATTAGGCGGACACCACGAGGGACAGAGGGTACAAGGTGGACTAGTATGGCATGGTACTTGTCAACTTTAATCGCCTTGTCCACAGGGGAGACCGGGAGACTTACGACCTGTACGTGCTAACTTTACAAGTTGGCCAAATATTTTTCGTCAAAGATGAAAGGAATCCAGATTGGGCTTGTGCCGTGCAAACTAAACCCAGGAACATCTACGACGATGGTCAAGGTGATGGGTCTCATGATGCATCTGACACCTACCATGAGTTTGAGTCATTCCTATTAACCAGTGTTAGTTTTTGTGTTGGCTACATTCTGTTGGACAAAATCACTTCTTTGTAATGATGCATTTAAACAGGGATTCGGCTTTTCAGAGTTCTTCTAGAAGATTCTACATAGTCTACAAGCCAGAGAAATCGGATCCCTTGCAGCCGTCCAGACGACGTGATATACCATCTAGACACCCAACTATCCAAAGCATCATTCGTCCAGACGACGAGAACTTTCCGTCCGGACCTTCCTCTGTGTCAAGAAGCTTCGAACTGTTTCAGCTTGCTTTTGGACGACACTCAGTGTTTGACCAGCTATGGGATTTCTTTCCAAAACACAGATATGGGAAGATCGCTGCAACTGTCCGGACGATGTGGATTCTCGTCTAGACGCGCTCATCCATAAGGCAAGTTGCGCATTCAAAATTCAGACGTCCGGACAACAGCCTTCATGGTCCGGACATGCGAACTACTTATATGGAAATTACGTGCATCTGATCAACCGTCCGGACGACCATTCCCTTGGTCCGGACGCGTGAAGCCTTGATATGGAAATTACGTTCAGCTGAAGTGCGACCGTCCAGACGACAAGGCAACACCGTCTGGACGCAGCTCAAATTAGGAAAGAATTTCAGCGAAATTTTGAAAAGCCGATCGCACAGTTGTCCGTCCAGACGCCTTATGTCTACCGTCTGGATGGTGCCTAGGTTTATCAAGCCAGACGCTCATTTGAACCTGCAGCCTATAAATAGAGGTCCCTAGGCTTGAGAACTGCAAGAATTCAGTATTGAATTCCTTAGTGCTTAGAGAGTTATATTGTAGAGTTATTGTGTTGAATTAGTCTCTCTTAAGCCATTGCTGTGTGTGTTATTACTGCGCTGATCTGAAATCTATCTTAGGGGTTGGCTCTAAGGTAAAGGATTCCATTGAAGACCCCTTCAGGTAGGAGACCTGGTTGGGAGGCGTTTGTGTTGGGTTACACGTCAAAGTTCAAGGTACGACCACTGCATCAGGGGTATGTGAGTGTTACTACTTTGTAACTAGCTTTGTCTTCTGAATAATGGATATCTTGGGTTTGGCTGCCCCGAAGTGGTTTTTCTCTTAATTGAGTTTCCACTTCGTCAACAAAATATTTGTCTCCTTTAATTCTGCATTTAATATTTTGTTGCACACTGTTCACACACAGTTAATTAGAAGTCATTTGATTTTTCAACAAGAATTAACGACAATGATCCGAGTGATGATTTTGACCACGCCCGACCAGACTTAAATCCAATCTTAGCGTAAATGATTCGATAAAACTTGACTAGTTTTCTCTTATTTATTTCTACATTGATTGGCAATTGTTAACGAATTGGTGAATCATTTATACATGTGGCAATAATTAATGTGTGCATTAGGTAAGCAATAAAGTTATCGCGATGTCAATCAATTAAAATCAATTCATGTTCGTGTGTGTTAGTATTTTTATTGGCTACATTCTGGTTAAAACAAAAACACTTTTTGTAATGATTGCATTTGAACAGGATAGTCGGTTTTCAAATTGGAATCTTCATATATTCAGACATCTACTGTTCACAAGCTTCTAGAAGTTATCCATGAAGAGTCCTGTGCAAAAATCAAGTCAATTGAACTGGTTCCTGTGCAACAGTCTGGGCGGGCCTTTGAAGGCGTCCGGACGCCCTACAGTTTCCTACAGATAAACATTGAAGACGTCCGGACGTCAGAGCCACACCGTCCGAACGCTTGGTCAATCAATATTCTACAAGAAGTCTATTCTCAGAAATCGAAACTGATTGGGAAGTTTCAGTATTCCGTCTGGATGACTCGGCATCACCTCCGGACGATGTTCATTATCTGCAAGCCTTCTGGACAACTCGGCAACACGTCCGGACGATATACAGTAATTCAGATAACTTCAGAATTCCGTTCGAACGCGGAAAGGATTTCAGTGAAGACCGTCCGGACGCTCGGTCAAGCCGTCTGGATGCACACCTGATAAGGATAAGATATACGTTATTTCTAAAGGATATCGCAAAAACCCGTCCGGACGGGGCAAACTTCCGTCTGGACGGTCGACAAACAAAGTCCGATTTTCAAAAGTTTTCAAGGTCTCTTGAAGCCTATAAATAGGGGGCTCTAGGTTTGTGTTTTGTACGGAATTTGGTGGTGAATTCCATAGTGCTTTGAGAGGGTGTTTAGAGAGAATCAAAGATCCGCTAGCTCTCAAGCCGTTGCCGGTGTGTGCTCGTTGTTTGTGTGAAGTCTATCTTAGGGGTCGGCCCTAGGGTAAAGGAATCCATCAAAAACTCCTTCAGGTGGAAGATCTGGTTGGGAAGAGTTCGTGTTGGGCTACACGTCAGAGTTAAAGGTATGACTACTACATAGGGTTATGTGAGTACGAGTGTCTTGTAACTAGCTTTGTTTTTGGATAGTGGATTTCCTGGGTTTGGCTGCCCCGGAGTGGTTTTTTTCTCTTCATAGAGTTTCCACTTCGTAACAAATATCTTGTCCCATTTCAATTCCGCATCTAAGATATTTGTTTGCACACAAACACACACTTGGTTTGTTTAAGAAGTCAATAAATTATTTTCAATTTGTATCAGAGCCTGGTACACTCTGTTTTTAGATTTATTTCTTGAGTGTATCCTTTTGACATCTATTTTTTACTATGTCTCAAAATCTTAATTATGTTCCGTCCTTTGATGGAACGAACTATGGGTATTGGAAAGCCCGAATGTGCTTCTTTTTAAAATCTATTGACATCTGGAAAATTGTTGAAACTGGTTGGATTAAACTAGAAGAAACAGACGAAATTACTGTTGCTCAAACAAGCGCAAGGCTGTCCAATGATAAAGCTCTCCATGCACTATGTCAAGCACTTTCACCATCTGAATTCGCAAGAATTTCAAATTGTGAAATTGCTAAAGATGCATGGAAAATTCTAGAAACAACATATGAAGGCACAAAACTAGTAAAATCTGCCAAACTTCAAATGTTGATTTCTAAATTTGAAGAAATTAAGATGCTAGAAGATGAGACATTCGGAGAGTTCTACACTAAGATTAGTGAACTAAGAAACTCATCCGAAAGATACTAAGATCTTTGCCTAGGCGTTTCAGGATTAAAGTAACAACAATAGAATAAAGAAAAGATTTGGAGGAGATGAAGATTGAAGAGCTGGTAGGATCTTTTCAGACATACGAATACTCCTTACCTCCGGTCAGAAAGGCAAAGACAATTGCCCTCAAAGCATCTAAGGTATCTAAGGCATCCAAGAAGAAATTCGTAGTCTCATCTGGCGAAGACTCGGATGTTGATGAAGATGCAGTGACAATGTTAACCAAGAACTTCGAGCACTTTATGAAGAATAATAAATTCAAGAAGAAGTTCTCTGACAGATTAAGAAAGGCTCCTCACACAACTAATACAGAAGAAGCAGAAAAGAAAGATTCGAGGGGTCCCTAGTGCTTTGAATGTTTAGGCTTTGGGCACATCAGGACTGAATGTGCAAATTTGAAGAAACAAAGAGGGAAAGCCTTTAATGCAGCTCTCAGGGATGAGTCTAAGAAAGAAGAAGAATCTCCTGAAGAAGAAACATTCCTGGCCTTCGTGGCCCCATATGAAGATAAGGAGGATTCTCAATTCCTACTACTCTGAGAACAATGAAGAAGTAGATATGTAGTCTGCCTATCAACTTCAATATGTAGAGTTTCTAAAGCTGAGGGAGAAATACAAGTAGCAGATACTAGAGCTGAACAACCTCAGAACTGAAAAGACCTGTATGCTCATGAAGATCAATGAGTTAGAAGAAAGGCTATTGGAGACATAGTTTCAACTAGAGAGAGTCTCAGACGAGAAGCTCACTCACATGCTCTCCATTTAGAAGTGCCCAACTGACAAGATAGGACTCGGGTATGTTCCTACTTTTGATACTACTTCTACTTCCAAGACCATTTTTGTGAAGCCAGTTATATCCGATACTCCACCCCCAAAAATGGATAAGGGAAAAGCTAAAATGGAAGCGAAAGTTTCTTTCATCCCTCAGCCTTCTGCCAAGCTTCCTATCAGGAGAAAGCCTCTCACATGCCATCACTGTGATGAGCCAGGGCACATTAGACCTAACTGCCCACATCGGCAAGTTCAAAGGAAGAAAAAATGACAGGCTCCTAAAACTCCCATGTGTCAACAATGTGGAGTTAGCAGTCATGTCAAATATAGGTATCCTCCTCTAAAGCATCCTAAATCACCGCCCAGAAATCAAGTTCCAAAGCATCAACAGCCGCAGAAGCCTACTCAGGCGAAAAAGACTTGGATTCCCAAGAAAACTACAGAAAGGGAAATCTCTGATGAAGGAACACATTCAGCCAGTTCTTTCATGCAAGATTTGGTCAGATTTCTGGCACTACAGCTAAAAAATGAAGGACAGGACAAGGACGAGGACACTCACTCCCCGAGGGGGAGCAGATTTACCTAGTAGGTAAGGTCACACATGCTTAGGATTTTGGTTCCTAAATCCTAGAGAATGACAGGTACACTTGCATAATTTACTTTATTTGACCATCTAATACTTTGCATGTTGTTGTGGAACCATTTTTTTCTATCCCTATATTCCCTCTTGGGTTGTCTTCAGGAAATTCTACCAGATATTAAATAAGGGATGATAATAAAAGCACGTCAAGCGGCTATTTTTCTATCATGTTTGTTCTCAAACCTCTCTCCCTAAGGTCAAGTTTGTGTTTATGGTACATGCTTGATCAACATTATTCTCTTTATTTTGAAAGCATGTGTGTTTTTATTTAAAAAAAATAAGGGGGGGAGGGGGGGTTAAAAGGATGTAGAGGTATATTGCTTTATAACTTTCAGATATCTTATGTATGTTTAAATGATGTCTCAGTTTCTGATGCATTTATTCATTTGCCTTTATATAAGTGGGAGTTTTTTTTTTATCTGCAAAGTTTTCCAGTTGGCATCCATAATAGGTAGTTGTTTTTCTATTGCGATACAAAATATGCACTTTCCTAGGCTCCCTTAAGGTATTTGTATCTCTCTTTTGACTTTTAACTTCTGATTTTTTATGAGAGAGATTTTGCTCTGCCAAGATGGTTAAATTGACTAACTCGCTAGTTGAACCTAGAACCCATAAATTCTGGCATTCTTTCCAGGTTGCAGCACCAAGTGATAAAAAATATTCAATTCGAAATAAATATGGATAAAAAGATCCACTGCTATAAATCTGTTCTTGATCTTGTCCCTAAAGAAACAGTCAGTGATCACATCATTGCGGAAATAGACGTTCACTAAAGGACATAGAAAAAAGAAAAGTGTTGCAACTTAGGGGGAGTGTATCGGATGAAGGTGACTAGGCCCTAGTAATATAAGGTTTGACTTTTGACTGATCTAACATTGATTTTCTCTCTTGTTTAGAAAATTTGGGTGTTTTAAGTCATATCAGTGACCTTCATACCTTATTGAGAAATCCTTCACATAAACACGCATTGCTTGAGTTAAGTTGTCTATTGAAATATCATTTTGTTGGGAAAGTCTTGTGATTTTTAGAACTTAACTCTCACTTATATATTGGGATATGTTTGGACTGTTAATTAAATTAAGATACCAGTGGTATATACATGCGTGTTTTGAAAATTATCTGGGAAATGTTTCTTTCAGATTTCTTTTGTGTGAAGCGTCCGGACGGTTATCCTGAACGTCCGGACGTATATTCTGGTTGTCCGGACGATACGGGTTCTTCATTCGGACTTTTTGGTTATCGTCCAGACGGCCGTGTTTTCGCAACCGTTTATGTAGCACAACGTCCGGACGTTACTTATGTTTCGTCCGAACGGTGAACCCTGTAGGGTTAAATCCTTTTTTCCCCGCACCGCAGCTCTCTTGTTGGGCTCCTTTTGGTTAGATTTTGTTGCCTTGTGCTTTTTTTCTCTGTGTTTTTATGCAAAACTCTTTAGTGCACATGTCAAATCTGCAGTTTGTCTCCACCCCAGGTATATTCTTACTCTTTTACTACCTTATTTTTAAGTTTTTTCTCAAAATAAACTATTAATTGAGTTGAGATTTTGTCTATTCGATAATTGATATGTCTGGGTTGTGTTTTATTGATGATGTAAATTTTTGGATAGTCCATTTTACAGTCATTATAATGCCCAATTTTTTTTTTTGGACTAACTAAAATTAATGTTTTCTTGGATTTGTGTCTGTGATTTTTTTTTGTTGTCCATAAATCATGTCTGCAGACAGTTCTCCTCCCCGAGTCAGACAAAGAATTGAGGAATCAGTTCTTGACTGGTTGCATCGTATGCAATCATGACAAGTCCTATCTGAGCGAATCTTCTCCATGCAGATCTGTGAGACCCCTTTCTTCTACCTATTGCTCAGATGCTCCTGGAGAACAACTGGGAGTACCTTTAGAACTGTGCATGCCAGGCCTTTCCCAGACTAGTGCGGAAATTTTATGGCCATATGATCGTCACTTAAGATGATGATCACGGACTGATCATGCATACTATGGTCAGAGGGTAGACCATCTTGATAGACCCTCAGCATATCAGTTCTGTGATAGGGGTCCCTATTATGCCATTCTCCGGAACTCCGTTTCCTAATGAGGCTCCCAGCATTGATTTTCTCCATGATTTCTTTGGGACGAGGCCACACTCCCAGATCAACATCGGTGCCTTTGCTCCTATGCACCTCTTTTTAGCAAAAGTGGTGGTGACAAATCTTTGGCCTCAAGCTCGACGGAGTGAGCTGACCCTCAAGAAGGCCACCCTTCTATATGCCATTGTGATGCGGACTCCATTTTGCATGTGCAAGCATATCTTGCACACGATGCTTGAGGTTCGTGATGAGAAGAACACGAGTCTGTCGTTTGGGTGTCTGATCACTCAAATCTGCCTTCAGGTCGTGCCAAACATTTCAGACTCAGAGCCCCACTCACGGATTCCAGATCCTCTTGGCAAACTTCCATCTGGACGGTCGACAGACAGCGTCCGATTTTCAACAGTTTTCAAGGTCTCTTGAAACCTATAAATAGGGGGCTCTAGGTCTGTGTTTTGTACTAAATTCGGTGGTGAATTCCATAGTGCTTTGAGAGGGTGTTTAGGGAGAATCAAAGATCCTCTTGGTGAATTCCATAGCTCTCAAGCCGTTGCCGTTGTATGCTCGTTGTTTGTGTGAAGTCTATCTTAGGGGTCGGCCCTAGGGTAAAGGAATCCATCAAAAACCCCTTCAAGTGGAAGATCTAGTTGGGAAGCGTTCGTGTTGGGCTACACGTCAAAGTTAAAGGTATGACTACTGCATAGGGTTATGTTAGTACAAGTGTCTTGTAATTAGCTTTGTTTTTGGATAGTGGATTTCCTGGGTTTGGCTGCCTCGGAGTGGTTTTTTTCTCTTCATAGAGTTTCCACTTCGTAACAAATATCTTGTCTCATTTCAATTCCACATCTAAGATATTTGTTTGCACACAAACACACACTTGGTTTGTTTAAGAAGTCAATAAATTATTTTCAGTGTGCATTATGTATAAATATATAATATTAATTTGGGTGCGTTGTGTATTTCGCAGGTTACCCTAGCACTTGACAGATATTCCACACCTCGTTTGAATGGTAGATCGTCTGCTTGCAGCGATTCAGGTAATAATTAATTACTTTTCTGTTATACCCTTATTTTTTTAGTATTGATGACATTTCTTTATATTCCACGTGTTGCCCCTTAAGTGTTAGTTTTAATATGATATTATTGTATTTTTGTTTGTTGAGTTTGTTTGTTTTATCATTTATAGGTAATATGGAGCATGTTGTTGCGCATCCGTTAGTAGCTGTTCATGTATCGAAAGTGAGAAATTCGATTCATGCGCATCCGTTAGTAGCTGTTTCATCATTGTGTTTTGCGTGTATTCTTTATAAATAATTATTCATATATATATATGAAAACACAAACATTGGTTATATTATTTTCCACGGTTGTAGTTTTTGACGATTCATTCTCAATGTATATTGTTGTGCTTGTTCTTTAAAATTAAATGTAAAATGTTGTTATTGTTGACGAATGGATGGATGTAAATGGTCAACCGCTAAAAAAAATATTTAGGAGAGCAAAAATCTGTAATTTTTTTTTTTTTGCTATTTAAAATACAGTAGCGTGTGAATATATATGCGTACTATATATAAAGTAACATGATAAATATCACGTTAGAAAATACAGTAACGAAAAATTAGTTGTACATTACAACATTCACTAACCTAACGATATTCACGTTACAAACCACAGTAACCTAGGGATGAGTTTTGCATTACAACATCTACTAACCTAACAATATTCACATTACAAACTACGGTAACGTGAAGATGAGTTCTGCGTTACAACATACACTAGCCTAATAGTATTCACGTTAAAACATACAGTAACATGAGGATTAGTTCTACGTTACAACATATACTAACCTAACAATCTTTACGTTACAAATTACAGTAACGTGATAATAAATTCTGCATTACAACATTCACTAACATAAAAATATTCACATTGCAATAATTCAGTAACGTGAAAATTAATTCTGTGTTACAACCTTTTAGTAACCTATTCTTTGCACGTTACAGCAACTCAGTAAGGTGCAGTTTCACGTAACTCGAGCTCAATAACGTGAGATATTTGTCGCGTTACTGGCCAGTAACGCAATGTTAGATTTCCATGTTACAATACACATTTTAGCAACCTAAGGCTAACCTCAACTTTACGTTAGTGGGACCACGTTACTGGGTTCCAGTAACCTGGAAAACGCATTTTCACGTTACTAACCTTAGGTTAGTATTCCCATGTTTTTTTTGTAGTGAGGTAAAAATTAAAACTTGCAAAACTTACAAGATTGGACCAAAAATAAATTTTTGGCAAAAAATATCAGCTACTGAACTTCCGCAGGTGATGCCCCGTGTGTTTGTGCGCTCGAGCTTCAATGTTCTTGAATTTCTTGGCACTGGCTTGGGTCGCTCGAGTGACTGAGATTGTCAATCGATCGACTTCGGCGATTCAGCATAACCTGGAATAGAAACTGAAACAGAAAACCAAAAAATCCAGAAATTTTTTTAAAAAAAATATAAAACAAAAAAAAAACTATTAGAAAAACAAAATTAATGTAAACAAAACTTGATTTTTTTTCTTACAAATCAACACTTCCCCGGCATTGGCGCCAAAAACTTGATGTGCAAATTTTACTCGCAAGCACACGAGTCATATGTAGCATAGTGCATGCAAGTGGGAAATCATATTCACTGGGAAGTGTGTGCAAACAAAAGAAAATCAATTTCTATTCAGATTAATTCTATTTTAACCTAGAGCCAGTTTTGGATATTTTTTTTTTTTTTTTTTTAAGAACAAAGAAATAAAAAATAAGTAAAGAAACACAAAGAAGAAAAATATTAAGGTATCGAAATCTACCAAACCAAATCAAACACCATACTTTTATATTCTATTCATAAATTCAATTCAAATGAGCTTGATATTCAAGTTCTTAAACAACAAAGCGTGAAATCATTTGATGAATCCAACTCAAAAACAAATCAAAACGATTATCCCTTAGAGTATAAATCATCCATTGTATCCATTTGTCAGACAAATCACAATGGATATTCCAATCTCAAAAAAATCAATCGATGTACCCATCAATTAAAACACAACAAATATCCACTTAAAATAAAATTCTCAATCTAAAGAAATAAATCAATAAATTAAAATAGAGCGCAAATATAAAATGATAAAAATATCGAATCTATGAACATCATGACAACGAATATAGGTGTTATCATTGATGAGATTTCATCATCAACCTTAGTTGAGGATTTTAGCCTCTCATGACTAAAAACACCAAACAATCTTGAAATGAAAACATAAAGAAATAAAGTAAAATGACGAAGAAAGAAAGAAGAATAGAAACTAAATAACTTTAAATAAATTAAAGGAAATAGAAAAGAAGTTTAAACTTACATAAGAAAGAACAAGACAAGAGCTAAAACAATGCTCTGAAGAAAAAATTGATTATTCAAGTGGTGCCTAGCATAGGGTATTTATAGTAAAAAATTAGGTTAAAACCTAAATTTTACAAAATAACGCTTATACCCCTCAAAACCCTAATAGGAGAAAAGAATGTTAGGGTTTAGAACCTTTTGCTTAGAAACATGCATGTCCTTTTTTTACTTTCCTTGTTTTTGTGTCTCACGCATTGCCACTAGGTTTTCATTGAAACAAACTCAAACAATGCCCTGACGCTGCAACTTTGCATGGCAAATTCTATCCCTGCATGGGACCTTCAGTCAGATATGGAAAGAAAGACAAAATAATGCATAGCTGTGCATGGGTTCCGTGCTGTCAACATAATGTGATGCGCTACCCCTTTTTGGAAGGAACTCAAGTCTTGTTGCTGGCACACTTGGAAGTAGTACGTGAAAAACAAACTCACGCATGGTCTGAATTGCCCTAGCTCGTCCACGTTGCACTTTCCTTGGAGAAAAACATCTTGGTCAATTCAGTGTTTCTAGTCTTCACGTGCGTGTCTCAAGTTTGGAAAGAAGTGGTCTATTTTTTTGTCCTCCTTGCATCACACGTCCAGGCTTGGAAGGAATTTGGTGCTGCTTTTCCTTTTAGAAAGAAATTCGTGAAAAGCAAACTCACGCAAGTCTAGGAAATGAATCAATTACTTGTGTCATTTGCTGCCAGATATGGAAATTCGGTGCTGCAAATTTCGAGAAAAACCTCAAGATTTGGTACCACACGACCTTTAAGGAAAACGTGTGTATCTTCTTTTTGGTGCTTTCCTTTTTGATGCTGCCAAGTTTGGAATGAACGTGTCTTGATTCAGTGCATTAACTGGCACCTCCACTCCATGTGTTGCTTCTTCGATGCTTCAGTTCTCTTAAGGAAAGAAATCACGTCCGTGTCTGTGTCTCTTCTATTCAGTGCTCCTATATTTGGAAAGAAGACCCGTGTACATAGAAATCGTGGTTGGGTCTTGGCTTGACAAAGAAAACTTGCAAGCACCTAAAACTGCACCTCTTAAATCCACTCATGTGTTCTCTTAAAAATGACTAAAATAAATATTAATCAAGTTCCTTGCGCTGCACGAACTGGACTCATTTATGTTGTCTCATGCTGTTGGTTTGCATCCTTGGTTTGGAAAAACGTGTGTTTTGGTGCTGAGGTCAGCCCTAGTGCAGTGCTTGCATCGGCTTTAAAACCTTCTCTTTCCACTTCTTTGCAAATTCCACATAAAGATCGTCATTTTCCCTGAATGACCTGCAAAACACTAAAACATCAAAACTACCCAAATCATTAGAAAATAACAAAACTAAAGGTTTAGCTAATGCAATTTAAGGGGTCCAAATATACAATATTTGGCACTCATCAGTGGTTATCACCACAATCCCATACTTTAATAAAGTGAGTCAACTACCTTCAATAATATAATGAAATATTGATTCATTTAATAATACACATTGCAAGAATATGATGTAACGACAAAATAATATGCCCAATCTCATTTATAGATGCCGTGAGACTCTAATTCATAATACAGTCTTATCATTTATAGATGCCATGAGAAGCTAACTTATAATACGGTCTTATCATTTTGTAGATGTCATGAGACGCTAACTCATAATATGTCTTATCATTTTGTAGATGCCGTGAGACTCTAACTCATAATACGGTCTTATAATTGCCGTGGATCTTGTACCATCTCCGGTCTTAACATACATTGGTGTAGTGGGCCTCTAACATATCCAATCTTATCCTTTATTCGTACCGTGGACTTTAACCACGAGTCTTCCTTTTCATTGGTGCCATGGACTTTAACAACTGATCTTTCTTTCATTCGTGTCGTGGACTTTAACTACCGATCTTTCTTTCATTGGTGCTTTGGACTTTAACCACCGGTCTTTCTTTCATTGGTTCCGTGGACTTTAATCATTGGTCTTTGTCTCAGGACTTTAACCATTGGTCTTACTTATTAACAGTTTCATATTTCATAGTAGTAAAATATGCAATGCCAATTTATTAGCAAACTCATGATTCATGACAGTAAAATATGCAAAGTCCCAAACAAATCGCATACTACTAAATAAAACAGAAATCATAATATTATGGAAACTAGTATCACTCTCAATAAGTATGTTAATACTTACTCATATATAATTAAATAAATGCATATAATTCAATAAACCCATAAACATGATATTAAAGAAATTGGGTAATTACCTTTTCCTCCATGAAATACCAAAAAATGCGCGATGCCCCCATGAACTACCAACTCAACCAAAATAGAGCATTCAACTACCAAAGATAACCATTTTCCCCCCTTCCGTCAGTCACACGTCGTTTTACCCTCATTTTCTTCCTCTTTTCCCCCTATGAACTACCACCATCTTCCTCTTTTCCCCCCATGAACTACCATCATCTTCCAACATGCCCCCATATAAAACGGTACATGACCCGTTGACCGTTTGTTTTAACCCCTTTGACTGACGGAAGTGGAGAAAATGGTTGTCTTTGGTAGTTGAATGCTCTATTTTGGTCGAGTTGGTAGTTCATGGGGGCATTGCGCATTTTTTGGTAGTTCATGGGGGAAAAAGGTAATTACCCCTAAAGAAATCAATATCATCCTGAGTAAGTATTTTATACTTACAGTTCTTTGCTTCCAAAATGGTTTCCACACAATTGTTGACTGCACAATTATATACATGCAATAATAAATTAGCACAAACGCTAACAAGGTTATTCTATTATTTTTACTACATTTGACTTCTAAATCACCTAACATAATTTCCTAATATTGCTTAGATATTATAACGGCATATAAAATATATCAATTATATAACCACATATTTCATGTGGGCATTATTACGACATTTATTAATTAATACCCAAAATACCCTTTAAGTAAAATAGACATTATAACAGCTATGTGTATATTTTATACACAATATAAAATTTCAATAGCTATATATATATTGTTAAGAAATAAAGTGGATATCATGACCGCAATAATAGTTATTTATAAAATAGACATGGTGACCTTATTAAATAATGAGTATAGTATTTTAAAAATAGATGGACTGTACAACAACACAAATATTTATATTTCTTATTTTATCCTTTATAAAATTTGGCAGAATAACGGCGCTTTTATAAAATACTTTATTTTTATTCGGGTATTACAACAGCGTATTTTGTCAATAAATATATCATTTTGAAAATACTCTTTTTAAGCACATATTGAAACCGTTAAATAATCTAATAACTTATAAAATCATAAAAATTATAAACTAAAGCTTCAGGAAACTTACTAAATATCTCAAGATGATATTTGAGATATTTTAAAAGCACACCAAGGCTAAAAATAGGGATCGGCCAAGAGAACAGAGAGAACTTCTTTTCCTCTTTTATTTCTTTGTTTCTACTGTAACAACCCCACTGTTGCCGTGGGAGCAACAAAGAGTTTGAGAATTGAGGGAGAGCTACTTGCTGTAAGCGACCGAGAGAGAGAGAGAGAGAGTTACAGAGAAGAGTTTTCTGCTACAAAATCCGAGACAGAGAAACAGAGAGTGAAGTAGAGAAAAGAGAGAAAGAACTTACCAAGAGAGGAAATCCTTCTATGTTTTTATACCACTAACCCAGAGAGAAATTGAGCTTATCCTCTGTTTTTAAGCTGGCTATGAAGGACTGAGAATGAGAGAGAATTTCTTCTTCTTTTCTGTTGTTTTGTTTCTCTAAGAGCAGCATAGATTGTGTTAGTTTTGTTGGTTGCATTCTATTGACAAAATCATTGTTATGTAATGTTGCTGTTTTAACAGGGATGCCGTATATTTCAAAATCTTCAAAGTATTTATAGTTTATGTCTCTAATACAGAAACAACATTATTATGACAAGTTTCAGTGTCACAAGCTTCAAGAAGGCTATTTCAGAGTTCTAGGAAGATTTTGTGCAGATTCCAACTCAGCAAAAGTCGGATCCTTTGTTTCCGTCCGGACCGGCCAATGATGCGTCCGGACACCCATCAGTGTCGAGAAGCTTCTGAACAGCTCCAGGTTCCATCCCTCCAGTCTTCATGGCAACACGTCCGGACGCTCTTCAGAGTTCGGGAAGATTCCAGTTTTCCTTTGTAAACATGGATTGGGAAGAAAGCTTGCATCCATCTTGACGACAGGGCAACACCGTCCGGACAAGGTATTTGATAAGGAAATTACGTGCAGAAATGGATTGGGAAGAAAGCCTACATCCATCTTGACAATAGGGCAACACCGTTCGGACAAGGTATTTGATAAGGAAATTACGTACAGACATTTTGCAACCGTCCAGACTCTAGGGCAACACCATCCGGACTCGGCCTTAATATGGATAGTGTGAAGCGCATTATGGAAAGGCAGTTGCAGTTATCCGTCCGGATGCACTCAGCTTCCGTCTAGACGCGGCCTAGAGAAGTACGTTGCAGACTCAACTTAGGTTTTCTTAAGCCTATAAATAGAGGCCTCTAGGGATGTAAAAATCATGAATTCAATATTGAATTCTTTTGTACTTAGAGAGGGTGTTTAGGAAGAAATTATGAAGATCTGCTAGCTCTTTAAGGGTTACCGATGTACTGTTACTTTGCTCGTGTTGAAGTCTATCTTAGGAAGGAGCCCTAAGGTAAAGGAATCCATTGAAGACCCCTTCAAGTAGGTGATTTGATTGTGAGGCATTCACGTTGGGTTACGTGTCAGAGTACAAGATACGATCGCTGCATATGGGTATGTGAGTGTTATTGTATTTGTACTAGCTTTGTCTTCTAAATAGTGGAGTTCTTATGTTCGGCTGCCCCGTAGTGATTTTTCTCTTAGTTGAGTTTTCACTTCGTTAACAAAATATCTGTCTCATTTAAATTCTGCACTTTTATATTTTGTTACATGTTGTTTACACACACACACCGTAATTTAGAAGTCTTTTTATTTTTCAATTGGTATTAGAGCGGGTACACTCGTGTTCGGATTAATTTCCGAAGTGTGATCCATATTTTTGTTGACTTCTTTTATCATGAATTCTTCTATGTTATCTGAAGAGAATTCTGATAATGAACTTCTTGAGGATTTTTTTTTAAATTGAGTAAAATTTCTAAAAATTCCAATAAAGAGCTCAAAAAGGTTAAGTAAGAAAAATAGTCTTTAATCATCAAACTATCTGAATCACATGATTTGATTGACTCTTTGAAATCTGAAAATACCATGCTATTTAACACAATTGATACACATGAGAATAAATTAAAAGAATCTGAAGATCTTTTGAAAAAATTCTCTAGTGATAATTTAAAAGGCATGCTTTGTATTCATACAGATATTTCTAACAAGCCTGACTTGATTATTGATGATTTGACTGCTTCTACTTCACATCCTTTTGATTCTTAATTAGATTCTTTGTTATTAAGCCTGTGATAGAGATACAACTTGTTTAGATAATGTTAAAAATTCTTGCTTGAATAACTGTGTGAAGCCTAAGTCCAAGGAATCAGGAACACAAGGTTAGTTTGTTCCTACTTGTCATAATTGTGGGAAGGTTGGACATATTAGACCAAATTATTATTTGTTGAAATCCCACAGGCCTTGGACTAAGTAGGCTGCTTTTAAAATGGGCAAAATTGAGAGTACTTCTTCTGATAAATATGTCCCACTCTGTAGGAGATATTTATCTCAAAAATGTAAGAACTTTGTTTTATGTAAGAATGCTAACCCTCAAATTGCAAAGCATGTCAATAAGCATTTCAACAAACAAAGTCAACCTACCTGCCATCACTGTGGTGTCATAGGACACATTAGGCCACACTGTCATTAGATCCGGCATCAAAAGCTTCGGATCAAGAAATAAGAGCCAAAGACAAGAAAGTCTAACTCTAAACCTTCCAAGCTTCATCATGCTTCTTGGCAAAAATGGCAATACCCTCAAAGGGTTTCTCCCTTATGCCATCACAATGGCCACACTAAGGCCAAATACTTCAAAGAGAAGCCTCACAAGCCCAAGGAAATTCAGATCTTTGAAGGGCTTGTCTACAAGATAAAGAATGTCCTAGTCAGTTTGGACAAATTAGACATGGCTTACAACTCTACCTCTCAAGGAAAAAATGTATGGGTAAGGAAGGATGAGACCATTCACCCCTTGAGGGGGAGTGTACTTACCTAGTAGAGGTGTAATCTCACCATGCCTATGATTTTGGTTCCTAAATCCTAATGCATATCAGGTACGTTTGCATTGCATTATTTATCATGTCATATCTTATTCATGCCTCGCATTCTGTTTAAGGAACCATTTATTCTATCCCTATATTTTCTCTTGTTGTCTTGAGAAACTTCTGCAGATATTTTTTGGGGATGACAGATAAAGCACGTCGGGTAGCTGCTTTTCTGTCTTGGTGTTTCTAAAAACCTCTCTCCCTGAAGATAGGTTTGATTTTACCTTACATGTTAGGACTAGATATTGTTTCTTTTTCTTATAGCATGTTTTTGTTGTTTTTCTGTCTATTTTTTTTTTCAACATAAAATAATAATAATAATAATAATAATAATAATAATAATAATAATAATTTATGGGAGAAGATATAGAATGTTTATTTTTCTCTTTTGATAGTTTTTCAGATATTGTATGTATTTTTGCCTGATATCTCAGTTTAATGTGCATTGATTGAATATGCTTATATACGATTGAGAGTTTATGTCTGATATATGCTAAGTTTTCTTGTTGCATCTTAATGCTAGATAGTTGTTTTTCTCATGCGATGAAAAATTGTGCACTATCCAAAGCTCCCCTTAGGTACATTTTTGGGGTAATTACCTTTTCCCCCCATGAACTACCAAAAAATGCGCGATGCCCCCATGGACTACCAACTCAACCAAAATAGAGCATTCAACTACCAAAGACAACCATTTTCCCCCCTTCTATCAGTTAGAGGGGTTAAAAGAAACAGTCAACGGATCATGTGCCGTTTTACATGGGGGCATGTTGGAAGATGGTGGTAGTTCATGGGGGGAAAAGAGGAAGATGGTGGTAGTTCATGGGGGCAAAAGAGGAAGAAAATGAGGGTAAAACGGCGTGTGACGGTCACGTGACCCATTAACCGTTTGTTTTAACCTCTTTGACTGACGGAAGGGGGGAAAATGGTTGTCTTTGGTAGTTGAATGCTCTATTTTGATCGAGTTGGTAGTTCATGGGGGCATCGCGCATTTTTTGGTAGTTCATGGGGGGAAAATGTAATTACCCCTACATTTTTTTTACTCTCTAATTTTTAGCTTCTGGAAATTCTGATGAGAGATTTTTTTTTGCTAATATGGTCAAATTGACATTCTTTCTAGGTTGTAGCACCAAGTGATAAAAATCATTTAAATTTCAGTATATATGGATAAATAAAAAGATCCAGTGCTTATTGTGCTATAAATCTATTCTTAAACTTGTCCCTAAAGAAACAGTCAGTGACCAAATCACTGAGGAAATAGACGGTCACTAAAGGACTAAGTAAAAGAAAAGTGCTGCCTCTTAGGAGAAGTGTATCAGATGAGGGTGGTTAGGCCATAGTAAAATAAGGTTTAACTTTTGACTGATCTAACATTGATTTTCTTTCTTGTTTAGAAAATTCAGTTGCTTTAAATCATATCAGCAAACATCATACCTTATTGAGAAAACTTTCACACACACACACACTATTGCATGAGTTGAGTAATCTATTTAAAATTTCTATCTGTAGAAAAATTTGTACTTATTGAATACTTAACTCTCAATTATATCTTTGCATATTTTGAATTGCTATTTGACTGCTTTATCAATTGTTTATACATACATGTTCTAAGGCTAACTTTAAGGAAAATATTTTTCTGCAAAATTTTTCTCTGATTTTCTGCTTTTCAGTGTGAAGCATCCGGATGGACTTGGCTTACAGTCCGGACACAAGCAGCCCTGCCAATTGCTAATCTGTCAATGGACCGTCCGGACAAGTTGGTACTACGTCCGGACACGATCCTTACAAGTATTTTTCCGCCGCTTACTTTCTCAACCAACTGCACACCATTGCATTTTTATTGATTTATCATGACATGTTGTGTGTTTTTCTCGCGGATTTCTCCAGAGATTTTGATATTCTCTGCATATCTTTTCTCATTCCATGATCTTCTCTGTGTATTCCTTTGTTCTTTTAAGTTTTTGTGCTTTTTAGAATTTTGAAATATTTGTTGATTGGAATATTTTTTTGAGATATTGTGCATGAAAATCCTATTTTATCTATATGTTAGATTGATATTGATATATCTAGGTCATTTGGATTGCTATATTTGCTTATGTATTTTTGGCATCCAGTTGACAGCCGTCATATTACCACATTGTTTTTGGAACTAACAGGATGTAATATTTTTGTTTAAATCTTTTCAAGAATATGTCATCTAACAGCTCCCAGCATAGTATCAGATAGAGGACTCTTTGGAAAACAGATTGTTGTTGAAGTCGTATGTTCAAATTTCAAAGGTCTTAGGATTTAGATGAGCTTTTCACCTAGCTCATGTAGAGCCTTCCGTAGCATCTTTCTTTGGATCTAAATCAAGTTAGAGGTTCAGTAGTGAATCTTCTCATTCGTCTTGCAGACTAATTGACTAGAGGATTTCAATCTACAGATGATCATTTTCAAGCTTTGCAGATTCAAGTGACTGTGGTTTTTAGTCTATGGTACCCAGCTTCAAGAGCTAGAAGCCAAAGTAGAACAAATCTAGCTTTATGTACAGATCTCTCTCCATCTCTTGGTTTCAGTGGATCAACAGGATTTGGTACTTGGAGGATTTTGGTTCCTCTCTCTGTTAGTTGTTTTACAAACTTCTGATTATTTGGGCCACGTGCAAACTCTTCTCTATTATCCCTATTATTTTTGGATTTTAGAACTTTTTGTTTGTGGATTTTATATACTCTGTTTACCCTTGTCCTGTTGAGACATCAAGGGGGAGTATTTTATAACAGTGGTTTTTCTATACTCTGTTTACCTTTTGTCCTTTTGAGACAAAAAGATGGAGTATTTTTATTTTTGGACCGAGAATGTATTTTTAAACTAGTCAAGTGGTTTTTGTCCCAGAATGGCCAAATGGAGAGTTTGTTAGTTTTGTTGGCTACATTTTGTTGACAAAATCACTATTATGTAATGTTGCTGTTTTAATAGGGATGCCGTATATTTCAGAATCTTCAAAGTATTTAGAGTTTATGTCTCTAATATGGAAACAGCCTTACTATGACAAGTTCCAGTGTCACAAACTTCAACAAGGCTATTTCAGAGTTCCAGGAAGATTCTGTGCAGATTCCAACTCAGCAAAAGTCAGATACTTTGTTTCTGTCCAGACAGGCCAGTGATGCATCCGGACGCCCATCAGTGTCGAGAAGCTTCTGAATAGCTCCAGGTTGCATCCGCCCGGACGTCATGGCAACACGTACGGACACTCTTCAGAGTTCGTGAAGATTTCAGTTTTCCTGTGCAGACACGGATTGGGAAGACAGCCTACATCCGTCCAGATGACACGACAATATCATCCGGACAAGTTATTTGATAAGGAAATGACATGCAGATATTTTGCAACCGTCTGGACGTGGCCTTAATATGGAGAGCGTGAAGCACGTTATGGAAAGTCAGTTGTAGTTATCCATTCGAACGTGTGAGAAAACCAGAGAAGTCTCTTTATTATTCTGATTGTTGTCCAAAGAAAGAAGCAAAAAGAAGAGAAATGTAAGAAAACCAGAGAGTTTGAAGGTTTGCTGGTGGAATGGGTTCAATTGAGAGAGGGAGAGAATTTTTGAAGAGCTTTGCTACTTGCTGGTTTTACTTCAGCCGTGAGAAAACAGAGAGAAAGAGATTTTTGTTCTCTTTTCTTCTTTCTCTTGAGTTGGCCGAGCGAGAACAAAAAAGTGATGCAGAGAAGCTTTTTCTGGTTTTCTCTTCTTTTCTTCTGATTTAAAACACTCTGAACTTCTGTAAAGAAACAAAGAAGAAAGGAGAAAACGAGAGAGAAAGAAGAAGAAGGAGATGCATGAAGAACCAAAGGGATGCACTACTTCTTTTATAGAAACAAGAACCGCTAGGATCGATTTGGGTATAAACGATCGATGGTTGAGGTGCTTGTAAGTGGGTGTCAAGTTGTCCATGCAAGGATAATATCTGATATCACTAAGGGACAAACATTTAGATTCAGACTTAGGGAACTAACCTGCGTAACTTCTATTTTTGCAGAACTAGGTCGATCGAGTGCCTATGTGATCAAGTGCTGGTTTTGGCGATACAGCACTGGTTTGGAGATTGAGCGCCTATCTCCACGTTAATTATTTATTTTTTACTTCGATTTATAGTTTTATGGTTCGATAAACTTATTTAATAATTTTAGAATTTATACATGTGCCTCACATATTAATGAATGTTTAACCTTTATAAATATTCTTATATTCTTTTATATTATTATTTAGATTGTAAATTCTATTTTAAGATATTATGATGAGTGTCAAATATTGTATAATTGGACCCCCTTAATTTGTATTTGTAAAAATTTTAGCTTTGTTATTTTCTAATGTTTTTGTTTAGTTTTAGTGTCTTAAGTATTTTGTAGGTCTTTGAGAAAAGCTAGCGGCTTCTATGTAAAATTGAAAAAAAAGGGGAAAATAAATTTTTAGAGCCCAAGCAAGAAGTGTCATTGTGAGATTATGTTTTGGAACTAGTGACACATTTTCTTGAGGAAAAGGAAGTAGCAAGAGATTATTTTCTTTCCTAGAGCAAACCTGGCAGCACATTCACCTTTTTTTTTTCTCCAAGGAAAGTCTAGAAGTTGTGCGTGAGAAGTGGATTATACGTTTCTTTCCAGTTTTAGCACCAAACAAAAACAAAGAGAAGAAGAACGTGTACCATCGGTGACGTGGAAAGCACATAATTTTGACCTAAAAAAACAACACACGTTATTCTTGAAGTCTGCAGGGCCAAAAACCTTATATACGGTAGAGTATATATTTTCTTGTTTCAAGGGGGAGTGCGTGGAGAGTAGGGCGCAACCCCTGTTCATGCACCGAAATATTAGTTTGTTTTTGTTTATTTATTTATTATTTTTCATAAGAGGCGGAACGTGTACTGTAAGAGGCAAAATTCATAACAAGTTCAGAACAGTACGTGCGTCTCCTTCTTGTACATTATTTTTGTAAGTCTCTCATTCTTAATAAAAGTTAGTATTTTATTCTTAGTCATGAGAGGCTAATTTTTCAACTAAGTTTGAAGATGAAGCCTCACCATTGATTAGATTTCGTATTTTCATGTTTGGTTCATATAATCCGAATGTGTGTTCATTTCAATTCAATTAAAGGATTAAAACTCTTTTAATTGATTGTTTCAATTAATATATGTGCAAACGTTGGATATTCAAATGTGTTTCATCCAATGGATACATTGAATCTTTTGATTTAATTTGAATATCCATTGTGATTTGTTAATCAAACGAATACATTGGATGGTTTTGAATTAAATTGGATATTCATTGTGATTTGTGGAAAGGATGGATTCATTGAATCTTTCAATAGGTAATTTTATGAAAATTAGAACATGCATAGGATGTATGAACAAATATGAGAATGTGTTGTTTGATTTGGTGAGGTGAATTCTAAAAACCTTAATATTTTTTATCTATTGTTTTTAATCAATTTTAATTTAGTTTATAGTGCATAAAAAAAATCCCAAAATTCGGAACTAGGTTGAAATAGAATTAGTTTAAATATAAATTATTTTTCGCAACGCAATTCCATTTAGATTCGACCTCGCACTTGCACATACACTATATTGCAAACGATTCGTGCGCTTGCGAGTAATTTAAAACTCACAACAAGTTTTTAGTGCCGTTGTCGGGAAATTTGATGATTTGTGAAAATTGACTTTTGTTTGAATTGATTTTATTTTTCTACTAGTTTAGGTAGACTTTTGTTTTTATTTTTCTTCTTGCAATTTTTTGTTTTATTTTTATTTTTATTTGTTTCTATTTCACTATTTAACAAAAAACAATAATAATAATTATTATTTTTATTTTTATTTTTTTTTGAATCATTGTTTTGCAATTCTACCGAAACGTCTTCCGCACAGCAGCGTGCATGCACTCGATCCCACCCATCCTTCTCTCGAGCGCACATCCGTAGACTGCATCACAACGGATTAGTACCTAAAATTTTGCCAAACTTATTTTTGGTCCGTTTTGTGAGTTTTTTTTTTCTTTTCTAATTTTTGGTATTTTTGTTTTGTTTTATGCTTTTGTGTTAGTTTTCATTTTTGATTTTATATTATTTGTTTTTGTTTATTTTCTTTTATTTTAAAAAAAAAATTGGTTCATATTTTTTGTGGGATATTTGCATGCTAACGAGTGAGGGTAAAACATGAATTGTCACCCATATGGACTATGTTCATATTGCTCCAATAGGATATACACAATCAATGGAATAGTATAACACATCTTTGCTTGGTACGAACTGTTTACCTAAATTGCACTAAATTGGGGTGTAGTACAATCCGTCTTCCTTAGGCATGGTCTATCTAACCCTCTTGATCATATTTCAATTAAAACCGTTTTATAACAATCATTCACATAATCACAGAAAATATGAAGGATTGAGTTCAATCAATATAAAAGACTTTCTAAGACAAGATAAGAAATTCATAATGATTGAATATAAACATTAAGATCAATTCTCACAATTATACAACCATCATGCATATAGAAAATACAAAATTAAAATACAATCAAACCATTGTTACTTGGAAATGGCTACATCAATATCCTGTAAGAATTTAGCCGCTCATCGTGGTGCTGGGATGACCTCTTGCCATGTTCTTCACCTCTTCAACTTTGTCAAGCCTCCAAGAAGAATTTTTTATCTAAAGCTAAGCACAAATACAAGCACAAGTACACCTTCTCTTAAAGCTTAGGGGTCTATTTATAGAGACTAGGAGAGGCCTAGAAGCTCTTGGAATTCTAGAAAAATCGTCTCTTGAGTCTTCTTGTTCAAGTATGAGATTGAAACTTCAATCCAAGTAGGAAAATGATTCCAAATTTGTCTAGAATTGCGGTCTTTTATTACGGGGTAATTTTGGCATAGTAAACGTCAGAATTAGGGAAAAGCTATTTCTAACATATTTGTTTCATTTTTTATTAGCTTTCCAACCCCATCAATTTTATTGCAATTAAATATTTGAGCCAAAAGTTATGATCAAAACGCTGAGACATGCGCAGAATCCAAATTTGAATCCAATCGGATTTTGACTCTTAATGGAGAAATTCTTATTTAATCATTCCCTTGATTTGATTAAATTTAACCACATCATATAAGTCTTCTATTATGATTGGTTAAGCTTACCAATATCTTCTAGGTCTTCTCAAAGTATGCTTTAAGCCCAAAATCAATTGAATTAATTGCATCTTTATTTAAAACCTGAAAACAATAAAACAACACAAAATCAAACAAATAACAATGCAAAGGAATTAACATATGCAAGTTGAGGGGCTTGAATGTGCAACATTCACCACTTATCAGCTCCTCTGGATTTCATTGCTGAGATTATCCAAGAGAATCATTGGGGATACATTTACACTTGTGCATGTCTTGTGTATCCCACACTTGTACGTGAATTTTAAGGGTACCTAAAGGTCGTTCAGGATGATGACAGTGGGATTATACTTCAGACCACTGTTCAAGGGCACACCATTCAGATTGATCCTCAGGCCATCAATACCATCATCGGTGTGCCAGTGCTTCCTATTTCTGCAAATCCTTTTACATAGATTTTGGAGCCTCCTAGCTTGGAGCAGCTTAGGGATTTCTTTGGTTCTCATCCACAGGGCGATGAGCGAGCACATGCTCATATCAAGATTGGTGCCTTCTCTCTCCCGCACCAGCTGCTCGCAAAGATTCTTTTGCAAAATTTATGGCCCACAGCTTGTAGGAGTGAGCTTGTTTTGAAAAGGGCTCATTTTCTATATGCCTTGGTTATGAGGATGCCCTTCTGCTTGTGCAAGCACATCCTTAACCGTATGCTTGAGATGAGAGATGATCACTCTACAGGGCTTCCATTTACGTGCTTGGTCACGAAGTTTTGTCTGCAGGTTGTGACAGACATCTCTATTGAGCCCAGGATGAGAATGCAGGATCCTCCTGGTAGTCAGACTCTCATGAAGTCTATTGCTCAGTTGCGGTTTGAAGGACAAGGCGAAGCACCTCAGCCTCCTCCAGCTCAGGATGATTAGCATGCAACTACTTCCTCACCTTAGACTGCTCTCCTGCTTCCATTTTATGATGCTGGATATGCTCAGATTATGGCTGCCTTGAGCTCCATTCAGCAGGATGTCAACTCTATTCATGGGAGGTCGGCTCTATCAGTGTCAAAGTTGAGCAGTGCCAGCTTTATATCCAGGAGTGTCTTAAGCACCATCATCTATCTCATGATGATGAGGATTGAGTGTTATTTACTCAATTTTTTTTGTTTTGTTTGGTTTTGTTGATTCTTATTTTGAGACAATTTACTTTTATTCTTGTTGTTGAATATTAGTAATTTTGCTACTATGGGATTTTATATACTTTGTTTACCCTTGGCCGGGATCCTGCCGTTCTGGGCCCAGATCAGCCGGAGATTTGGCCCGAACGGACGAATCCAGCTAGAACGACCAAATCTGTCCAAGATGCCGGTTGTTCTGGTTCGGATCTAGCCAGAACGGCTGGATCCGACCAGAAAGGTCAAATTCATCCAAAATTCCAGCCAATCTGACCAAAATCAGGAACAGTACCACCAGAATCCAGCGACGGTAGCCCGACGTCACCGGATTCTGGCATAATTTTTCAGATTCCGGCATCGACCGGTGCCAGAATCTGGCATGTCGAAATTCGGCGATAGTCAACTGCTTGAACGGTGTTGTGCAAATTTTAATGTACTCGCAAGTCCACGAATCATTTGCAATATAGCGTTTTGCAAGTGCGTGGTTGAATCCACAGGGAATTGTGTTGCAAAAATCAATCTCTATTCAAACTAATCATATTTTAACCTAGTTCCAAATTTAGTGGTTTTTAACAAAAGAAAACATAAACAAAAATAATGAAAATAAAGGGGTCTAGGGTTTTGGAATCCACACCCACCAAATCACAGCAACATAGTCTCATGCTTATCACACATACTTCGAATTCTCTCATACAAATCTTAGGTATGTTCTACTTATGCTTCAAAAATAGTTTAAATCATTTAATGAATCCATTCTTCCACAAATCACAAAAGATATCTAGTTTCAACTAAATCATCAAATGTATCCATTGAATGAAACACACCGAATATCCAACATTTTGATAAATGAAAACCCAAGCCATCAATTTTAATGAAACTATATCAAATCATCACTTGTATCCGAAAATCACAAGAGATATCCAACAATAATCTCAATAATTGAAGTAGAACAATGAGAAATCAAAACCCATAAACTCAAATAGCATAAACAAGCATGAAAACTCAGTTTCTCTTCAATGGTGAGGTTTCATCCTCAACCCTAGACGAAATTTCAGCTACACATAACTAAAAAAGGCATAAATAAACAACAAGAATGCATTAAAAATCAAAGAAACTTACAAAGAATTGAAGTTCTAAGTCAAAATCACCACAAAAGCCCTAAACTACAGTGAGAACGGCGCCTAGGGCGCTCCCAAGCGGCCTCTCCTCCAAAAATGAGAAAAGAATGGTATTTATAGAGTTAGCTAGGGTTTCTGAAATTCCAGCTCCGCATAAATTCGATCGATCAATTTTATAATAGATCGATCGACTTCGGGCAATTTTCGATCGATCAACTTGAGATTCGATCAATCGACTTCCCAGCAATTCCGAATTTTCAGCTTTTTATGTATTTTCACTTGAAAATTACCATTTTTTCTCTTAATGTTCTGCAAAAATGCAAAAACACCAAAACTAACCAAAACATCAGAAAATAACAAAGCTAAAGGTTTAACTAATGTAAATTAAGGAGTCCAAATATACACTTTTTGGCACTCATCAAATACCCTCAAACTTACATTTTGCTAGCCCCTTAGCAAAACAAAATCAAAGCATGAAACATAAGTCCTCTTTCGTGGGAGACACGATTGCATTTAGCGTATGGAACAAGCCTTTTAAACCCCTAGGACTCCCTTGTGGACGAGTGAATTCTCGTGAGGGTTTGTCAGAAATAATACCCGCAAACATTGAAACACTATGTTGTCAATAAGAAAGAATTTTTACGCAAACCATGGTTCATACGTCATTGGTATTCTTAAAAAGACAAACTCCATCATCAACATCAACAGGGGATCCAACATCAAATCACTCATAAATTGACAATTAAGACATCACATTTTCTCAAAAGTGTAGAGTGAAATTAACATGCAATCATGAGGTTTCATTTTAATCTCAAGATAAGTACCTCAAAAAGCATTGGACTCCCTATCAAATGAAACAACCAAGGCAAGATTTGCAAATTATTTTACATATATATATATATTTTATTTGTTTTTTTAGTTTTTGTTTTTTTTTTTGTGTAGGCTGTGCAATGCTAGGCTCCCTTCAGCTTTCAAATTGACCCATGTAACGAGTGTTGGGCCAGTGACTCCCAAACTTGATGGTCTTAGGGCACTAGATGTAGAAACATCCCTAAGGGCTTAATTACTCAAGTCAAAAAGGCTACGAAGCCAAACTAGCCTTAAAAATTAACCAAATTGAAATTCTCACCTTTTGACACGAACACTCAATGTTTAGTGAGGCAAGAGGCCCGGTTACTCAGTGAAAAACTCAAAATGATCTTATTTTATTTCTTTTTCTCTTTATATATATATATATATTGCAAGCCAAGGTTATTTATCAATAGGTTATCCAACAACTCTCAAAATACACAATTAAGCACAAATTCATACCCCACAGATTACATGCTAATGTGCTCGTGATAATTCAATTCAAAATAAGTGAAGTCTCTCTAGCCCAAAAATAAGTCAAAAGACTCAGATTCTTAATGACATGATCTGTTTAAAACTTTAAGCAAGCCAATGAAATGCAAACCACAGCTATGGCTTAACTCAAACTTGACAACAATTTTTTTTTTTTTAAGAACAAAAAGACAACTAAAAATAACTAAACAAACAGAAAACATAAATAAACAAACAAATAGACAAGTGTTTTTCCATACCCTCAATCTTGAATTACACATTGTCCTCAATGTGTAGTGTAGAAATACATTACCAGAAGTAAGGAAAAATCAAGGTGTGAAAAAGGTCAAGGTGTCCCCCAAACTTAAACACCAAAACACCTGCAGACAAAAGCTAACAGCAATATTTTCTCACAAAAAACATACATCAAAAGGTTAATTGCTGTCGAAAATAAAAATAAAATAACAAGAAATTAAATGTACAGAAAGTAAAAAGGGAAAAGAAAATTTACAGCGCCTTCCCCGAAAATTTACAACCAATCCCTTCCACCCTTTCCTCTTGAAAATTTGGTATCCCTCTGGTGGAATGTTTCGCCATTTTATGTAGCCAACTTGCTTGCTTCGAAGGATCTTTTTAGGACGATGGTGCCTAGATTTGCGCGGTTGTGTGCATAGATCCTTGACAGTTTTGGCATAAGATGGCTCTTTGAGACATTTAAGAATTGAAACTTGAAGCTCATGAAATGTCTCAAGAGGGATGGTGATGAAGGAATGAGCTTCAGAACTCATTTCCTTGTCATTGGACGTATTTGGATTTGGCGAGGGCGCTGTGTGCTCCCGGTGCTCCTCCTTTTCTTTCTCCTCATTGCTATCCACAATTTCTTCATTCTCAAACATGGTGATGGTAGGGACATGCTCATGACAAGAATGGCTAGCATCATCCTCATCAATCATGTAGTGCCCTTCAACCATCAACTGACTCCGAAACTCTTCTTCCTCTATTCTGGTGACTTCAGCAACCAGATATTTGAGCTGTCCTTCTATCCTGGCAATTGCTTGAGTGTTTTCCATAGTAGCACTCTTCAAGTCACTAATAGCCTGGCATGTGAGCTCCTTGAAGACCTTGAGAGTGTCTTCCAAAGTGGACTGTGAAGAAGAAGCTAGATAATGGTAGGATGAAGGATGAGAAGATTGGTTGTCGAACTGCGGATAATCAAGATGGTGTAGTTCTTGAAATTGGGGAGCACAATTTCCCATGACTTGAGCTTGCCACGAGAAATCAGGATGGTCACTCCAGTCCGGGTTGTAAAAATTGAAATTTGAATCAAATCCCGGGCTGGAGAAATTGGTGTTCATTTGCTAATAAGAAAGATTGCAGAATTGTCCCCACGTTGGACAATTACTAGCACTATGATAAGGATCAAAGCAATATGAACATGGTTCATATGGGTAGAAATTGTGAGGGTAGTTGGTTGGAGCGGGTGTCCTACCACTAGGCGAAGCATGTTGTGTAGAAAAAACACTATAATTATCAAAATAAAAATTCATGCTTCACTTGTACCCTATAGCATGCAAATATCCCACAAAAGAAATGAACCAAGAATTTTTTATTTTTATTTTTTTTAATAAAAAGTTAAAATAAACTAACAAAGAAAAACAAACAGTAAAATAAGGTAAAACATAAACAAAATATTAACAAAATAAACTAAAAACAAACTTCTTTTTTTTTTTACTTAGCTGCTTTCGGTTTCCTGTTGACTTCGAACATTCGCTCGATCGAAATTAAGTTCGATCGATCTATTTTCGATCAAGCGAATCTTACCTCGATCGATCTATTTTCGATCGAGCGAATGTTAGCTCGATCGATCTATTTTCGATCGATCGACTTTTGGTTAGATCGATCGATTATACAGGGCACTCAGAAAGTGCAGCAGCTGCAGAAACAGAACCGGAAACACAAACAATTTTCTATATATTTTTTTTTTTTTAGAACATAAAATAGAAACAAAACATCAAATTTACAAAACAAAAATCTAACTAAACTAGTAGAAAAATAAAATCAATTCAAATAAAAATCAATTTCCACAAACGAAACAATTCCTCGGCAACGGCGCCAAAAACTTGTTGTGCAAATTTTAATGTACTCGCAAGTGTACGAATCGTTTGCAATATAGCGTTTTGCAAGTGCGAGGTCGAATCCACAGGGAATTGTGTTGTAAAAATCAATCTCTATTCAAACTAATCATATTTTAACCTAGTTCTAAATTCAGTGATTTTTAACAAAAGAAAACATAAACAAAAATAATGAAAATAAAGGGGTCTAAGGTTTTGGAATCCACACCCACCAAATCACAACAACATAGTCTCATGCTTATCACACATACTTCGAATTCTCTCATACAAATCTTAGGTATGTTCTACTTATGCTTCAAAAATAGTTTAAATCATTCAATGAATCCATCCTTCCACAAATCACAAAAGATATCTAGTTTCAACTAAATCATCAAATGTATCCATTGAATGAAACACACCGAATATTCAATATTTTGATAAATGAAAACCCAAGCCATCAATTTTAATGAAATTATATCAAATCATCACTTGCATCCGGAAATCACAAGAGATATCCAACAATAATCTCAATAATTGAAGTGGAACAATGAGAAATCAAAACCCATAAACTCAAATAGCATAAACAAGTATGGAAACTCAGTTTCTCTTCAATGGTGAGGTTTCATCCTCAACCCTAGACGAAATTTCAGCTACACATAACTAAAGAAGGCATAAATAAACAACAAGAATGCATTAAAAATCAAAGAAACTTACAAAGAATTGAAGTTTTAGGTCAAAATCACCCCAAAAGCCCTAAACTACAGTGAGAACGGCGCCTAGGGCACTCCCAAGCGGCCTCTCCTCCAAAAATGAGAAAAGAATGGTATTTATAGAGTTAGTTAGGGTTTCTGAAATTCCACTCCGCATAAATTCGATCGATCGATTTTATAATAGATCGATCGACTTCGGTCAATTTTCGATTGATCAACTTGAGATTCGATCGATCGACTTCCCAGCAATTCCGAATTTTCAGCTTTTTATGTATTTTCACTTGAAAATTACCATTTTTTCTCTTAATGTCCTGCAAAAATGCAAAAACACCAAAACTATCCAAAACATCAGAAAATAACAAAGCTAAATGTTTAACTAATGTAAATTAAGGGGTCCAAATATACACTTTTTGGCACTCATCAAATACCCCCAAACTTACATTTTGCTAGTCCCTTAGCAAAACAAAATGAAAAATAAAATCAAAGCATGAAACATAAGTCCTCTTTCGTGGGAGACACGATTGCATTTAGCATATGCAACAAGCCTTTTAAACCCCTAGGACTCCCTAGTGGACGAGTGAAGTCTCGTGAGGGTTTGTCAGAAATGATACCCACAAACATTGAAACACTATGTTGTCAATAAGAAAGAATTTTTACGTAAACCATGGTTCATACGTCATTGGCATTCTTAAAAAGACAAACTCTATCATCAACATCAACAGGGGATCCAACATCAAGTCACTCATAAATGGACAATTAAGACATCACATTTTCTCAAAAGTGTAGAGTGAAATTAACATGCAATCATGAGGTTTCATTTTAATCTCAAGATAAGTACCTCAAAAAGCATTGGACTCCCTATCAAATGAAACAACCAAGGCAAGATTTGCAAATTATTTTATTTATATATATATATATATATTTTTTTTTTTTTGTGTAGGCTGTGCAATGCTCGGCTCCCTTAAGCTTTCTAATTGATCCATGTAACGAGTGTTGGGCCAGTGACTCCCAAACTTGATGGTCTTAGGGCACTAAATGTAGAAACATCCCTAAGGGCTTAATTACTTAAGTCAAAAAGGCTACGAAGCCAAACTAGCCATACAATTAACCAAATTGAAATTCTCACCTTTTGACACGAACACTTAATGTTTAGTGAGGCAAGAGGCCCGGTTACTTAGTGACAAACTTAAAATGATCTTATTTTACTTCTTTTTCTCTTTATATATATATATATCTTGCAAGTCAAGGTTATTTATCAATAGGTTATCCAACAACTCTCAAAATACACAATTAAGCACAAATTCATACCCCACAGATTACATGCTAATGTTCTCGTGATAATTCAACTCAAAATAAGTGAAGTCTCTCTAGCCCAAAAATAAGTCAAAAGACTCAGATTCTTAATGACATGATCTGTTTAAAACTTTAAGCAAGCTAATGAAATGCAAACCACAGCTATGGCTTAACTCAAACTTGACAACAATTTTTTTTTTTTTTTTTTTTTAAGGTTAAAAAGACAACAAAAAATAACTAAACAAACAGAAAAAATAAATAAACAAACAAACAGACAAGTGTTTTTCCATACCCCCAATCTTGAATTACACATTGTCCTCAATGTGTAGTGTAGAAATACATTACCAGAAGTAAGGAAAAATCAAGGTGTGAAAAAGGTCAAGGTGTCCCCCAGACTTAAACACCAAAACACCTGCCGACAAAAGCTAACAGCAATATTTTCTCACAAGAAACACACATCAAAAGGTTAATTGCTGTCAGAAATAAAAATAAAATAACAAGAAATTATATGAAAAATGAAAGAAATTAATTGTACATAAAGTAAAAAGGGAAAAGAAAATTTACAGCGCCTTCCCCGATTATGTGGATATCCAACCAATCCTTTCCACCCTTTCCTCTTGAAAATTTGGTATCCCTCTGGTGGAATGTTTCGTCATTTTATGTAGCCAACTTGCTTGCTTCGAAGGATCTTCTTAGGACGATGGTGCCTAGATTTGCGCGGTTGTGTGCATAGATCCTTGACAGTTTTGGCATAAGATGGCTCTTTGAAACATTTAAGAATTGAAGCTTGGGGCTCATGAAATGTCTCAAGAGGGATGGTGATGAAGGAATGAGCTTCAGTACTCATTTTCTTGTCATTGGACGTATTTGGATTGGGCGGGGGCGCTGTGTGCTCCAGGTGCTCCTCCTTTTCTTTCTCCTCATTGCTATCCACAATTTCCTCATTCTCAAACATGGTGATGGTAGGGACATGCTCATGACAAGAATGGCTAGCATCATCCTCATCAATCATGTAGTGCCCTTCAGCCATCAACTGACTCCGAAACTCTTCTTCCTCTATTCTGGTGACTTCAGCAACCAGATATTCGAGCTGTCCTTCTATCCTGGCAATTGCTTGAGTGTTTTCCATAGTAGCACTCTTCACGTCACTAATAGCCTAGCATGTGAGCTCCTTGAAGACCTTGAGAGTGTCTTCCAAAGTGGACTGTGAAGAAGAAGCTAGATAATGGTAGGATGAAGGATGAGAAGATTGGTTGTCGAACTGCGGATAATCAGGATGGTGCAGTTCTTGAAATTGGGGAGCACAATTTCCCATGGCTTGAGCTTGCCACGAGAAATCAGGATGGTCACTCCAGTTCGGGTTGTAAAAATTGAAATTTGAATCAAATCCCGGGCTGGAGAAATTGGTGTTCATTTGCTCATAAGAAAGATTGCAGAATTGTCCCCACGATGGACAATTACTAGCACTATGATAAGGATCAGAGCAATATGAACATGGTTCATATGGGTAGAAATTGTGAGGGTAGTTGGTTGGAGCGGGTGTCACCACTAGGCGAAGCGTGTTGTGCAGAAAAAACACTATAATTATCAAAATAAAAATTCATGCTTCACTTGTACCCTATAGCATGCAAATATCCCACAAAAGAAATGAACCAAGCATTTTTTTTTTATTTTTTTTTTTAAAAAAAGTTAAAATAAACTAACAAAGAAAAACAAACAATAAAATAAGGTAAAAAAGAAACAAAATATTAACAAAATAAACTAAAAAAAAAATTCATTTTTTTTTACTTAGCTGCTTCCGGTTTCCTGTTGACTTCGAACATTCGCTCGATCGAAATTAAGTTCGATCGATCTATTTTCGATCAAGCGAATGTTACCTCGATCGATCTATTTTCGATCGAGCGAATGTTAACTCGATCGATCGACTTTTGGTTAGATCGATCGATTATACAAGGCACTCAAAAAGTGCAGCAGCTGCAGAAACAGAACCGGAAACACAAACAATTTTCTATATTTTCTTTTTTTTTTTTAGAACATAAAACAAAAACAAAACATCAAATTTACAAAACAAAAATCTAACTAAACTAGTAGAAAAATAAAATCAATTCAAATAAAAATCAATTTCCATAAACGAAACAATTCCCCGGCAACGGCGCCAAAAACTTGTTGTGTAAATTTTAATGTACTCGCAAGTGCATGAATGGTTTGCAATATAGCGTTTTGCAAGTGCGAGGTCGAATCCACAGGGAATTGTGTTGCAAAAATCAATCTCTATTCAAACTAATCATATTTTAACTTAGTTCCAAATTTAGTGATTTTTAACAAAAGAAAACATAAACAAAAATAATGAAAATAATGGGGTCTAGGGTTTTGGAATCCACACCCACCAAATCACAACAACATAGTCTCATGCTCATCACATATACTTCGAATTCTCTCATACAAATATTAGGTATGTTCTACTTATGCTTCAAAAATAGTTTAAATCATTCAATGAATCCATTCTTCCACAAATCACAAAAGATATCTAGTTTCAACTAAATCATCAAATGTATCCATTGAATGAAACACACCGAATATCCAACTTTTTGATAAATGAAAACCCAAGCCATCAATTTTAATGAAACTATATCAAATCATCACCTGTATCCGGAAATCACAAGAGATATCCAACAATAATCTCAATAATTGAAGTAGAACAATGAGAAATCAAAACCAATAAACTCAAATAGCATAAACAAGCATGGAAACTCAGTTTCTCTTCAATGGTGAGGTTTCATCCTCAACCCTAGACGAAATTTCAGCTACACATAACTAAAGAAGGCATAAATAAACAACAAGAATGCATTAAAAATCAAAGAAACTTATAAAGAATTGAAGTTCTAGGTCAAAATCACCCCAAAAGCCCTAAACTACAGTGAGAACGGCGCCTAGGGCACTCCCAAGCGGCCTCTCCTCGAAAAATGATAAAAGAATGGTATTTATAGAGTTAGTTAGGGTTTCTGAAATTCCAGCTCCGTATAAATTCGATCGATCGATTTTATAATAGATCGATCGACTTCGGGCAATTTTCGATCGATCGACTTCCCAGCAATTCTGAATTTCCAGCTTTTTATGTATTTTCACTTGAAAATTACCATTTTTTCTCTTAATGTCCTGCAAAAACACAAAAACACAAAAACTAACCAAAACATCAGAAAATAACAAAGTTAAAGGTTTAACTAATGTAAATTAAGGGATCCAAATATACATTTTTTGGCACTCATCAAACGGAAAGGTCGACTATGTCGTTTAAAAGAAAGTCGGCTTTGTCTGCCTTCTACGTTAAATGATTTACGTTTTTTCCCCCTAAAACCATTTTACGCCGAAACAAACGAAACAAGTGTCACACCTGTTAGTTCATGAGACTTTTTAAAAAATGATTGTTAGTTCAGGAAGCTTAAGTGTGTTTAACCCATTTTTATAGTATTTTTCGTATCTTCGTAATGAGAATATCTTAAGGGTTTAAAAAGATAAAAATATAATTTTCATCCTAATAATAGATATAGTTTGAATCGTTATAGATATAGTAACTATCCCTTAATCCTTATAGAGAGTGATTATATATATTTATGTACTTATTTATTTACGTAGTTCGAACTCTCCACATAGAAATCATGATTTCACCCCTATCATTTTGGTGAAGAAATATAGGCATTTACAGGGGCGGAGGTAGTAAGGGGCTTGGGGGGTCCAAGGTCCTCCAAAAAAAAAATTCTTAAAGAAATTTAAAATTTAAAATTTAAAATTTTACTCCAAATTTTTTTATTTTCTAGTTTTGACCCCCAACTTCTTCTTTTTTCAATTTAGCTCTCCCAAATTGCAAAAACTGGCTCCGCTTGAACATTTATGTGGTTAATTAAATCACCACATGCCTCCTTATTATTGGAAATTTTTCTAGAGTAAAATGGATGAACACTTTGTTTTGTTTTTGGTTTTTTTTTTAAAAAATATTAATCAAATAATTAAGTTTTATTGTCAAATTATCTAATTATATAAAAATCTACAAAAATAAATAGTAATCCAGCGGCACATTACCACGTGGAAGACGACCGTTTGACTGTCCAAAGAGTTGCAACGAGACTACGAGAGAATGGCCGTAGCCCTATACTATTTGTCTGAGGAAATTCAAAAGCGGGGCAATTTGGTCACGTATATTTTTTTCTCTTTTATTTCCAGTTCGGCAATAACAATCACCGGAGAACCTTTTTCATCTCTCTCTCAGGTCCCTATTCTAGCATATCTATGTTCTTGTTTTTTTTTATGAGTGAGTTCTTTCTTCGAATATATGATACTATAATTTTATAGGAGATTTCCTTGATGAACGTGATTGATTTGTTTCCCCACAACTGCAATGCCACATTTTTCTGAAATTTATGTATCAGTATCGTCCAATTCGGTTATAATCGATGTTTTTGTTTTTGTTAAATTTTTTAGGCAGATCAAGATTGTGATTAACTCTTAAATGACTCGCTAAATCATAGAGAAGCATCGCCAAAGAATAAATAAATCGATAAACACGTAGGTTAGAATTTAGTAATTGATTCGAAATTTTCGGGAAATTGTATGTCTTTGAGTCTGGTAATTCCAATTCCATTAACTATCAGGTCTAATACTACTTTGAAGTTTGCCTTTCGAAGGTTTGTTCTCATAATTGCGAAGAATGCCATATTTGCTTCAGAAGTTGCTTTAGGAATTGAATCTCTGCCGGGAAAGTGACCTATTGAGTTAAAGTTCTGTTCCAAAATGGTGACCATACACCGTAGGTATGAAACGAAATGGTTTTGTACTTCTTGCTTTTGTTTTGTTTTGTTTTGTTTTTTTCCCCCTAAAAAAACTAAGATTTGCGAATGTTCACGAGAATTGATTCTCAGTTTTCCGTTTTGATCTCAGTGGAGTTTTGAGGAAATCAAACGATGGCGCTAGGCTAGTAGTCACGACGATTATAGGAGTCGTATTTGGATTTTTTATAGGTGCTTCGATTCCGTCGATATCTCTAACTAAGGTATTTTGGGCTCCATCATTGGTTTTTCTTTTTCCTTGTTTAATTTTTATTGGACTACTGTTGCAATAGATGCCTATATCCATTGACTGCTTCTTAAATTTCGCAGATTAACTTACCTTCAAGCCTTATATCGTCTCTTGATGTAGCCATGCCTGACATACATAGATCCACTAGAAGCGAATCTGTTGAAAGTGTTGGATCCGGCAATGTTCCGAAGGTAATTTTTATAGGTGGTCTCCATGCCTAAGTATATGTATAATTATTATTGATTTCTTATTTTGTTAGTTTATGAAAGCAATGTCACCCCGAAATGTAGTGAATTATTACCACCTTTGTACCCCCATTATATGGATTTTGGTGTCAAAATTCAAATTGTTGGTTCTTGTATCTTCTTTTACGATATTATTTCATTTGTGAAGTGAATTTTATTTTTTTGTTCGGAAACCAACGCTACCTTTTATAAATCAGTTCTAAACTTTTTAGGCCAAATAGCAAATGTATTTTGTCGATGCAAATTGTTAGGACTGTGCATTAACGATCAATTTGGCCTCTCTGATATTGTTCATGTAATACTTTTATGACCAACCAGTCCACCACTCATTTTGCTCAGCAAGACTTTGTATTCTTCAGTTTGTCTTGTACATTAACAATGGCTTTATAAATGAAAGTGCTGGCTTTGGGGGGTGGGGCAAAGTTGTGTGATCTTCTTTTTCATTGAATTTCATGATTCATAATTTCTTTGATTTTATTTTTAAGAGAATTCTACTAGAGATAATATGACGAAAGAAAGCTGTATTTTCTTGTAAAATTGTTCTTATTAAAATAGCAATGAGATCATCATAGAGTTTTTCTCTGATCAGCACTTTCCTGATTAGTGTGCTTGTTTTTGTTGCATTATGTACCAAAAATTATACTTGGTATAAAGGAATAAAAGAATAATTACTAAAAGGAGTATGAAACAATCTTGATATTAAGATCAGCTTGGCCTTTATGTATTCCTTCTCAATTGCAGGTTTTGCAGTGTGGTTTGTGTCAAGCAAAAGTAAATGATAAGGCCTAGTTTTGGTTTGGACTGATATTTTTCTGTGGCTTGTTTGCTTTCTCTCAGATATATGTTCCAACAAATCCTCGTGGAGCAGAGTCATTACCTCCAGGAATTGTTGTATCAGAATCTGATCTTTATTTACGCAGACTATGGGGTGAACCTAGTGAGGTATGGTGTAGAATGGTGGTAAGAATATTAAGTAAGAATATCAAATAGAATGATGATTTTCTGACAGTAGGCAAGAGAAGCATTCTAGGTTGTCACCTATGCATGTACATTTTGTGGCCCGAAGCTTGCAATTTGCCATCTGATGTTAATGACTGTGCAATAGAAACTGTGTTTTGATGAAGTCTGATTTTGTAAACATTTTCTCTCTAAAATAGGTCATAGTATTCCCCTTTGCAGATGGATGCCAGAATCGATTAGATGGTAGGTTATGCTTTTGAAGCAGAGGAGGTAACAGAAAGTCTTAGGGAAGGAGGAGGGATGAGGACCTTTCTTTTCAAAATTTGCATATATGCATATAAATTTGAGCAGGGAGCCAAAGTGCAATAAATCTTCACCTTTGAGCCATTTATTGACTGTGCATGTGAAACAACAACCTGGTTAATGGGAATTATCTTATGATGCAATTACTGAAATATGCAGGATCTGAAGAAAAAGCCGAAATACTTGCTGACATTCACTGTTGGTCTTGATCAGAGAAACAATATTAATGCAGCAGTTAAAAAGGTTATAAAAGGGACCATCCCTTAATTTAATTTCGATCTTTCATTTTTCTTCTCTTAAGTTTAACTTTAACTTAAGATGCTGACTACTGGGGTTCTTTTTCTTTTTTCCTTTTTATTTTTTATTTTTTTTTGTGTAGTTTTCTGAGGATTTCATGATTATGCTTTTTCACTATGATGGTCGGACAAGTGAATGGGATGAATTTGAGTGGTCCAAGAGTGCAATCCATGTTAGTGTGAGGAAACAAACAAAATGGTAAGTTTCGTCACTGTCCATTGCTTTCACTTCTACCTTTTTCCTACATTGGATAAGAGCTTCATTAATCCTTGCATTCTATAGCAAACTCGAGTTAGCTAGCTTTCGAACGTCGAATTAGAGTTAGATTTATTCGCATTCTTCTGTAGAGTTCTGTCCACTGCATTTTATAATTAGCTGAGACTTAAGGCCATGCAGGTGGGTGAATCTGCAGTTTATTCTGACATTCGTACTTTTTTATTGTTTTACAGGTGGTATGCAAAAAGGTTTTTGCATCCTGATGTTGTAGCATCTTTTGAATATATTTTTATATGGGATGAAGATCTTGGAGTAGAACACTTCAATGGAGAGAAGTAAGTTTTTATTTATCAGTCTTGTTTCCTTCTAAGATACACCTGTCACATGCTTCTTTCTGTTTTTCCTTCATGCAATTTACCAGGTACATCGAGTTGGTTAAGAAACATGGTTTGGAGATCTCTCAACCTGGTCTTGAGCCCAATAACGGACTAACGTGGGAAATGACAAAGAGGAGAGGTGACAGAGAAGTTCATATGTAAGCTCTCTCCCTCTCTTTAGTGATATTATTATAATGGTATTGCTGTATTATGCAATTTAAATTGTTGTTAAAGTTCTTTATGTATGGATTTGTGAATAGGGTTACAGATGAGAAGCCAGGCTGGTGTAGTGACCCACATTTGCCTCCTTGTGCTGCGTATGCTCTCTCTCTCTCTCTCTCTCTCTCTCTCTCTCTCTCTCCCCCGTGTGTGTGTGTGTGTGTGTGTGTGAGTGAATTTTTTTTTTTTTTTTGATAAGTGAAAAAAAAAGGGTGAGTGAATATTTTCATAAACACAATAATACAAAGACAAATGTTCTATTATTTGTACCAAATGCATGTACAATTGTTGTGCATGCTATTTATTACCTGGCACTTTGGTGGTCATCCTGGACAATTTGTGTAATATGACTTATTTTATTACCATACTAAATCATTTTTAGACTTTAATTCTGATATTATGATTAATTAATTTTCTTCAAGAATAGTATGACATATTATCAAAAGTATGTGTGGAAAAATAGTAGAATTTGTAAATCATGACCGTTAGTTAGCTATAGTCTTATGAAAGTTTTTCAGAAGGTTTGCTTAAAAAAATTGGATATTTTGGCTTACAAATAATGCAAGATTAATTATCACGATTGGATTAAGATTCCTTAAGTAGCCTGGCAGGATGATGTGTTTGTTGCATAATTCTCAATATCTGATCTTTGATTTACATGCGCAATTTCTATAGCAGGTACAACAACAGTCTAAACATATATCCTTTATTTAGGGTGGCTCAATTCTGTTTTGATTAGTTCTTTTGTTCTTTCAGATTTGTAGAAATTATGGCCCCCGTCTTTTCTCAGGAAGCTTGGCGTTGTGTGTGGCATATGATTCAGGTATGTTTGGTATCTAGCATTGTGTTGGTAAATTATTGCACATGAATAAATATACAGTTTTCCCTTTTGATTGTTGTCCAATGATCCAGCCACCTTAATCCAATGCTCTAATTTCTGCTTGTAGAATGATTTGGTGCATGGATGGGGATTGGATTTTGCTCTCAGAAGATGTGTAGAGGTCAGTGGCTTTTCTTTCTTTCTTATTTTGTTTTTTTTTTGTTTTTTGTGCCCTTCTTTGTATGACTTAGCTGCCCTTTCATTTGCTAAATGGATGACCTGGTTATTTTTCAATTGCTTTCATTTCCTGTCTATTTTATAGAAAAGGCCAGGATTTTGATTTTCCTTGTAGGTTGATCACTATCACAATCATCACTTTTCGTTATCTCTCTCCCATTTATTTATCAGGAAAGGGAGCAGCAAAAAAAATGTTTATATCAATTCTAGTAAAGTGATTTCATGGATTCATGCTTAAATAATATACTCGGGATTTCACTATCTCACTGTAAATATAAGACTTGAGATTTAGGTGGCAATGATCATATTTGTTCACATCTGTGTCATAAGTGCCAAGCCAATAGTGATCGGTAAACAATTAAACAATCAAATTACAAGCATGGTCTGTTTGTCAAACAGTATGACACATCTAAACCATGTGACGGAAAGATCATTTAGGAGCTCATTATACATCTTCTGTTAATATCTGTTCCTAGCACCTTGTATTCTTAAAATATTTTAGCAAGGACATCAAAAATTATTTTTTTAGCAAGGACTAGTTTATGTGGATTCTGAAAAGTGAACATACAAAAAGAAAATGTAGATTATGAAAAGTAGGGTCCTTCCTAATCATCAAATGCAATTATGGTCTTGAATTCAACGTTGAATCTGTCTGGTAGATTTGCATATCCCCATCTTACAAAGTTTTCTTTTGTTAGATTAGTGAGGTCAGGTACCTTTTCCTGGCACATTGTAATGAGTCTTGTTTTATCTCTGCAGCCTGCACATGAAAAAATTGGTGTGGTTGATTCGCAGTGGATTGTACATCAAGTAATACCTTCTCTTGGGAGCCAGGTCAGTCATCAATAAGTTTTGTGAGATATTTTCATTTGTGCTTTGTTGTGTGCATGATGTATCTCAGAAGCTCTCTCTCTCTCTTTCACCTTCTCTTGGGAGGCTGGTCAGTCCTCAATTAGTTTGTGAGATATTTTCATTTGTGCGTAGTTGTGTGCATGCATGTGCACATTCGACTTTTGGAATTATGGAAGACTCGCAAGTGTGTGCATGTCTCTGAAAATTCGACTCCTGGAATTATTTTGTATATTTTGTGCCAAATTAGATTAAAGTTTCAGGGAAATCTCCATGAGCACACTTGGAAAGCTTCAAATTTGCGTTCTCAATCATAATTATTAAGGAAGAGCTAGTCAACCGAATTGATTAGTTGCTTTAATTCAATGATTGACTCTTATACTTTATCTGTCAACTTTCAGGGTCAGTCCGATAATGGGAAAGCTCCATGGGAAGGGGTATGTATATTTTATCATTTTTATTTTTTTTTGAAATAGATATTGTACTTTGCTTCCTGGTATGAAACTCATTACTTTGTAGCTTCTTGTCTGAAGTTTATTTTATTGGTTAATATTACCCTTTCATATAGAGTTCGATTATCTTACCTTTTTTTTTTTTTTTTTTTTTAAGCCTGGACTGAGTTCTGTTTTTTGGTACCTGGTTGTCTTGTGTTCAGGTGAGAGCAAGATGTAGAAATGAGTGGGCTGAGTTCCGGTCTCGCCTCACCAATGCAGATAAGGCATACCTTACTCAAACTGGGAAGGAGAAGCGTTGAGAACCCACCCCCCCTCCTTTCCCTTTTTCTTTTGTACATGTTTGTCTTTTGCCCTAGGTGGTGTTTATTGGCTCAATTCTTCATGCCTTCTTCTTTTTTTTTAATGATTTTTTGTTCAAGGTGGGCGGCTCGTTTTTGTGAGCCACTCTTCTGTATCTTATAGAAAGCCGCAGTTATAAAAGAGAAGAAAATGTTACCGTCTTGTTTTCCATGACGGGTTTGCCTTCTTTACAGATATAACGGATAATTTGTGCTATGTTAGGGCAGTGGTGGTCGTTGCAAACTTGCAACGCCACAATTGTCTTTTTTTTTTTTTTTTTGGGGGGGGGGGGGGGGGGGAAGCTTATGTGTTACGTCATCTGCTTCCGTGGTTTCTATTGTCGGAGCCAATGCTTTTAAGTTCATTTCCTGTAATGCCCAAATTCAAAAGAGCCTAGTCCGTTAGCCTTAAAGCCTTAGAGGTGCAAGGTTATATATTAGGATGCTAGAACACTTGTAAACTACTACCAAACATGTCATGAGAAAATAATATTTTTCCAGAAGCATAAGTTTTTAACAAAAAGAGTACTTAACACAACTTAACAAGTTAGGTGATCCATTTTTTTTTTGTGCCCAATGCACTTACTAACATAAAACATAGTTTGGCAGAATATAAATGTAATGAAAGTAACATAGTGGATGATTTAATGACCTCCAAAAGCTTAAGCATTCTAGCCACCTACCCATTCGCCTCAAAACCTAAAAAGGAGAAGAAAATAAGGGGTGAGCGAAAGACTCAGAAAGTAATATTCCCTATCCAATTAAAACGGTTGAGGTTGAGACTTTTTGAAATAAAGTAACATTAAAATTTGAAGCTAATACTTAAGCATATAACATAAAGTAATTGTTTGAGTTAAATCTCATTTTCTGCTATCCAAAACATTTTTCTTAGTTTTACTAAACAAAACATATGTTTAGACTCTGATACCATTTGTAACAACCCACCTCTAAAGACACAATATTGTCCGCTTTTGGTTCCCCCGAACCAGACTTCATAGGATGTCACCTATCCCGGTACTAATCTCACAAAAGCACGCTTAACTGCGGAGTTCTAATAGGTTCGGCCATCATGGCTTTAAAATGCGTTGTGTCAAGGACGATGCGTTTATACATATAAGCACATCTCCATTCCCAGGCGATGTGGGACATTACAACCGACGAAAGTCTGAATCTTTCTTTATCACCATGAGACTTCTGTTGCTCTTGTGTTGAGAGAAGTGAAGTTGTATTCAGCGAATTTCTTAACCGGCTTTTGCTCCTCCTTGCCTGCTTTCTTGAGCTCCTTTTTCTTTTCCAAGGCTACTTCTTGAGGCTTTCGTGAACTGATCATGGCCTTGAGAGTTTCTTCCTGGTTGATGAATTCCTCCACCCTATCCACTAGCCCCTGTAAGGTGCTCGGCTGCTTCCGGGCTAGCTTCTTCATCAATAGTTCCTCCGATGACAACCCCTGATAGAGGGCTGAGAAAACCATGTCATCGGTCAGATCTTCCACGGTCATTCTCTCGGAGTTGAAGCGAGCCATGAAGTACTGGAGAGTCTCGCTACTTCCCTGTTGCGGCGTTAGCAGGTATCCCAAGGGTTTCTTGCGCATCGGTGCAGCCATGAACTGTCCCAAGAACTCTCTACCCAGCTCCTCAAATTTGACAACAAATCTCGGGGGTAGTCTTCTGAACCAATTCCGAGCATTCCCTGTTAAAGTTAATGGGAAGCCCCAGCAAGCAACTTCGTCCGGGATTCCATGAAGGTCAAGATAGACCTTAAAGTTCTTTAGTGCTCAACAGGATCCCCGGTCCTGGCATAGTTTTGGATTTGAGGGACTTTTGAATTTCTCAGGCAAGCGGTATTTAGCTACCCGCCGGGTGAATGAGGTACTAGCATCCATCAAGAGTCTATCCACCACAGTAACTTTGCTCTTGTCTTTTCTCTCCATCTCTCTAGCCATGCTGGCACACCTCTTCTCTAAATCAGCGACCTTCCTGTCCAAGTACTCGGCATCTCCTCCTAGATCCCTCTTTAGATTCATCCTGTCATAATGCGTCATTGGGGCCTCGTTTTCCTAGCGGTCCTCTTCATAGAAACTATCCTCGTGATGGATGCAGCTGTTTACTTGGTTGTTATGCTCTTCCTACCCTTGCCCTTCCCTGTTAATCTCAGAGTGAGATTGTTTGGGGATTCTGAGCAGTAGCTCCACGTTCTGTCGTATCAAGAGAGCTATTTGGACTTCCAATGCCGCAGTCTGGTTCTGTTCTACGTCGCCTAGGGGAGGGACTTATAGAGGCAGTGGTGGATTGTTCTGGCCTTCCAAAAGCAGGTTCGGTTGAGCCACTAGATTTGGTGCCTGTCTTCTCGGCCTGGTGGCTCGGCCATCGAAGCGGGTTGTTACTACCATAACAGATATTTTTTATGAGGACGGAAACACGTTCCCACAGACGCAGCCAAACTGTTAGTACAGTTTCCGGTATGGTGTGACAACTCGCTCTACAATGCTTTTCACGTCCCATAATCACTACAAAACAAACAAAGGCAAGAGAACACGTTAGGGTTGGCTGGCAATCCTCCCTCTGATGCCTAAGTAAGTGTTTTTGTCTAAAGAATACGCAAGTATAATAATATCAATCTTGTTATCATACATGAGGTCTAAGCCTATTTATAGGCTGAGTGGTAAGTACATTTGTTGCTTTAGGATTTCGTCTCATTTCTCTCCCTTGACCTAGGAGCGCCGCCAGAATCAGACCCTAACTCGGAGTTAGGGTCGGCTCAACCAAAAGGCGAGTTAGGCGGTCACCTAAGGCCCCCAAAGGCAGGTTTGTTCGAAAAATAAATAATAAAAAAAAACCTAAACATAATCTGAAATAGTTTTATTTTTTCTTCAGTGGAATAAGGTCCCAAAACAAGTTTGTTTGAAAAAAGAAAAAGAAAAAAGCCTAATCATAAGGTGAAATGGTTTTTTTTTTTTTTTTTCCAATGGAATAAGATTTGGAAAAAAAAAAGAAAAAAAAAGAAGCACAATCATAATCTGAAATGGTTTTGAAAAAAATAAAATAAGCATGATCTCTTATTTGGATACTATTTAACTTCAATAGAAAAATAATTAGTTAAAGGCCTAAGAACACAACAATTAATGCCAACAAAAAAAAAAGTACATTCTCTTTCCTATTAGGAAACTCAACTAAGAAGATGTGGACTAGAAGAAAGGCAATGAAGAGAGTAGGGCTCACGAAAAAAGATTTGTTGAAATACAAGTCATAACTCTACAAAAACAATCATCATTGAGAGTGGGGCCCACGAAAAAATGTCTCGTTTAAAATTCTCGCCTTAAGCCCAAAATACATCGAGCCGGCACTGCTCGGAGTCCTCTACCCTCCAAACCGAGGTTCTTTCCTTAATAATCTCTAAGCGAGAATCACGGCATCATATCCAGGATTAGTGTCAGCCCTAAATTTTCTAGGACTGGATGCAACTCCGAGATGTTTGGGATTGCGTACACAGAATCTCCCGTCCGTTGCGCTGGTCCCATGTCCATTACCTTCTCAAGGCTTCCAGGTTATTGTAGTCGTAGGTCTATATCGGAGGGGCTACAGGCCTGTATTCACGAGTGGGCTGATGTGGGCTAAGAGGCTCATAGTTCTCAAAATGGGCCGGGCAAAAAGGGATTATTCCCAACAGTACTAATTGGCAAACCACATATTGAATTTCATTGATAAGAAATTCACCATATTTACAAGCAACAGGTGCATAAAATTTTTGAGAAAAAAGCCGTGTGGTCTTTTAACTGCTGATATTTATGTTCCACGTGTGTGATTCTTGGAGGAATATTTGTGGGAATAAGTGGGGATGGGATGTCCAAGGTAAGTGATCGTTGTCATAGGGGTTGGACACTGTTGCAATTTCAATTCTCTAGTCATAGGGATAGACAGGAACTTTCCATTTCTTCTTTTCAATACTGAATTAGTGAATATTTATGCTGGTGCTTAATTGGCGGGTCGCTGGAAGTTAAAGCAACAGCGACCTTAAGGTAATTGAAGACAAACAGGCCAGGCAATTGAAGAAATTTGAACTACAAAATACGCAAGGGGATATATATTAAAAGGACATATATATATTAATTGGTTCAATTTGTAACTAGGGAATCAATCCCTAGATCCTAATCCTGTTTTGGGATTTTTAATGAATAAGAGTATGAAGTTTTTGTTCAAAAAAAAAAAAAAAAATTGGTTCAATTATTAGGTTACATAATAGCTCCCTTATAGATTCCTAAATCCCTGATGAAGGTAAGATTTAATCCCCAAATTTCTGGTGCAAGTTCAAAAGATTTACAAACTAGGTTAGAAATTATAAAATTAATCTTTGCTTGCTTTTAGAAATGGTGTGAAAGTGACCAAAACTGGTTCAGAAGAGTATAGAACAGTGGAGAAAATCCATAAAATATAATACCATTTTTATTTATTTTTCTCAACCGGCAAGATTAATTTACAAATGACGCTGATGAGTTTTATATTCCATGTAGCTCGTTTATAATTATAATTATTATTTTGTGAAATTTGGTGCCGACCTTTAGCAAGCATGAAGATGCATTGCTGTATTATGCCTGGTGGGTGATGCTAAACTGGGGAGGGGTGGGCGCAGGAGTGAGATTGAAGGTTCTTCACCAAACACTAAATTGCTTGAATTGGGAGATAGCTGGGGGTCATAAAAGAAATGGCATCTCACCTTCCTGCCTTGTGTCCCAAGCCTTAATCTAATATGTCCTTCAAAGCTACTAGCTATATTATCTCTGAGATTTGGAGGAATGGATCCAATTGGACCAAAACACCCCTCTTCAAAAACAAAACACGTGAGACGTGAAATTCCATTTACGAATGCCCTTTTCCGTCATTCTAATCCCAAGTCTTACTTACCGTCTTAATTAACGGTCATTTAAATTGACTCCCTCCGGTCCCTTGCTTGCAATAGCCGTCAAGTCCCTCCCTTCTGGAAGGGAAGCGGGGCACCTGAAGACAAAAGCTCGGCTCCTGTGTATTTACACTTAAAAGACGGCGTTAGGCACCAACCGCAAAACCATCAAAAATAAAAGGGTGCAAAAGCTACATTCTCATACAAGCCACGACACTCATCCTCTCTCTCTCTAGTCTCTAAGCTCTCCCAATTCTCTCATCCCCAGTCCGGGGCCGCGCCATTTATCGTTCAGAGTTTTCGGAGCTTGTAATTAAGCTCGTTTGAGTGTCTCCGGCCGAACGAGCTCCATATTATCCCTCTCGCAAAGGTACATTTTCTATTTTTATACTAGAAAAACCATTATTACATCTGTTATATATAACTGTAATTGGTTTAGCCAATTACCACTTCACAAAAAGCTGTTGCATTTTGCACTTTCGAGTTTCAATTCCTTTTGTTTCATTAAATTTAAACAAATTCACGTTTCCAAGTATATAACCATCTGTTACAAAAATTGATCAATCTTATATATTTTAATTAATTAATTATAATTGAGTTTGCCTTCCAATCTCACACCAATTATGATAACCGTCGACCCCAAAACAATAATGACATTGACAGAATTGGTCATCACAAATAAAATCATTAATCCTTTCCTAATCTCAATCTTCTTTTTTCCTTGGACCAAAAGACAGAATATATATATATATATATAGGCTAGGGGACGCCTCTCCTAACCTTTCAAATTGGACAGTGCGTGGTGTCCCTTAAGAGTTAAAATTAATTGAATTTTATATTTAGCGCCTGGTTTTGACAAAATCTATTCTTTGTTTCTGTTTCTTTTCTTGATTTTATCAAAGATGGGAGAAATGTCGACCTTCCAGTTGGGCGTGATTGGCGCGCTTTTCCTTTCAGTGGCATCATCAGTCTCCATTGTCATCTGCAACAAAGCTTTGATGAGCAAGCTTGGCTTCCCTTTTGGTAACTTCTCCATCCTAGCTATCTTCATAGTATTCCCTCAACAAATTTTTAATTCAACAATATAATATTATTAATTATATACAAATTAATGGTCTTGTTTTCAAGACTCACTTTTTTGTTCTATTTGATGTAAGATTGTAAATTTGAAAATTTGAGAAATTAGTTCAATATATAAAAAGATTTGAGTCTCACTTTAAAAATATGATACAAGTGTGAGTAATTAATATACTATACCTGGGTCCAAACCCATAAGTTTAAGCTTTGAAATTGAGTGGTATTCCCAGCACGTTATATTATGGTGTCTTACTAGGAGCCGTGTCTTTAACATGTTGTACATATGGGTAATGCTTGGGTTTCATTTGGAAATTTTGCTTCACCATGGCATACTTGTAATTATTATGAATTTATAATTACAAGTATGTCATGGTGAAGCAAAATTTTCGGACGTAGCACTGCTCTGTACATATATATACATACTAAATTTTTTTACTGCCATATATATATACATATAGCTGTTCGTATATATATATATATATATATATTAAATCTACTTTTTTTCTCCTATACTATTAAAGCTTAAACATGTTTATTATTATTATTATTAAAAAAGAATTTGCTCGTTTTCGGAACTTTATATTTTTTTTCTTGGTGCATGCAGCTACTACGCTGACTAGTTGGCATCTTATGGTGACATTCTGCACCCTGCATGTGGCGCAACGCTTGAATTTTTTTGAGTCGAAATCAACTGACGCAAAGACTGTAATACTCTTTGGCATTCTGAATGGGGTTTCAATTGGACTTCTCAACTTGAGCCTGGGTTTCAACTCCATTGGATTTTACCAGGTTTACTTCAAATTTTCACTCTAGTCTCTAGCTATTAGAAACTCAAGTATTTTCTTATATCAATATATATATAATGAAGGACAACTCGTATATATCTAGCATGATAAATGGCAAATGGAAAGGAAATCTTATGTTCCGAGCTTACAGAGTCTTATAAAAAGAAGGAAATTAAAAGATAGTTTTAGGGCATGTATCTTTCAACATCAGCAGAGGAAACTGCGCGCCTTCTTTATGAAATACTACTTATTGCAGATCGAATGGCAGGAAATCGACCTTAAAATGTGATTTAACTGTCTATCATCTAAGTGTACGTTATCTGTTATGATCAAGATTATAGCTACTGTATAAACATATGTGCGTATTCACCACATCTTTTGGTTTTCTCTTTCTTCTTAATTCGCTATTGGCAGATGACAAAACTTGCAATCATACCATTTACTGTACTATTGGAAACACTGTTCCTGAAAAAGCAATTCAGGTAATATTAGACTTGAGAGAGACCTGTTACTTACTATTTTCAAACCGGATTCTCCAAGCTCACTGTAACCTTTTCCTTTCTGATTTGCAGCCGGAAGATAAAGTTCTCTCTCTTCCTCTTACTAATAGGAGTTGGCATCGCTTCTATAACTGATCTTCAGCTCAATTCTCTCGGATCAATTCTCTCTGTTTTAGCCATAATAACTACCTGTGTTGGTCAAATTGTATCCTTTTGATTCCCAATATTTTTTTATTTTAAAAGTGGTTAATTAATTTGCAGAATAAATATATGTAGATCGAGAAAGGTTTGGCTTTATTTATATGAATTGAACAAAATGGTCACCTTAACCTAATAATCCATTCAGCTGACAAACACAATACAAAAGAGGCTCAATGTATCTTCAACCCAGCTGCTATACCAGTCAGCTCCATTTCAGGCAGCAGTTCTCTTTGTCTCAGGCCCTCTGGTTGATCAGTTCCTCACCAAGCAAAATGTCTTCGCCTACAAATATTCTCCTTTAGTTTTGGTAACTTAAATAATACTGCCCTTTTCTTTTGCTTTCCTCATGCCTGCCTGCATTACATATGAATATGATATTACACGTAATTGAGAAAATTACCATAAGAATTGTGATGATAGATTGGAAGTGAAAATGTGCAGGCATTCATCGTGCTTTCTTGCCTAATAGCTGTGGCCGTGAACTTCAGCACCTTTCTAGTTATTGGCAAGACTTCGCCGGTTACATATCAAGTGCTAGGCCACCTCAAGACATGCCTTGTTCTTGCCTTTGGCTATACACTACTCCATGACCCATTTACAGAGAGGAACATTATTGGAATCCTAATCGCAATATGGGGCATGGGACTATACTCATATTTTTGCACTCAGGAGAATAAAAAGAAACAATCCATTGATGTATCACTCGTTTCTCAGGTACTATTCTCTCCCCCTCTTTTTCACAACAATAGGAATTGGAGGATTGGTCTTGCTTTTTTCATTTTTCCCTGTTTAATTTATTTTTAATTTCCAGATTAAAGATAAAGACACTACACCGCTTTTGGCTGGGAAGAACATGGGTCTTTCAGATAAGGAAACTCATGAGGCTAAGAAATCAACCAAGGACTCTGTTGTTTAAGTTTGTGACAAAAGCTTCATGTATCTTGGTGTTCTTTCCAGATCCAGTACATTTTTTACCCCTATAAACTCAAGACATTTTGCTGAGTTGTAAAGGATTTTGATTCTTTGAATAAATTGCCTCTCTTCCTTTTCTTTTTCTTTTTTTTTTTTCCTTTTCTTTTTCTAATTGATTCTCAAATTAGAAGAATCTCTAACCTTTTTTATAAAATTAAAAAAAAAAGAAGGAAAAAGTGAATCTCTAACTAGTATATCCCTAATGAACCATCAACCACCTCAAAGGAAGCCACGGATCTACAAGGCAACCAAATCAACAACAACGGCTACGAAATCAATTAGTGTATTGCGTGATTATTTTCCCTTTTTGTAAACATCAAAGCACTTGTTTAAATTGACCATCGATGAATGAAACAAAGTGTGCAAAACAAATTCATTCAATTATCTTACTCTATATGGTATCAGAGCTCTAACCGAGCAACCCGCGCCGTCTTCCCTTTTGCACCCATTGCCTCCTTTCTCCTTGGAGTACTCTTTTATCAAACACCTAAGCTGCACACCAATGGCTTCATCTTCTATTCAGATATGATTTGCAAGCTTGATTGCCCACCTGCATGCCAGTATTAGCTTTCATATTTGAGTTATATATTCCTTTTCTTAGTCCATAGTTCATGGGATTTTGTTCCCTTTGCTGTAATATAAAACAGAGCTCAATGATACAAAATATATAATGAGAACCCATTCTCTTTCATTGTTTGTGTTTCAATATTGTTCCAATTCATGTTTCTTGACATGGTATCAGAGCATCTCTGATTTTATCCATTTTTTCTTCTTCTCTCCATCATGTCCGAGTCAGAGACAAACATGCAAGGTAATACACCACTGTAACGTCCCGCCCTAAATTTAAGGGTGAAATGGAGAATTTACACAATAATCCATAAAACGCTACTTCTAAATCCTTAAACAATCATCTTAGCGGAAAAACCTGTAATAATTTTTGTCTTTGAATTGACCACATAAACATTTCCAATAAACTAACCCAAAGCTTCTAAAATCATTACTCAATCTCATTACATCTCAAATTACAATTATAATGTACAAGTCACTACGATATAAAGAGAGACTGACTTAGGTCAAGTCAGTGTCTCACCAAACAGCATCACGAATGAATCTCTTCTTTGATCACTAAGCTCACACACAATCTACTGCACATGACGCCTAAACACATAAAACATCTTTGAATTCCGATACTTAGACTATTCTTTTGCTTGAAATCGCACTTTGAAAACATGGTGGCTTAATACATAGTTTTATTGAAAGATCATACTTAAATTAACTCTTTGTTTTGAAATCATTCTTTAAATCATGATCCTTTAACACATTGCATAGAAAACGCTTTCTTAGATCAACTCTTTTGTTTCGTAGTCATTTCTTCAAACAAGATATCTCAACACCCCTTTCATAATACATTTAATATCCTTCAAAAGTCTAGATAGGTAGAAAATACAAAGTTAGTCACCACTCACACTCATACCTACTACCCATTAGACTCCACAACTCATCTCTATTGTTCACGTTTGTACTTGATCATTCATTAGGGTGTTCTAATTAATCCACAGTCCCTACATACTCCAATCTGAAAATACAATATTTATTAGAAGCCTACAATTGTTATAGGTATCATAAGCCTGTAATTATCTGTATACTCTCCAATAGTATGATGCGAGATTTCTGATTGGATGTATGAAAAATAGGGATGAATGTAGAAATGGAATGGAAAGACGATAGTGAACTCCAATTAATGGCTGGAGACAGACCCCAAGTGAATCCAATTAAGGCTGGAATCAAACCACAAGACAAAAGTCTATATTAATTCTTTTCTTCCCTCTCATTCACGACCAAATGGTCTTTAAATAGAAATACAAGTAGATAATACCTAAGGTGATAATGCTTAAAGTTCAAATATTCAAATTCAAATAAGCTATAATCCTAATTTAAATAATCTAATCCTAATAAGTTAGAATTTCATTCCAACTCAACTATTAAACCTATCTAACACTTTATCCCTATCAATCCTACACCCTTAAAAGGACCTTGTCCTCAAGGTCCAACAAAATGAAATTAACCTACTACACATGACTGAAAAAATAAAAATTAAAAATTACACAATTAAAAATAAAAACTACACATCTATGAGAATCCCACCATCTTCTACTAACACTTCAACCCTTTTTTTTTTCTTTTCTTTTTTTTTTCTTTTTTTGTTTCTCCCTTCTTTTTCTTTGACACATCTAGACTGCTAGTACTAGAAAAAGAGCAAAAATTTTCAGCTTTGCTTTTCTTCCAGGTGCTTTTCATGAGCGGTGTTTGGCTGTTCGGTGGTTGTGCAGCTGGCTGGATCTGTAGGCTCCTCATCCGCTTCCTCGGTGGTCTTTCACTTGGTGGTTTCCCGTCCATCTCCAGCTTCTTGAAAGAAATAGGAATATGTTTAGTTCGCAGGAGGACGATTTTGTATGGGTTTTTGGGGGTGGTTTCCGCGTCGATGTTGCAGGCATGAGTAGGTGTGTTGATAGTGGCCTGGTTGTGGGTTTTCGATGGTTGGACTGGTTGTGGGTTGTCAATGGACTGGGTCACGGGTTGGATGAGCGGGGTTGACTTAGCCGATGAAATTTGCACTGTGTTTTGCAGTGAAGACTCTTCAGTGCTGGATTTTTTATCCACGATCTCTTTGATAGATTGTTGGAGGCTCCTTGAAAAACCCTTCTTGAGATAACTTGCAATATTCTCCAAAGACTTCTCTAGATCATCGAACTGCTTTTTAGTCTCTTCAGCAAGCTTTTGAAAGGCAAGTTCAAGCTTCCCAATTTGGTCCTTGTTGGTCGACATGCTCTGATACCAATTGATGCGAGATTTCTGATTGGATGTATGAAAAATAGGGATGAATGTAGAAATGGAATGGAAAGACGATAGTGAACTCCAATTAATGGCTGGAGACAGACCCCAAGTGAATCCAATTAAGGCTGGAATCAAACCACAAGACAAAAGTCTATATTAATTCTTTTCTTCCCTCTCATTCACGACCAAATGGTCTTTAAATAGAAATACAAGTAGATAATACCTAAGGTGATAATGCTTAAAGTTCAAATATTCAAATTCAAATAAGCTATAATCCTAATTTAAATAATCTAATCCTAATAAGTTAGAATTTCATTCCAACTCAACTATTAAACCTATCTAACACTTTATCCCTATCATAGTATCACCCGTAACTACATCTCAAAGTGGAACAACATCTTAGTTCACCCTAGATATGGGTGTAAACCCGGAGCCGATTCCCTGTTACTGGCCAATAACCGGGAACGGGTTCCGGGGTCCCCGATTACTAAATTTTAGTAACCGGAATTGGAACCGGGTACCCCGGTTACCTCGAGTGAACCGGTTATCTGTACTGGGTACTTAAAAAAAAAAAAAAAAAACAACAACAACAATGAAAAACAACCAAACAGCAACCATAATTCCAATTCTGTTCATTTCCCACATTTTCTCAGCAACCAAATGACAAAAAACAAAAATGCACAACCAAATCCAAAACGCTATAAGACCTCAGCCCAAACGAACTTCTGAGCCATAGCCGGATCCACTACTTCTGGTGCTCATCAACAAAAGCATCAGTGAAATGGTACAAATCAAGAGAACCGCCACAGCGATCAGCAACGTCCCCTCCATTCTTTTCAAGCCTCCCGCTCCACCTAGCTTCGCATGCTGGAGATGAAACGAGAAGAGACTGAAGGCGCTAAAAATTCTAGGGCTCGATGAGGGTTTTCCCACTTTATATCTAGCACGTGGCTGAGTAAGCGTGTGGAATTCTAAAGCTCACAACAAGAACAACAAGACCACAGACCCTCAGTTTATAGGCACAAAATATTGGACCGTAAAATTTTTGAAGGATATTGGACCGATCCTTCACCTAGCCCAAAGAAAAAGCCCTTGTCCAATATATATATACCCGGAGTTGATTACCCGGTTATAAACGGGTGTCTAGGAAATAAATAATCGGCTATGGCTTCGGGTACCCAGTTATAAATAACCGGGTACCAAACCAGTTTCCCTGTTTTTCGGCTGGTTATAACCGGTCTGGAATTACAACTCTAACCCTAGACATACAGTCGCTCTCATACAATGCTTCAAGTCAGCCTATGATCAGCACAATCTAGATTATTTCAAAAGTTGCGCCTAATCCTTTTCTTTCTTTCTTTTCCAACTTTCATGTCCTAATCTAGGTACGCTCATGTCACATACTATCCCATAGGGTATGATTCCTATGCTTCGGTATCTACTCATGCCTGAGTAGTTGTCTTGGTTGATGGTTGTCCTCTTGCTCTATCGACACCCTCGTAGCTACAGCTAGGCCGCTCCTCTAAAAATTGCTTGGTTGTCTACACAATCTTCTACTCCAAAGGGATACGTGTTACCATTGAACGTAGAATATGGATGTCTCTTAAATTTTTCATAGGAATGTCTCTCAACGTTGTTCTGGATCCTCTCCTTGTAGATACTAGATATCTTTTCTTCTAGCTGATTTGTCGCTTCCCCAAGATATGTGTACCATCCACGAAGTTTCTGCTCCATTCGCTTAGTTGAGGGCATCCTTCAATGTCCATGCCTTCTTTGTTTCTTTTCTCCCGAATGTGACTTCGGTGACTTCATTTCCTAGAAAAGCACGATCGCTTGTCCACCTTCACAAAAGTCTTCTCATACAATGTTTGCATCTTGATACACCCTTGCTAGAACCTTAGGAAATGACCGCGTCACTCAACAACTAGACAACTGAACACATAAACCTATTTCTTCTTAGACTAATCATAGCCTATGCTCTAGTGCAAGATCATATTCATTCCCTAGACCCTATAAAAGTTAGTGTTAGGGTTTATGCCCTAAATCTCAATGCGTTGACATATAAGTTTGTTATGAATAAAGTTGTGATTCACTAATCTATTTTGAGAATAAGGCATATGCTACTTTACATACTTAATATTGATTACGTATATTTTCATGTGAAAGGCCTTTGGATTACATTGAATTTGATCTATAGTGTGAGTAACGAGGCTATGACACTAGGTATTAGTCCATAATCCTTGTAGTTTTAAACTTTGTACAGTTTGCAGTCAATAATGGTGTTAGTTTTTGTGTTGGCTACATTCTGTTGGACAAAATCACTTCTATGTAATGTTGCTGCTTTCACAGGGATGCTACTTTATCCAGAGTCTACTCTTCAGCTATGTTCTTCGAGAAGATTCTGTGAAGTTTTCAAGGATTTATTTCGGTTCCCTGTCAGCAGTTCGGACGACATGGTATTCCGTCCGGACGCTCATCAGTCAGCAACATCCGTTCGGACGATGAGATCTTTCCGTCCGGACGCCCATCAGTGTCTAGAAGCTTCGAACAGGGTTCCAGCGCATCCGTCCGGAAGACATGGTTATACCGTCCGGACACCATTCAGTGTTTGACAAGAAATAGGGTTTCTGCCTCAAGACACAGTTATGGGAAGATGGCTGCTACCGTCCGGACGATGTGTGATCCCGTCCGGACGATGTCCTCTATATGGCAAGAACGTGCATACCAAGTTCAACCGTCCGGACGTCAGCCTTCATGGTCCGGACGATCAAGCTTCATATAAGAAAATTGAGTGCACCAGTTCAACCGTCCGAACGTTAGCCTTCAAGGTCCGGACGCCTATCAGTTCTCGAACGGTTCACTGATTCTTTCCAAATTCAAGAAAGGGAAGATCAATCAACCGTCCGGACGATGTGGTATCCCGTCCAGACGCGTGTGTCCATAAGGCAAGAATCGCAGTTTGAATTTGACCGTCCGGACATCTAACAGCTGTGGTCCGGACGCTGGTGCATCGTATATGGTAACTGACGATTCGACTTCAACCGTCCGGACGTCTCCCCCTTATGTCCGGTCGCACGCGTATCAGATATGGAAATTGCGTGTTAAAGTTTAGCCGTCCGGACACTCCTGCCCCATGGTCCGGACGCGTGACGCCTGTTATGGAAATTACTTGCAGTGGACGTGCGTCCGTCCGGACGATCGAGCCATCCCGTCCAGACGATGTTCTTATACAGGAAAGATTTCTCCGCGGAATTTTTGGAAAAATCCTATCGCACAGTTGTCCGTCCGGACGTTCATGGTCCACCGTCCAGACGGCTCCAAGGAAAATTTTGTCTGACGCTCATTCTGACCCCCAGACTATAAATAAGGGTCCTTGGGCACTTAGAGCTACAAGAATTCGGTGTGAATTCCATTAGAGCTTAGACGTGTTATTTCCTCTAGAGCCGTTTTTCAAGTGTGCTGCGCTATAAATCGAAGTCTATCTTAGAGGTCGGCTCTAAGGTAAGGAGTTCCATTGAAGACCCCTTCAGGTAGGTGAACCTGGTTGGGAAGCGTTCGTGTTGGGTTACACGTCAGAGATCAAGGTACGACCACTGCATCGGTACATGTGAGTGTTACTATCTTGTATCTAGCTTTGTCTTCTGAATAGTGGAATTCCTGGGTTTGGCTGCCTCGGAGTGGTTTTTCTCTTAACCGAGTTTCCACTTCGTCAACAAAAATCTTTGTGTTATTTACTTTCCGCTGTGCCTTAATTTTTGTTGACACTTATGCACACACTTTACTTTTAGAAGTCATTTCAATTTTTCAATTGGTATCAGAGCCGACACACTCTGTTTAGGATTTAATTCCTAAGTGTGATCCTCATCTCTTTGTGACTTCTATTTTTTTTATTACACCTTTTATCATGAATTCTTCTCTGTTATCAAATGAGGATTCTGATATTAAGCTCTTGAAGGTTTTTAATAAATTGAAGAATGATCATCATTCTAAAATTTCACATAAAGAGCTTAAAAAGGTGAAGCAAGAAAAAGAGTCTTTGATTGTTCAATTGTCTGAATCACATGCCTTAATTGACTCTTTGAGATCTGAGAATACCATGATGTTTAACATTATTGATTTACTAGAGATTAAATTAAAAGATTCTGTTTTCTCTAGTGATAATTTGAAAAGCATGATGTGTATTCATTCAGATATTTCCAACAAGCCTGATTTAGTTGTTGATGATTTGAGTGCTTCTACTTCACATGTTTCTGATTCTGAATTAGATTCCTTTATTATTGAGCCTGTGATAGTAGACACTGCTTGTTTGGATAATTCTTGCTTGAATGATTGTGTGATGCCAAAATCCAAAGACACAGGTACACAAGCTCATGGTAAGTTTGTCCCTACTTGTCATAATTGTGGGAAGATTGGTCATATTAGGCCAAATTGTTGTTTGTTGAAATCCCACAGGCCTTGGATCAAGCAGGATGCTATGAGGAAATGTAAAGTTGAAGATTCTTCCTCATCAAAATATGTTCCTCCACATAGGAGACATATAGAAGGTAAGGGCACTGTTATGTGTAAGAATGCTAACCATAATTTTGCAGAGAATGTCAAGAAGCATTCAAACAAAAGAAGCTTGCCCACCTGTCATCACTGCGGCATCACCGGTCACATCCGACCCAAATGTCCACAACTCCAGAAGTTGAAGGTTCAGAGGAAGCTGCCAATAAGAGCTACACCTCTGATGGCTCTTCAGGCTCTACGGCATCAGCAAAAGTTTGTTCCTGCTAATCAGAGTGGCAAATCAAGGCGCTACAAGAGAAAGCCGCATAAGCCCAATGGCAGCCATGACCATGAAGGATTGCTGAACCTAATACAAGGTATGCTACGGAGAATGGACAACATAGGCAAAACCTGCAAGCTACCACCTCGGGTTAAGCAGGTATGGGTCAGGAAGGATGTGACCATTCAACCCTTGAGAGGGAGTGGACTTACCTAGTAAAGGTGAAGTCTCCCATGCCTAGGATTGTGGTTCCTTAATCCTAGTGCATGTCAGGTATGTTTGCATTGCATTTTCTATCTTGTCATATTTTATTCATGCCTCGCATTCTGTTTGAGGAACTGTTTATTTTATCCCCATATTTTCTCTTGTTATCTTGAGAAGCTTCTGCAGATATTTTTGGGGATGACAGTTAAAGCACATCGGGCGGCTGCTTCTCTGTCTTGGTATTTCTAAACCTCTCTCCATGTTGATAGGTTTGGTTTTACCTTACATGCTGGGATTAGATGTCATTTCCTTTTCTGAGCATGTGTTTATTGTTTTTCTGTTTATCGGTTTTCAACAAAAAAAAAATGGGGAGAATTTGCAGGATTTTGTTTCTCTTGGCTTATTGGGTACTGTATGTATCCTTACCTGATATCTCTCTTCTGTGAGCATTAATTTACTATGCTTAGATATATTCGAGAGTTTTGACTATATTAGCCAATTGTTTTTCCTGTTTATGCAAAAGTATGATAGCTTCTTTCCTCATGCGATGGAAAAAGTGCACTATCCCGGACTCCCCTAAGGTACTTCTTTCCTTCTCTGACTCGTTGCTTTTGGAGATTTTGGATATGAGTAGAAGTCCTTGATTAGATGGCCAAATTGACCACATGCTAGTTGAACCTAGCATCTATAAATTCTGGCACTCCCTTCAGTTTGCAGTACCATAAGATTCGAGCAGTAATTCATAAAAAGTTATGTGCTCTAAATTTGTTTAATCACTACTTATGTGCTTAAATTTACCTTGCCCTCTATGAGCAAGTAAACATTTATCTTGTCCTACATGGTACAAGTAAAACAGAATATGTATTGTTTCTTTGGGGGAGTGTATCAGATGAGGGTGGCTAGGCCCTAGTAAGTTATAAGGTTTGACTTTTGGCTTATCTGTCTTTGATTTTCTCTCGTGTCTAGAAAATCTGGTTGCTCTTTGTCATGTCTTGGAAAGTCATACCTTGTGGGAAAAGAGTCTCCACACACACACGCATTGCTTGAGTTGAGTTGCCTATTTGAATTTTATGTGATCAGGAAAAGTTATTTGTGATTATTGAAATCTCAACTCTCTTTTTATCTCTGCTTAGTTTTGAGATGCTCTCTGATTGTGTTATCAGTTGATTATACATGCGTGTTCTGAAACTGCCTTTGGAAAAATTATTTTTCTACAAATTTTCCTCAAGTTTCAAAATTTTCAGTGTGTTGTGTGTGGACGGACTTATTCTTACGAGAGCAGTCTTACCATATGCTGACCTAGCAATTGCTCATCCAGTCAGGATCTCTATAGGTTTAAGACTTGCTTCTCTTTCTTTGCCATACACACATCTTTGCATTTTTATTGATTTATCATGGCATCTTGTGTGTTTTTCTCGTGGATTTCTCCCGAGATTTTGGCATTTGTTGCACATCTCTTCTCATCCCATGATCTTCTTTGTGTCTTCCGTTATTCTTTTAAGTCTTTGTGCTTTTAGAATATTGGAATATTTGTTGGGATATTTTCTTGAGATATTGTGCATGAAAATCCTTTTCTGTCTGTGTGTTGGGCTGATCATGATATATTTATGCCTTATGAGTAGCTGCATTGCTTATTTTTCTCTTTGGCATCCATTTGACAGCCATGTTAAATATCACATTATGTTTGGAACTAACAGGATTTAATGGTATTTTTGGAGATATTTTCTGATTGGTTTTTCAGGGATACGACATCCAGCGGCTTCCAGCACAGTGATTGACAGATGCATCCTTTGGAAAACTGACTATTGTTGAAGTCGGATGTTCAGTTTCCAAAGGTCTTGGGATTTGATACTTGGAGGATTTCTGTTCCTCTCTTTTGGGCCATTTGCAGACGTTTCTCTACTTTCCTATTGTTCTGGATTTTAGAACGTTTTTGTTTGTGGATATTATTACTCTGTTTACCCTTGTCCTTCTGAGACATTAAGGGGGAGTAATTGTTGTGTGGTTTTTCTCATTACTATGTTTTACCCTTTGTCCCTTTGTGACAAAAAGGGGGAGTAATTGTTGATTTGGACCAGGATTGTATTTTTAACCGGTCAAGTGATTTTTGTCCCAGAATGGCCAAAGGGGGAGTTTGTTAGTTTTTGTGTTGGCTACATTCTGTTGGACAAAATCACTTCTATGTAATGTTGCTGCTTTCACATGGATGCTACTTTATCCAGAGTCTACTCTTCAGCTATGTTCTTCGAGAAGATTCTGTGAAGTTTTCAAGGATTTATTTCGGTTTCCTGTCAGCCGTTCGGACGACGTGGTATTCCGTCCGGACGCTCATCAGTCAGCAACATCCGTCCGGACGATGAGATTTTTCCGTCCGGATGCCCATCAGTGTCTAGAAGCTTCGAACAGTTCAAGATTGCATCCGTCCGGACGTAATGGCAAATCGTCCGGACGCTCTTCAGAGTTCAAGAAAATCCCAGTGTTCCAGCGCATCCGTCCGGACGACGTGGTTATACCGTCTGGACGCCATTCAGTGTTTGACAAGAAAAAGGGTTTCTGCCTCAAGACACAGTTATGGGAAGACGGTTGCTACCGTCCGGACGATGTCCTCTATAAGGCAAGAACGTGCATACCAAGTTCAACCGTCCGGACGTCAGCCTTCATGGTCCGGACGATCAAGCTTCATATAAGAAAATTGTGTGCACCAATTCAACCGTCCGGACGTTAGCCTTCAAGGTCCGGACGCCTATCAGTTCTCGAATGGTTCACTGATTCTTTCCAAATTCAAGAAAGGGAAGATCAATCAACCGTCCGGACGATGTGGTATCCCGTCCGGACGCGTGTGTCCATAAGGCAAGAATCGCAGTTTGAATTTGACCGTCCGGACATCTGACAGCTGTGGTCAGGACGCTGGTGCATCGTATATGGTAACTGATGATTCGACTGCAACCGTCCGGACGTCTCCCCCTTATGGTCCGGACGCACGCATATCAGATATGGAAATTGCGTGTTGAAGTTTAGCCGTCCGGACACTCCTGCCCCATGGTCCGGACGCGTGAAGCCAGTTATGGAAATTACTTGCAGCGGACGTGCATCCGTCCGAACGATCAAGCCATCCCGTCCAGACGATGTTCTTATACAGGAAAGATTTCTCCGCGGAATTTTTGGAAAAATCCTGTCGCACAGTTGTCCGTCCGGACGTTCATGGTCCACCGTCCGGATGGCTCCAAGGAAAATTTTGTCTGACGCTCATTCTGACCCCCAGACTATAAATAGGGGTCCTTGGGCACTTAGAGCTGCAAGAATTCGCTGTGAATTCCATTAGAGCTTAGAGACGTGTTATTTCCTCTAGAGCCGTTTTTCAAGTGTGCTGCGCTATAAATCAAAGTCTATCTTAGAGGTCGGCTCTAAGGTAAGAAGTTTCATTGAAGACCCCTTCAGGTGAACCTGGTTGGGAAGCGTTCGTGTTGGGTTACACGTCAGAGATCAAGGTACGACCACTGCATCGGTACATGTGAGTGTTACTATCTTGTATCTAGCTTTGTCTTCTGAATAGTGGAATTCCTGGGTTTGGCTGCCCCGGAGTGGTTTTTCTCTTAACCGAGTTTCCACTTCGTCAACAAAAATCTTTGTGTTATTTACTTTTAGCTGTGCCTTAATTTTTGTTGACACTTATGCACACACTTTACTTTTAGAAGTCATTTCAATTTTTCAAATGGAATTGGGTATTCCATTTGTGAAGACTGTTACACATCAAATCTTTGTGATTTATCTTGATCAGGCGAAGTTGGAGGCTTTGGATTGATGTGTAGGTGTTATGCATTGAACGGACAACATGAATTGTTTTTCCACTAAAATATTGTCGACAGGAAAAACTCATACTCCTAAAATTACTTATGATATTGACTATAAATCCTTAGAGTATTGTGTACTCAAATGTGAAGTATAAATCACTTTCATGCATTAATGGGTGAGACCAATATTATGGTCAACATTCTCAGTGCGTTGGGTGATCGCAATTACCATTGTGATAAAGCTTTTCTCAATTCCGAATCCAAGGCCTTTATTAAAATGATAAGAAATTTTCCATTGAGATGGATTTAATGGAATTGATTATTCTTACTCTCTGGTTGGAGTATTTTAGTGTGAGATATCAAAATATAATGTACATGTGATAAGACTATCAAGAGTACGAGAATAATGAATAAAATCAATGACTCAAGGATAAAGAGGTAGATAATTAAATAACAATATCTTGGCCTTAATTCTGTTATGGAAGATTTCATGGAGGAATCAAAAATCAATATTAAGTAAATTTAAAGGATTAATTGTTTTAATAAAAAATATAAACTAAATTGCAATTAAAATTATTTAGTGGAATCAATTATAATTAAATAGTAACTTGAATTCTGAACTATTTTGGCTAATTTTTATTTTCCCTTTAGGTCCCTTACCAAGTTGATTTAATTTAACCAGATCAGGTTTTTTATTTATTGGGCCGCTTGCTTTTTATTTATTTAAAAAATGGGTTAGAGAAAAACTGTACATGAAATGCAAGAGGGGAGATTGAGCCTTGAGATAAAACCTAAGCCCAAAAGAATAGCAGATGACGCTTGGGCTAAGGTATTAATCACTTATTATAGCTTGTCCCACATTGCTTATATCTCACACTCTTCTAGTATTCAAAGCCTATAAATAGATATGCTTGTAGCTCTTGAAAAGATAAGCAACTACTGCAATTCTTTAGCTTTTACTAAAAACTAATATTCTTGAATTAACTCTCGAGAATAAGTTTAAGCTTTGAAGAGCAAATTGAGAGCCCACTCTCTTGGTTATTATCAATCATTGGTGAGAAGATCTAAAGGTCTCATCACACGTTCTTCGTCAAGGAGCAATGAGAAAAATCTTGCCCATAAAGCCAATGAGTGGCCAAATTCTTCAAGTAAGTATTTTATGTTTTGCAATTTATTTTAAAATAGCATTGTTCTTCAGATGTTCTTCATAAAATTCGATCTTGACATGGGAATTTTATTTTCCACTGTGCAAACATGTTTTTAAAAACCAAGTCCCAACAATTAGACTTTAATAAGATCAATTACTATGGTCCACAGAGCAAACTGCTATGATACCAAGCTATAATGTCATTCCCTAAATTCAATGGCGAAATGGAGAATTTACACAATAATCCATGAGACGCTACTTCTAAATTCTTAAACGATCATTGCAGCGGAAAAACATGTAATAATTTTTGTCTTTGAATTGACTACATAAACATTTCCAATAAACTAATCAGAGCTTCTAAAATCATTGCTCAATACCATTACATCTCAAATTACAATCATAATGTACAAGTCACTACAATATAAAGAGAGACTGACTCAGGTCAAGTCAGTGTCTTACTAAACAGCATCACAAAGGAATCTCTTCTATGACTACTAAGCTCGCACACGATCTACTGGACATGATACCTAAACCTGCAACAACAAAAACATCTACACGGTTGTGGTGTTAGCCATATCCGCATAAGTGAAAATAGTGAGTCCACGGTCTCAGCATTATAAAACTCACTAAGTTTTCGTAATGAGCCGACATTTCTTTTTTTTCTACCATACATTTACAATAACAGCTACCGTAGTATAGTACTTCTTTTTAAAACATTTTGTAGCTGATAAAATAAACAATGGCATTTTATAAAGTAGTGAAATCATACTATGTAGTAGTGAACATATATACATGTTCCAATCTCTCACTTGGAAGCACATACATATTAAATCATCCATAACATATTATTTACACGCAAATGTGAATACATATATACAGGGGCGGAGGCACGTTAGAGGTTGGGCACCCCTCAAAAAATTTCAAAGCTTTTAATTTTATTATTATTATTATTACTATTTTTGTTTTAGGGTTAAGCATCTATGCCCGCCCCCTCCCCAAAAAAGAAAATGGAATTCAAGCCCCCCTTAAAAAATAAATAAATTAATTAAAAATCCAGCAACACGCAGCATATATTAAATTAGAAAGAAAAAAAAAACATGCAGACGCAGCCAAAATAAATATATAAAAAAATCAACAGTCAGCAGATCCTCTCCAACACAGCAACCCAATGTCAATCAAAAAATCACACTGCACAAGAAAAAAAGGGACAAAATTTACTTTACAACAACTCTCAAATTTCTCTCCCTCAATCTCACACTATCATTCAATCCCAAGGAAAAAGGAAAAAAAAAAAAAAGTAGTGCTTGAAAATACCGAGAGGCAAAAGAACTAAGTCTAAGAAGAATGGCTTTGGAAATACCACGAGATCCACGATCTGGCTGTGCATCCACCGTCGGCCATCCTTCCACCGGTCCACCCACCACCACCAACAGTCAACATTCATCACTGTGAGGCGGGAGTTATCTGCTCTTACTTCTCTGTAGGCTCTAAATCTCTAATATGATTTTGCTTTGAAATTTGTGACTTTTCTAAAAGAAAAATCAAACTGAGTGTTCACTGTGTTACTCTGTAGTCTGTGTTTGATTCTGTGATTTCTTTGAGATGGTGTGAGGTGAGCCGTGAGGTTGAAGACAAATAGACAATGAAGTTTGAAGAGAGAACTAAGGCACAGACAAAGGGAGGGGAGGCACGAGGTTGAAGAGAGAAATAAGAAGATAAGGACATGACAATATTCAAAGTCTGTAGAAGATAAGGAGGAAGACCGAACAAGCCACAACTAATAAACAGATGAGGTGCTCAGGGGTGTCAGGATGAGGGACCGTGGGGTGGGGGAAAGAATTAACTCAATAGTGAATAATCTCAATTGAAGCTTTGTTCTTCAAAAAAAAAAAAAAAATTACAAGCTTTGAGTGTCCTTGACTCTTGACTTCTTGAGATTAGAAGATGGCATATGGGGATTGGGCCATTGGGGGGCGTGGGTAGGAGTGTGTAGATGGTGGGACCGTGGCTGATGGGAGAGAGAAATGAGAATTGAGGAGGGTGGTAAAAATTGAAATGAAACTTTGTCAAATGTGATTATGTGAGGAAATAACCAATTAACCAAATGTGTCTTTCTATATACGTCTTTGATTGATAGAATTTTTATATTTATTTTTATATCGTAACATTTTTTTTCAGTATTTAGTCAGGATATAATTCTCAAGAAGCTTACAAAATAAATACACAAAAAAAAAAGAAAAAAAAAAGGAGGAAACTAGGTTTGTCTTTTTCAGTAGAAGTACTAATTAAAATGCAACACTTTGATTTTATATGGAAAAAAACTCATCCAAATTAGATTGGACTTTTTTTTTATTATTCTATTAAATTAATATTTGTCTTTAAAATAAGTAATCAATTTAGAAGACAATTTGAAAGATAACTTCTTCTTCTTCTTCTTCTTCTTCTTCTTCTTTTTTCTTTTTTAATTTTGTTCCATCTTTTCTTCTTTAATTTATTATTTGTTTTTATTGGTTTGCAGCATTCAGCTAGTACATTATTGTCTTTGGTTTGTTTTCAAGAAATCCCTCAAGCTCAAGATAACATTGATTCACTTAATTAAAGGTACTCATTTTTCTTAGACCCTATTAACTGTGTGCATAGTTTATTTGTCAAGTAGTTTATATTTTTCTGTGTATGTTATTTTGGCTAGATTAAGATTTTTAATAGTTACTAACTTACTTTGATTATTGTAAAAAAAAAAAATTTCTAATTTGATGGGTTTGATTTGGTTGATTATTCATTTTTTTCGCTTATTAATGCTAATAAGAACTATTATAAGTAAAAAAAAAAAGAATCTAAGTTTCTAATAAAGATCTTATATTTCTAGCTATTTTTCGGTTTATTTATCAATCTTTAAACTTTTCTTACAGCTTAGAAAAATATAAGCAAACCAAAAATTCTTTAAGAAAAAATATGCGAGTCATTCGGAAGTTGATAGTGATATACCTTTAAAGAGATCGTTAGCAACAAATCTTAAAGCTTTTGTATACAGTTATAACTTATGATTTAGTATGAAGTTAAGTTTAAGACTTGTTCGCTTTTATTTTACAAGCATGCACACATATAGATGGACTATATATTTATTTATTTATTTAGGTTCGGCTCCCCACGAAAAAATCCCTAGCTCTGCCCATGTATATATATATATATGTGTGTGTGTGTGTGTGTTCCAATCTCTCGCTTGAAATCACATATATATGAACCCATCTACATTATGCATATAAGTGTATCATATAGCTCAGCTACACTTGTATACAAGCTTTCCACAACTTCGGAGAAATACATGCATATAGACGTATCTAAGCATGGAAACGAATGACTTCATAACTTGGCTATACTCATGCACAAATACTCCACAACTTCGAGGAATACTAGCATACTAGCATATATAAGCACGAAACAAAACATCACCATATAAATATCACAATACTCAGCTGTACACATGCACACGTACTCCACAACTTCAGAGAATATAAGCATACAAGCATATCTAAGCATAGAAACAAACGATGTCATAACTTAGTTATACTCACATGCAAGTATTCAACAACTTCAAAGAATACAAGCATATAAGCACATCCAAGCATAAAGTCTTATAAATCATCATATGCAAACTAGTCGTAATAATAGACATATGTTATGTTCCATTCAAACTCGTAGGCACATTGATACGTCTAGTATGAAATACCACATAAATTATCATTATAAATTTTCATAAACTTATGCCATACATATCATCATATTAAGAGGCAACTTCAGCTCATATTATTTACGATGAGGGCAACTTCAACTCCTATACTTTCACTATGGAGACAACTTCGGCTCCCTTTACATTCATTATGGAGACAACTTTAGCTCCCTTTACATTATATTATGGAAGCAACTTCGGCTCCTTAATTTCTTTATACCTAATCATGCTCATGCTTCATGCTATAAAACAATCATACTTTTGCTTTCATGTTCATGCATCATTCAACAACAATTCTCTTTCATAATTCATTAAACACATCATGAAATCCTTTACTCATTATAAATCTCATAAATCGTATCTCATTCTCATTTTCATAAATCATAAATTAAAGCTCATAAAACATCATTAATTCCTATCTCAATTCTCATTTTCATAATCATACTTTAAATTTGATAAAGCATCATCAATTCATATCTCAACATAATTCAAAGTATCGAAAGCATTCATAAGGCATATATTATCACAAAATACCATTGGCTCAGGTTAAAGCAAATCTAACATTTTGTAATATCCTAAAACCATAAAACATAATATCTTTTCTCATTGAGTTGAATACTCACCTTAGTAGACCGTATAGAACTCATGACTCAAATACTCATCCTCGATCCTTTTGACTTGTACTCTACATTACACAATGCAATAACACACTAGAACTAACCCAAAACACCTCTAACTCTAAACACCACATAGGTTCTTCATTTTTCTCAAGAGTCAAAATCCATGTAAACCCACAGAATTTCTAGGGTTTCATTTGAATACCCAATAACTACAAACACACCCATAAATAAATCCTAGAGTTGACAAAAAAATTCCTAATTTACAACACTTAAAAAAAATTCTAGAGTTTGGGTCTTATCTTGTGAAAAATAAAATTGACTTATAATTTACCAAGTGTGTGACAGTGTGCAACAAAATATTTAAATTGCGAAATTTAAAATAGACTAATATTTTGTTGACGAAGTGGAAACTCAGTTAAGAGAAAAAACCACTCCGGGGCAGCCAAAACCAGGATTTTTACTATTCAAAAGACAAAGCTAGTGCATAGAAAGTAACACTCACATACCCCAATGCAGTGATTGTTCCTATTACTTTGACATGAAACCCATCGTGAATGCTTTCCAACTAAGTCTCCTACTTGAAGGGGTCTTCAATGGAATCATTTACCTTAAGGCTCCTCCCTAAGATAGACTTCACACGAACAGTTGAGCATATACTGGCAACGGCTAAAGAGCTGGTGGATCTTCAAATCTCCCTAAACACCCTCTCTAAGCACTATGGAATTCTATACTGAATTCTTACAAAATACAAGCCTAGAGCCATCTATTCATAGGTTTATAGAAAACCTAATTCTGATCAATTTTGGATTCTAACAAGTAGCGTCCGGACGGTCACTTAGCTCCGTCCAGACGGTCTTCTACGACCGCCTTTCCAGAATAGCGCAATTCTTCCCAAAATAGGACCGTGTCCGAATGGCTTGATTGAGCGTCCGGACGGCTTAACCGAGCGTCCAGACGGTCAACGCTGTCACTCCTTTCTTCATCCGTAAAGGAAACCCAAAATATTCTGGAACACTGAGTAGCGTCCGGATGTGTTGCCATGTCATCCAGACGTCTGGCAGAACCTTCCCAATTAGTGTCTTCTGAAATTCGAATCCGTGTAGAACTTAGAGTAGCTTGACCTAGCGTCCGGACGGTGTAGCTCTGTTGTCCGGACAGCTACAATGGCTGAAACTTCTAGACACTGAGGGGTGTCCGGAAGCCTTCAAAGGCCCGTCTGGACTGTTGCACAGGAACCGGCTGTTCTAACTTGGAAATTGCATGGAATCTTCATGGACATCTTCTAGAAGCTTGTGACCAGACACATGGCATGAATTGAGACATTGTCCATATTACTTGAAGACTCTGAATTGAACCGATATTCCTGTTAAAAAGCAACATTTACATAAAGTGTTTTTGTCCACCACAATGTTGCCAATATAAAATACTAACAAACTCCCCATTTGGCCATTTTGGGACAAAAATCACTTGATCGGTTTGGAAATACATTCTCCGTCTAAAAATAAAATTAAAATTAATATGACTTCTAATTTACCAAGTGCGTGCAATAGTGTGCAACAAAATATCACAATGCGGAAATTAAAGAGACAGATATTTTGTTGACGAAGTGGAAACTCAATTCAGAGAAAAACCACTCTGGGACAACCAAACCCAAGATATCGACTATTCAGAAGACAAAGCTAGTACATAGACAGTAACACTCACATACTCGATGCAGCGATCCTATCTAGCACTCTGACGTGTAACCCAACACGAACGTCTCCCAACCTAGTCACCTACTTGAAGGAGTCTTCAATGGAATCCTATACCTTAGGGCCAACCCCTAAGATAGACTTCAGTTCAGCACAGCAACAGCGCTTGGAAACGGCTTGAGAGTGAGCAGATCAGAAATATAACTTCTAAAAAAACTCTTTAAGCACTACGGAATTCACTATTGAATTCTTACAAATTACATGCCTATGGGTCTCTATTTATAGGCCACAGAAACCTAAATCACATCTGATGTGATTTTGTTAGGCGAGATCTGGACGGTAGCTGAAGGCGTCCTGACGAACAACTGTGCTATCGGCTTTTCAAATTTGCTTGAAATTCTTTCTTGAATAGAGCCACGTCCAGACCATGAAGACTGACGTCTGGACGGTTGAACTTGTGCAGCACACTATTAAAGGCTTGCACGTCCGAACCATGGAGACTGACGTCCTGACGATTAAACTTTGCACAAGTTGCCTTATCAAGGATAGCGTCCGGACTGGAACATACATCATCTGGACGGTTGTAGCTGTCTTCCCATATTTGTGTTTTGGAAAGAAATCTTTTGACTTGTTGAACACTGAAAGGCGTCCGGCCATGTTGCTGAGACGTCCGAACGGATGCAACCTTGAGCAGTTCGAAGCTTCTCGACACAAAGGAAGGTTCGGACAGAAAGTTCTCATCATCCGGATGGATGATGGTTTGACAGTTGAGCGTCCGGACGGATGTAAGGGATTCGATTTCTCTAACTTTGAATCTATGCAAAATCTTCTAGAAGTATAACTCTGAATAAGAAGACTCTAAGAATAATTGAAACCCTGTTTAAAAGCATCATTATATAGAAGTGATTTTGTTCAACAAAATTCAGCCAATCACAAACTAACATAAAAAATACTCCTCCTTTTTGTCTCAAAAGGACAGAGGGTAAACAAATTATTTAAAGAAAAACCATAACCAAACATTTCCAAAGAAACAAACAAAGGAAGATAACAAGGTTAGGGCTTGAACAAGAATTCAGCACACACATGTATCTAAACCTGAGAAAACAGTCAGATAGCTTGTCAAAAATACATAAACATATAAAGAAAAGTCAAGTAATCAATGAGCATAAATTTCCCTGCAGATTGAAATTTTCAATAGTCAACTTAACTCGTGCAATGCGTGTATGTGTGAAGACCTTCTCAATAAAGTATGATATTTGCTGATATGTTTAAAGCAACTGAATTTTCTAAATAAGAGATAAATTCATAATTAGATCAGTCAAAAGTCAAACCTTATCTTACTATGGCCTAGTCACCCTCATCTGATACTCTTCCCCTACGAAGCAGCATTATTTTCTTTTTTACTTGCTCCATGAAGGACAAGATTAATAGCTGAGTCAGCACAGAAGTAGTGAATTTATTCATATAACAATAAGCTCAAAAGTAAAACTGCTTGTATCTTTCTGGTGCTGCAACCTAGAGAGAATGCCATAATTTCTAGGGTCTAGGTTCAACTAACGAGTTGGTCAATTTGATCATCTTAGCACATAAAAAGTCTCTCTAAAAAGAATTTTCAAAAGCAGAAAATCAGAGATAAAAAATATACCTTAAGGGAGCCTTGGATAGTGTACATTTTCATTGCATAAGAAAATCAACTATCTAATAGAGATGCAACAGGAAAACTTAGCACAAATCAAACTTAGAATCTCAATAATATGTAGGCAAATTCTATCAAAGCACAAATAACTGAGATAGCAGATAAAGATCCATGAGATAGCTGAAAGACTAAGAAGAAAAACCTTGCACCTTACCCCCACTTTAAAAAAAAAAAAAAAAAATCAACATGCATAAAAGGAAAAGAAAAGACAATCAGTCCAAGCATGTAGGGTAAGGGCAAACCTGACCTTAGGGAGAGAGGTTTACCTATACCAAGACAGAAAAGCAGTCGCCCAAAGTGCTTTGTCAATCATCCCTATGAAATACTTGCAGAAATTTCTCAAGACAACAAGAGAAACTATATAAGGATAGACAAAATGGTTCCATAACAAATATGCAAAGCGTGCACAGGATATGACAATATAAAAGATGTAATGCAAGTGTACCCGACATGTACTAGGATTTAGGAACCTCAATCCTAGGCATGTGTGATCTCACCTACTAGGTAGGTTCGCTCCCCCTTGGAAAGTGAGTGTGCCTATCCTGTCCTCCATCCTTCGGCTGCAGTTCCATATATCTAATCAAGCTTCGCATAAAGTTGCCAGCAATGGATAATTCTTCATAGGATGGATCATTTTTAGGCGCTTGCAGCTTTTCCTCATGATGCAGAGATTTGTTCTTCTTTGGTAACCAGGCCTATTTTACAGGAACAAACCTCTGTTGTTGTCGTTGATGCCTTGGAGCAGGATATCTTGCATGAGGTCCATACTTTCTAAGTGGGTCCTTCTGAGGCTAAGGACCCCTGGGTCTGACATGACTATTAACTCTACATTGGTGACATACAAGAGTTTTGTGCACTGGTGGAGCATACCTTGATAGTTTCCTCTGAGCCTGATGTTTCCGAGGAGGTCTGGTGCTAGCAGAATCTTTCTTTGGCAACTCTTTCTTTACTTTAGACCTTTGAACAAGTATGTGTGGACACTTGGGTCGGATGTGACCACTCAACCCACAATGAAGGCAAATAAGGACAAACTTTTGAGAGGGTTATCTCCTATGTGGAGGAACATATTTTGTCTTGGAATGTTCTTCAACGTCTTTTTTCTTCTTAGGAGCATTCTTCTTATTCCAAGTTCTTGGGAATTTTAACTGACCACAATTTAGTTTAATATGTCCCACCATCCCACAATGATGACATGTAGGTAGGCTTCTCTCTGTAGAATGCTCAGATTTCGCAAGTGTAGTATTATCATTCTCACAAGAAACCATAATAGTCTTACCTTTTTCATTCTGAGGCTCTAAACCTGAGGGCTTCACAAACACAATTTTGGAAGTAGAAGAAATGTTGAAGGAATCAGTAGCTACATACCCGAGACAAATTTTGTCAGATGAGCATTTATGACCTGTCAGTATCTGAGCTAGCTTGTTGTCTGAGAACTTCTCCAACTGTAACTATGCATCTATCAGTTTATCTTCCAAGTCTGTGAGCTTCTGAAGTAATGTGTCTCTTTTTGTATTCATAGTGTTCAACTTCATCACCTTTTTCTGATTGGGCTCTCTCAGCTTCATGAGTTCCATGTACAAGACACAATATTCCTCTTTTAGTTTTTCGTCACTATGCTCAGAATAGTGAAGATCGTCCTGGTCTTCATGTGGAGCCACAAAGGCTAGAAAATTCTTAGGAGATTCTTCTTCTTTCTCAGACTCATCGCTGAGAGTTGCATTGTAGGCCTTCTCCTTAGCCTGCTTAAGATTTACACATTCAGTTCTCATGTGCCCAAAGCCAGAGCACTCACAACATCTATGACCTCTAGGATCCTTCTTCTCTTCTTTTTCTGGCTCGGCTTTACTGGGAGTTTACCTCAATCTTTCGATGAATTTATCAATCTTCATCAATTTATTGATCCTGTTGGCGATTGTGGCTAATTCATCTTCTTCTTCATTGTCTGAGTCTTCATTAGAGGAGACTTTGCTTTTAGTCGTTTTGAAGGCCATCCCCTTTGCTTTTCGGACTGGGGGTAGGGAATACTCATAAGTTTGAAGAGATCCCACCAACTCTTCAATCTTCATAGAATCTAAGTCATTGTTTTCTTCAATGGAAGTCACTTTAATTCTAAAACGCTCTAGCAAAGACCTTAGAATCTTTTTGATGAGTTTTACATCAAAGACCCTCTTCCCAAGACTCACCATCGAGTTTCTTAAGTCGTTGATCCTGGTGTAAAACTCATTGAATGTCTCATACTCTAACATCTTAATTTATTCAAATCTAGAAATCAACATCTGGAGCTTGGCAGATTTTTCAAGTTTGGTGCCCTCATATGTTGTTTCTAAGATTTGTTATGCTTATTTAGCGGATTCACGATTTGAAATTCTTGCAAATTCAAATGGGGAAAGCGCTTGACATAGAGCATGGAGGGCTTTATCATTGGAAAGTCATGCGATGTGTGTTTTAATGAGTACTCGCAAGCGCACGAATCGTTTGCAATATAGTGTGTGCAAGTGCGAGGTCGAATCCACAGGAAAATGGTCAAATATTGGTGTCTTGTTTAATCAACCTCATTTTAACCTAGTTCCAAAGGTTTGAGGATTGATTCAAGAACAAAAGACTAAATAAATGAGATGAAATGAAATATGCAAATTAAAAGGAACTAAGGCTAAGGAATCCACCAAACCAAATCCAACAACTCACACTTCTTGGTTTCTACTTGAACACCCAAAGAACATTAAGCTTAGGGTGTCATTCAAGTTTCTCAACCACATACTCTAGAACCATTAAATGAATCCAACTCAAAGATAAATCACAAAGAGTACCCATTTGAAATCAAATCATCCAATGTATCCATTCAATGAACAAATCACAATGGATATCATCATTCAAACCGATAAAACAATGTATCTATCGGCTGAAACACATTAAATGTCCTATATCTACCAACAACCACATTCATTGCAAAAGATAAAGCATTGAAATGAATGGAACTTGAACAACAAATATGATATATCATCAAATGTGCAAGTAGTATAACAAGAGTGTGAGTGTCATCAATGGAAAGGTTTCATCCTCAACCTTAGTTGAGATTACTAGCCTTCCATGACTAAGAACACCACAAGAAAATGAAGAACAACCATGGAAATAAAAGGAAGCTTTACAAAAAGAAAGTGTCTAAGAACAAAAGCTACTGGAATACACTACAAAATGCACGAAATTAAACCTATCTACTGTTCTCTGAACTCTCCAACAAGGAGGCATGGCTATGGCTTTTATAGAAGGAAATTAGGGCTAGAAACCCATGTAAAATGACTCCTCTAACCCCCTCTAGGGTTCCTCTTTTGCTAGAGACAACCAAGGTCATGAAACCAGCGTGTTCTGCTGCGAAAATCAGAGGGAGAACTACTTTTTGTCATGGAGAAGCTCCTGATTGGGTGTTCTGGCGCGCTTCTGCAAAAGTAAGTTCTGGGAAATTTCGATCGATCGATTTTATATTCGATCGATCGACTTCGGGCAAAATTCGATCGATCAACTTTAAGTTCAATCGATCAAGTTTTTTTAGAACTTCCGAATTTTTCAAGCAATTCCTCATGAATTTTGCCATTCCTCACTTATTGACCTACAAAACATAAAAACACAAAAACTAACCAAAGCATCAGAAAATAATAGGGCTAAAGGTCTAACTAATGTAAATCAAGGTGTCCAAATACACAATATTTGGCACTCATCATCATGCACTATTTTGAGCAACAAATAGTTCAGCAGTTGTAGCCTCTGGTTTAATCCAACCAGTTTCCACAATTTGCCAAACATCAATAGATTTTAAAAAGAAGAACATATGAGCTTTCCAATACCCATAATTCATGCCATCAAAGGCAGGAATGTAATGAAGAGATTGAGACATTATAAAAAAAAAAATAGAAGTCAAAAAGATCACACTCAAGAAATAAATCTTAAACAGAATGTACCATGCTCTGATACCAATTGAAAAATAAAATTAACTTCTAATTTACCAAGTGTGTGACAGTGTGCAACAAAATATTTAAATTGCGAAATTTAAAAGAGACATATTTTGTTGGTGAAATGGAAACTCAATTAAGAGAAAAACTACTCCGGGGTAGCCAAACCCAGGATTTCCACTATTCAAAAGACAAAGCTAATACATAGAAAGTAACACTCACATACCCCGATGCAGCGATCATTCCTATTACTCTGACACGAAACCCATCGTGAACGCTTCCCAAACAAGTCTCCTACTTGAAGGGGTCTTCAATGGAATCATTTACCTTAGGGCTCCTCCCTAAGATAGGCTTCACACGAACAGTTGAGCACACACTGGCAACGGCTAGAGAGCTAGCGGATCTTCAAATCTCCATAAACACCCTCTCTAAGAACTATGGAATTCTATACTGAATTCTTACAAAATACAAGCCCAGAGCCATCTATTTAAAGGTTTACAGAAAACCTAATTCTGATCAATTTTGAACTCTGGCAAGTAGTGTCCAGATGGTCACTTAGCTGCGTCTGGACGATCTTTTTGACCACCTTTCCAAAATAGCGCAATTCTTCCCAAAACACGACCGCGTCCAGATGGTCAACGCTGTCACTCATTTCTGCATCCGTAAAGGAGACCCGGAATACTCTGGAACACTATGTAGCGTTCGGACGTGTTACCACGTCGTCCGGATGTCTAGCAGAACCTTCCTAATTAGTGTCTTCTGAAATCCAAATCCGTGTAGAACTCGGAGTAGCTTGACCTAGCGTCCGAATGGTGTAGCTCGGTCGTCCATAAAATTGCAACGGCTAAAGCTTCTAGACACTGAGGGGCATCCAAACGCCTTCAAAGGCCTGTCCAAACGATTGCATAGGAACCAGCTGTTCTGACTTGGAAATTGCATGGAATCTTCATGGACATCTTCTAAAAGCTTGTGACCAGACACATGGCATGAATTGAGACACTGTCCATATTACTTGAAGACTCTAAATTGAACCGATATTCCTGTTAAAAAGCAACATTTACATAAAGTATTTTTGTCAACCAGAATATTGCCAATATAAAATACAAACATCTTGATTTCCAACTAAAAGTAAACCCGTTACTTGGAAGTTGTTTAGAACTCGACTAAACACCAAATATCTAAATAAATTTGAGGGATTAAGGTTAAACCCCAAAAATCAACACAAATACAAGAAAAGTTAGGGTTTGTGGATTTACCTCAAACCAATCAGTGAAAGCAACAATTTTGTACCAAGGAATGCGCTTCTGAAGTCGGATTTGGCTTTGAAAGCTTTAAAATACAAGGATCCAGGGTTTGGGTACAAACCTAGGAGAGAGAAGAGATTTTCAGATGAAATGAGAGAAAAATGAGGGAAAATGGGTCCAAAACGCGTCCAATGCGTTTTAAACCCAAGCCTGTTCAAACACGTTATTGAGCTGTTCGGACATGCGCCCAAAGTGGGGCATTCTGACCAAGTCGTCCGGACACAACTTATAGAGATAAACTTCTGAGCTACCCATCCGAACACAATAATGCCCCATCCAGACACACCAGTCTGAAACTTATACTTAACCACATGCTAAGTGTTCTTTCTCATTCTTTACTTAGGTACTAACTTAATTAGTCCAAATTGTGTTTTAAACTCTTAATTAATATTTTGGACGTTACAACTGTAAAGTCCACGAAGTTAATTAGACATTAAGAACAAGAATTAGACTAATTAAGTAAGAAATTTTGAGAAAATATGGATAGGACATTTAGAAAATGCTCAGAAATGGTTTTCTGAGTAGCGCGTCTAGACAGACCTAGATCTGTGTCCAGAATGGCTTGGCAGAAAGCCTATTTCTGCTGCAGTGTTCGGAAGGCCAATGGACGAGACTTCCAGAAAGTCACGATTTCTTTGCATTTCCGGACGGGCTGGACTCTTATCTGGATAGGACTTGCAGAAACTTCATTTCTGTGACTCGTTAAATGCGTGTCCGGACAGGCTACTCATGTGTCCGGACAGGCTTGTATAAAAATTAATGAGCGACAGTTTCAGCTCATTTTTTCGGAAATTTCTCCCCTCTCATCTGTTTTCTCTCATCCTCTCTTATAGTTTTGCCACAGAACCCTATATCCTTGAAGATTAAAGTCTCCAATCTCAAATCCAACTTCGGAAACGTGATCATCGAAACAAGATCTACGTTTTCACCATTCGATTTGAGGTAAGTACGAAATTTCTAGTTTATCTAGATTTGGTGTAAAGCTTGAGAGCTTGAGCTTAATCTTCCAATTTTCCTTAGGTTTTGAGTAATTTGGAGCATTCTAAACAATCTCCAAGCTTTGGGTCTCATTTTGGTTGATTTAAGGTAAAACTCCAAAACCCTAGTTTTTGTCTAAGTATGTAATTTTTGGTATCTAACCCTAAGATAATCTTGTGGGTTAATATTATTTGTTAATGGGTTGTCAAAAGGAACCATATAAATTCTATGGGTTTTCCATGAGTTTAGCCCTTGATAAATTCAAGAGCTAGTTGTGAGTATAGAGTTAGAAATACTAATGTGTCATGCAAAGTTCTTATGCAAAAGTACATTGCAAGGCTTTGGTTGAGGATTCACCGTTAAGCTATAAACTAAACAGCCAAAGTGAGTATTTTACTCATTGAGAATTTGTTTTGCTTTCATGATAAGAAATTTATATGATTTGATTGTTGAGCCAATATTATTTTAGATGAATATATGTGCTTGTGAATACTTTCAATATCTTGAAGAATGATGAGGAATATTTTAGAGATGTTTTATATGCTTTAAGGTATGATTATGAAATGATGTTGAGATATGTTTTGACGAACATTAAGTGAAGTTGAGTTTTGATAACGGGATGAAAAGAAAGAACATAATGCTATTGAACAAGAAATTATTTATGTGTGATAACATGGACACAGAGCATAGATAGTGTTGATGCACTAGCATAACGAAATCATGTACGCTGAACGAACCCTGCAGGTTGATACCTTACGGGTGGAACAAGTGTAAGACCAGAGTTGATGCTTCTGGAAACAGAAACAGTAAGACCAGTGAGTTGATGTTCCAGAGAACAGTAAGATTAGCGAGTTGATGCTCCTAGCTTCAAATCAGCGAGTTGATGCTCCTGACTTTAGAAACAAGTCCTAAAGGTTGATACCTATAGGCTTAGTGAATTGATGCTAAGGCCCAATGAGTTGATGCTCCTAGTTACAGAGACAAGAAAACAATAGCATGCATAGCATAGTGATGTGTGACATGTTTTATGATGATTTTCATGACTAGATGTATCAGTATGCTTACGAGTTTGAATGTGACAGAACGTATGTATACAGTTACAGCTAGAATTGCATTAAAGGTTTTATATGGAATTTAGTGCTAGTCGTATTAATATGCCTATGAGTCTTAATGGGAGAGAACATATGCATATTTCTATTCGACTAGTTTTGCATATGATTTAAGAAATATCAGGATTGGAGATGCTAGTATACTTATATTCTACGGAGTTGTAGAGTATTTGTATACTTGTACGACCATAATTGATGTCAAAGATTTGCATGCTTAGAGATACTTGTATGCTTGTGTTTCCCAAAGTTGTGAAACGCTTGTATATAAGTATAGCTAAGTCACCTAATATATATGTGTGTGTGTGATGTAATAAGAACTCCACCAATTTATATGTACCAGTGTTTACTCTTATCAGATACAATACCTATTTAAAATAAAAACATCATGTTGATAGTAGCTGTTATTGTAAACATGCGGTAGAAATAAAAGAGTTGGCTCATTGTGAAAACCAATGCGTATTATACTCCTGAGTTGGTGAAATCATACTTTCACCTATGCGAACGTTGTTAACACCACGACCATATAGATGCTAATGCTTTGGCTGCAGGTACTGCAGACGTCAATGAAGACCTTGTAGTGCTATACTTGGGATACTACGATTGAAGCTCTTCACTTGGATTGTAGGCTTGTCGGACTCGGATAGTCCATGTTTTGTAAAGACCTTTTGTATATGGCTTGTGTCGTATGTGACACGTATTGTGTACAACCATTCTTTTGTGTAATTAATACTCTGATTAAGCTTTAAATAGATAGACAAATGTATAGCTCTGTTGTTTATAACAGTACTTAGTTTATAAGATTTAATTTTCGCTGCATAGATGTTATACTCTGATGTATCAAGTACATATTTTGGGATGTGTACTTTGAGTTGGCTAGGTGACTAATAGTCATGCCGTTGTGCGATTCCATTTTGTATAAATAAATAAATAAAACTAAAGGGTCATCACAGTTTATGGTATCAGAGTAGTTAGCTCTAGGGGCTGTTAGGAAAAGCGGAAGTCTAGAGTTGTGTTAGAGTCTAAGAATAACATCAGAGCCTTAAGATTCTAAAAGCTTATAACAAAGACATGAAGGCTTAAATTGGAATTCCATGTGTACATTGCATGATCATTGTAATGCATTCGATATGACTTGTGGTTGTTTATGTGGCATCTCTTCCATTCTCACATTGTAGGCTAACTTCAATGTGATTGCACAGAGCTATGCCACCTAGACAAAGGTGACCGATACACAATGAGGAAGAGGAGTCGTCTGTGGGTGATAGGGATGGTGGTGACTTACCTCCACCTCCACCACCTCCTCCGCCGCCTCCTCAAATGCCCGACAAGGCTCAATTTTGGGCCAACGCTACTCAGTTCATGACGACCATGATGGCCGCCATGCCTAGACAGGGCGAACGCCATGAAACTGTCAGTTGTTCATTGACCAACTTCTTCAGAGACAATTCACCGATGTGTTGATGGAAATGTTGGGCCCTTGGTAGCTGATAACTAGATTACAAATTTCCAGGACCTTACCACTCAGTTGTACTGACGGTCAAAAGGTTGACTATGTCAGACTTAAGTTGGATGGAGAAGCCAAGTATTGGTGGAAGTCCACTGAAGTCCTTCTAGCCGAAGAATTGGGCACCGGAGTCCCAATTACATGGGATTGGTTCAAGAAAGAATTCAACAACTGATTCTTCCCTAGAGCACAATAACAACAATGTGCCCAAGAATTCCAAGACCTCGAGCAAAGGAACATGTAACTAAGCAATATTTAGTTGAGTTCCTAAAGTTGTCGAGGTATGCTCCATACCTCATCCCTGACTAGCAAACTAAAGCTGAAAGGTTTCTCAGTGACCTAACGTCGAGAATCAAAGAGAGGATTGCTTTCCTCGATATCACCAGCTACATGAAAATGGTGCACACTTCCACCATTGATGAACAAGAGATCAAAGAAGCGACTGCCGACTATGTGAATAAGAAGTGGTCGATGTCATCTGGAGCACCTCCTCCTTCACCTCAATCGAAGAGACAGTCCTCTAGCAGTGGTTTCGGATCCTCTTAGAAAAGGAATGCCTCAACGAGCCACGTCAGTGTCAGTGTTTCCCAATGCAACAAGTGTGGAAGGGCACACCCTGGGGTATGTTGTGGCAAACTTGTCCATTTTGCAAGGCAATGTCCCACTTTAACCGCAGGAAGTCAAGGGTCTCAAGCGAGCAACCATCAGCCAAGTCAACCTACTCAAGCAAGGGTGTACTCCCAAAACTCTTAAGGGTCACACAATACCCTATAGTTATCATGATTATATTGATGCCTAGTGTAAAATCATTTTATGCCAAAATGAAACTTTTAGTCATTTATGGTTCTTTAACTTTGATAAGAACTTCAAAGGAAAGTTCCCTTTGTGGTTTCTTCGTTGGTGGTCAGATCATGGACCTGTTCTTGAGCTCCCCCCAGCTCAGCAGCTGCAAGACTCAGTCAAATAACTTCTCCACAATCTATATGTAACGACCCAAGGAAAAGCGCTAGCCACATCTGCCCTATCACTCCAAAAGGACTAGTCAATTTGGAGCTTTCCCTAGAATTACTTATAAAGCCCAGTTTCACATAGTAACTAGGCAATGTGAGACTTAGCACTTATCTATCTTTTATAAACCACTCACTCTATGTGAGCTATTTATCTCTTCCTAATATGGGACCGGGGTGTTACACTATAAGCTCAGTCAACAGGATTCAAAGGTACCCATATTGCTGTATTTCATGGGTAAATATAAGGTGCCTTGGATACTCAAATGGCATTATGAGCTCAATAATGATTTAGTCAGCTGGCACTTCTCAATCAAATGGTAGGATAAATTCAAACATAACAGAATTATCTCTTAGGTCAATGCTGAATTCCCTTTGGCCAAGGCAAGACTCCAGAAGCCAAATGAATCTAGTACTTCTGTATCTTCCCTCCGTATCAAAGGAAAATCCATAACAAAATTGAAAGAATTAGCAAGACAATTAATGCTCCAAGTCTCTCAGTTGGGAGTAGATGAAGACGATGAGTCTCCAGTCAGTCTAGCTTAATCTGAATCTTCTACCAGTCAAACAGTCAAGAAAAGTTGGGCAAATCAGTATTATCAGGATGCCCAAGACTCATTTGAAGATCTCAATGCTGATTAATCAGTCAAAAAACTGTCAGCAGAAAAGGTCAAAAGTAGTAAAGAATACTATGCACAAATAGTAACCTTACTATTTAACTTCTTCTTTTGAATATCTTTGCTACCTTATTCAAATATTGTAATCTACTTTCATAAGCTTTCAAAAATCATGTACACAGACGTTTTCAACGCTCTGAGATTCATTAGTAAACCTAATTATCTACAAGTATTTGATTATCAGTAATAATCAAATTCAGTTATTTTCAAATATCTTATGTTTATTGTTGAACAAGGATTTTCATATTTTCTATCTACATCCTTATATTTATAAATTGAAATTGTTCAATTTGTTTATCCATCACGCATATCTATTCACGTGATACCTCATTTATTCTTTGTTTGCTTTCGCCCCCCTTATGGTATCATATATATATATATAGAGAGAGAGAGAGAGAGAGAGAGAGAGAGAGAGGATATAATTTACCCATATATAAATTACCGTGTACACTATTGGCTCAAAATATAAAATTTCTAGAATTACAAAACAACTCAAATCTTTTTATCTTTTATGAGGAAGCGTGAAGCGGGCAAGTAAACTTTTATCTTACTCGAATGGCTTCTAGTCTCCATCCCGAGTCAAGGTTTGAAGGCATTATCTGATCATCAACATCAAGTTTTATGGATCAACATACGTCCGACTACTCCGAGTCTACGTCCCCAAATAGGCTTTGTTATCCCATTTGTTAATCAGCTATTCAATATCATTTTTTGTATATTTTATGAAATTATCTAATTAATTATACCAAAATATGATCATATTCATTGACACTTAGCTTCCATCTGCACTTTAAATAATTAAAGGTGACGTGTCTTGCCCAAAATTTTATAACTTCAAAATCTCGGCCACATTTAAGTAAGAAAAAAAAATTACGTGGTTTGACTATATATTCACCTATTAATTGCTACTTGTCAATACCTGTGGCTAAACAAGAGACATCAATGGGTACATGCATCAAATCTTGCAAGACTCAAACTCTTTCTTTCATAACGTTAGTAAGGTTTTGATAAGCGTCGAATGTTGCACATTCAAGCCCATTAACTTGCATATGTTAATTCCTTAGCATTGTTATTTATTTGATTTTATATTGTTTTATTGTTTTCAGGTTTTAAATAAAGATGCAATTAATTCCATTGATTTTGGAACTTAAAGTACACTTTGAGAAGACCCAGAAGATATTGGTAAGCTTAACCAATCATAATAGAAGACCTATATGATGTGGTTAAGTTTAATCAAATTAAGTGAATGATGAAATCGAAATTTCTCCACTAAGAGTCAAAATCGGATTGGATTCAAATTTGGATTCTGCATATGTCTCAGTGTTTTGATCATAACTTTTGACTCTGATATCGGATTACAATGAAATTGGTGGCGTTGGAAAGCTAATAAAAAATTAAATAAATGTATCAGAAATATATTTTCTCTAATTCTGAATTTTACTATGCCAAAATCGCACCATAATAAAATACTGTAATTCTGGATGAATTTGGAATCCTTTTCCTACTTGGATTGAAGTTTCAATCTCCTATTTGGACAAGAAGACTCAAGAGACGATTTTTCTGAAATTCCAAGAGCTTCTAGGCCTCTCCTAGTCTCTATAAATAGACCCATAAGCTTCAAGAGAAAAGGTGATTGTGCTTAGTTTTAGACAATAAATTCTTCTTGGAGGCTTGACAAGTTGAAGAAGAGAAGAACATGGCAGGAGGTCATTTCAGCACCACGATGAGCAGCTAAATTCATACTAGGGTGTTGATGTAGCCATTTTCAAGTAACAATGGTTTAATTGTATTTTAATTTGGTATTTTCTATATGCATGATGGTTGTATAACTGTGAGAATTGATCTTAATGTTTATATTCAATCATTATGAATTTCTTATATTGTCTTAGAAAGTCTTTTATATTGATTGAACTCAATCCTTCATATTTTCTGTAATTATATGAATGATTGTTATACAATGGTTTTAATTGACATATGATCAAGATGGTTAGATAGGTCATGCCTAGGGAAGACGGATTGTACTACACCCTAATTTAGTGTAATTTAGGTAGACAGTTCGTACCAACCGAAAATGGGTTATACTTTTCCATTAATTGTATGTATCATATTAAAGACGTAGCAAATTCATGCCTAAGAAAGACGGGTTGTACCGCATCTTAATGGTTAGGTGGACGGTCTGTGCCAACCGAAGATGGATTATACTTATTCTTTAGAGGTAATTTTTTGACTACTCGAGTGAGACGAGCCCTATATCATGCATAGTATGAATTTTCCTTGTTAATTTATGATTGATCATTGTTATGCGGTGAGTGGTAAAATCAATCCCATATTCTTTATCTTATCCCTACTCTTCTCTTTACATTTATGTCTTTTTACTTTTATATTTATTTTTAGAAAAATCAAATCAAACATCTTTTAATTAAGTTATATTTAATCTTGAAAAGGTTGATAGCAATACCATTGCAATCCTTGAGGTTCGACACCCGCTCTATAGCCTTATCCTACAATGATCCGTTCTATTGCGAGTGGTTAATTTTATTATTGATATATTTTGGTAAACAAAAGACCACATCAATTTTTGGAATATATCAATAATAAAAGTAATCACTCACAATAGAACGAATCATTGTAGGATAAGGCTATAGAGAGTGTGTCGAACCTCAAAGACAGAAAGGGCATTGCTATCAACATTTTCAAGATTAAATATAACTTAATTAAAAAATGTTTGATTTGATTTTTCTAAAAATAAATATAAAAGTAAAAAGTCATAAATGTAAAGAGAAGAATAGGGATGAGATAAAGAATAAGGGATTGATTTCACCACTCACCGCATAACAATGGTCAATCATAAATTAATAAGGAAAATTCATATTATACATGATATAGGGATCGTCTCACTCGAGTAGTCAAGAAATTACCTCTAAAGAATAAGTATAATCCATCTTCGGTTGGCATGGACCGTCCACCTAACCACTAAGATGCGGTACGAGCCGTCTTCCTTAGACATGGATTAGCTACGTCTTTAATAGGATACATACAATTAATGGAAAATTATAACCCATCTTCGATTGGTACGAACTGTCTACCTAAATTACACTAAACTAGGGTGTAGTACAATCCGTCTTCCCTATGCATGACCTATCTAACCCTCTTGATCATATGTCAATTAAAACCGTTGTATAACAATCATTCACATAATCACAGAAAATATGAATGATTGAGTTCAATAAATATAAAAGACTTTCTAAGACAAGATAAGAAATTCATAATGATTGAATATAAACATTAAGATCAATTCTCACAGTTATACAACCATCATGCATATAGAAAATACCAAATTAAAATATAATTAAACCATTGTTACTTGGAAAGGGCTACATCAACACCCTAGTATGAATTTAGCCGCTCATCGTGATGCTGAGATGACATCTTGTCATGTTCTTCTCCTCTTCAACTTGTTAAGCCTCCAAGAAAAATTTACTGTTTAAAACTAAGCACAAGCACAATTTCTCTTGAAACTTATGGGTCTACTTATAGAGACTAGGAGAGGCCTAGAAGCTCTTGGAATTTCATAAAAATCGTCTCTTGAGTCTTCTTGTCCAAGTAAGAGATTGAAACTTCAATCAAAGTAGGAAAATGATTCCAAATTCATCCAGAATTGCGGTATTTTATTACGGTGCGATTCTGGCATAGTAAACTTCAAAATTATGGAAAATCTATTTCTGATATATTTATTTCATTTTTTATTAGTTTTCCAACGCCACCAATTTCATTGTAATCCGATATCTGAGTCAAAAGTTATGATCAAAACACTGGGACATGTGCAAAATCCAAATTTGAATCCAATCCGATTTTGACTCTTAGTGGAAAAATTTCAATTTCATCATTCACTTGATTTGATTAAATTTAACCACATCATATAGGTCTTCTATTATAATTGGTTAAGCTTACCAATATCTTCTAGGTCTTCTCAAAGTGTACTTTAAGCCTCAAAATCAATGGAATTAATTGCATCTTTATTTAAAACCTAAAAACAATAAAACAACACAAAATCAAACAAATAACAATGCTAAGGAATTAACATATGCAAGTTAAAGGACTTGAATGTGCAACATTCGACACTTATCAGGTTTTAATTTCTTTTTCAACTTGTAACTCCTTTTTTTTTCTTTTTTAAGAAAAGTTTCAATGGTTAGAATATAAATTTAAATGATTAAATTTATTTACTTATTATTAATTTAAAATTTTCAAATAAGTAATAATTTAACATCAATAGTCATGTTATAAAAATAAACAAAAAGGCACTTTTTAAAAAAAAAAAAAAAAAAAAAACTTCTATTTTGATTTTCTTCTTTCATCTTGGAATGGGAAAACCACGTGAAGTGCAATGTTTATTTTTTTCACAAGTTTTTTTATTTGAAAACTATACAATTTCCATTTCGCATGCATGTACAATCAAAGTACATGCATGCATGATGCATCAATCATTACCATCCTCTACCACTGTTAGTTTTTCTAGAAGTATTCAAATGGCCCAAGGTGACAAAAGGGTCTTATTAATATTTTTAAAATAAAATAAAATAATAAAAGGAGAAAGAAAGCCCAACTAAGCATAATCAATTATTAAAGCAACTCGTCAGAGTAGTTTGCTATAAAATAAGATAAAATGAACTTAGAAATTTGAGCGGTTAGGGCCAGTGGGCCACTGCCATTTTTGGTGCTTTACAAAAAGACTTTGGTTTGTTTCATATTGCTCTTTAATTGGGTTTGCCTTTTTACTTTTTAACCAAAAATGAAATAAAAATTTTAAAAAAAAAAAAACAATTTTAAACATAAAATATTGGCAAAACATCTAAAACTATTTTCATTATATCAAAACACTTTTTATTTGAAACAGTAAATTAAAAACTACATGCAAAGTGGCAACCACAAACATAATAAAGGAAAATATTAATAACATAGGGCCCGGCAATAACGGCCTTGTTAAATATGCATGTAGACCAATCAAGACGCTTGCTAGGGGGGAATTGAATATTCCTAACAATCCCCTCCCCTAAATTTACAGAAAATACAACACAAACAGGAAAGAAAGAAAGGGCAACAAGGGGGGGACTTGCCGACTTGGTTCTTCTTTTAAGAAATTTGATATGTTTTCAGAGAAAAAAAATTACTACACATCTTTTTGTACAAAAATGAATGATAAAAATTAATTCGAGTACATAATTTGAACTCTCTTGTAATTTTTAGAGACATGCTATATACATTTTCATATGGTTCTTTTTCTATCTTGATCCTACCATTTTTTAAATCACTATTGAATTATGCATGTGTGCAACATATATGAATTCCACAAATCTAATAGTAATTTTAAAAATGCATGAGAATGTGAAAAACATCGTAAAAGGAAGAAAAAAAAAAGCATTTCTCTAATTTTTAAAATCACTTCAATTAAGGGTTTATCATTGAGCTTTGCTATATGCATTGGCTAATGGAAGAAAAATGTCCTTTTTTCCTTCTTTCTTTGTTACGGTTGTACGTTTTTTATGACTCTAAAAACACAAGTTGAATAGAAAGTATTGAATCATTGATGGCATGCTCCACTACACCAATACCCATTAATTAATGCACATTTTCAAGTTTTTGTGTTATTATATATATATATATATATGAATCGAATTAAGGTTGGCAATTTTTGACACGACCCGCGAATCCGGCACGAACACGACACGAAAATACAGGGTTTGAGTTTGGGCTAATCGGATTCGGGTCATAATCTGGTCAACCCGATTGCGACCCGATCAAATTTTTTTCCAACCCACCAACCCGTTTTATGACACGTTTATGACCCAATAACTCGTTTTTGGATTTTTATTTTTAAAAAACATTATACAATCGGGTTGACCCGTTCCAACCCGATTATTAATCGGGTTGTATTTAGGGTGACCCGCCAACCTGACGGGTCCACACGAACCCGACCCGCCAACCTGAATTGCCAAGCCTAAATCGAACCCCTATCTTCTAACTTAAGTTCATATTTTGTAATTCCAGATAAAAATTCAATGCTTAATGTATAATGAGTGCTTCAAATATCCAAAATACCTCATCATCTCACCTATATTAATGTCCAACATGCACGGTTTATTGCAAAACTACTTGGATTAAATCTGCAATTTAAGAAGATAATTAACATATATATGTCACAAGGTCAACAACACCCTTTTCCATAGTTTAGAGATATATATTAATTTCCTAGTTAAGAATGGGATATCTTATAGCCTCCTTCATCTTAGGTTTGTAATAATACTAATGAGATTTGACTGACCAATGATCATTAGAATCCCTTAACTGAGGGCAACTCTCTCTCTCTCTCTCTCTCTCTCTCTATATATATATATATATATATATAGCACGTGTTATTTAATTCTCATTTGTACGTTTACCATTGGTCCATTTGGTATCTACACGTAATAATAATAAGTCTCCACATCATTTTATACAAAAATTTCCTTAAAAACTTGTTTATTAGAATTGCATTGCCCATATAGATTGTATTGTAATATAGTAGCATAATTCTATAAGTTAAAAAAGGAAGGAGATTAATTGGAGCGAAAATTATTCAAAACTGACCTTTAATTGACCAAATCATTGGGTTTTTTAATGCACACAACAACGATGAACAATGATAAGTTATCATCACCTATGATTATATATATGTAAGCCATGTGTGATTCCAATTCTTAAGTTATTTTTCAACATAGAGTATATTACATATATCATTTTTTATTCCTCCCTTAAAAAAAAAAAAAAATGTGTCACTTACATTTTACCCATTGTGATTCAGATAGAGTTTGAAATTCTAATCCATGGTTTAAAAACATAATTTACCCACGTACATGATAAGTTCACGTTCCTTAGAGCATTTTTAGTAGCCTCATCAAAATAGCTTTTTAGCTATTTTAGTGAGTCAATTTAATAAAAACACTAAAAAAATCACTCTCAGCAACCTCATCACTTTAACCAAAAAGTTTTTGTGAATAAAAATACTCACCAATTTTGATGAATAATATTCATTCATCAATTTACTCACCAATTTTGTTTCTCCTTTCTCTCTCACATGATCTGCACACTTTTTTCCTTTTTTCTCTCATTTTCTTCTCTCATCTTTCTAACACGATGATGTCCTTATTTTATGGACATGAAGGTTTATTTGTCCCTGACATAAACTTTGTGGTTCTTTCATTTATCTTTTCTTTCTCTTTTTCTTGAATTTGGTTGAGAAGCAAATGAAAACTTCTATGAATTTCTTATTAATGATCTAATCTCAAGATAAAGGTGTATAGTAGCTTGTTATATTAAAAAAATTAAATAGAAAAAAATAAAGAAATCTGAAAATATATATATATATATATATTATTTAAATGGAATAATATTATTTAATGAATTTCTTTCTTTCTTTCTTTATTGAATTTGGTTGAAAAGCAAATAAAAACTTCTGTGAATTTCTCAGCAATAATCTAATCTCAAGATGAAGGTGTATGGTTGCTTGTTGTATAAAAAAATTAAATAGAGAAAGAATAAAGAAATCTGAATATATATATATATATATATATATATATATATATATATATATATATATATATATATATATGGAATAGTGATAGGGAATAATTAAAATGGTGAGGCTGGTGGAAGAATTTTAAAAAAGTGACTCGCCAGAATAGATAAAAGTAATTTTTAGCTAATTTGGTGAATAAAATTTGATGAAGCTACTAGGAATACTCTTAATACATTAAACTCGCAAACTAAAAATAAATACAATTAAAACATAGATAGTTAAAGCATAAATTAAACTATAAATTGACATCTCAAATTTGTTAAATCAATCGCCAATTTTTTCAAAAGCTAAGCTTATAGGAAGAGATAAATTTAATAATTTAATTAATGCTTTAACACCATTCTTCACGTGTGGGCTCAAACTCTCTTTGAATATGTGAGGTTCAACACATGTAATATTTAGTTGAAATTACATATGTAATATTTAGTTGAAATTTGAGGTAAATGAAAGAGATAGGATTCGAACTTAGGATCTCTGTTCTAATACCATGTTAAATTATCACTTATATATCCTAAAATCTTAAGCTGATAGGAAGTGATGAATTTAATCATTTAATCAATACTTTAACAAAATTCAATGGAAGATACAAGTACTTAAGAGGACTAGCGGTAACTTTCCTAAATTTCATTCCCTTCCCTAGATGTAGGAAAAACTCCTAAAAATTTCTTGAATATGATTCCATTGTTGTTCTCTAAACTAAGAAAATACCAAGGGAACTAAAAGTTGTATTATTGATCTAGGAGAAGCAAAAGTTGTTCCCTTAACATTATTTTAATATAATTTTTTTTTTCCTCTTTCATTCTTCTAACATTTATTTGAAACAATATTTAAATGATTTATCATTCCTCTCTCTTTCTCCTATCATTTAATTTAACGAATATTTAAATGGTATAAGAAAAGAATAAGGAAAACTATTATGAAATGCATTTAAATATAAAAGCAAAAAGTGGTTTAGTTCTTCAAATTGAGGAAAAGTTTAAGAGAAGCTGTTGTTAGTGCTCTTAATATTTGTCTCACACACACATATATAATTCACCCCTGACCCTTCAGTCTTATGTCGTATTCCTCATTCCTAGGGTTCGGCCTACGCCACTGCAATAAAGGGTCGCTTTAATCCTATAGAAGGAATCCGCTATAGCAATGAAAGTGTCACTATGAATAAATTTATGAGATATGATATACATATATTTTTTGTACAACTCTTTTTATATAGAATAATGATTCAATGCCACCCAAATATACAACATTTTAGCACCTTGCCTATGTGGCAAGGTGGTCCTCCACTACTTTTTGAGTTTTTTTATTTTTTAAAAATAAATTAAGGTGAGTGACCACCTTGCCACATAGACAAGGTGATGAAAAGTTGTATATTTAGGTGGTAGTGAATCATTACTCTTTATATATATATATATATATATATATATATATGAAAAAAAGAAGTAAAAGAACCGTTTCTCTAAATTTATTGTTAACCAATTTTCAGATGAAGGTATCTCCTTAGATATCATTTGAAAATTTAGACAACAACCGCACCGGTAAAAAGAGATGTCATGGATGTTTTATGTAAATTCTTACTTTACCATAATGCCCTCCCGTATGCGCTAATCAAAACTTGAAAAGTTTATTACATAATTTTAGAAAATTATTGGCCCAAGGCAAAAGTGTGTTTGCACTCAACAGATAAAAGGTCCCATGAGTAGTCTCATATCAATTTGTTTAGTATTTTTCCTTCTTATTAGTTTCACAAAATTTACCAAAATAAAATTACACTGCAGAAATTTAGATTGAGCTAGCAATACTAAAATTCAAATATACCCGTTAGAGATTTGAAAATATTAGATTTTTTTTTTTTGTTTTTTAATTTGAGATGTTAGGATTTGGATCAAATTCAAGACGAAAAGAATATCATATACGACACTGAACAATGTAAAAAACACTGATATGATTGATGCTTTCCATTAAATGTACAAGTTATGCAACCTGGGCGACATAAATTTATGGATTTGTGCTGACAATGCTAGAAATATTGTTTAAAACATTGACAAAAGTGATGGGATTGTTGGGATCATATATAGGAGTACTGGACTCTTTAGGAGTTTTATGGTCCGTTTAGATGTTGAATATTTCAAATATAAATAATATTTTGAATCTGATTATGAATTTTAAGGCAATGAAAATGTGTTTGAATGTTGAATATAATTTAGATTCTTTTCGAATATGTGTTCGGGTGTTGAATTTTTGAGATTAGAAACAAATGTTTTATAATAGTAGAAAGTGATTGGAAATGATTGAATTGTATAAAAAGTTGTAAATAATGATTGATATGGTAAAAAATAATAAAACTAATAATAATAAAAATAACAAAAAAAATTTAAAACTTAAAAAACTAAAATTTTAGTTTTATTTAAAAATATATATATATATATATAGTGTTTTGTGGCAGCCACCCCTTGGGGAGGGGGGTGGCTTGCGAGCTACCCCTAGAGGTGGTCAACGCCACCTCTAGGGTCGCTCGCAGGCCACCCCGGCCCCTCGGCCACCCCCTCCCCCCACCCCCTAGGGGTGGCCCGAAAGCCACCCCAGGCCACTAGGGCTACCCGCGCGGCCACCCTCGGCCCCAAGGGTGGCCCGAAAGCCACCCCTAGTGCTCAGGGGGTGGCGCGCGGCCAACCCTGGCCACTGGGGGTAGTCGTGCGGCTACCCCCAGCTCCAGCTTAAGGGTGGCTTTCGGGCCACCCTTGGATCCATTTGGGGTGCCCCGAAAGCTACCCCTAGGGCTTAGGGGGTGGTGCGCGGCCACCTGTAAGGCTTAGGAGTGGCTTTCGAGCCACCCTGAAATCTACGTGGGGTGGCTCAAAAGTCAAAAGCCACTCCCGGGGGTCGCAAGGTGGCGCGCGGCCACCCCATTTTCCTATTTTTCTTGAAAAAAAAAATTAGTTTTATTTATTTGCTTTTGATTTCTGCTAGCTCGAAATTCATGCATCAATTTCATCACCTCGAAATTCAAACTACATTTAAACTATATTCAAGATGACAACCAAGTTTTATTCAATTTGGTTTGGGTTTTCAGATTTTTGAATAAAAACCCGGTTCGAATATTGAATAATATTTGAACCAAACGCATCATAATAGTAGCTAGCGTTGGGGCATTTGAAATTCAGCAGTGGCCGGGTTGCACGACAAAGGTGCGAGGAAGAGAAATACGAGAAACAGTATATGAAAAATAAATAAATAGAAGAATAGGAGGCATTTGAAAATGAGATTAAGATCTAATAAAATTGTCTGTTCATATTGTTTCCAATTTGGGTTGATAATTGGCGAAGGACCTTGTGGGCCTACCTACCCCGAGCAGGTATTAGGCAGCTCGAGACCTGTTCAGGTAGGTAAGCCCCACAAGAATTGCATGCTCGGAAAGGTGGGAGAACGGCATAAAATGGTTTACGCAAAAAAGAAGAATAAACTATTTTAAGCGTCATGAAGGTTATTTTTTTATGTCAACTGAAAACATTTTCAGGTTGATTAATATTTTACATCGCGCCAAACACTCAAAAATAAAAAAGAATATTTTCTGAAAAAATATTTTAGGCCTAAACATACTAGCTTAATTTTTTAGGTTTTATTTTTTAAATTTTTTCCAGGATCAATTCAAGTTATTTGCTTGTATTTCCTAGCCTGCAGTATATTTTCATTTTGAGACTATTGTTAAGGAGCCCACCACTAATTCGGTTTTATGATCATCCATTTTCTCTTTCTTCTAAGTCAGGAGTGTAAATTATCATCATTTGCAACATTTTTCTTATTCAATTGGATAAAAAAAAATAAAAGAAAAGAAAAGAAAAGAAGAAGAAGAAGAGTAATTAGGATAAGACTTCGATAATTTAAGCTAGGAATTTTTCTTATTTAAGAAACACATCATCATTAGATGTTTATAACAACATCAAAAATAATAATAATATTGAAGGAAAATTTCACTTTTCTTTCTGGGGTCTTTGCATTTGCAACGTTGACATCAAATTATCAAAAGTTGTAGTATGGGTGTTTAATGTTTCAACCCATTTCAATCCTCCCTTCCATTAGGAATTTTTGTTTACTGCTAATGGAATGAACAAAAATAACAAAAATATCTTGTTTATTAAAAAAAAAACAGCCAAAGAAAAAACAAATGCCCTGCACTGACCCATGGCCGCACTGTGGGTCAATGGGTCTGGTCGCTAGAGGACCCACGATGTGGCTGTGGATCTGGCCGCCCTTTTCTTTATATATTATTTTTTTTTACTTTTTTGGATTTTTAAATTAAAGGTAAATTTATATTTTTATAAAATATAAGCCACATTTTACTTTATTTACTTATAAGTAAGTCACATCTTACTTATTAATCGTTTGAGTTAACTAAAAATCTTACCAGCAGAAGTGAAATGGAAAGGAGTTAAAACATTAATCACCGACATTACAATTTTGATAATTTAGTATTAATCATTACAAAAGGTAAAACAATTCGAGGGGTAAATAAAGTTTTTTTTAAAATTAAATGGACTAATTAACATCATAATCCTTCTGCATTGAATATAGTCTATGGCTCTATGCCGACTATTGCTGTTTATAGGCCATCTTCAACACCACAGATTCCATTTTTTTCTTTCTTTAAAAAGAGTTTGTACTTATGCAAGACGCTTATCAAATTGGAAGCTAACCATCAACTTTATTTTCTTTACATTCAGATTCCCATATCTGGAAAAGAAAAGAAAAGAAATAAATAAGCTCCTAACCCTTTTTTTTTTTTTCACAACAAGGACAATAAAGTCATTTGACCTTGTCTTGTGGACTGGCAATCTTTGTCTCATCTATAGACCAATTCAGTTGCTTCACCAGAGAGAAACAGGGAGGGAATGACAGAGAGGGACAGAGAGTTTTACCTGCAATTCCAAAGAGGTGCCATTCCCTATGAAACCCCAATGATTCTCTGAATCCCATAGCTGGATTCAGAGAGTCACTGTCTCATGCCCTTCTCCATTTCTTGAATTTAATTTCATTGGAAATCGTTTTGCATGGATTTGGACTTCTAAGAACAAAAAGGAATTTAAAGAAAAATCTGGAAATTGAAGAAGCGGGTTTCTTTAGAATTGGGATTCTCTGAGATGGGTACGTCCCAAAGTGAGGGAAGAATGGAGGGGTGGCTTTATTTCATACGCTCCAATCGGATTGGGCTTCAGTACTCCCGCAAGCGATACTTCTTTCTCGAATTTCACCATCTCAAAAGCTTCAAATCAGCTCCTATTTCGAACAACAAGGTCCATGCACATGCTTTTCTCATTCTTTTTTCTTCTCCTTTTGTTTCCAGTTCTTTTGCTTCTGGGTTTGATGTTAATGTTGCTGAACGTGTACAATTGCTGTATTATGTGTTTTATTTGGTGGGGTTTAGGCGTTTGATTGTTCTATGATTACCGGTTGGTTAATGATGAATAACATTGATTGAATGGTAGGATATGAAATGAATAAGAGTTTTTTTATGGTTGGGTATTTTGATCGAATATTGTTCATGGCTCTATCTGTATTTGAGATGTTGATTTTGCTCTTCAGCCTCATTCTAGCTTTCCACGGATTTCAACTCTATTACGTGTGACCTTAAATGGTTACATGGAAATATATTGATACATCCACTTCTTGTTTCTAATTCACTTGATTTGCAGTAAGCTACTTCCTACTTCCAGTTGAAATTTTAGTGACAATTATCTTAGCATGAATGTGATTTGAATATATTTTTTATGCCGAAAACTTCATTGTTGCATTATGTGGAATCAGTGGACTTAATTCAGCTTGTTTGCGATTAAAACACTGGTTTCACCTTTGTTTTTCTTGGGTTTTTTTCCCTTTAAATCTTCACCTGCACAATTGAATATTATTCCCTGTTGTTTGATGATATGATAGACGAGTGTTTGGAATTTGGAGCTGTTTTTATTACTCCCTCCTTCTTACTAAATGATGTGTTTTTTCTTTTTGGGCTTCCTAAAATAAGCATTTATCCATTTAAGTTCCCATATTACCCTCAAATTCAAGCCCACATTTTTCAAATCTAAGCTAACTAAAAAAAAAAAAAAAAACCCAGCTTTCTTGGCCCATCTAAGGGTATTTCAGGACTACAATCATTAAAATGCATGCCATTTGAAAGTTTTCACTATTGTAGCATGGAGAGAGAGTATTGTTTATTTTCTATTGGGAAAGAACCTAAAAAGTTTCTCATTAAATAAAAAATAAAATATAAAAGTGGAGGAAGAAACCTTGCCTTCAACAAATGATCACTGTTACCCAAACCAAGCTCTATAGAAGCTACTTATGTCACTGGATTTGCCTCTTCTTTTTTTCTTCTTTCTTTTCTTTTTTTTTTTTTTTTTTTTTTTTTTTTTTTTTTTTTAACTTTCTCATTAACATCCTTATAAAACAAAGGGCTTAATGATTTTAAAGAAGCTTTTATTAATATTTAGCTGTTTGAGTTCTACTTTTACAAATCCGTGCATATTATCGGTTTTTTAAACATCTTATTCGAGGTCCCCCCCTCCCCCCTATGTGTTGTTATTTGGTGCGTATCTTGTTGTTGGGAAATATGATCAAAAGTATGTATCAATCAACTATGGATACAAACTGAATAGGGGTTGTTATTTTGGTTTCTCTACATTTTTGGCCCCAAGGGGAGGGGGAATAGGAGATTCGAATTAGTGACCTCCGCTTCATGAGGCGTGGTCTCCAACCGTTTGAGCTACAGTCTACATTTTGAAATGGGAATGTCATCTTATATCTCTCCTTTCTTTTTGTTTGACCTACTTTATAATGTTATCTAGCAGAAGAACTAAAAGAAAAAAGCCTTGATTTCATTTATTTATTTTTCTCAGGATTCTATTAGAAGTGCTATTATAGATTCCTGCATTCGGGTCATGGACAATGGGAGGGAGAGCATTCATAGAAAAGTACGAATGTTATGCAGTGTTTTTGCTTTGGTGGTGATTTATCTTGTAGCTTATATTCTCTGATTAGCATGTGGCTTGCAGGTATTCTTCATATTCACACTTTATAATACTTCAAATCACAATGATCAACTAAAGGTCTGGTAATTATTTATCATAAAAAATGTCGTAACTTTTTTGTTAAAACTGTGGTTTTTATCTGTAATTTCCAAGATTCTAAATATCATAGTTGGGAGCAAGAAGTCCTGAAGAAGCAGCAAGATGGATTCATTCCTTTCAGGAAGTAGCTTTAAAGGTTATGAGCTGCTCAGTTTTTCAAATCTACTGTAGAACTGATACCCTTAAGAGACTCATGCTAATGCACATTTGCAGGGGGGTCCTGGCATGAGAGATGATCTTGTGGGTTGTTTCAAGAGCAAATGGCAGTCCTTTAGGTATAATAACTCTATTATCCCAGAATTCTTGTTTGGGAAAAAGCATAATTTATTACTTTTGTGTTGTCTTGTCCATCTAATCTTGTAATTTTGCATGCCTAATCACAATGGAGATAAACTTTGAAACTTCTTGGAAAAGTTAGTGCCTATAAGTTATGGCTTGGTGTTAAAGACATCAACAATTGCACCATTTTGCTGGATTTATCTGTGTCCTTTGTCTGATATCTTTATATTTATTTCTCCTAGCTTCATCTTTGCTCAAAAGCTTAAGGCCTCAAAGGCTGATCTTAAGAGGTGGAACGAGCAGGAGTTTGGTAAAGTGGAGGTTCTTAAACAAGCTTGGATGGAAGAGTTGAGTGATCTTGACAGATTAGATGAAGAACATGGTTTAGCTCCAGAAGAGAAGGTGAGGAAATGTTTGGTTATTAGATATTTCTCTCTCTCTCTCTCTCTCTCTCTCTCTCTCTCTCCTCTGCCCTTGCGTCGGCGCGTGAGAGCGCGTCTAGCTAGGGATTCGTTTCTTCTCGTCGCCTACCGCTTCTTCTATCTTTCTTAGTCTTTTCGTTTGGTTCTCCGGTTTTCGAGTTTCCATTTTGCTGGTCTGTTGGGGTGTGATTCTCACAGGGGAGTCTGTCAGCGTGCTCTTTGGTCTGGGTGGTTCTTTTTCTGGCAATGTAATTTTTGGCTTGCCTTGGTCGCCGGTGCTCCGGGGGTGTTGTGAGATGGATAAGAAATTTTTAGTGGAGTCTAAGTCTTTTGCTTTCTCTGTTTTGGCTAGGGCGTCGGCGCTGAGGGTGGAGGAGAAGAGGAAAAAATTTCTGGGAGTAGTCATTTTGAATTCTCAAAGCTCCGAATGGCTTGCGTCGATGTTCGAAGTATTGTTGGGTTTACCGAAAGAGCAAGAAATTGTAAAGTCGTTCAGAGAGGGATCGAAACTTCTGATTGCTCGAAGAGGTGGGAACAAAGATGGGCGTTTTTTAGAGGTTTCTTCATTCGGGTTGGGTGGTCGGAAAGGGTTCATTGTTATCCCCGAGGGTCGTGGAGGGTGGGGTTGGATCAAATTCTCTGATGAGCTGAGAAAGGTTGTTGATTTTCTCTCTGGCCCGGTGGGTAGTGGGAGTGGTTCCTTTCCTTCTTCGGAGAAGAAGGAAGTGAAGGCTGTTCAGCCGAGTTTGGGTTTGGCTCTGAAGTGGACGGGACCCTCTTTTGCGGAGGTGTTGAGGTCGGTTCCGGCCATTGCTGCGAAGGAGTTGTCCATCGTGGGTGGCGGTCATTCCAGGTCAAGGGCTTCGTTGTCGGAGCCTTGTGAGCTTGATCTTCTTCCAACGGTGTGGCATGCAGAGTCTGTACAGAGAACAGCAGTGGATTGCTTCTCGGTGGAGTCGCATCAGCTCAACCTGTTGGACAAAGACCGTCCTCTTCGTCCGCAGGGTAAGAAGCGTCCCTCTTGTTCAAATTTGAAAATCAAACGTTCGAGGCTGCAGACGTGGCGTAAGTTGGGTTCCGGGTTTTTTTGGCTTTGGGCCGGGCCCTGAGGAATCTTCTGGACCGTTTCGCCGGGTCGGGGCTAAGTCGTAAATCTTCTGGCTTCCGCATGGGTCGTCTCATGTCGAAAGCTAAAGTCTTCCGTCCGTCAAGTTCGCCTCCGGAGACGACGTCGAAGGTGTCATCTGGGCTGATTCTGGTTCGACCTCCTCCTGGGGGTTTGGAGGTTGCTGCGTCGTTAGCCACAGAGGGCGTAGGTCCGGCGATCTCGGTTTCTGTTGGGGGTTCCATTAGGTCGGAGCCCTCGTCGTCGGCAGTTACAGGGACGACGTCGTTTATGCCTTCCATCGGGGGTGAGTCGAGCAACGTCCATATGGTGCTTTCAAGCCAGACTCTAGCCTCTAAAGAATCTTCTGAGGGTATGGGTATGGAATCATCGGGTTATTTGGGGTTCTGTCATCCTCCTCTGCCGGCATCGGAGTTGTTGCTTCCGGTGGCTCCGGCAGCTTCTTTGGGTTCTGTCTCCTTGTTGGTCGGTTCTGAGTTGAACTCTTCTCCGGTGTCCTCCTCCTCTCTAGTCCCTGTGGTTCCTTCTGTTCAAGCCCACACAACTTCTTCTTTACATGTCTCTGCAGATCTAGTAGAAGAGAAGAAGTCTGCTGAAGATCCTCGTCGGATTTCAGAGTTATCCATTGATTCGAATTTGGGAGAGAAAGTCCGAGATGCAGTCTATTCGTGGATGGAGGAGGTATCAAAGCTTCAAGAGAAGAAGGATCAGCCTATTGTTTGCGATCAGAATTGGGAGAAGGATTGTTGGAGTATCGAGGCAGAGCTCTGGGGGAAGATCTCCGAGGTGTATCTGTTGGTGACTAAAGAACAGAGAAAGAAGCATCGGGAGATTTGGGGTGAGATGATTGAGAACAAGAAACGCGAGAGTAAGAGGGAGCTTCGGAATCTACAAAGTTCCATAAATTACGGAGACATCAATGCTTCTTCGAGGTGTAGGAGAGACAAGGCCAATAGGTCGTAGGGTTGGTTGCTTTGAGGGTTTTTTTGTGGGTTATTCTCAGGTTTTCTTGGTGTTTTGGGTGTTGTTTGGTTTCTTTTGCGGGTAGTATTTTAGTTGGTTCTTTGTTTTCTAGGTTTTGACTTGGGGGCTGTTTCCTGGTTTTTTTTTTCGGGTTAGCTGTGGTTCTCCTGTGTATACTTCCTGTGTACGTAGGGGCGCCTTACGCTTTCTTTTCAATGAAATCTACTTACTTATCAAAAAAAGATATCTGGAAAATACTATTCTTCAGGAAGAGATCAGTTGGAGACAAAAGTCTAGGGTTCTTTGGCTTAAAGAGGGTGATAAATGCACTAAATTTTTTCATTAGGTAGCCAACTCGAATAGGACGTTCAATGCCATCGAGTCTCTCTCTGTCAACGGCTTTGTTTCTTCTGATCAGCCGGTTATTAGGGATTATGCTGCTCAATTCTACGAGACCTTATTTGTTGAACCGTATAGTTGACGGCCGAGGTTGGATGCCCTTGCTTTCGACTCTCTAGATGTGGTGGAGGCCTCTTCGTTAGAGCTTCCTTTTGAGGAGAGGGAGGTTTTAAAGGTGGTTTAAGGCATGAACAGAGATAAGGCTCCAGGTCCTGATGAGTTCTCTATTGCATTCTTCCAAGACTGTTGGGATGTGATCAAGGTTGATATCATGGGGGTTTTCCAAGACTTTCATGCTCATAGCAAGTTTGTCAAAAGCCTTAATGTCACTTTTATTACTCTAATTCCGAATAAGTCTGGGGCTTTGGATCTTAAAGATTTTCGGCCTACTAGTCTCGTAAGTGGAGTTTACAAGATCATTGCTAAAGTTCTCGGGAATAGATTGAGAAGGGTTGTGGTGAAGATTGTATTTAAACCTTAGAATGCTGTTGTGAAAGGTAGGCAAATCCTTGATTCAGTTCTTATAGCAAATGAGTGTTTGGATAGTCGTCTCAATTCCGATAAACCAGGGTTACTCTGCAAGTTGGATATTGAGAAGGCTTATGATCATGTTAACTGGGATTTCTTATTGTATATGTTGAGAAGATGTGGTTTTGGGGAGAAATTGTGTTCTTGGAAAGCGCATTACATTTCATCGGTGCGCTTCTTTGTCTTGGTGAATGGCACTCTGTCTAGTTTCTTTAATAGCTCTCGCAGGCTAAGACAAGGTGATCTTCTATCTCCTCTTCTATTTGTCATTGTTATGGAGGCTCTTAAGTAAGTTGTTCACTGCTACTGTCCATAGAGGTCTTCTTTTAGGCTTCTCAGTGGGTGTAAATGCTCTGAGGTGGTTAACATTTCTCATATGTTGTTTGCAGACGATATTTTGGTTTTTTGTGGGCTAATCTTGACCATCTTCGCTATCTTCGTGTGTTGTTCTTGTGCTTTGAAGCTGTCTCAGGTTTGAAGATTAACTTGGCTAAGTCTGTTTTGGTTCCTATAGGTTGTGTGGATAATGTGGATGGTTTGGCTGGCATCTTGGGCTGTGGGGTTTCCTCGTTACCTTTAAAGTACCTTGGTTATCCGTTGGGGGCCTCTTTTAAGGCCAAGTCTATTTGGGATGGTGTTGTTGGAAAGATTGAGAGGCGGTTGGCTAGTTGGAAGCGGATGTATCTGTCCAAGGGTGGTAGGGTTGCCCTTGTAAAGAGCATTCTTTCCAATCTTCCTTCGTACTTCTTGTCTCTCTTCCCTATTCCTGCTACTGTGGCAAATCGTATTGAGAAGTTCCATCAAGATTTCTTATAGGGAGGTTTAGGTGAAGAGTTCAAATATCACTTGGTTAGTTGGTCCAAGGTTTGCTCCCCTATTTCTGAAGGAGGCTTGGACATTCGGAACTTGAGGATCTTCAACATGGCTCTATTAGGGAAGTGGCTGTAGTGTTATGTGCATGAGAGAGAAGCTTGGTGGAAATTTATTGTGGATGCTAAGTACAGTGGTGCGTGGACGGGTGGTGCTCCTTAGATCCTCCTGGGTCTCGTGGAGTGGGGCTTTGGAAGTATATAAGTAAGGGGTGGAGTTTGTTTTGTAGTCATACCAGCTTTATTTTTGGTCATGGGTCCAGGATTAGATTTTGGCATGATGTGTGGTGTGGAGAGATGACCCTCAAGAAAGCTTTCTCGGATTTATATGACATTGCTCGTAATAAGGATGCGCTTGTTGCAGCTCACATGGTTTCAGAGAGTGGCTCCCTTCAGGGGGACGTCAGCTTTATTCAAACGGCCCACGACTGGGAGGTAGACGTCTTGGCTTCCTTCTTCACCTTGTTGTATTCCATTAGAGTGAGAAGTGAAGGGGACGCCAAGCTTTGGCGGACTCTTTCTAATGAAGGGAAGTTTGTGGTTAGTTCTTTCTTTAAGGTCCTTGCATGCAAAGAGGAAGATCCTTTTCCCTAGAGAAGTATTTGGCGGACTAAGGTTCTGATGAGAATCAACAAGCACCATTAAAGGATCCATTGCATGTTTTAGTTGGGCCTATTACTAGAGCAAGATCCAAGAAGATCAAATAAGCACTTAATGGGCTGATTCAAGAGATTTGGGGTGATTTTAAAACGGAGCATTCCAAACTTGGCCCAAAAGAAGATGAAGGCGTAATAAATTTAATCCAAGCTATTGATGGACATAATTTCCATAGCAATGGCGTGGATTAATGACTGATTATGGCTTGAGTGGGCGTGGAATTAGAAGGAGAAAGTGGCTGATTACTTTCTGTTTCAGACCAATTAATTGGCTGATTGACTTTCAAATTCCATACTATTATTTGGCTGATTGACTTGTTAATTCCATATCGATTAATTGGCTGATTGACTTGCCTATTCTTAGTGTTAATTCTAGGCTCTTATGTTGTTATGGACCCGGGTCTGTGATCGGGTGACTGGTTTGGCTAGAGGTAAAGCCGCAGGGTCTACCTTCCTGAGCTTACCTATGGTGAAAGGTGGGGTAGGGATAAGGAGGTATTCGAGGTACCTCTGCCTCCTAACAACTTCTGGAGTTGTGTTTGATAATTTTCTGCATGCCTTTATTCTTTCAAAACCCCATATAAATAGGGTGAATTACAAATACAGCAGTAATTGCTAGATTTCCAGTTTTAGGGAAAGTATAATTCCCTTTATTTGCTTCCTACAAATCAGCTACTAATTGGGAAATATAATCCCTTATTCTTAGGCTACATTGGGGGAAACACAACCCCTTATTCTTAGGAATTTCCTACCAAAAGTCGTGCTCCTCCAGCACAGACTTTTCTCCCCAACCTTCCATATTTGCCTCAGCCGCCACTGTGATTAGCATTAGGGTTTGCTAGGGTTTTGTTACGCCTAACATAGGTGCGTAACACTCCTCCCCCCTTAAAATGGCCCTTGTCCTCAAGGGTAAAATTAGGAAAACGAAGCTTGAAGTCTGAAAGGGATTCCCACGTGGCGTCAGCTGGTGAAAGCTCCTTCCAGTGCACGAGTACTTCCTTATTTCCTTGTTGGAGTCGTTGGTCAAGGATGGCTTGGGGAGTCAACCTGTTATCTTCGGAAAGAAGGGGAAGATCATCATGAACCGGAATGCCAACTCCTACCCATTTCTTGAGAACGGAAACATGAAAGGCATCATGAATTTTGGCTTTGGGGGGTAGAGCCAATCGGTATGCCACCGGGCTGATTTTCTTGACAATTCGGTAGGGACCGTAGAACTTGGGAGCTAGTTTCTGGTTGTGTCGCTTCTGGATAGACTGTTGCCTGTACCCTTGTAGCTTCAAGTAAACCCACTCACCCTCAGAAAACGACTGCTCCACATGACCTTTATCATACACTTGCTTCATTCGGTTCTGGGCGTCCAATAAATGCTGCCGCACTTCTCGCAGAATTTCGTCTCTGGCCCTCAAGGTATCTTCAACTGCAGCTGACTTTGTTGTTCCAGGGACGTAAGGCAGCAGAGAGGGTGGAGGGCGACCATATACAATCTCGAAGGGAGTCCGCTTGGTGGCCGAATGGTACCCCGTGTTATAACAATACTCCACCCACGGCAGCCACTTAGCCCATTGTTTCGGTGAGGAGCTGGTGAAGCACCGCAAGTACATCTCAATGGTGCGGTTTACCACTTCAGTTTGGCCGTCCGTTTGGGGATGATATGCGGAGCTGAAATTAAACTTAGTCCCATGGAGGCGGAAAAGCTCGCGCCAAAAAATTCCAGTAAAGACGGGATCCCTGTCGCACACAATAGATGAGGGAATTCCATGTAACCTGAAAATTACCTCAAAGAATGTTTGTGCCACCTGTGCCGCTGTATAAGGATGCTTGAGGGGTGTAAAGTGCCCATATTTTGAGAGGCGATCCACAACCACAAAGATGGTGGTTCGGCCATAGGAAGAGGGCAACCCATCGATAAAATCCATGGATATGTCCGACCAAACGTGCTCGGGAATGGGCAGGGGCTGCAGCAATCCAGTGGGCTTGGTGTTGGCAGCTTTGTGGCGTTGGCAGATATCGCAATTTTTTATAAAATTGCGGAGTTGTTGCTTCATTTGGGACCAATAAAAAACTGACCTGATACGTTTGAGGCCTTTGTGATACCCCTCGTGAGTACTGTTGTGAAATTCTGCGATGATGGCTGCTGCAATGGGGGATGCCGACTTAAGGTAAATCCGATTCTTGAAGTAAATGAGTCCTGCCTGCACCCGCCACGGGCCCTTGATGTTTTGCTGCTGGATTTTCTCGGACAGAGTTATAAGATCAGGTTCGTGCTGGACTTCTTGCTGGATGGGTTCGATCCAGCTAGGGACTGGTGCGGACATGGCCAAAAGAGCTCCTTCTTGCTGTCGAGAGAGAGCATCAGCCGCACGGTTGTCATAGCCCCTTTTGTATTCTATGACGAAGTCATACCCCATAAGTTTAATTAGCCACCTCTGCTGCGCCTCTGTGGCTATTGTCTGGTCCCATAAAAACTTCAAACTGCGGTGGTCAGTCCGCACTACAAACCTGTGGCCTAGGAGGTACGGGCGCCATTTTTGGACAGCGGTGACCAATGCGAGCATCTCCTTTTCATAGGTGGAAAGGACCAGGTTACGCCCATGGAGAGCTTGGCTGAAGTATGCGATGGGACGTCGGGCTTGCATCAAAACTGCCCCAATGCCGCAGCCGGATGCGTCACACTCGATTATGAATTGCTGGGAAAAATCTGGCAGGGCTAATACAGGGGCTTTGGTCATTGATTCCTTAAGCCTTGAGAAGGACTCTTCAGCCTCTTCGTTCCACCCAAACGCATCTTTTTTTAGGAGTTGCGTCAAGGGCCTAGCGATAATGCCGTAGTGCTGGACGAATTTGCGGTAGTAGCCGGTGAGGCCGAGAAAACCCCAAAGTGCCTTGAGATTCTGAGGTTTCGGCCATACCAGCATTGCCTGGACTTTTTCCGGGTCCACTGCCACCCCATTTCTGTCAATAATATGGCCCAAATATTTTACCCTTTGCTGCCCGAAGCTGGACTTGTCCTTTCGAACATATAGGCGGTTAATCTTCAGGATCTCCAAAACCTCATTGAGGTGCTGCAAGTGTTCATCCCAAGATCGACTATAAATTAGTATGTCATCGAAAAAGACAAGAACGAACTTACGCAAAATGCTGCCAAAGATGTCGTTCATCAGGGATTGGAAAGTCGAGGGGGCATTCGTGAGGCCAAATGTCATGACCAGAAATTCGAAGTGCCCATGGTGTGTACGGAAAGCTGTTTTTTCTATATCTTGCTCCCGCATCCGAATTTGATGGTATCCGGAACGAAGGTCAAGCTTAGAAAAATACTGGGCTCCTTGTAATTCATCCAGCAGCTCGTCGATCACAGGAATGGGGAACTTGTCCTTGATAGTAATCCGGTTGAGGGCTCGATAATCCACACATAATCGCCACGAGCCGTCTTGTTTCTTGACCAGCAAGACCGGGGATGAATAACGGCTGGTGCTTGTTCGGATAACTCCTGTATTCAACAACCCAACAATAATTTTTTCTATCTCATTCTTTTGGTAATGGGGGTACCTATATGGTCGCACATTCACCGGAGAAGAGCCCTGGATCAGAGGAAGTTTATGGTCATGACGGCGCATTGGTGGAAGGCCTTGTGGTTCTTCAAATAAGTCCCAGAATGTCTCCAAAAGCTGCTGCAATTCTGGGTCACCTATGCTCGGGCAATGCTGCTCTACTCCCAGTTCAACAGCCAGCAGTTGAAGTAGGATGCCTTCAGAACAGCGACGCAGCTCCTTTTGCATTTTCTGTCCTTCCAACTCTCGGTTAATAGGGGAGTTTATCCCGATCAGCGTCACCTTCCGCCCTTGCCACGTGAAGCTCATGTGCAGGGATGCAAAATCCCACAGGATGGGGCCAAGGGTCTTGAGCCATTGTGCCCCAAGGACCGAGTCATACCCCTGGAGGTCAATGAGAAAAAACTCTAATATGAATAAGGTACCTTCTAGCAAAACTGGTACCGCCGAGCATTTGCCTCTACTGGAGAGTCTCTCCCCATTTGCAACCACCACTTCAAATGCCGTGTGTTTGTCCGGTAACAGGCCCAACCTTTCCGCCAATTTGGTATTGAGAAAATTGTGTGTGCTTCCAGAATCAGCCAACAAAATCACCCGTGCCTCCTGAATGGTTCCAGAAATGCGCATCGTTTGGGGGGTTGGTACCCCGGAGATGGCGTGAAGGGAAATTTCAGGAATCTCGAACTCCTCCTCTTCCTCCGCTTCTCCTTCTCCTGCTGGGCTGGGATGCTCTGCTTCCTCTTCATAAACGCCCTCAATTAGAAAGAGCTTTTTGCACCTATGCCCAGGTGAGAACTTATCGTCGCAGTTGAAGCATAGGCCCCTATCCCTTCGATCCTTCAATTCTGCTAGGTTTAGCCTTCCAACCACCGGGGCTCGGCTTCTCACCAGATTTGAGGATGGTAATGGAGGGGTGTTGGGCGGACCAGCGGTCCTTCGAGCCTCGAAAAAACTCGGGCTTCTCCGTTGTGACAGTAGCCGCCCCTCATATAACCTGGCGAGTCCTACTGCTGAGGTGAGAGTAGTGGGTCGGGAGGCCTGGACTTCCGGTCTGATGTTCTCCTTGAGGCCGCTGATGAACCCACCGATTTGTTGCGCTACCGAGAGCCTTCCAGCCCTGCTCAGCAACCGTTCGTATTGCCCCTGGTATTCCCGCACCGTCCCAGTTTGCCGCAGCTTCGTTAGGTCCCCAAAAAAATCATCAAACTGCGTTGGGCCATACCTGACATGAAGACCATCCTTCAATTGTTCCCATGATGCCCCTTCCTCCGTTTCTTTAAAGAGCTGGTACCACAATTGTGCCTCGCCCTCCAGATGATAGGCTGCCAGCATCACTTTGTCCTCTTCCGCAGTGTTCTGGAATTCAAAGAATTGCTCCGCTCGACACACCCAACTGGTTGGGTCTTCGGTGCCATCGTACTTAGGAAAATTCAACTTGGCCACCTTCGGAAAGGAGCTGCCAGACTCAGTTCGGGAGACTGTCTTGCCTAATCGTGAACCGGATGAACTTGCAGATTTGTTGGTCTCCTCCGCTTGAGTTTTCCGGAACTGATCGACGATGACGGCCAGCATCTCCTCCATTTGCTTCTTGATTCGTTCTTCCATCGATCCCATCTGCTTCTCCAAGTTTTCAATTCGTTGCTCCGTCATGCTGGAACTTGGCTCTGATACCAAGCTGTTATGGACCCGGGTCTGTGATCGGGTGACTGGTTTGGCTAGAGGTAAAGCCACAGGGTCTACCTTCCTGAGCTTACCTATGGTGAAAGGTGGGGTAGGGATAAGGAGGTATTCGAGGTACCTCTGCCTCCTAACAACTTCTGGAGTTGTGTTTGATAATTTTCTGCATGCCTTTATTCTTTCAAAACCCCATATAAATAGGGTGAATTACAAATACAGTAGTAATTGCTAGATTTCCAGTTTTAGGGAAAGTATAATTCCCTTTATTTGCTTCCTACAAATCAGCTACTAATTGGGAAATATAATCCCTTATTCTTAGGCTACATTGGGGGAAACACAACCCCTTATTCTTAGGAATTTCCTACCAAAAGTCGTGCTCCTCCAGCACAGACTTTTCTCCCCAACCTTCCATATTTGCCTCAGCCGCCACTGTGATTAGCATTAGGGTTTGCTAGGGTTTTGTTACGCCTAACATAGGTGCGTAACATATGTTTTTAGTTCTTCTTCTTTTCTTTTTTTATCTATTTTCTTATTTTCGAAATACGTTAGTTTCCTTTTCCTTATAGTGGGCATGTAGGGCTGAAAATGTTATAAATAGCCTGAACTCATTGTCATAAAGTATCTTTGAATGGAAATAAAAGAAAACGTGAGGTTTGTTTCCTATATTGGTTCTTCAAAGAACTTGTGAACTTATCAAGGATTCTTCCTTGTGGCGTTCAAATTTTATACATTCGGTTCGTAATTCAATTATAAACGTTGGGTTGGGGTTTTCTATCAAAAATCTGAATTTTAGCTTTCTTGGGGCAAACATTACAACATTGTTTGTTAGGTCTCAAAGCGTGTCGGTGGCGCTAGGGAAGATTCTTACCTTGAATAATCTTAGAAAAAGGCATGTCATTGTGATTGATAGGTGTTGTATGTGCAAAATAAATGGGGAGACTATGGACCACCTTCTTCTCCATTGTGAGGTTGCTCGTGTCTTATGGAATGCCATCTTTAGCCACTTCAGTTTGTCTTGGGTTATGCCTCTTCGGGTGGTAGATTTATTCGCTTGCTGGTGGACGGGTGGGCACTCTTGAAGTGCTGTTTTGTGGGAGACGGTTCCTTCTTGCCTTTTGTGGTGCTTGTTGAGAGAACGAAATGATAGAAACTTTGAGGACAAAAAAAGGACGTTTGAGGAGCTCAGAAATTTTTATTTTTATTTTTTGTTCACTTGGACTGCTGATCTGCTGCGTTCCTAGCTCCCTTAGTGATTAGCTTTTATGATTTTCTTGTTCTTTTCTTCTCCGTCTTAGACACTCCTCTTGTATACTCCCTGTGTACTTGATTGTACTTTGCATTTTTTTGATAATATTTCGCTTATCAAAAAAATAAAATTATATATATATATATATTTCCCTTAATTAATTGTTTTTGGTACTTAGAAAGTTTTTCATGCACACAGATTCAGTGGTTCTAGCAGGATAAATCATTCTAATTCTATTGACTGGACTCTTTGTTCTTCCACACAAATGGATCCTGTAACTTCTGATGTTATTGCTCCTTCATCTTGGACGATATTTGGTTGTCAAAATGGTAAGAATAGAATTTACATTATGCTGTTGTAGTCAGCTGAAGTTGCATGTTTAATTCATAGGTATTTATGCAGGTCTGCGGCTATTTAAAGAAGCTAAAGATAGGGATTACCATGTGAAGGTTGGTGGATTTTCCATTCAGCGCTTATTAGATACAAAATACATTTCGTTGTTAACATTTTTCTTTCTGCAGCAGTGGGATGATCATCCTGCTATAATGGCTGTGGGTGTGGTGGATGGAACTTCAGAAGCCAGACACTTATGTCTCTTGGTCCCTCAAGACCTGAGTAAGTAAACATCCCATGTCTTCTTATATTGCAGCCTCATATCTGTTTACAATTCATGTTTGCTCAAAACTTATAAAGCCCACAACCTAGGCATACCTTGGCAATGTGGGACTCTTAACAATATGCACTGTCCCATTCAATCGCATATACATAATGATACATCTAGTGAAAATCCATATTAAAACATGTTATACATCATTATCATGAAATTCATGCTCATATGCTGGGAACCTTTGCCCAGAGTTGTTCGTTCATTGTGTAACATACTTGGGAAACCTTTGCCCAGATGGTTTTCGTAACATTCCTAGGAAACCTTTGCCCAATGGGTTTTCATATCGTTTCATTTTCATGTGTAACATACTCATGAGGAATTTGCTCGTACAATCGTGAGAGTAACCTTTATTACAACTGCGGAACCAGCAATCTTACCATGATAGTGTTCGTAGTATGTTTCATTTCATGTTTATGCATCATGCTTTGTGCCATAAAATCGTTATGTTCATATTTTCGTGTTCATACATTTTTCAACATCATATTCCTTTAACACTATTTGCAAACATGTCATAAATTCATAGAAATCATCAAAAGTATCATATAAACACATATTTTCACAACATATCATCGGCTCGACTTAAAGAACCATAGTCTGTTCTTTGAAAACATTTAGAATTTTTAAAGCATTAAAACATTGTATCGTCCACAATAAGCAATATACTTACAATAATCCGCTTAACCCAAGCTTGTGAAGGATTCCCTCACGCAAGCCTTGCAATGTACCACTGCATTTCACATTACCATTACACATTAGGACCTAACCCTATACACTTTCTCACTCTAAACACCCCCATAGGTGCATAAGTATCACAAGTGCCCACACCCATGGCAACCCATAAAATTCTAGGGTTCCATTTGACATAATATTAACTAATAACAGCAACCCAAAGAAAAATTCTAGTTTTAGACACCAAAAACTCAAATCTCAATACTTAGAGAAAATCTAGGTTTTAGTTCATACCTTGAACAATCGAAGTTTTGGCTCAAGAAACTTCAACATAGCTTAAAACCTCCAAATAGACAATGATCCCTAAAGAAATACAAGGATTAAGCATTACATTTAGCAATGTAGCTCAGATTGAGGAAAAACTAGGATTTATGACTTTACCTTGAAACGATCGGTCAAAACGGAGTAGGATAAAGCAGAACAGACGCTTCTTGCAAGAGTTTGGATTTTGGAAGACTTTCTACTATTCATCACAACTGATAGTTCAAACGGAAGACTTCTCGTTCGGATGCCAGTCTAAAAATCAGACTTTCATTAAAACTTTTTAAGTGTTTTGCTTGGTTATTAATTCCACTACCATACTTACTTAATTCAGTGCTTTAATTACTTCTTGGGTGTTACAATGCCTACTAGCAAAGACCATCAGAGAGAGCTCATCAGCTCACACTATATTGGCAGATTATATAAATTAGACATTATAATGTCAATCCTTGGACTTAATTGAGTAATGCTACGTACTACATTCTCATACTACCCTCATTCCACTAGACTGGTGTGGCAATGTCCATCAACCATTGGATCAGCTCTTGTTAAAAAAGAATAAAAATATAAAAATCCAAGGGCTGGTGGACGCTACCACATCAACCCAGTAGGATAAGAGTATAGTATTTAGAATTACTCGACTTAAATTGGGTCCATTAAATCCCAAAATCTGGAACATTGTTTTATCCCTGATAATTCTTAATGCATTAACTTTGTGTGGTTCATTTATTTTGGCAAACCAGCATACATAATTGAAGGTAAATATGTCTAAACTTTGGCTGTCAGGTGCCTTTGCAGACGTCATTTGGGATGGTTTTCCACTATTATGCGGTTAATTAATATTATTTAGTTCTGCAGATATTCTTTTATTCGACATATCATATGTCAGGCTTGTTCTTTACTAAACTTTAACTTTGCAAATTTACTTGCAGATGGGACTTCTGCTTCTACAAGGGCAGTTTGGTTGAGCACCTTGATGGTCATACTGATATTATCCAGAAGCAGTTATATAGCGATTGGTTACCATGGTTAGATCATGATCTTTGATGTTAATGAGATATGTTTCATGGAAAGTTTAATTCATCAAAAAATGTTTCATGGAAAGTTTAAGAGTCTGGTATCTTTTCTTTTTGGTGGTAGTTTCTGTTATTGACATATCATACTATGCAGGGGAATGAAACGAAGAGATCTATTATTACGACGTTATTGGAGAAGGGAGGATGATGGAACATATGGTAGTGATGTTTTGGAGGACATATGTAAATACGGTGATATCAACTGATCTAGTTGAATCAGAAGAATAATCTTCCTTTGGTTTTTCCTGTAACAGTTATTCTCTACCATTCCGTGTTTCACAAGAAGTGTCCACCTCAGAAAGGCTACATCCGCGCCTGCCTTAAAAGTAATGTATGCTTAAATATTAGTCATAACAAAATTCCTAGACCGCAGGATATTATTGTGATTTAGTTATCATCATCATCATCATCGTACAATTCCTATAATTTTGGTGTACTTTTTCACCCCTTTTCTCCTTCTAATAAGATTGAATTACTTATTAAAAAAAAAATTCGTATAATTTTGCGGCATGTATTATGAGTTTTAGATTGTACCTTTACCATTGCTTTACTCATGTCTTCACCCTTGGCCCAATTATGCAACTCATGAGTAACTATAGCGGGTTCAGAAAAAAAATAAAAATTTGCACTTTTGGATCTGGTAGTCATTATGAGGTCCTAATCTTCACTTCTGTGATTGCATTGTTCAAAAGTTACCAATGGAAAGAATTGGGGGGATGACAGTTTGCATCCTCTTACAGGTGGAGGATATGTTATATCGCCTGTGAACCGAGGGAAACAGTCAGTTGTCAAGCACATGCTTGCTATTGATTGGAAATTTTGGAAATCTTATCTACAACCTTCTTCGGCTCGATCTATAACCATCCATATGCTTGGGAGAGTTGCTGGTAGCTTGCAGCTAGATGGAACTTCTTATGTGTGTTTTATATCTATGATTATTTCATATAATATGATATTCTTGATACTTTTCCTTTTATATGCAGCATTACGAGAGATGTTTAGAGCAAAACTAGGAAATTATACTTCTCCTGATTTCTCATCTGGAGAGTTGATAAGAAACATTAGGTTGAATCAGACAGAAGGCGCTAGCACAGTTGATTTTCGAATATTGACAGGGGATGGGAGGACCAAGGAAAATATCACTAAAGAAATGGAGAAAACACCTTCAGAACATGGAAGCCTTGTTAGCTTGACTGATGCTGCTGATGAATTTTTTGATGTTCCAGAACCATCATATTATGATCAATCTGAAAATAGCCTGAATCCCGATTTTGGTTCGGATATGTACTCTCAGGTACAATATGATTTTTGGTATTCATTGCTAACTAAATTTCTGCTTTAAGACATGATGTTAAAATTTGTATGCATTGGTGTTTTGGCTTTCTCACTTTGCTCCTATGAAATTTGGATCACAGGATATATGTCAACCGAAATTATCAACTGCTACTGGTTTTGTGAAGAGATTGCATGATCTTGCAGGTGATTCAATGTTTGACGATCATTGTACTATTTAACAAATGAGTTGATTGCATATTGTTTCTTCTTCCCTCAAGTAGTTCTGGGTTTTTTTCCTTGTATGATTTGATGATGGCTGGAGATGACTTACTGCAGTTCAGAAGAAGGGCTATATGGACTTGCAAGAGATGGTAAGAGAAGACTGTATAACATGCTGCGTTGGAACAACTCTTCCCAAAGATCCAACTTGTACATTAGCTTGCAGTTGGACAGCAGCAGATCCTAGCACTTTCCTAATTCGTGGAGAGAATTATCTGGAAGACCATAAGAAGGTAACCATAACAAAATTTAGTAACGATGAACCTAAACTAAATCTCTAGGAAACTTTTGATTATATGTTTGCTAAGATGTTCATCATGCTTACCGATTAAAGAGGCGACGAATTGGCTTGCAATCATGCAGGAATTGCATCATTCTGGAATGCTAATTTGCATGTCTTTGGTGATGAAAACTAATTTATGTTTATGGATTGTTAGAATTTCTTCCATTTGCTTTTTGTGTAGCATGTTTTAAGTACCAACCATTCGTATGATTTCTTCTCTGCTTGTCCCAGCAAAGATATGTTAAGTTAATAGTTCTCAGAATCATTAATAGTGACAGCTAGACCATGAATTTTAGTTGCTACACTGCTAGAGTTCTTAATCCTTTGTACTCCACTAAAATAGTTTTGATTTTGTTGCCCTTAAACATCTCCAAAGCTTCAATTCAGGATAGAATTAATGACTCAGTTGGTGATTCTAATTTAATTTTTCTATTTCGTTGTTTACTTTCTAGGTTAAGGCAAACAGCACCCTCATGCAAATGGTTGCTGCAGATTGGCTAAAATCTGACAAGCGAGAAGATGATCTTGGAGGCCGTCCTGGGAGCATTGTTCAGGTTCATACTATTTCTTATTAGTTTAGATTTGATGCCCATCTATCACATGTTAAATTAAATGCATTTGCACGATTATCTTTGTGATAATAATATTTTATAAAGGCTTTGTTGTGCAGAAATATGCAGCACAGGGTGGGCCAGAGTTCTTCTTCATTGTAAACATACAGGTCGATTCAGTCTTTTGTTTGTGCTTATATTATTCTTTTTTCTGTTCTTGTGGATCAACAATAATCAAATTATTTACTGTGACCAGGTCCCAGGCTCAACAAAATATAGCCTAGCTCTATATTATATGATGAATACTCCTGTGGCAGATGCACCCTTGCTAGAGAGTTTCATCAAGGGGGATGATGCACATAGAAATTCGAGGTTTAAACTCATACCATATATATCTAAGGTTAGTATAGTCCCATGGGATTAGAAACTACAGAATCAGTGTATAAGAGGATTAATCTTTTTCCCCATTTTGTTTTGTTGAAGAATTCAGAAAAGCAAGTTTTATGTTTAAGACCACTTAGCCAGTGTGCATTTCTGACTGGTGTTTTTACTCATAATAGTGTATGATATGAAATTAATTTTTATTTTTGATCAATCTCTCCCCCAACCTACCCCCATTTTTCTGGAAAAATATTCCTGCTAAATTGTAATATCTTCTCTTTTTACTTCTAGGCTTTTATGTTTGTGTGATTGCTACATAAATTAGGAACCAAGAGCTATAGGTTAAACTATGTTCTTTTCCTTCTGTGTGCATACAGTTTTATATCTTTGAAGTTTAAATTATTGCTTTATTTGTTGAATCACATAGATCCTCTTAGTTCCCAGATATATCTCCTGGGATCTGGGTTATCAGTACTGTATGTTGCCCATAGCAATTTGGGAGCTGAGATTCTACCATTCTGCTCTCATGCATAAAGTTGTTGTACATGTTCAATGTTCTCAATTTATTTTTTAGTATTTACTTGTCTAAAACTGAATAGCCTCTCGGACCTGCTGTGAAAATTATTATTTTTATATGCCCCAGTATTCTTCTGTTTGTTAGCGTGAAGTGACCTCATTAGCTACTCTATGCCATATGAACCTCATTTATCATCAATGTATAGTGCATGGGTTTTGGGAGTTAACATTTCTTTTCACAGGTTTCATGGATAGTTAAGCAGTGTAGGAAAGAAAGCATGCCTGATTGGTCAAGCCCTTGAAATTAATTATTTCCACGGGGAGAACTATTTGGAGGTAAGTTTTTTAGAATTGTTGTTCCTGTAATTTCTGTGCTTTGTCCTCCTGTAAGAGAGAGAGAGATGGCTATGAACTATCCTTGTATTCCTGCAAGTAGCCCAAACTTTGATCACTTCTGCACTCTTTGGATGGGAGCATCTGTGTCTGTTGTAGATGGACATAGAAAGGGGTTTGGCTTGCGATTTTATAAGTGTCTCAGAGCATTCCTAGTAGCCTCACCAAATTTTACTCACCAAAGTAGCTAAAAACCACTTTTCTCTATTCTGGTGAGCGACTTTTTTAAAATTCTCCCAGCAGCCTCATCATTTTAACTATTCACTATCACTATTCCATTTAAATAATACTTTTTCAGATTTCTTTATTCTATCTCTATTTAATCTTTTTATACAACAAGTTACCATACATCTTCATCTTGAGATTAGATCATTGCTAAGAAATTCACAGAAGTTTTCATTTGCTTCTCAACCAACTTCAAGAAAGAACGAAAGAAAAGATAAATGAAAGAACCACAAAGTTTATGTCAGCGACAAATAAACCTTCATGTCCATGAAATAAGGACATCATCGTGTGAGAGAGATGGGAGATGAGAGAAGAAAATGAGAGAAAAAAAAGAAAAAAGTGTGTTGTGATCATGTGAGAGAGAAAGGAGAAACAAAATTGGTGAGAGAGTTGATGAGTGAATATTACTCATCAAAATTAGTGAGTATTTTCACTCACCAAAACTTTTTGGTTAAAGTGGTGAGGCTGTTAAAAGTGGTTTTTTAGTGTTTTCATCAAATTGGCTCACCAAAATAGCTATTTTGATAAAGCTAATAGGAATGCTCTCACTGCCAATCCACATCTGTTGAGCGTCAATTTTCTTAAAAGCATAAAATATGTGAACAAGATTGTTCCTGCTATTAAGTGAAAGTTCATATTAACTCCTCTGTGCCTTGGTGTGATTTGAGATCTGGTGATAGAACAGAGTAGAGAGGACCATGCCAAAGACAGAGATATCCATTCAACATTTGAACAATAACATTAAACTTGTGCGATGTGGGTTGTCATCTTATAACATATGCTAATTCTGGAAATGACAATCATTTCAGCTTGGGATCGATATTGGGTCATCAACAGTTGCAAGGGGTGTGGTCAGTCTTGTTCTTGGGTATCTTAACAATCTGGTTATTGAGATGGCATTTTTGGTACAGGTAAAACTAAACCAACTTTTTTCTCATAGGCTAAACTATAATTCAGTCCCTTCAAGTCTTTTTTACATTGAATGTGATATTTCTGTTACATCTGTTAATGCGGCTCCATTAAATGTCACGTGGGACTCTGTACGATGACTGAAATGGTGTCCTATTGAAGGTCATTATCTTGTTCATCAATAGGGTAAAGTGTCCATGGCTATGAGATGGACATGGGCACCCAAAAGACAGTTTTTTGAGATTATATTCATTTTTAGCAATCTGATACCCTTGGTTGATGAGGGTGGTGGTAACTGCAGAATGAATGGCTGATTTTTAAGTTCTTTAATTCAACCACTGGATCGATACCCCCAAAAAAAATTCTTATAGTTTCAAAATCAAACCTTTGCACAACAACAATGGCAACAAGCTCACTTTTCCATTTTTGTTTTATTTTCTTCGTGATTGTCCACTACTTTATCCAGTTGTACTTCCTCTCATGCTCCTTGTCTTGCTTTATTTCTTTTTTAATATCTATCGTGTTACTCTTCTTGCATCCTCCTGTCAATATTCTTTTTTACTTGTTTTTATTCTATTCTCGTTTTTCTTATGAATCTTCATCTATTTTCTTCCTGCTTCTGCACTGCCAATATGGTGCCTTTTTATTGGCTGTTTGGTGGTCATGTCAAGCCTCTATGGCCTTTACCAATGGATGCAACAGAAGGACTACATTGAATATAGTATGGAACTATAGTGTTGAAATTGTTCAAATAGAGGAACTAAATTGTAGTTCAGCCTTTTCATTTGTATATACTGCAAGCTCCCTGATTAGGTCTTAGGTTCAGAGCAGTCAACTTGATGATCATATTCTTCATTCTAATGCCTAAATGTCATTTTGTCCTGCACAGGCCAACACATCAGAGGAGCTTCCTGAGTATCTTCTTGGAACCTGCCGTCTAAACCATCTTTGATGCCTCCAAAGCAGTATTACTGAAACCATGATTATCTCCCAATGCGTCCTAAAAACCCACCAAGATGTTGAGGTTAGAGGGTTGAACATGAAACTTAGATATTGGAAATTCAGGATGTTTGTGCTCTGCAAAGTTACCTCCAGCAATCATTCTTTGACTCAAACCAAATTGAAATTAGCAGCAGGTTCTTTTGCTGTAAATATCATTAAAATTGATAAGCAAAGTTTGTAGCTAAGATGGCATTTCTTGTTAGTGCCGATTCTTTGATTAGATTTATGATTGGTGTAGGTAAAAGCATATCGTCTTTTGTTTTGTTCACTTTGGTCTCTTTGCCACTAGCATTAAACTCATTGAAATAAAAAGTGCTGTTCTTTCACAATGCACTTGCAAACTGTTTAGGGAATTATATTCATTGTAATACGGAAAGTATCGAAAAAAAAAAAAAAATTATATACGTATATTTGAAATTAAGAATATGGGCCATGTGAAAAAAAGGATGGTAATTTCAGTTGAGATGTGTTATTTGATGTGTTTCACATGCATGGTCCTATGCCAAATGAATGAAAAAAAAAAAAAAAAGTATGGGATGTAGACATCAAATTTATTGAAAAAGAAAAAAGAAAAAAAAAAGAGATATCAATTATATTGCTCACGGTTGATTTGATATGGTGATTTATCAAACACCTCCTAAAAGATAAGAGTGCAGTAAGATTGATGAGAGAGAGCCCCCTCACCCTCAGACCTCTCCATAAAAAAATTAGGTTGAGTAGCATTTCTGATTTAGGTGATACGACGTGGGAAGGCTCCACTTTGCTTTATCTTTTTTCTTTTTGTTGTGAAGATTAATGAAACAATAAATACTGGAATTTAATTAACAAGAAGCCCGACATTGGACAATGTGCATAAGTGAAAGGGACACTGGTGCCGCACTAGAAGAATAAAAAACAGTCCTCGACACCCACTGTCTGGAAAACACATTTTTCAATGCACCATTTACCATTGCCAAGAAAGCACATCACATGCCCACAAAACGGAAACATTAAGAAATTGTCTAAATGGATTCTTGTGCTGAGCTGACCCAAGTTACAAGTTCCACAATCTTTAGCAAATTGTCAAATCAACTGCCACGATGTCTAAATGGATAAGAATAGCAAAATAAATTATGCTCCAAATTCTCTTCACCATGGATATCTTTAAAATACTACACCTTGATAAATTGAGAGCAGAGGATAGCTATAATCTTTGTTTGAGCTAATAAATTTATGTACTTGTATACTCATATGTCACTCCATCTTATCAGGGGAAAGTGGGAAATAAATTCCTACATCTTTGTCTCACGGGCGCCTCAATGAGGTAGACAATTAAGGTTGGATATAAAAAAAAAAATTCAAATTGAGTTTGAAAATTTTTTTTCAATCTATTCTATAAGACTGTCATATGATCTTTGAGCATGTGTGTAGCGCCCCAAATTTTAAGTAATTAAATAAAATGTCTTAAATTAGAATTTAAGACCGAATAAAATAGACAAGTCTAGAATTGACGTTCAATTCTAGAGGCTCGACGCTCGAACGGCTTAATATTGTTGGAAACAATATTCACATCAGTCAGTTAATAAAATACGTGGCTTTAAGCACGATATATTAATCTCCGAGGAATAATGAGGAATATATAAATATTTATGAAAATAAATATTCCTTGGTCTTATTATTTATAAACTGTAATTTTATAAATGAAGGATAATATTATTATACTCTAATAATATTATGGGACTAATTAATGGACAGATTGAATTAATCAGTGAATTAATTGATGCGATAATATTATCAAATAATATCAATGTGTAATATTTACTGTATGTAATATATATATATATATATGTTTGCAATGTATATATTGATGGTGTTATAATATTATTGAGATAATAATATTACCGATGAAACGAACTAGACACAAAACGGACTTAGATTGTAATTTTAATGAATTATACATAATGGTAAAGACTAATGTAAAAATATCTAAAGAGATTTTTAATAAGAGATATTTTATAAAAACTTAGCTATTAAGTTATGTTAAAAAAATATCGAGTGATATTTTACTAAGATAATGATTACAAGACTTAATCATTAAGAAAAAATAATATCTCCGCTCCTATTTAATATATAACCCGATATACTCATTTTCTTCTTTTTCTCTTTTCTTCTATTCTTCTTTCTTCCTTCATTTTCTCTTCTTTGTTCTTCCTTCTTCTTACCCGAAACAGAGACAGCGAGAGGGAGAGAGTGAGACTGAGATGAGAGATTGAGTGAGAGGGAGATGCGAGAGATTAGAGAGATGAGACCGAGAGACCGAGAGAGGATCCGGTGGATCGGGAGAAAGGGAGAGATGCCGAGAGGGAGCTGAGACCAGTAGCTCGGACCGGTGGACCCGTGAGTCCAGGGAGCTCCGATCCTCCATGATCGGTGGCTGGGTGACGCCGGCGAGACCAGGAAATCCGGAGATGGAGGAGTTCCGACGCACCCGTGGGCTAAAACCCAATCGCAGCCCGCAACCCGCGACCCAAACCCGACGGATCCGGGAGAATCCGAGTGACCTGATCCTTCCGAAGGTACGATCCTCCATGTCCGGCGGTTCCAACGGCGATTTCTGGCGAGCTAGGCGACTTTCCGGCCGATCCACGAAGCCCGAAGCCTCTGACCCGAAAACCCGACCCGTGACCCGTCAGACCCGAGAGGAAGATCCGGTTCTTCCTTTGTGTTTTCCGGTGGTTCCAGTGGCTTTCTCCGGTGGATTTGCTATGAGAAATCCTTGGGGTAATTTCTAACAACCTATGATGATTAATTTTAAGGATTGGTTGGATTATTGTGAAATTAGGGTTTATGATTTTGGGGCTTTTTCAATTGATTGTGTGACGATTTTAGGCGTGTAAGTATTTATTTGGTTGAGACACACTTGAAGGGATATTAATTCCATTAGTTGTTGGATGTATGTATGTTTTATGTGGCCTGTAGGGAGTGGCCGACTGAAATGTATATATATGTGGATATTGTACTATTTGATCAGTACACAATGTTGATGATTTGAGGAATTATTGTAGTTGTGATGTCTGTGGATTTTAGTCAGTGACTGTGTGTTGTTTCGGGAAGCTTAGAGGTTGCTGTGATGCTTAGATAAAAATTAAGTATTTTAGTTGTTGATCTTAGTGAATAAATTGTGATATGGAAATTTAAAGTGTATGTATTTCTGTGTGGTTGGTTGGAATGGGGAAATCATTGTAGTTTTGAGTCCCTGATTGTTGTTGGATCGGCTGAGCCGTGATTATAGGTTAATGTTCAGTTGGATATTTTGGCTAAACCATGCTTTATTATGCGATTCTTTGATTAGGTTTGTGCCCATTGTTGATGGGTAATTAGATTTGGAGGTTTTATTGATTATATGTTGACTGTAAGTTATCAATGATTTTGAAATGGTGAGATGAGTTTTAATTAGATTATGCGTTGCTTTGGTTAAATGGTTTTTGGATTTGTTGATGTAAGTGTGTGATTCTTTATAGCCAGTTTTGGGATATTCTGGAATTAAGGTTGTTTTCAAGGGTGGTAAAATATCATTCCCTAGTTTGATGGTGGAAGACTGAGTAGCTTTGAAAGGGTTGATTTACCGTGGGTTGGTAAATTCTGGTTATTGACTTTTGAGTGTGTAATTCCTACAATTATTGTAATCTTGGCCTACAAGATGTGGGGAGTTTTATTATCCTTTTTAGATTGGTTTTATGGAAAATGATTAAATATTATTTTGATAAGTGAGGCCATGTATTTTGTTTTAGGAATCATTGATTGGTCTATGTTCTAAAATTAGCTATGCGGTTTTATGGTGATTTCTTTAACAGGTATTGTTATTGAGTTATATGGTTTAAATATGAAAACATGTTCATATGTTAAGTTCTCCTTATAATTATGTTCAAACATATTTTATGTTGGTTGTGTGTTATGATTGAAAGCTTTTGAAGTTAACAAAGTCATATCAATATCTTGCTAAAAATATGCATAGGTTTCTTTATGACTAATTGATCTTTGCTTTAGAAATGAAGTTTGGTATTTTGGTTATGTTCCTTTTTATGATAGGAATATAAATTATAGTATTAATGTTTAAAAATTAACATGTTGAATTCCAGTCATAACGATTGCTTCTATGTATGTATGTATGGGACTTTGGAGTTCATGTTTAGGCATGAGTTCCTAGAGGTAATAATATTGACCCCGTATGCACATGTATATGTATTTGTTGCAGATGATGAACCGAGATTGCATAAAAGGGCTGTAAGTATAAATTACTTACTGAGGGTAGTACTGGATTTCAATAGTGTTGTGTTTATGTTTTATTTTAATTGGATGCGCATGACTGATTATTACATACTGTTAATAATCAACCTATTAATATTGGGCGCAACGTCTCCCAAAGGTTCAGGATGGTAAATGTGCCTGAAACCGGAAACCATAATAATCATATTGATTGGGACGGCTTTCAAAGTACTAGAGGAGGGAGGTCTCCGATAGTGCGAAAATAAGTTAATTAAAATGTAATGTAGAGGGGACGGCCTCGAGAAAGACGTTGACCGGGGGGACGGCCCTTATAAGAGTGGAGTGCAATGACTATATTGAACTGTTAAACTTTGCATGAAAACTATCACTACATCATTATGTCATATCTATGTTCCTTAAATAACGCATAAATCATGATGTTGTTGAATGACAGTTAGCTCACTTATGGAACTATGGGATTGTGGCGGTAACCACCTTCTCATAGATGTTTGCGCAGGTTCTGAAGATTATGGATTGGATTAACTGCTAGCTTAAGAGATTTAAAGCTGTGTAGTTAGGATTTTAGTACCTTGTATTCATAGATGTTTGTACCATTTGCCTGTAACATGTTTAGACATTTACTTGTAATTAATAAGTTCCATGTATGCTTTAGTGTCATATGTGACACATGTTTCTTTGTAAATGGTGTAAAGACTTTTAATGTATTTTCTAGAAGATGTCAGTTAAAGCTCTGAATGTATTGTAAGGGAATTGTCCCTGATGTTTGAAAAAAAAAGATATTCGTATTCTCCGCTGCCAGATTTATCATCTCTGAATGGTTAATGACACGTAATTATCCAGATATAATTACTTACGTTTTTTTGTAAAAAGCGGGTCGTTACAGTATGGTATTAGAGCAATTGGCTCTGAGGACTATCGGACTTGACCATAGAAGTCTAAGCGTTAATACAAGAGCTATAGGAAAAATGAACTTTTTATAAACTCCTTAAAAGCCTTTGTGTGAAGTTACGTAGCACGAGAAAATGGTAACTGTCATCTACAGTTAAGATTCCTATGCCTATGTGAATGTCTACATTGTATGATCCCTATGGTTACATGTTTTACTTACTATGCAATTTAGAAAACATGTTGATATGATTTAGTGGAAATGCATGTTAAATAAAGAATGGGCTATGATTGTGCATAGGAATAATATTATTAACCACTGCGTGTAGTTAGGGCTTGTGTAGCATGATTATCTATGCCTCTATGGATAATAAATGATGAATGTTCATATATGCTTACAATCATGAATAAAATATGAATGTATACCTTTTCATACCTTGTGGTCTATTAGAGAACATGTTGATTTGATTAGTATAGAGATGAATAGATATGCCTCCTTGAGATTAACAAACTGAGATGTTTAAAGTACAGAAAGATTTCATCATGATTATGATTTTAGCCGGACGTAAATACGATTCTTGGTTTTGGCATTGGGTGGCAGCGTGCCTATGATAAACAAAAGATTTGAGGTATGGAAGTATAACCGATCTCATGATTAGAATGATTAATGCTTAATATTATTTCGAGGTATAGTCATGAAACAATAATTTCGGAGATATAAATTGCATAATCTTAATGCTTGATACCTTGATAGATTGATGGATATTAAGTTGATAGATTGATTTAGCAACTTATTGATGTGCTTAGAATTGGTAGTTGTTCTATGTCCATGATAAGGATAACCTTGGAATCAAAAGAACATATATTGAGATTTTGAGGTACACCTGATTAACCTTAGAAAGTAAGGAAAGATAAATCTTATGGGTCAATGATTCATGACTAGCTAAGTAATGAGCATCTATAGTATCTTTTGAAGATAGGTATATAAATAGTAGATTGATGGATCATATGAATTGTGAGGATGCATGTACGTATGTCATTAGGATGTGTCATGATTAACAAATATCTGTCATCTTGTATATGATATCTTTTGGAGATAGGTGCATAAATTATAGATTGCTAATTTATCGGAATATATATATTCGATGATCTATAGGGAAGAGAATTGATTAAATAATTTGATGATACTTGGAGATATTGTCTTTTTATGCATTTGATAAACTCTGGAGAAGTTAGAATTTATGGATTGATAAATTGTTGAGGTTTTCTAAAGCTTAAGTGAATTGATATAACTGATTTGATCTGTGATGCACATGTGATGAATCTCTTGGAAACCCTAATTTTGGGGATATGCATTCTAACCATCGGATCTGTAAATTGATCAAATGCATGATTAAATGGGATTGATGTTAAGATTGAATTTGTGGACCTATGAGGATAATAGTAATTATGCAGAAATATGGAAAAGATCATGGTACTATATAAATGTTATTCACTTGCACCATCTTCTATAAGATTGATTAATTGTGATTGAAGAAACAATGGACTCACAAAGAGGACTGCAATGCTTGAGGTATGTACTGATAATCTTTTAAGCGATTTGATTCATATTGTTATGATTTAGAATAATGATGATATATGATACTCAAGGGAATGAATTGACCATTGAAACCTCGAGGTTATGTAAGCAATGGTATTGCCAATTAAAATCTGGAGATAAGAAGTCGTTGACCAAAGTGTTGATCACTGCCGGAAATGATTATATCTTAGAACTTGTATCGAGGTATAGATTGATTCTGTGGCATAAAAATGTTTAGGATTGATCTGTTCTAGATCCTTAGTCTGGATGATAAGTTTCATGATATGAGTGTCATTAATAGATTGTCCTCGACACTAATGTTTGTTTGATTGATTGGTTGAATGATTGGTTGCTTGCCCTTCGTTACAATCAAACAACGGTAACAGAGTGAACGACGCTGATGGAAACATAAGCTTGTCTCAGTATGAGTAATCTTTAATAAGATATGTGATCGAACTGGTGTCAGGTATGACTTCCATTAAATTAAGTGTACGTAATAGTTACGTTACTTTTTAGTAAAATTTGTACTCAACTCTTAAGACTAAGATTTTATCGTCAGGCTTTCATATGAAGAATGTGATAGAAATAGTTAGCTTTGGAAGCCTAAGTTCTTCTGTTTGTTTTGACTTATGCTTCGATTTCAATTATTTGAGAATATGATAGCATTGATATATTGAGGATGAGTTAATAGTGGTTGGTAATACTTTTGAGTTGATGATTAGCCTTGATGATGAATTTATATTGCTTTGGCTACAGAGTTATGATGATTATGATAATTTCTGATCTTAGCCAAATAAATTGATGATCCCATGATATCATTTTAGATAATCTGATATTATGAATTAACAAAGGTCAATTGAGGTTTACTGATAATTTTGAATTGGTTGAATTCGAGGTGCTAAATGATTAAATACTGAATTTATAATGCCAACCATAAATTGAAATTCTAATGGTAGGTTTATATCTTCTATGTAGCTAGTTCTGATATGGGATTAGGAAGATATGATGTAAGGATATTGATAACCTTTTGAATGTTCATCGTTGGAAAACAATGTGTGAAATTAAAATCTATCTTCGAGGTTACTTGGAGAAAAATCAAGTTTACACATTGATTATGTTAAGTTCATTGGAGACACGATGAACAGTTATGAAGAATAGGTTATGGTATACCACTTATATCGATGCCTAGTTGAATTTTAGGAAAGTGAGAAATGCTACGTGATAGACAAAAGAAAGTTGTTCCTAAATCAAGCTGCAGGAACATGGTAAATGAATTGGATATTAAGTGAATGTCTAATTCCTAGTTGAACATATTTGAGGTTAAACCTTGCAATGGAATGCAAGGATAATGTCTAAATTATAAATTGAAGTCTATGGACTAAATTGAAGATAAGATTAAGATACATTATTTTCTTACACCCTTTTTGAGGATAAGTGAAACAAGATCTTTTCAAGTAAGGGATCATTTGTAAGATTTGATTTAAGCTTTACACCATAAATGAAGATATCATGATTTTAGAAGGGTAATTATGATTGTACTTATGGTGTAATGCAAGTTACAATTAGAATAAATTTCTGAGCTATAAGAGATCAATTGAAGTGATTAGAGGAGATAGCTACCTATTTGAACATTGGAGAATTCTATAGACTAAGAATTTACTTGAGAAATTTATGTTAGTTTTCCACTAAGCTGCATTTGAGAATAATTGAGGTAAACCATATCTTGATTTATATTTTGATGCTTAGTGTGATTTCCCCTGATGTGATTTACGTGTTTGAGGTCTAAGGAATTAATGACAACCGCCTACTTGAGGATATGAATGGTTAGACTTAGACTTATGTTAAAGAATTTCCTAATGGAAGGAAACTTCGACCCCTATTGATGACTAAGGACGTACGCTAATCGGAGGCGTTGGACTTTGAATTAGTTCTTTCCCTAGAATTGGGAGCTGGAATTTCAATAACATAAGATGGAATTTCTACAATAAAAGATAAGGTTAAATTCCAGTGTAATACTTGAGATATTTAGAGATACAACGATCTAATCATGTACTGCTAACACGGACAAACAAAGTAGACGAGGTCTATGATAAGAGCAGACCTTTACGTTAAAGCAGAGAAATGGAAACGATGTGGTTGGTGAAAGTTAGATGTTAGCCATATAGGTTATAGTATGGTGTCATGATGTACAGATGGGAGTGTGCATTATTGGCTTATGCTCTTTTGTAGAATATTGCTAAGACTAGAAGTACTGTATAGTTCATGTTTTAGCATCGAGTGTTGCCTTAAAATCTGAATCGCTCGATTTAAAGATCTAAATCTTCCTTTAGTGTAAACATATGCATTGCATAGTTTACGAATTTCGAGGACGAAATTCTTTTAAGGGGGGAGGGATGTAGCGCCCCAAATTTTAAGTAATTAAATAAAATGTCTTAAATTAGAATTTAAGACCGAATAAAATAGACAAGTCTAGAATTGACGTTCAATTCTAGAGGCTCGACGCTCGAACGGCTTAATATTGTTGGAAACAATATTCACATCAGTCAGTTAATAAAATACGTGGCTTTAAGCACGATATATTAATCTCCGAGGAATAATGAGGAATATATAAATATTTATGAAAATAAATATTCCTTGGTCTTATTATTTATAAACTGTAATTTTATAAATGAAGGATAATATTATTATACTCTAATAATATTATGGGACTAATTAATGGACAGATTGAATTAATCAGTGAATTAATTGATGCGATAATATTATCAAATAATATCAATGTGTAATATTTACTATATGTAATATATATATATATATATGTTTGCAATGTATATATTGATGGTGTTATAATATTATTGAGATAATAATATTACCGATGAAACGAACTAGACACAAAACGGACTTAGATTGTAATTTTAATGAATTATACATAATGGTAAAGACTAATGTAAAAATATCTAAAGAGATTTTTAATAAGAGATATTTTATAAAAACTTAGCTATTAAGTTATGTTAAAAAAATATCGAGTGATATTTTACTAAGATAATGATTACAAGACTTAATCATTAAGAAAAAATAATATCTCCGCTCCTATTTAATATATAACCCGATATACTCATTTTCTTCTTTTTCTCTTTTCTTCTATTCTTCTTTCTTCCTTCATTTTCTCTTCTTTGTTCTTCCTTCTTCTTACCCGAAACAGAGACAGCGAGAGGGAGAGAGTGAGACTGAGATGAGAGATTGAGTGAGAGGGAGATGCGAGATGCGAGAGATTAGAGAGATGAGACCGAGAGACCGAGAGAGGATCCGGTGGATCGGGAGAAAGGGAGAGATGCCGAGAGGGAGCTGAGACCAGTAGCTCGGACCGGTGGACCCGTGAGTCCAGGGAGCTCCGATCCTCCATGATCGGTGGCTGGGTGACGCCGGCGAGACCAGGAAATCCGGAGATGGAGGAGTTCCGACGCACCCGTGGGCTAAAACCCAGTCGCAGCCCGCAACCCGCGACCCAAACCCGACGGATCCGGGAGAATCCGAGTGACCCGATCCTTCCGGAGGTACGATCCTCCATGTCCGACGGTTCCAACGGCGATTTCTGGCGAGCTAGGCGACTTTCCGGCCGATCCACGAAGCCCGAAGCCTCTGACCCGAAAACCCGACCCGTGACCCGTCAGACCCTAGAGGAAGATCCGGTTCTTCCTTTGTGTTTTCCGGCGGTTCCAGTGGCTTTCTCCGGTGGATTTGCTATGAGAAATCCTTGGGGTAATTTCTAACAACCTATGATGATTAATTTTAAGGATTGGTTGGATTATTGTGAAATTAGGGTTTATGATTTTGGGGCTTTTTCAATTGATTGTGTGACGATTTTAGGCGTGTAAGTATTTATTTGGTTGAGACACACTTGAAGGGATATTAATTCCATTAGTTGTTGGATGTATGTATGTTTTATGTGGCCTGTAGGGAGTGGCCGACTGAAATGTATATATATGTGGATATTGTACTATTTGATCAGTACACAATGTTGATGATTTGAGGAATTATTGTAGTTGTGATGTCTGTGGATTTTAGTCAGTGACCGTGTGTTGTTTCGGGAAGCTTAGAGGTTGCTGTGATGCTTAGATAAAAATTAAGTATTTTAGTTGTTGATCTTAGTGAATAAATTGTGATATGGAAATTTAAAGTGCATGTATTTCTGTGTGGTTGGTTGGAATGGGGAAATCATTGTAGTTTTGAGTCCCTGATTGTTGTTGGATCGGCTGAGCCGTGATTATATGTTAATGTTCAGTTGGATATTTTGGCTAAACCATGCTTTATTATGCGATTCTTTGATTAGGTTTGTGCCCATTGTTGATGGGTAATTAGATTTGGAGGTTTTATTGATTATATGTTGACTGTAAGTTATCAATGATTTTGAAATGATGAGATGGGTTTTAATTAGATTATGCGTTGCTTTGGTTAAATGGTTTTTGGATTTGTTGATGTAAGTGTGTGATTCTTTATAGCCAGTTTTGGGATATTCTGAAATTAAGGTTGTTTTCAAGGGTGGTAAAATATCATTCCCTAGTTTGATGGTGGAAGACTGAGTAGCTTTGAAAGGGTTGATTTACCGTGGGTTGGTAAATTCTGGTTATTGACTTTTGAGTGTGTAATTCCTACAATTATTGTAATCTTGGCCTACAAGATGTGGAGAGTTTTATTATCCTTTTTAGATTGGTTTTATGGAAAATGATTAAATATTATTTTGATAAGTGAGGCCATGTATTTTGTTTTAGGAATCATTGATTGGTCTATGTTCTAAAATTAGCTATGCGGTTTTATGGTGATTTCTTTAACAGGTATTGTTATTGAGATATATGGTTTAAATATGAAAACATGTTCATATGTTAAGTTCTCCTTATAATTATGTCAAACATATTTTATGTTGGTTGTGTGTTATGATTGAAAGCTTTTGAAGTTAACAAAGTCATATCAATATCTTGCTAAAAATATGCATAGGTTTCTTTATGACTAATTGATCTTTGCTTTAGAAATGAAGTTTGGTATTTTGGTTGTGTTCCTTTTTATGATAGGAATATAAATTATAGTATTAATGTTTAAAAATTAACATGTTGAATTCCAGTCATAACGATTGCTTCTATGTATGTATGTATGGGACTTTGGAGTTCATGTTTAGGCATGAGTTCCTAGAGGTAATAATATTGACCCCGTATGCACATGTATATGTATTTGTTGCAGATGATGAACCTAGACTGCATAAAAGGGTTGTAAGTATAAATTACTTACTGAGGGTAGTACTGGATTTCAATAGTGTTGTGTTTATGTTTTATTTTAATTGGATGCGCATGACTGATTATTGCATACTGTTAATAATCAACCTATTAATATTGGGCGCGACGTCTCCCAAAGGTTCAGGATGGTAAATGTGCCTGAAACCGGAAACCATAATAATCATATTGATTGGGACGGCTTTCAAAGTACTAGAGGAGGGAGGTCTCCGATAGTGCGAAAATAAGTTAATTAAAATGTAATGTAGAGGGGACGGCCTCGAGAAAGACGTTGACCGGGGGACGGCCCTTATAAGAGTGGAGTGCAATGACTATATTGAACTGTTAAACTTTGCATGAAAACTATCACTACATCATTATGTCATATCTATGTTCCTTAAATAACGCATAAATCATGATGTTGTTGAATGACAGTTAGCTCACTTATGGAACTATGGGATTGTGGCGGTAACCACCTTCTCATAGATGTTTGCGCAGGTTCTGAAGATTATGGATTGGATTAACTGCTAGCTTAAGAGATTTAAAGCTGTGTAGTTAGGATTTTAGTACCTTGTATTCATAGATGTTTGTACCATTTGCCTGTAACATGTTTAGACATTTACTTGTAATTAATAAGTTCCATGTATGCTTTAGTGTCATATGTGACACATGTTTCTTTGTAAATGGTGTAAAGACTTTTAATGTATTTTCTAGAAGATGTCAGTTAAAGCTCTGAATGTATTGTAAGGGAATTGTCCCTGATGTTTGAAAAAAAAAAGATATTCGTATTCTCCGCTGCCAGATTTATCATCTCTGAATGGTTAATGACACGTAATTATCCAGATATAATTACTTACGTTTTTTTGTAAAAAGCGGGTCGTTACAATGTGATTCTTACATGCTAATTAAAAAATCATGTGTTTATCACATGATAAAAGATACGTGACAGTTTTCTAGGCTGAGTTAGAGGAAATTTCTCCGACATATTTACTCAAACCCAGTTTAGAGGAAATTTTTGTATCCTAAAAAAGTAATATTAAAAGCTCTTTAAAAAGTAAATTTTCTTTAAAAAAAAATTGAATTAAAATGTCTATCTTCTCCATTTCAAGTGAAATAGAAATCATCCATTTCATGGGAATAGGATACTCTCTATTTCAAGTGTGTTCATGCATGTTAGTATTTTGGCCTTATTCTGTGTTTGGACAAAATTACTTATATGTAATGATGCGGTAAACATGGATTCCACTTTCAGAGTGATGTCAGAAGATTCTGCCTGCGAGTCAGAAGAATTTCAAGTTCCCTGTCAGCCGTCTGGACGATGTGTCATGGGAATAGGATACTCTCTATTTCAAGTGTGTTCATGCATGTTAGTATTTTGGCCTTATTCTGTGTTTGGACAAAATCACTTATGTGTAATGATGCGGTAAACAGGGATTCCACTTTCAGAATGATGTCAGAAGATTCTGTCTGCGAGTCAGAAGAATTTCAAGTTCCCTGTCAGCCGTCCGGACGATGTGTCATCCCGTCCGGACGCCCATCTGTCTACTGTTCCATCCGTCCGGAAGACGTGTCATTCCGTCCAGACATCAGACAAACAAGCATCATCTGTTCGGACGACGTGTTTCTTCCGTCCGGACACCTACATCGTATCGAGAAGCTTCTGTGCCAGCTTGCTTCGTCCGGACGCCTATTAGTTCTCGAACGGTTCACTGATTCTTTCCAAGTTTCAAGAAAGGGAAGATCAATCAACCATCCGGACGATGTGGTATCCCGTCCGGAAGCGTATCTCCGTAAGGCAAGAATCGCAGTTCAAAATGAACCGTCCGGACATCTGACAGCTGTGGTCCGGACGCTGGTGCATCGTATATGGTAACTTCCAATTCGACTTCAACCGTCCGGACGTCTCCCCCTCATGGTCCGGACGCACGCGCATTAGATATGGAAATTGCGTGTTGAAGTTTAGCCGTCCGGACGCTCCTGCCCCATGGTCCAGACGCGCGAAGCCTGTTATGGAAATTACTTGCAGCGGACGTGCGTCCGTCTGGACGATCGAGCCATCCCGTCCGGATGATGTTCTTATACAGGAAAGATTTCTCCGCGAAAATTATGGAAAATCCTATCGCACAGTTGTCCGTTCGGACGGCCATGGTTCACCGTCCGAACGGCTCCCAGGCATATTTTGCCTGACGCCCATTCTGACCCCCAGCCTATAAATAGGGGCCCCTGGGCACTTAGAGCTGCAAGAATTCGGTGTGAATTCCATTAGAGCTCAGAGACATGATATCTCCTATGAAGCCGTTTTTCAAAGTGTGCTGTGCTATAAACCGAAGTCTATCTTAGAAGTCGGCTCTAAGGTAAGGAGTTCCATTGAAGACCCCTTCAAGTAGGTGAAACTGGTTGGGAAGCGTTCGTGTTGGGTTACACGTCAGAGATCAAGGTACGACCACTGCATCGGTACATGTGAGTGTTACTATCTTGTATCTAGCTTTGTCTTCTGAATAGTGGAATTCCTGGGTTTGGCTGCCCAGGAGTGGTTTTTCTCTTAACTGAGTTTCCACTTCGTCAACAAAAATCTCTGTGTCATTTACTTTCCGCTATGCTTTAATTTTTGTTGACACTTGTTGCACACAATTTACTTTTAGAAGTCATTTCAATTTTTCAATTGGTATCAGAGCTTGGTACACTCTGAGAAGATTAAATTTCTTGAGTTTTTTTGACTTCTACTATGTCTATATTGAGTATGGATAAAATTGCTTCTATTTCACATGATATGTATGTTCATAAGACCATGCTCATTAAACCTATCATGTCTCATACTCAATCTACTTGTAAGGGTAATGGGGATAATCAATTTATACCTACTTGTCATCATTGTGGTATTGTTGGTCATATTTGTCCAAACTGTTTCCAAATTAGGTCACAGAAACCTTGGAAGAAAACCCTTATCCCTAGGAAAGATGAACCAGGTTTTAAACAACAAGTTGAAGTATTAAGTGATCAAGTGAAACTCATTAGTGAGAATTTAGCATACCTCACCCCTAATGAGCAAAAATCTGTCCTAGTTAATAAACAAAAAACTTCCAAACAAGTCTGGGTCAAAAAGGAAGATAATATGTGTTTAGTTTCTCATACTGCACTAAAAATTCTTGATACTTGTTTGTGGTATTTGGATAGTAGTTGCTCTAAACACATGACAGGTGATAAGACTTTGCTAAAAGAAGTTCAGATGTGAAAAGGTGGGCGAATCACCTATGGAGATGGGAGTCAATCCAGAGTCATTGGTAAAGGGATCATCGACATTCCAGGCCTCGGAACATCTCAAGAAGCTCTATATGTAGAAGGACTCAAGGCAAATCTCCTCAGCATCAGTCAGTTTTGTGACAATGACTTGGTGGTGCAATTCTCCAAGAAGAAATGCAATATATTTGACAGCAGTGGCAGATGGCTCATGGGAGTAGAAAGAACTGCTGACAACTGTTACGGCATTCCTGGTCTGGCTACAGATCCTTAGATTTTTTGCAACAAAGCAATCATAGATGACAGTGAGCTATGGCACCAGAGGTTAGGGCATCTCAATTTCTCCGATATGTTGAAAATTGCAAGCAAAGATGTTGTTAAAGGCCTGCCCAAAATGGAGAAGACTGGAAAAGGAATCTGTGGTCCCTGTCAACTAGGAAAACAAACTCGAGCAGCCCATAAGAAGACCTCAGGTATTCTAACTTCCAGAAATTTGGAATTACTGCATATGGATCTCATGGGCCCCACTAGAACTGCTAGTCTAGGTGGAAAAAGATATATTCTGGTTATTATTGATGACTTCTCTCGATATACATGGGCTATTCCTATTCGGAAAAAAATCTGATGCCTTTGATACAGCTCAACAATTTTTCAAGAAAATAGTTGAGCTAAATTGCCAGATTGTGAGAATCCGCAGTGACCATGGAAGAGAGTTTGAAAATTCCAAGTTCGAAGAATTCTGCCACTCATACGGAATCAAGCAGGAATTTTCCTCTCCTATCACTCCTCAGCAGAATGAAGTTGTTGAAAGAAAGAACATGGTGATTCAGGAGATGGCTCGTGTGATGATCCACTCAAAAAATCTTGCTCAACACTTCTGGGGAGAAGCTGTAAACACTGCATGTCATATCATCAACAGGGTCTACCTTAGGCCTGAAACAAACAAGGCTCCCTATGAAATTTGGCGAGGTAAGAAACCCATAGTGAAGTATTTTAAAACTTTTGGGAGTAAATGTTATATACTTCGTGACATGGAAAATCTGGGGAAATTTGATACCAAGAGTGATGAAGGCATCTTCTTGGGATATTCTACAAACAGTCGGGCTTACCGGGTCTTCAATAAAAGAATAGAGACTGTGATGGAATCAATAAATGTGATCGTTGATGATGAAGAAGTTCAGAGATCTATCAGCAGGGAAGAAAAACAGATTGATTCAGTTGATTCTTCAGCAGCTCCAACTGATATTATTAAGCCCTCTTCAAAAGAATCTCCAGATGAATCCTTTTCTACCACTTCGGGTTCCACTCCCAGTACTTCCGAAGATGAGGACATTCCTGCTAATCCTCCTAGGCAATCACGAGTGAGGCACAATCATCCTCCTCAGCAGCTTCTTGGGAATTTAGATGAAGGGCGCAGATTGAGAAGCAGAGTCATTTAGCCTGCCAATGAAGTAGCTAATCAAGTCTCCTACAGCTGCTATCTTACTCAGACAGAACCCAAGAAAGTAGATGAAGCCCTACAAGATGAAGGATGGGTATCTGCAATGCATGATGAGCTCCATCAGTTTACCAGAAATGATGTCTGGACCTTGGTTCCCCATCCTGCAGAACAAAATATCATAGGAACCAAGTGGATCTTCAAAAATAAAACTGATGAGCATGGTACTGTGGTTAGAAATAAGGCTCGTCTTGTTGCACAGGGATATACTCAGATAGAGGGAGTAGATTTTGATGAAACGTTTGCCCCAGTCGCCAGGTTAGAATCCATTCGAATTCTTCTTTCTGTTGCCTGTCACCTTGATTTCAAGCTATACCAGATGGATGTAAAGAGTGCATTTTTGAACGGTGTTCTTCAAGAAGAAGTCTATGTAGAACAGCCGAAGGGTTTTCAAGATCCTCATCATCCCCATCATGTGTACAAGCTGAAGAAGGCTCTCTATGAGCTTAAGCAGGCGCCTCGAGCATGGTATGAGCGTCTCACTACTTATCTCTTAAGCAAAGGTTTTGCAAGGGGGCAAGCTGATCGAACCTTGTTCATCAGAAATCAAGGTACTCATAAAATGATTGCTCAAATATATGTTGATGACATCATTTTTGGAGCTACTTTAGACTCTCTTGCACATGAGTTCTCTAAAGAAATGAAGCAGGAGTTTGAAATGAGCATGATTGGTGAGCTGAACTACTCTCTTGGCCTTCAAGTCAAGCAAACTGCTGAGGGCATCTTCATCTCTCAATCTAAGTATGCCAAGGATCTTGTCAAACGGTTTGGATTGGATGGAAAGAGTCGTGCTCGCACCCCCATGAGCACCAGTGTCAAGATTAGCAGTGATCTTGCAGGAAAATCAGTTGACCCATCCCTTTACAGGAGCATGATAGGGAGCCTCCTGTATCTTACAGCCAGCCGACCAGACATTGCCTTCAGTGTAGGAGTTTGTGCTCGCTTTCAAGCCAATCCTAAGGAATCTCACCTCACTGCAGTAAAACGTATCATCAGGTATGTAAATGATACCCTTTCTTATGGCATTTGGTATTCTAGAGAGACAAATCTTGTTGTTGCAAGATACTCTGATGCAGATTGGGCTGGAAATGCTGATGATCGAAAGAGCACCTCAGGATGATGTTTCTATGTGGGGAACAATCTTGTAGCTTGGATCAGCAAGAAACAAGCCTCCATATCTCTCTCCACTGCTGAGGTTGAGTATATTGCTGCGGGTAGCTGTTGTACCCAATTACTGTGGATGAAGACATTGCTAGGGGACTACGGATTCTCTCAAGATACTATGATTATCAATTGTGATAATACTAGTGCTATCAATATTTCCAAGAACCCCGTTTAGCATTCTCGGACCAAACACATCGACATCAGGCATCACTTCTTACGTGATCTTATGGAATCCGAGGTAGTATCACTCTCATTCATCCCCACTGAAAATCAATTGGCTGACATTCTTACCAAACCTCTAGATGGTAGGAGGTTTGAGTCTCTTCGGAAAGCCATTGGTGTTTGTGCCATGTCCTAGACATGATGTTTCCATGTTAGGATGAACTCTTTGTCCTCTGATAGTATGATGTTGTATTAAAAAAAAGGGGGGGGGGGAGTCTTCATAGCAGGTTAAGTCTTTCACAAGGTATGTCAGCTATTTCGTGTATTCTCTCTGTTTCACTAGTTTGTTGAGCATTGATATATTATGCTTACATGCCGGTGAAAACATTAGTCTGACATGTACAAAAGTGTTTCCCGCTCATTATTCTGGTTAATAGTAGCTTGTCTCATGTGATGACCTCGTGCACTTTCCTAGACTCCCCAGAGGTACGCATTCTTTCCTTCTCTGACTCTTTACTCCTAGAATTTTTGGATAAGAGAAGAGGTTTTTGCTTGGATAGCCAAATTGACCACAGGCTAGTTGAACCTAGCACCTATAAATTTTGGCACTCCTTACAATTTGCAGTATCATAAGTTACAAGCAGTAATTCATAAAAAGTTTTGTGCCTTAAAATTTTTTAATCACTGCTTATGTACTTAAATTTACCTTGCCCTCTATGAGCAAGTAAAATTTTTACCTTGTCCTATATGGTACAAGTAAAACAGAATATATGTTGTATCTTCAGGGGAGTGTATCAGATGAGGGTGTCTAGGCCCTAGCAAATTATAAGGTTTGACTTTTGGCTTATCTATCTCTGATTTTCTCTCTTGTCTAGAAAATCTGGTGGTTTCTTGTCATTTTTGAAAAATGCGAATCTTATGGATAAGAGTCTTCACACACACACGCTTTACATGAGTTGAGCAGGCTATCTTCATTATTTTGGCAGGGTAACTTTTGTCTGTGTTATACTTGTCTATCACCTCCATGCTCTCATAATATTGACTTGCTCTATGACTAGTTTTTCATATAGAAATACCTGCGTGTGCTACTTTCCATGTGAAGGCCCTAACTTTGCTGATTTCTCTCTCTTCAGAAGGTTTCGTCAGTTTTTTTTTTTCGTTGTTTGTTCAGTCTTTGTTTTTGATAAACTGTTGAACTTATATTACTCTGTTTCCTGGGTCCTTCTGAGACCGTTAGGGGGAGAAATTTTTACTTCAGTTGGTTGTTTTATTACTCTGTTTACCCTTTGTCCCTTTGTGACAAAAAGGGGGAGTAATTTTTATTTTGGACCGGGAATGTATTTCCAAACCGTTTAAGTGATTTTTGTCCCAGAATGGCCAGATGGGGAGTTTGTTAGTATTTTGGCCTTATTCTGTATTTGGACAAAATCACTTATGTGTAATGATGCGGTAAACAGGGATTCCACTTTCAGAGTGATATCAGAAGATTCTGCCTGTGAGTCAGAAGAATTTCAAGTTCCCTGTCAGCCGTCCGGACGATGTGTCATCCCGTCCGGACGCCCATCTGTCTACTGTTCCATCCGTCCGGACGACGTGTCATTCCGTCCGGACATCAGACAGACAAGCATCATCTGTTCGGACGACGTGTTTCTTCCGTCCGGACACCTACATCGTATCGAGAAGCTTATGTGCCAGCTTGCTCCGTCCGGACGTTTCAGCAGCACGTCCGGACGCCTATCAATTCTCCAACGGTTCACTAATTCTTTCCAAGTTTCAAGAAAGGGAAGATCAATCAACCGTTCGGAGGATGTGGTATCCCGTCCGGACGCGTATCTCCATAAGGCAAGAATCGCAGTTCAAAATGAACCATCCGGACATCTGACAGTTGTGGTCCGGACGCTGGTGCATCGTATATGGTAACTGCCGATTTGACTTCAACCGTCCGGACGTCTCGCCCTCATGGTCCGGACGCACGCACATCAGATATTGAAATTGGGTGTTGAAGTTTAGCGGTCCGGACGCTCCTGCCCCATGGTCCGGACACGCGAAGCCTGTTATGGAAATTACTTGCAACGGACGTGCGTCCGTCCGGACGATCGAGCCATCTCGTCCGGACGATGTTCTTATACATGGAAGATTTCTCCACGAAAATTTCAAAAAAATCCTGTCGCACAGTTGTCCGTCCGGACGGCCATGGTTCACCGTCCGGACGGCTCCCAGGCATATTTTGCCTGACGCCCATTCTGACCCCCAGCCTATAAATAGGGGCCCCTGGGCACTTAGAGCTGCAAGAATTCGGTGTGAATTCCATTAGAGCTCAGAGACGTGATATCTCCTCTGAAGCCGTTTTTCAAAGTGTGTTGTGCTGTAAACTGAAGTCTATCTTAGAGGTCGGCTCTAAGGTAAGGAGTTCCATTGAAGACCCTTTCAGGTAGGTGAACCTGGTTGGGAAGCGTTTGTGTTGGGTTATACGTCAGAGATCAAGGTACGACCACTGCATCGGTACATGTGAGTGTTACTGTCTTGTATCTAGCTTTGTCTTCTGAATAGTGGAATTCCTGGGTTTGGCTGCCCCGGAGTAGTTTTTCTCTTAACTGAGTTTCCACTTCGTCAACAAAAATCTCTGTGTCATTTACTTTCCGCTGTGCTTTAATTTTTGTTGACACTTGTTGCACACACTTTACTTTTAGAAGTCATTTCAATTTTTCAATGCAGTTAAACGCACATCCAAACTCTGATCGAGAATACCTGTAAAAGAGAAGATGAAAGTAAGTTCGGAGACTTGTCGAGTGTATCGACAAGGAATGTCTTTCGATGCTTAAATCAATGAAAGTTTTTTGGAGAGAAAGAAAGGAAAGAACACACGAATTTCAGTATGGTGTGTATGAGAGTATACTTGTAATGGCTCCCCTTCTTTCTTTCTTTTTTTTTTTTTAAATTTTATGTTGAGCAACCTCTCTCGCATAACTACCTCGCTAGGTGTGATTCCTCATTTGGTGTTTCTAGCTATGTGTGGCGTCCCGACTTTGTCATGTAGTAATATTTCCTACAACACGTTGTCTGCCAGATGAATACACCTTTCACCCTGGCATGATGCAACTGTCACTCAGACTCCTGTCAAGAATGTAAGGGACATTTATGGTGATGTGGCAAGGCAGTGATTCCCTGCTAGTGATAAACTAAATAACCACAATAGGCCCTCCCAATCAGCCTTTACATGGAAAATAATCATGACATAGCTCATCGTCAGATCACACAATCATCCTCACAAGGAATCTCACTCAAAATCTTCTCTGCATGGGAACCATACGCCTTCATCAAATCACCAAATGGCTATTAAAGTGACCAAGGAAAATCATACACCATTGACACAAATATTTTCATGTTGGACAAGAAGCATCCCCCATAAAAAGGGGCACACCTCTTAGGTACACCACTCTCTCCATTCAGTTTTCTCTCAAATAACCTTTTATTGACTTAAGCTTTGGAGGTTACGCGTCGGCTCCCCTCGACCCGGCATCACCCCAGTAACTTTTCATTTGTTTTGCAAGAGCCCCATCGTTGGTCGACTGTCCACAAATTTGCTCATGAATGTGCACAATGACCAATGCAATGGGAGAATACCAAAAAAAAAAAAATGAATGATGAGAGTAACTTTGTTGTTTACGGATTGGACCCCCAAAACCAAAGAGCTCTCTTGTAAAGACTTGTCACAGGTCAATATCAGTCACTTAACAAAGAGGAAGAAGTTTAATTGTTGTATAGGGAAGATAGCACGTTGGCCACTCAAACCTGGTACGCACTGTTTAGTCCTGACTCCCTTTGGTGCGATGACTTCATAAAGTAAAGAGACATTTTTAAAGCCCAACTTTCAAGAGCTTAGAAGCTGGAGAACACCTATTGAACACCCCGATAAGCGCCCAGCGGAGGAGCTCTCTCAACTAAGAGTACTCACAGTAGTTTCTCTTTGATTTTCCCTAAATTTAGGGAATAAAACTATTTTTTGCTTCTTTATCCAAATGCACTTTGTAACACCCAAAAAGATAATTAGAAGGTTTATATTGTTGATATGACTTAAACAGCAATTAGAAGTAATAACATAGAAATTTTACTTAAAACGTTTGTCGAAAAACCCAATTTTTCAGCTGAGGAGCTCTCTCAACTAAGAGCACACACAACAGCTTCTCTTTTATTTTTTCTAAATTTAGGGAAGATAACTACTTTTTGTTTCCCTATCCAAATACACACTGTAACGCCTAAGAATATAATTAGAAGGTTTATTATAGTTGATATGAAATAAACAGCAATTATAAGCAATAACATAGGAATTTTACTTAAATGTTTTTTTAGAAAAAACCAATTTTTCAGTGTTTTGTTCGAATTGGGAGGATTCTCCTTCGAACGGGACTCTAAAGGAATAGAAAAAGTGTTCCAGCAAGTCTCATTGCAAGTTTGTCCCATTTCCGTTTAAACCACCACAAACAATATATCTTGTTCCATTCCCGTTTCATTTATGTTCGGACGGGCATCAAACAGGATATCTCCTTCCATTCCCATTCATTTCCGTTCAATTGGGCATCAAACAGAAGGTCTTGGTCCATTCTTGTCTGAATGGGCGACAGACCGATGTCACGATTCATCTTGTTTTGAGGCCATTCGAGCAGGTAACTAATATGTTCAAATGGGGATCACTAGAAATGATTATGGCCCCGTTTGAAAATTCCTCACCCCTTCCCTCCCCTTAGGAATTATTTTTGAATGATTGGAAAATATGATTGATGTGATATAAAGTTGAAATAATTTATATGGAAAAGTGAAAAAAATTTGTATTGTAGTGAGTTTTTTATTTAAAAAGTGTTGATGTGATATAAAAAGTGAAAAAAAAAATTAAAAATGTTTTGAAGTTGATGTTTTTTTAGAGAAGTGAAAATAGGAGAAGGGGAGGGGAAAGTGAATTTCAAACAGGGCCTATATATCGGCTTAATCATGAATTTTCAACCGTTTCCCCTCATTTTTCTCAAGACCTCTCTCTCTTTCTTCACATTTTCTCTCATCTCTCTCTAAGGCTTGAACCCAAATGCTTGTGAATTGAATCATAGGTTGTTCTTGAGCTAAATCCAACCTTGGGAACGCAATCCTTGATTTTAAAACTCCATTTTCACCGATCAAATTAAGGTAAAATCATAAACCCTAGTTTTTCCTCAAGTTGAGCTACATTGCTAAATGTGATGCTTAGTTCTTCAATTTCTTTAGGGTTATTGTCTATTGGGAAGTTCTAAGCTACAGGCAGGAGTTTTGTGAGTCGAAACTTCAATTATTCAAGGTAAGAACTAAACCCTAATTTTTCTAAGTTATGCAAAGTTGGTGTTCCTTTTTTTAGTGTTAACTTTAAAGCTTTGCTACGAGTTAAATTTTGTTAGCTAAAATGTGTCAAATGGAGCCCTATATTTCTATGGGTTGCTATGAGAAGTTGACACTTGAGATAATTAAGTACATATGGGGTGTTTAGAGTTAGAAAGTGTTATGGGTTGAGTCTTAATGCGTAATTACAATGTGAAATACAGCGATGCATTGCAAAGCTTGTGTAGGAAAATCCTTCACAATCTCAAGTTAAGCAGATTATTGTAAGTATATTGCTTACTGAGAATGATACTACATTTTTTTAAGATTTTAATTTTTTAAATGTTTTGAAAGTATATTACTTACTGAGCAAAGATACTATATTTTAAAGTTTTAATGTTTTAAATGTTTTGTAAATATTTTACTTACTGGGGAAAAAATAACAGTTTTTAAATGTTTTCAAAGAACATGTATTCTTTTAATCAAGCCGATGTTATGTTGTAATGATATGTGTTTTATGAGATGCTTTCGATATTTTCAATGAGTTTATGATATGTTTACGAACAATGTTAAAATAATATGTTGTTGAATGATTCATGAACATGAAAATATGAACACAAAGATTCTATTGCACGAATCATCAAGGACGGAGGGAGGGGAGGGGCTGGCAGGGGCCATGCCTCCCCCCCCCCCCCCCCCCCCCCCCCAATTTCTTAAAAAAAAATTATAAGGTTTGAAAAAAAAAACAAATTTAAAAAATAAAATATAAAATATAAGGTAAAAAATAAAATTTAGCCTACTAGCCCCTACCAAAAACAATTTTTGGCCACTAGCCCCTTCCCATAAAAGCTTCTGGCTCTGTCCTTACAAAGCATGATGTATAAGCATGAAATGAAACAAAATATGAACACTATCATGGCAAAGTTGATGTTTCCATAGTTGTGATGGATGTTACTCTAATGATTGTATGAGCAAGCCCCTCATGAGTATTTTACGAATGAAACGACAACTCAGGCAAAGGTTTCTCAATGCATGATAATGAAAAGTAGACTAGGGCAAAGGTTTCGAAGGTATGATGACGCAAATGAACGAACAACTTTGGGAAAAGGTTCCCAGCATATGTTACGCACGATGATGTAAACGAACGAACAACGAAGCATGTATTGCATGATGTTGTTGTATGTCATATTTCATTATGGATTTCCTGCTAGATGTATCAATATGTATATGCGACTGAATGGAACAATGCATATGTATGCTGTTACAGCTGGATTGCATATGATGTTTTGATGATGTTCTTGCTTAGATAGGCCCAATGCATATGTATGTGTTCTCCGAAGATTGTAGAATACATGTATATGCATGTAGCTGAGTCATGATGTTTGATGATATTTCTTACTTATATACACCTATATTGTAAATTTGTTATTATACATGTATATGAGTATAGCTGGGTTATATGTTGTACACATGGATATGTATTAGATGAGTTTGTATGTGTATGTTCCCAAGCAGGAGATTAGGTTGTATATATACACTTACAACTGAATAATATGTGATTGTGGATTTAAGTGTACTCGTAATAGTACAAATCTTTGTAGGATAGGTCTATGTGAGGGTGTCAAACCTCAAGGACTGTAGGTTTTGGTTGTTAAATTATCAAGATTAATTCTAATCTAATTCATAAAAGATGATTGATTTTCTTTTGCAAGTAAAACTAAATAAAATTGTAAAAGTAAGATAAGATGGAGAAGGTATGGGGGATTGACTTCACTACTAACCCCATAATGATGGTAAACCGTAGTTAACATGAGAATTTCACTTACATGAACGATATGACTCGTGTGTGTTTGTCAAACACCTAACAATGTCGTTAAGAAAACACTTTTAATAAGAAATAAGAATAACCCATCTTTGGTAGGCACAGATTGTCTACTTAACTACTAAGATGCGGTACGATCCGTCTTCCTTAGGTATAAAGTATAAAATCTCTTAATTAGCATACACGCAATCAATGGATAAGTATAACTCCTATTTCGGCAATGCATGAATTGTCTACCTAAATTAAACTAAACTACGATGTAGAATAATTCATCTTTCCTAGGCATGACCTATCAAACCATATTGATTTGTGTCCATTAAAACCGTTGTAAAACCATCATCTGTATAATCACAGAAAATAGGAATGTTAAGTTCAATAAAGATGAACAACTTTCTAAGAAAAGATAAGAGGTTTATCAAAATTGAATATAAACATTAAAACATAATCTCAAGGTTAAACAACCATCATTTATATGCATAAAATTTCCAAAGTAAAACATGACTACACCATCATTACTTGGAAAGAGTTATATCAATACCCTATGAATGAGTTAGTCCCTATGGAATTGCTGGAAATAGTCTTTTGTCAAAGAGAAATCCATCCCAAGAAGCTATTAGAACTTTTCTGCACTCTTTTCTAAAACCTAGCACTAATTTGCTATTTAATTCTACTAGGCAATGCCGTCCCTTTGATTTGGACGAATATGTGGTGTATTTATAGAGTATAAATGAAACTTTGCACAATTTCTTGTCGTCCAGCACATCTAATCCAAGTAGGAGTCGTAAAACTTTTTCCTTTTCTGGTTTTTGTCTTATTGTCTGTTCTGCCGCCACGAATGCGCTTGAACCCTCTTTTGGTACGCTCGAGCCCTTTGCCTTGCAGAATGCTAGTACTTAACCACAAATAAAATCCTCTACTTTTCATATTACACCTAATAAAAGTTAGAGCCTAAAACAAATTCCTTAATAATAAAATGAAAGCCTCTAACTAGTTTTTATCAACCATAATATCTGTGTGCCTCCTTAAATTTCTCTAAAATTATTACTTAATCAATTAAATATTATAATTTAGTCTAAATCTCAAAATTAGAACTTTTTTACTCATGAATTAAAATTCGGGGTGCTACATCATCCCCTCCTTATTGGAATTTGTCATCGAAATTTAAGTCTAAGTAAATATGTATGACTATAACTTAAAATATTCAATCGCAAATTAAAGCATTCTTACCTATCATTTTCTGACATCTTGGCTTCTCAAACCATCAAAATAGATATGAATACCTATTTTTCATTTCTTCCTCAAGCTCTCATGATGCTTTATCTGTGTCATGATTCTCCTATAATATCTCGACTAACAAAATAGTTCTTGTCCTCAGTCGCTGCTCCTTGTGATCAAAGACTTGTATTTCTTCTTACGATAGGTTCGAATGAATTTGTAAAGGTTTGGAGGAACTGTTAGGCCTCCTCCATGGTCTACTCAACATACATAAACTGTTAGGCAAGTTAAAAAACATGCCAAAGTCCTTCCATGACTAGACCTTCCTTCTCCCAATACTTTCAAAATTGTCAAAACAAATGCCTCAGAAATAGGATATGGAGGTATCCTTAAACAAAGAATTTCTAATTCAAAAGAACAATTAGTCCACTATCATTCTGGCATATGGAATACTGCACAACCAAATTATAATACTATCAAAAAAGAAATTTTAGCTATTGTATTATGCATTCATAAATTTCAAGATGATCTTTTAAATGAAGAATTTCTTTTCCGTGTTGATTGTAAAAGTGCAAAAGATGTTTTACAAAAAGATGTTTAAAATATTGCTTCTAAGCAAATATTTGTCAGATGGCAAGCAATTTTAAGCTCTTTCGATTTCAAAATTGAATATATAAAAGGAGAATCAAATAGTGTCCCTAATTTCTTAATCTTGTGAATTTCTACAGGGAAAATGAGTAAGCCAGACAGATCAAAAATTCAGAATCCTAATGATTATGCTATGAATAAGCAATTATCTCCGACTAATCCTTCTTTCACTTCTCCCTCCATGAATATTGTCCCAACCCATAATAAATTCACTGTCTTAGGAAATTTTCTTCCCTTACCATCTAAATTAGCCACTTTTGCTCAAACAACATCATCTTCTTCAAAGGATCATTCCTCTTCAAAATCAGATAGCATAAGTTCTCATTCTCCTGCACCAACAATACCTACTTTTGCCCAACCATCCCAAGTATTGCATAAATACAAATTAGTCCAACCAAAGTTGTTTCCTATAGAACTTGAGTATCAGCATATGAAAAATGCCAGAGAATTAGTAACAAAAGTGTTCCCACCAGAATGAGATTTTATGCTAGAAGAGCAAAATAAATCTAAAAAAATTTATGAATTTATCCTAGTTGACTCTGGATCAGTTATTTTATCTCATACTCCTTGAAAATTTGACCCAGAGCATAAAAGAATTGTTTTTTTTTTTCTAAATGTACAATTAAAAATATTCTTTCTCCAGCCCAGTGGAATTATAGCCCTTGGCAAGGCAGAAAATTTTCACAACCCTTTGATCCCCAAACTTATAATTATTTTGATTATCAAAAAGCTTGGTATAATACATTTTACCTCCAGAATAATCGTTATCAACATTCCTGGTATTTTACCTTTGACAAAATTCATCAAATCCAATCATTACCATTATGGTTTGAACAGTGGTGGAAGCTCTTCGGAGCTGAAAATGGTATTTTACCACCTCCTCTTTGCAATAAATTTCTAGATTATTCAAAGACTCATCCCTCTCCTTCTCCTTTTAATAAATTTCCCCATGAACTTTATTTCTTCCTTCATTTTAGTATTCCTTGGATAATATCTTGGGATTATAATTTCTTTTCCCCATTAGATAATGTGTATACTCCCCAGTCTCCTGATGATAATATTAGATATATTGTTCGCACTATCGTAGTCAAATGGTGGGATATATATACCTATGATGATATCATTACAAAAGCTAGTAAATTATGTACAAATCAATTCCTAGCCTCAAATCAGTTTCTTTTAAAGAAAAGCATCAATCAGGCCAAATTAGCCTCCTCCAGTTCAAAGCAAGAATTCATAAAACATTTGTTAGAAACCCTGTCTCAATTATCGGATGATGAAGAAGAAGATGAATCAATACTACCAAGGTATTCTCAGGATCCTTATGTAGATATAGAATTGTGAAGCATGCATGAAAGAGTATGATGAGATGAAAGTGGAGAATAAAAGGAATCATGAAGAATCATGATATTGAACAAATGGAGAATCATGGAGAATCCCACTACCACAAAAAGACGAGAGAACCTGATGAATTATTCATGCCGACACAGAAGACAAAAATAATGGCCTGACAAAATTATCAGTATTCAAGAATTATTGCTGCAACTACTATTCAAGTCTTAGAATCAGTCAAAAAATCATGTCAACATTAACTGTTCAGAAGACATGTGGAATCTTTTCTATTGTTCATGAACTATTGATATTTGTATTTTATCTCTTTCTTTAGCCTATATAAGGCTAGCTTGATGTATGAGGAAGGCAGAGTCAATTCCACAGAGCAATCTTAGATCAAACTTGAGAGTGAAAAACTTCTAACCTTTCTACTAGCCATGTAAAATCCCTGCAATTTCATTTCCTTGTAATATTCAGTTTTCTTGCATCCTATTCTTGAATCTTGTAACTATTTCCGCTTTACTTCAATAAATTCAAGTAAGAATGTTTATCTGTTCATCTCGATTTTCACTATATGATTCTCCTTTATTATATGTTGAATTAGAAGTATATTTATTTGTTTATCCTTCAAGAATTTCTATTCATGTTTTTGAATTATTTTATTATTAATTTAATTTCAGATTTGTTATTTTATTTTTGCACTAAATTCCCACAAGGCGGATTACCGCATGATTACCTTACCACCTCATTCCATTATTATTTTGCACTGCATTTGTAACGACCTAAGGAAAAATGCTAGCCACATCTGCGCTATCACCCTAAAAGGACTAGTCAATTTGGAGCTTTTCTTAGAATCCCTTTTAAAGTCTAGTTTCACCTAGTAACTAGGCAATATGGGACTTAGCAACCATAAGTATCTTTATAAACCACTCACTCTATGTGAGCTATTCATCTCTTCCCAATATGGAATTGGAGTGTTACAGCATTAATTCTCTGTATTATTTTCCTGTCATTCTCTTTATTATCACCTGGGTTGGTTTATGGTATCAGAGCCCAACGTCTTATAGAGAGGGTTCAGTTTCTGCAATAATACTCCAAGTTCTAGGTAGTCAGTCCGAATTGCTAGCGTTGGTGAGCGTGAGTCCGTTGGTCAGCCCGTTGTTGCCAAAGAGAGTGTTAGGGTGGTTCCGATAGTGGTCCAGTTAGAGTTTGAACCTGATTATTGAAAACTTAGAGTCTTAAAGCAAACAATGAGTTCAATCTTTGTGAGCTCTTCCTCTAGATCTTATATGCCTTCTTTTTCTGATAATAGTGACAATGTCATAAATAATGAAGAAATTAGTATTATGAATCAAGAACTAAATCTTCAAGAATGGAATTTACATTTGGTCCCTACAAGAAATATTTATAAACAATCAACTTTTTCAAATTTATATTTTCTTTCAGATTATACCATTAAAATAGTTGAAAGAACATTTTCTTTAAATAAAGAATATGAAACTATTAAATTATTTTCAAAAGATAATATTAAAAAGCATAAGCAAAAATATTATTTTATACATATAGGACTTGTCCAAGTAGCCGTTAAACCTTTAACAAGACAAGGACTAAATAATAGCGTCTTATTATGTTTAAGAGATGGTAGACATTTAAATTTTAGAGATTCATTGTTAGAATCAATAGAATTATCTTTATATGAAAGCCCTGTATATTTTAATTGTCATCCAAATTTTTCATTATCTTTATTTGACCCTACTCTTCAACATGCCTTAGAATTAAATATTGAAACTCATGGCTATAATATGATGAAAGGATCACAACTTTTAAATATTGTTTATAAAATTTATTATAAACTTATGAAAACAACATTAAAACCTCAGACATTATTAGAAAGCCCAAAAGGACAAGCTTTATTATTACAATGTAACACACAAAATTCTACAATATATACACCAAAACAAATTTGTTAGGATGATTTAGTCTTATCGAATATGTGGACTTTAGAAAATTTAGTTCCCTTACCAAAAGTAGAGAATAATGTAATAGATTTGGATTATGTTACCTAAACAAAAGATGGTACTATAGGATTAAATTTCCAATCTTATAGAAAATCATGCTCAAGAGCTTCTACTTCATATAATGAAATAATAAATAAGCATGTTTCCCTTCCTAGATATATAATGAAATAATAAATAAGCCTGTTTTTCTTCCTAGATATAGTTTAAGTCAATTAGAAACTAATCTACAATGAATTAATAAGGGAAAATTTATAGATACTCATTTTTATTCTGTAGTCTCAGCAGCCAGCATTAGTGAAATGAATAATCCACTTAATAATTATAATGAGATAAATAATCCAAATTCTCCAACTCAATCTCAGATGGAAGATCCACAAATCATGACGATAACTCGAGAATATAAAATAAATAAAGAAAAATTATGAGAAGATTTTATGTCTCCTGAATATGAGCATAAGAGAACATAGTTTTTTAATACATTTTCACAAATAGAACAAAATCATATAAGAACTAAATGGTATAATCAAATGAATGAAATGAGAACTGATATATATTTCTTCCCTTAGTTTGAACATAATTATAAACAAATTAACACTAGAGAGATTAATACTATCAGTAGAGCTAAAAATAGCTGGATAAAATTACAAACTAATGAAATTATTCATGAAGAATACATTCCTTATGAATCTATAACCCTTACACACAGGGGATCACAATCAGTTGCTTCTCCTCTTAAAAAAGCAAGTCTTAGTGATAATAATAAAAATATGGATAATATTATACAACAGAATAATTTTACAAATACATATATAAAAGTTCTTGGTGAAAAATTAGAAAGAATTGAAAACCAGATAAATCCATTAACGGTTAAAAATCAAGAAAAATAAATTGAAAGACCTTTGTTTATATAGTATAAATAAAGGTACGAAAAGAACATATCATCAAGTAGCAAGTGGTTTAGTAACAGGTTTTACAGGACAATTAAAAGGATGGTGGGATAATACTTTAACAGAAGAACAAATATCATATTTAAAAACAGTTTATAAAACTGATATTGCTGGAAATGTTATAGCAAATGAGCATAATCAACCTGTAGAAGATGCAGTTAATACTTTAATATTTGCAATTATAAAACATTTCGTAGAAGATTCTGCAGTATATAGAGAAAATATTTATGATGGTTTAGAACATTTAAAATGCCCTACTTTAACAGATTTTAAGTGGTATAAGGATGTGTTTCTTTCAAGAGTATTATTAGTTAGAACGGATAATAGAGCCCCTTATTGGAAAGAAAAATTTATAGGCGGATTACCCAAATATTTTGCCCATAAAGTTAGAAAAATTAAATAATGATGGACATAATGATTATACAAGTCTTACATATGGAGAAATTATTAATGCAATAAAACATATAGGATTAAATCTGTGTAATGATTTAAAACTAACACACCAACTAAAAAATGATATGAGATATGCCAAACAAGAATTAGGATCTTTTTGTGAACAATATGATTTTCCCCCTTTAATAGCATCATCCACTAAGCATAAACATAAAATATATCGTAACAAGAAAATAAAATCATATAAACCATATAATAAATATTATAGATCAAAAAACTCTAAAAATTTTCTAGCTTGCCAAGGGCTATAATTCCACTGGACTGGTGAAAGAACATTTTTAATGTTAGTGATACTAGCCTAGCTATCACACGTATCACCAAGGTAATTCCCAAAGATCATACAGAAAAGCATGCAGCCTCTCAACATGACACCTATGCTGCAAATCATGCACACTCATCCAAAGACACCTATGCAATCACCGCAAATCATGCTGTAGAATCCAATGCCACTAATGCTGGGATCATCACAAATCATGCTGTAGAATCCAATGCCACTAATGCTAGGATCATCACTCTTCAATACTGAAAAAGACAAGACCTGCAGCACCTCTCAAGGAAAGATCTCTGCTTAATTTGTCAAGTATCCCCTAAGGAAACTATGCTTGTTGTATTAGTAATTATACCCCATAATCCGATCTCCTATAATCACGTGTAATTGAGAATCCCACATTCTGTGGAATTGCCTTGAAGTCTAGCATATTATGTATATATATGTCATGCTCGTAATGTTGTAAATCATCGAGAAATAAAACTCTTTTAGCACTTCTCTCAATTCTTACATGGTATCAAAGCCTCTATAGGCCCTCACCTCATTTTTTTTATCTCCAACCTTCCGCTACCTCAAATGGCCTCATCATCCAGTACCCTCTCTGTCACTCTCCAACTACCCAATTTCCCTCAAGGTTCTCTCAAACTTGAGGATACCACTACCTATCTTTTATGGCTTTCTACTTTTGTGCCTATACTGAAAGCCCATGAAGTCCCGGGTATTGTAGATGGTTCTGAGACATGCCTAGAGCAATGCCTCACCAATGAGAATGGTGAAAAGCTGCCTAATCTCAAGTTCTCCATTTGGAACAAAAAGGACCAGTATCTACTCAGTTGGATCAACATGTCCCTCTCTCCATCTGTGCTTTCCACTGTTTATGGATTGCACACCTTAAGGCAGGTATGGTCTGCCTTATCAACTAGATTTGCATCACAATCCAGGTCTCGTGTCTCCCATTTGAAGAGACAACTTCAAGTTCTCCAACAAGGATCCAAATCCTGCACTGAATATTTCAACCTTGCCAAGTCCATTGCTGATCAATTGGCTGCAGTTGGTAAACCTGCAGATGATGAGGATCTAATATCCTTCATAATGAGTGGCCTCAACCCCTCATTCAACTCCTTTATCACCTCATATTCTATCACTACTCGAGACCACTCACCTACCTTTGCAAACTTTCAAGATGATGTCTTAAACCATGAAATGTTGTTAAAACAACAATCTACTGTCTCTGCTGATACTACCATCAACTTTACCTTCCATGCGCAACGCCAAGGATCCAATCCATCCAATTTCAACCACAGGCCCTACCAGAAAAATAGATTTGGGTCTCCATTCCAGAAGCACACTGGCAGTCCTTCTTATGGCTCCAAACCTGTTGGTCCCCGGTCTCCCTTATCTGGACCTCAGCCCAACCTCAGCAACAGAACCCCTTGCCAAATCTGTGGCAAGACAAGTCATCAGGCCCTAGACTGCTGAGTTTTATTTCTCGATGATTTACAACATTACATGCATGACATATATATACAGAATATGCTAGACTTCAAGGCAATTCCACAGAATGTGGGATTGTCAATTACACGTGATTATAGGAGATCGGATTATGAGGTGTAATTACTAATACAGCAAGCATAGTTTCCTTAAGGGAAACTTGACAAATTAAGCAGAGATCTTTCCTTGAGAGGTGTTGCAGGTCTTGCCTTTTTTCAATATTAAAGAGTGATGGTAATTGGCCTTTCTTGTTGTCGTTGGAAGATCACATTGAATGGCTGTATATTTTCCTTTTTCTGAGTATGCAGGATATGTGGCATGATTTGTAATGATCCCAGCATTAGTGGCATTGGATTCTACAACATGATTTGCGGTGATTGCATAGGTGTCTTTGGCTAAGTGTGCATGATTTGCAGCATAGGTGTCATGTTGAGAGGCTGCATGCTTTTCTGCATGATCTTTGGGAATTACCTTGGTGATACGTGTGATATCTAGGCTAGTATCACTAACATCCCCCCGCAAGCTAATGGGAGGAGGCTCAATCATTAGCTTGGATTTTAGGAAATGAAACCGAGCAGTGGATAGACCTTTAGTAAAAATGCCAGCAATCGACTCAAGAGTTCTCAGCTCTCATGTCCAATGGAACTTGGACTCTCTGTCCCAGACCTACTCACCATCACACCATCCGCAATAAGTGGGTGTACAAAATTAAAAGGAAGGCTGATGGGACACTTGATTGATTCAAGGTTTGGTTAGTAGCTAAGGGTTTTGAGCAGCAAAGTGGTGTTGACTATACTGATACCTTCAGCCCAGTTATCAAACCCTCCACCATTCGGATTGTGTTGGCTTTAGCAGTCCAATTTCGGTAGCCCCTCAAACAGGTAGATGTCTCCAATGCATTCCTCCATGGTTCTCTACAAGATGAAGTTTATATGGAACAACCCCAAGGGTTTAAGGATGCTACTTATCCAGATTATGTTCGCAAACTTCACAAGGTTATTTATGGCCTAAAGCAAGCTGCAAGGGCCTGGTTTCGATGCCTCTCCACATCTCTCCTGGAGCTTGGTTTCACTGCATCCTTGGTTGACACCTCTTTGTTTACTTATCATCATAATTCTGACAAGATTTTTCTTCTTATCTATGTAGATGATATTCTCATCACAGGTTTCAACATCTCAGTTATCAACTCCCTTATTCACCAACTCCAGCGACAGTTTCCACTCAAGGACCTAGGCAGCCTTACATTTTTCTTAGGCATTCAAGCTACCCGCACCTCTACTAAACTTCACCTCAGCTAGACCAAATGCATCACTGATCTCCTGCACCATGTCAAGATGCTTGGTGCTAAACCTGCCTCATCCCCGTGTCCTGCTGGTACCAAATTGTCTGCCCATGATGGTGACACCCTCTCTGATCCCACTAAGTACCGAAGTGTTGTGGGGGCATTGATGTATTGTACTCTTACCAGGCCTGAAATCTCCTTCTCAGTCAATCAACTATGCCAGCACATGCATAGTCCCACTACCACTCATTGGACTGCTGCCAAAAGGGTCCTCCGCTACCTCAAAGGGACCCTTGATCATGGCCTAACCTACATTGTTGGTTCCAGACAACTTCAAGCCTTTTGTGACTCGGATTGGGTAGGCTGCCCTAATGATAGAAGGTCCACTTCTGGATTTGCTATTTACCTAGGTAACTGTTTGGTCTCTTGGAGTGCTAAAAAGCAACCGGTGGTCTCTAGATCTTCCACTAAATCAGAATACCGAGCCCTGTCCATTACCACTTGTGAACTATTCTGGTTGTATATGCTCTTTAAGGAGCTTGGTGTCCCTCTTCCTGTTGTTCCCGTGATCTGGTGTGACAACATTAGTGCATTAGCACTTGCATCTAACCCTGTTTTTCACGCCCGAACTAAGCACATTGAGGTCGACTACCATTTTGTGCGAGAAAAGGTTGTCAATGGAGATATCCTCATCAAGTTCATCTCTACCAATGATCAGATTGCTGACATTTTTACTAAAGGTCTATCCACCGCTCGGTTTCATTTCCTAAAATCCAAGCTAATGATTGAGCCTCCTCTCATTAGCTTGCGGGGGGATGTTAGTGATACTAGCCTAGCTATCACACATATCACCAAGGTAATTCCCAAAGATCATGCAGAAAAGCATGCTGCCTCTCAACATGACACCTATGCTGCAAATCATGCACACTCAGCCAAAGAAACCTATGCAATCACCACAAATCATGCTGTAGAATCCAATGCCACTAATGCTGGGATCATCACAGATCATGCCACATATCCTGCATACTCAGAAAAAGGAAAATATACAGCCATTCAATGTGATCTTCCAACGACAACAAGAAAGGCCAATTACCATCACTCTTCAATACTAAAAAAGGCAAGACCTGCAGCACCTCTCAAGGAAAGATCTCTGCTTAATTTGTCAAGTATCCCCTAAGGAAACTATGCCTGTTGTATTAGTAATTACACCCCATAATCCGATCTCCTATAATCACGTGTAATTGACAATCCCACATTCTGTGGAATTGCCTTGAAGGCTAGCATATTCTGTATATATATGTCATGCCTGTAATGTTGTAAATCATCGAGATATAAAACTCTTTTAGCACTTCTCTCAATTCTTGCATTTAATTGTACATTTAGAAAAAAAGCAATTCATTTATGCTCTGGGTCAAATTTACAAGGAGTATGAGATAAAATTACTGATCCATAGTCAACTAGGATAAATTCATAAAAATTTTGAGATTTATTTTGTTCTTCTGGCATAAAATCTCATCCTGGAGGGAACACTTTTGTTACTAATTCTATGACATTTTTCATATCCTGATACTCATGTTCTATAGGAAACAACTTTGGTTGGACTGATTTGTACTTATGCAATACTTGTGATGGTTGGGCAAAAGTAGGTATTGCTAGTCCAGGAAAAGGAGAACTTATGCTGTCTGATTTTGAAGAGGAATGATCATTTGAGGAAGATGATGTTGTTTGAGCAAAAGTGGCTAATTTAGATGGTAAGGGAAGAAAATTTCCTAAGATAGTGAATTTATTCTGGGTTGGGACAATATACATGAAATGAGAAGTGAAATAATGATTAGTCTAAGATGATTGCTTATTCATGGCATAATCACCAGGATTCTGAATTTTTGATTTGTCTGGCTTACTCATTTTCTCTGTAGAAATTAACGGGTTAATAAATCAGGGACACTATTTGATTCTCTTTTTATATATTCAATTTTGAAATCAAAAGAGCTTAAAATTGCTTGCCATCAGGCAAATATTTGCTTAGAAGCAATATTTTTCACATCTTTTGCACTTTTGCAATCAACATGGACAAAAAATTCTTGATTTAAAAGATCATCTTGAAATTTATGAATGCATAATACAATAGCTAAAATTTATTTTTTGATTGTATTATAATTTTGTTGTGCAGTATTCTATATGCCAGATTGATAGTGGACTAATTGTTCTTTAGAATTAGAAATTATTTGTTTAAAGAAACCTCAATATCCTATTTCTGAGGCATCTGCTTCGACAATTTTGAAAGTATTAGGAGAAGGAAGGCCTAGATATGGAAGGACTTTGACATGTTTTTAACTTGCCCAACAATTTCTATATGTTGAGTAGACTAAGGAGGAGGATTCTTTTGTAGTCGCTGATAAAGAGGTTTACAAATGATTTTAAGATTTTCATAATAATTAGACATATAATTTAAGCTTCCTAAAAATCTTTGTAACTGATTTTTGTCTTTTATTTCATCAGGAAACTTATTTGCAAATTGTAGAGACCTATTTATGGGAGTAATGGTATTTTGAACAATATTGTGGTCAAGGAAACGAATATTATTCTGAAATAGATTAATTTTAGTAGGTGAAACTACTAATCCATTATTTTTTATGATTTGGACAAAGGTGTGTAGATGTTTTCAATGTTGTTCGATAGATTTGGAAAAAATTAAAATATCATCTATGTAAACAATAGAGAAATCAGTAAAAGGAGTGAAAATATCATTCATAATATTTTGGAATTCACTAAGAGCATTTTTTAATCCAAATGGCATGACATTCCATTCATAATGTCCGAAAGGAACTGTAAAAGCAGTTTTATATCTGTCCTTTTCATCTATTTGAATTTGCCCAAATCCATTTTTCATATCAAATTTCAAAAATATATAGCATCATATAATCTTGAAAGTAAATATTTTTTTATTAGGAATTTGGTATCTTATCCATTTTAAAGCTTCATATAGTGGTTTATAATTTATAACTAATCTAGGGGCTGCTCTTTCTAATTTAGCATTTTTCTGAACATAGAAGGCTGAACAACTCCAATGTGATTTGCTTTTCCTTATTAGTCATTTTTGTAGTAAATCTTGGATTTCTTTTTTGCAATATTCTAATAATTCTTGATTCATTTGAATAGGCCTAGCTTTTGTCGATATTGTTTTTTCATTAAAATTTGATTCATAAGGTAATTGGACAACATGATTTTTTCTATAAGACTGAAAATTTAATCCTATAGTACCATCTTTTGTTTGGGTAACATAATCCAAATCTGTTACATTATTCTCTACTTTTGGTAAGGGAACTAAATTTTCTAAAGTCCACTTATTCGGTAAGACTATATATATATTAAAAATTAACTTTTAACTTACAATTTTACCTTTTAAATATAATGTTAACCCTCTCTATTTTCTTTTTTAAACTAAGCTACTAACTTTAATTAACTAGCAATTTATTTAATCTCTTCTAAATTTATTTGATCCAAATATTAGACTAAATACTACTTCAAATTTTATCATTTTTACTTTCATTATTTATCATTTTATTTTATTTTATTACCAACCAAACTATCATTTTATATTGGTACTATTAGCATTATTATTTTTATCACTTGCAACATAAAATAACTCCCTTAGTCACAAATAAAATCCTCTACTTTTTATACTACACCTAACAGAAGTTAGAGCCTAAAACAAATTTCTTTAATAAAATCAAAGCCTCTAACTAAATTTTATCAACCATAATTCCCTTTCATAATATCGACGTGCCTCCTTAATTTTTTTTCAAAATTATTACTTATCAATAAAATATTATAATTTAGTCTAAATCTCAAAATTAAAGCTTTTTTAATCATGAATTAAAATTCAAGGCACTACATTTTGTATCACTCAAAAAACTTGAAACTCTTAAATTCATTTATAGAAACCAATGAAAATGTTAAGGAAACAGTATCATTAAGCTTTTATAATTGTTTGGAAAAACTTTACTTATAACCATTGATTTTTCATCACTTTTGTTAAAAGCTACACAAACTTTAAAAAGTGTCAATTTAGGATATCTATCTTTTAATTTTTATTTTTATTTTAATTTTTAATTTTTAATTTTTAATTTTTAATTTTTCAATTTCAACCATTCGTTAGAATTTTTCATTAAATCTTATCAAAATTCCCTACATACCCCTTTGTTTATATTTTTTAAAAAAATTATAAAAAATTTCAAACATTCAGGTATAAGTATTTTTACAAATTCCATTAAATTCTGACAAATACCTAAATCCTACCAATTGTTTTTTCTTTTATTTCCTAAAAAAAAAAAAGGAGGGGTATTTTGAGAATTTTGATAGGATTTAAGTGAAATTTTTTATGGAGGGTTGAAATTGAAAAAAATTGAAAGATAGATACTCTAAATTGATACTTTTTAAAGTTTGGGTACTCTTTTTTAAAAAATGATAAAAGATCAGGAGTTATAAGTGAAGTTCTCTTTAATTGTTTTCAAGATATCCTTAAAATTTAGAAATTTTCTCATAAAGTTTTAACCATTTAATAGTCTAGATTGACTTTTTAAACTTAAAACTTTGATTAAAACAAAACGAAGTCAAGTAGAAGATTGAGTCAAACTGAAGCTTATATTTGAATTTTCTACCCTGTTGTATAATTTTGGAAAATGTTCACTTTTTGACTTTTCTAGCATATATATGTGACTAGGAATGTATAAGTAGGGCGGTTATTAACCACAAATAATCGCCAAAAACCGCTAAACGGATAACCAAAAAAGGGAAAATAATCGCAACCCGATAATTAGGTAACCCGATTTCGGTTATCGATTATAGTGTTTTAGGAAACTGATTAATAATTGGGTAACTGGTTTATATATATATTGGCTGGACTACCATTTGACTGTGATTCTCTATTCACGTCGGTTACTACCAAGTTGGACTCCATCTCCTTAGATGATCTATCATCTATATGGTATCTCTTAACCAATGAATTATGCTTAGTACAACAAGCTGTATCTTTGAACCTTGCTCTTCCCATGGAAAATTTTGATCCAACACTCAATAGCGCTCAAAACCTCAACCAAATAATTTTTCTAGAGGCAGGGGGCATGGTTGTGGAGCACTGCTCCTAATTATTTTAGCAATAATGTATGAAAACAGTTACCTGGTTAATAACCGGATAATTGGCAATTGGTATAACAACAATCGGTCTATTGGTTGCGGTTATTTAAATGGAAATAACAGAATATTCCAGTTGAGGTTATGAAGAAATAACTGCAATTGCAACTGGTTGTACATTCTTATATGTGACTATTTATCCACTAAAATGACACTTTTTTACTGTCAATTTATTTTTAAATTTGGGGTTGACAAATATGTTTTTGAGAATATACGAACTCAATTTAGTAAATAAATAGTTGTCACTAAAAAGCGGTGTCATAGATATTCTAACTTTCAATCTTATCTTATGGATGATTTAAAACATTCTTGTAAAAAAAAAAAAACCTTAACGACTTGCTCTCCATTTTTTTTTTTTTTTTGGAAAAAAAAAACCTTTTCTCAACTTGCTCTCCACGCTAGTCGGCTGTTCTTGAGGAGGAGGGACAATTCTATGGTTTTGCACTCTTCCTACTCCCCTCCGTCCCCTTCCACATGAAGCTTTCACCAATGAGTTTTTCTCTTCTTAGAAAAAGAAGCTCCACTTTCCTTCTAGAGCTTTCTGCCTATTTGAAGGAATTCTTCCATTCCTCCTAAAATCGCAGTCTCATCATCTTGACCATTGCTTTGCCACCTTCTTTGATCTGTTGCACCACTCACCTTTTCCACCGCACCGCCCCTCTGCTTCTTTGGCTCCTATGCCCCTTGTTGTCGCCCTCTACGCCTATCCCTAGCCCTCACGTCCTCACCGATGCTGCTTTTCTTAGGGTTTTTTTTAATGTTTATTTTTTTATTTTTTTCATGTTGTTTTCTTATAGTTTTAGGGCTTATGTTGCCGAATAATTTTACATGTACATTAAGGTCTCGTTTGGTTTGCGGAATAGACCCCTGGAATGGAATGGCTATTCCTATAGAATAATCATTCTTTTGTTTGATATGGGTCTATTCCTTGGAATATGTATTCCCATTTGAATACCTATTTCTTTACGAAGAGGAATACCTATTTCTCTAAAAAATGAGAGGAATAGCTATTCCTTTGGGTAAATGCAATATTTTCCAGAAAAAAACATTTATTTTATATTTTATTATTTAAAAAAAAAAAAACCAAAAAACCAAACCCCGCAGCCAGCCAGTATATGGAGCCGGGGGTGTCGCACCACCCCCGGAACACCTCGCGGTGGACCCCGGAGGCGTTCCGGGGGTGGTCGCACCACCCCCATCACTTTTGGGGGTGGCCTGTGCCATCCCCAATTCTCATCGGGGGTGGCCAGGTTGGCTTCGGGGGTGGCCGCGGCCACCCCTAGAGTCCCTCACCACCCTCGACGAGTATTTTGGGGGTGGCTAGGCCACCCCCGGAGACCACTCCGAGGGTGGTTGCGGCCACCCTCGGCTCTTGGTGGCCCATGGGTTTTTTGTTTTTTGTTTTTTTTTTTTTAATAATTTGATTTTGTTTTTAATTTTTTTAAAAAAATATGGGATTTTTTTAGTAATTTTGATTGAATTCCAATTAAAATATATGTGTTCTTACCAAACTAAAGATTAGGAATAGCCATTTCATTTTGCTACATTTTATTCTTAGGAATAACTATTCATTTTCTTAATGGAATAGCCATTCCGCAAACTAAACGAGGCCTAAGTGTCTATCAAGTGTACATAAAAAAAATGAGGTGGCTTTTAAAATCATCATTGGGCGTGTGATTAATCAAATGATGATTTTGATCAAATAATGATTTTAAAAGCCATCTCATTTTTTGATGAATACTTAATATACTCCTAAAATTACTCATGATGCTCATGCCACCACCTATAGTGCTGTCCAAATCTGGTTGCGGATCATTATGCAGTTTCTTCGGACCCGTGTTGGTGTCTTTGTTGGTGGCTTCGATATGACCTCCACTAGTGCCTTCCTTTTTGCTGTGGTTCTCTTTCTACTTTGTCGTTGCGGTCTCTTTTATTTCTTTTTCTTTTTTTTTTTAAAAAAATTTGTGGGGGTTTGTAAAGGGTTAACCGGTTAAGAGACCTTTGGAGGAAGACTCTCATGGGCCTATTGGTTGTGCCGTTTTTGGTATGTCCTATCAAACCACTTTTTCTAGTGCCCGATTTTCATTTTTATTTTTTACTATTAATTTAATTTAATTTATTTGTTATTTTATTTTTATTGGTAACAAGAATTTTTAGCCCGCTTCCTTATGCAATTTTTTTTTTTTTTTTGATGATCCGTTCTGATTTGGTTGTTTTGGAATTTATTGTTCGCCCAACCATTTATTGTTATTTGTAAATAGCTTTCGATGTACTCGTGAAAAAAAAAAAAAAACAACATTCTCGTAGCATCACCACTGCGCCTTCTCCAGCGTACTTTTGCGTTCTTGAAATCTCCTCTGATTACGTGCAGTTAATGCCATATCTTCACGGAAAATGTTAGATTTACGACATCAATACAAACTGTACACAATCCACATGAGGGGGCCAGTATGTGAGACCCACCCTCATGTGAGGGATTGTTGTACAGTTGTTGTATTGGTGTTGTACAAGAATCAAATCCCTATCTTCACAGAAAGTGGAAACTCCCGGCCCTATAAAACCCAATGTTCCCGAGACAGAAGGGCCAGAAAATCAAGGCAAGTGTCGTTTGGCTGGCGAGAAAATGAAGCTTGGCAAACTTTTGTAAGAGGATCTCCGGAAGGCTCGACAAGGTCGGGGGTGGGGGGGTGCAGGTTGGGCCCCATTGATTGCGAGGGCTGTCCGGTGGAGCCCCAACAGAGTTCGGCACGAGGTCCCGAAAATCGGTGCAGGTTGGCCCAATCGAATTCTGTTCCCTTTTTCGTTGTTGGCGATTAATGCTTGTCGATGTTCCTCCGGTCGAGATGTTTGGATTTCGGCTCTGTTCTTGTCGTTTGGTTCTGTTAGGGTTTTGTTTGTGGACTTCTTTAGTAATCGGAGCTTTGCTTTTCCTATTTCCGGTTCATTAATTCGAAAATTTCTGGTCAGTGTTGTTCAAAGAGTTGAGGGAAAATGTAATTTTTTGGGTGTAATTAGCTAACTGGAGCTTCTTTGAACGATAAAATTGGAAGATTTCTTTCTGCATTAGCCGTAGAATCGTAACCGTAATTTGATAATATGATTATGATGTGCTTGTGTATAAAAATGGAATAAGCCCGAATAAGGACTGGATTATAGGCATTTTTTTTGTTGCTTTTAAGCTTTAATTCCTACGTTACTGTTTTTAAGGTTTCTCTTCATGCAAACTTTATTTATAAGTGCAAGCGTTTTATTCTCTTAATATTTGTTCTAATTATGCAATTGTGGCTTTACTTTTTTGGCTGGCAGTGATTAGAATTGGATGAGGTGGATGGATCCTACTCTAAAATTCTCGATGTTACTGATGCTTCTGGGCTTGTGTACGTATCCCCAGAATTCTGTTCCCATGGTCCTCCTCTTTTATCTTTTGCTTCTTATTTCATTCTTTGGTTGGAACTGGTTAATTCTTCTTATTCTATTTAGAAGTGCTGTTGTTTTTCTTTTCTTTTATCTTTTTTGGGTTTCTTTCCTTACCAATTTTTTGCATCCCAGGCTCATCAAGTTGTGATTTCTTTTGTAATACGTTTAGAGTTTTAGTGTTTATATCAGTAATTTAGGTGGGTCTAGTTTGAAGATGAAGTTTATGCACAAGTGAACCCAATTTGGTTGTAAAATATGGGATCGTTGCTATCTTTAGATTTTTGTTTTTAGCTTTCTGTATATATGTTACTCTTTAATAGATTACTAGAGCCGTTTTTTTTCTTCCTAGTTTTACTTTCCACATGGCTATCACTGCTCTGCTGGTTTTTAACTGGTTTTTCTTTGTCCAGTTTCAATACTAGTGAATGCCTCTCCTTTGAAGAGTGATTTTGGGCATTGTGAAAGAGTTGTAAAAAAGTGGGCGTTTTCTTCCCTTGATCAAGAAGTCAAAGAAGACAGACACACACTGCAGGATTTAATGTTTTTCCTCCATGTCCCAAGAACAGGAGGGCGGACATATTTCCATTGGTAATTCCATATAGGCATAGTACAGTCACCTAAATGTTGATCACTAGCTTTTTGACAAGCACATTAATTTCTGCTTCTGGATATATTTTATACCTGCAGCTTCTTGAAAAAGTTGTACTCTAGATCTCTGGAATGCCCGCGTTCTTACGATAAGCTGCGGTTTGATCCGAGGTACCATCTTTCTTTCTTTTTTATTCTAATCAAACCTGGGCTATTATTGTGTATCAACCTTCTCTTAATCTGAGCATTTACCTTTTCCAATCATTTTGTACTTTTTATAGCAATAGTTGCTATTAATTCTTTGCTGTGGTTGAGGATTAACAGGCTGGAATGGTTTGTAGAATTATAGAGTTTTAGTAGTGGAGGAAGCTTCTTTCTATTTACAACAACTTATACAAAGGTGGTGGGGGCTCCATGTTGGGAGAAATGGAAGGTTTTAGGACTTTAGTATTATCCCTCGACTATTTGACCACCAAGTTATTTTTTCTAGTATAATCATCTATATTCATTGGGAACGAACTATTTTGAAGAAGAGGAGTATTTGCAGGCATGAAAGTGTCTTCAGGCATTAACCGTACTCATACATAAATATTTTCTGATTATAATTTCCAACATAAGTTGATTTGAACAGGGTTTTTTGTAAGCTACCCGGTGGAGTCTTTAAATATATTGCTCAAGTGCTTCCACTAGGTCAACATGTTATCTTCATGTTAATTATTGGTGCATGAAAACAAATAAGCTTGACAGAAGCAACTTAAATAGCTATTCTGTATAACTATAATCTTCTGTTATCACCTAACTATTTTGCTTACAAATTGGTTTTACTTTGTATCTTGTGAAGCAAGCCAAAATGCAAGTTGTTGGTTACTCATGATGACTATAGCATGATGTCCAAACTTCCCAGTCAAAGGACTTCTGTGGTGACAATACTTAGGAATCCAGTTGACCGTGTTTTCAGTACTTATGAATTTTCGGTTGAGGTGGCAGCAAGATTTTTGGTGCATCCTAATTTAACCTCTGCAACGAAAATGGCTGGGCGCTTGCGGGCTAAGATTCGTGGAGTTAGTACACTAGATATTTGGCCATGGAAGTATTTGGTTCCGTGGATGAGAGAAGACCTCTTTTCTCGGGTGAGTTCTTATTTTCTTTTTAATATATATATTTCCTTGTTAAACTACTGCAGGATTTTCTCTTAATTTCATTTTACTTTTCAAGATAACATTCTTTATTGCCATTTGTTATCCTCTTTATTTCTTAAACTTAAGTTACAAGAATGCAAAGATCAAACTTCATTGAATCTTATGGTTTTATAAGGAGGAGTTGTCATAAAAAATATGTATTCATTTCCTTTTACTTCTCTAAATCTATTTCACAATAGTCTAGCATAATTGGGGCTAAATCGCCATATGCATTATAGCATTTTCAGCTAGTAAATAGTCTAGCTCTACTTCCAGAGATATTTTGGCCTAGCTTTGAATGGGAGGTAGTCTGATTGAATGCTTTTTTATGGAGTATATAGTCTACATAAGTTCTTGGTGCCTTAGAGCCCATGTCTCATTGAAGGCTTTTTAAATTTGTTTGTCCTTTTGTAATAGATAGTGGAAGCCAATGTTGTTGCTTCAAAAGAATATTGTTAACACTTTCCTTGGAAGAAGCACACATTAATTTACTTGCGGCAATAATGATTTAGTGCATGGGCTTGGTGTTGTGGGTTTTTGCGGGTTAGCTTTGGTTGTTCCTGTGTATTTAGGGGTGCCTTACGCTTTCTTTAATAAAGTTTTCTTATTAAAAAAAAAAAAATTGGTGCATATGAGTTTGTGTTGTGAGTAATAGGTTTTAAAGGGCAAGCTCTTTTGATGGGGGAGTTGAGCAGTTGGAATGCTGTTTACCATGCTATGTGAGCCAAAGTGATATATTTAATTAGGGGTCTGGGAAAAACTTGACTTGATCCTACTCCAATGAACCAAAAGAGTACCCAAACCAGATGGACCAGTTGTGTCAGCCCAACTTGACCTTCCGACTTGCCTTCTAGCCTTTGAGTTGGGGGTTAAGGGGGTTGGTTTGGCTCGGAATTGAAATACTTGTTACCGACCCCTGTCGGGTGGGAGGCCCTAAATTTTAGGGGTGGGCGTCGGTTCGGTAGGTGGTTAAGTCGGTTAAGTCAACTTTGTTGGTAGAGTCGGTAGGCGGTAGTTTGATAATTTGCCTACAAAACGTTCTGTAGGCAGTTAAGTTGGTTAAGTCGATAAAGTCGGTTCGGTTAAGTCGATAAAGTTAGTTTGGTTAAGTCGGTTAAGTCAACTTTGTCGGTAGGCAGTTGATGTCGGTTCAGTTGCGGTTCGGTAAGCGGTCGGTAGGTGGTAGTCGGATAATTTGCCCACCCCTACTAAATTTTCAACCTGTACCCTACCCTCATTTAATGGCCTCTTATGTAGATAACCATATAAATTTCTAGAAGTGTTATCAAAGTAAGACAATGTTTATGTCTCCAAATATTTTTTTTTGATAAGTATTTATGTCTCCAAATATGTGAATGTATTATCCCAAAACAATAGTAAATCCATAAGAGTAATGTTAGATTCTACATTTTTATCTCACAACAATAGTAATTGTGATGCCAGAGGTTTTGGTTCTAGTCGGGACAAGGCAAAGCGGCCTAATGTGATGTATTAGTCTCTGGGTTTTGTGGGCTGGTTTTGTGGGGGGTTCTTGGTTTCCTTTTGTTTGGGTTTTTCAGGTGTTTTACCCCTTCCCCTCTCTTTCCTGTTTTGGTGTCTTTTTGTATACTTCCTGTATGCTTAGGGGCGCCTTTACGCTTTTTATAAAATTCTCTACTTATTAAAAAGAAAGTATTTCACAATGCTGACGTGGCAGTACCAACTAACTTTTGATATATATATATATATATATATATATATATATATATATATATATATATATATAAACAATGATTGGTTGGTACTGCCACATCGACATTATGAGATACTTCTGGGATAAAAATGTAGAATCTAGCATTAGCATTACTCAATCCATAATACCTTGCTTATGTATGAATATTCATGAAAAATTGAAATTGCAAAGGGAAAAACTTTGTCTAGTAGTCTCCCTTGTATGCTGATTTTTAATTTGACATTAAACTGTGGTAAGTTACTTTGCCATTGAAATCAGAAAGTACTTCACGTTGAACCTCTCTCTCCCTATCTATTTATCTATCCCCGCAGTGACCCTCTCTTGCTAAATCTGTTGATTGGACCTGTGAACATTGTGTGCTGTGATCCAAGATGGTCAGAAGTGTTGTGTTTTCCTCTTTGAACAGCAGAGTTATCAATTTGTTTATTATCGTACAATGCTCGAATGGCTGTAGTCTTTTTGTTTTCTTTTTTGATAAAGTAAAAAAAAAAAAAATACTACAGCCCTTTGAGTATTGTAATGGTTCTTCTGGTTACATATGTATCATGTGTTTTTACTCTTTTTGTATAGAGAGATGCTAGAAGACAAAGGCACTCAGATGATGTTAAGAGCAATGATTCCTATGACATGGAGGATATGGTAATGCCATTACATGAATACATTAACAACCCTATTGCTCATGATATCCTTCACAATGGAGCCACATTCCAGGTAGTCTTTGCACTTATAAGCAACATGGAGCTCCTCTTTGTGTGTGTGTGTGTCTATATATATATATATGTATAAAAATTAGGTTTGAACTTATTAAAAAAAAAAAAGAGGTTTGAAGATGAAAGGGAGGGATAGTGCGTTTTCTTATGTGTGGCTCGATTGTGTGTGAAAAAGATATATATATATATATATTTTTTTTTTTTTTGAAGTGATTCCAACCAATAGATGTGGACTTCCTGGAATTAGTCAAGTACACAGTAGGTCCCTTGTGTCTATAAATCACCAAATTTTTGAAATTTGTTTGCTCTATATATCTCTAACTTATCAAAAAAAAATATATCTGGCCGACTGTTTTAATTCACAGGTTGCAGGATTGACAAACAACTCTTATCTAGCGGAATCACATGAGGTCCGCCATTGTGTACAACAGTATAAGATTCTTGGTGAACATGTGCTTCAAGTTGCGAAGGTGAGATGAGTAGCTTTGCAAAGTTGTGAATAATATAGTCATAATATTGTTTCTCTGATAGTTTTCTTCCTTATGGTTGCATATCATGGTAGATGCTTGTAAATCTTGCAGAAGAGGTTGGGCGATATGTTATATGTTGGTCTCACTGAGGAACACAAAGAATCTGCAACAATGTTTGCAAATGTGGTTGGTGCGCAGGTGATTTCCCAGCGGAGAGCATCAAACATGAGTATGGGTAGTGTAACTCACTACAAACCAGGTTAGTTTGGTGGCAATTTTTTTTTTCTTTTTCCTTTTCTCTTAGTAGTAAATTCAAATGGTCAAATTGGAGCAAATAAAGTTTTTTAGTGGAGTATGATAAAGGTCTAATTTGCGTCTCGCTGAAGATGTTGGTATTATGAAAGTTTATAGCTTCTTTGATCATAAGAACCTCTTTGTCCTGTGTTGCTTCCCGAGGAAATGATCCATTCTTCTGTGCATATACATTAATCGAAGTTACAATAGGAAGCTGGCATTAAAATTTTGAAAATTTCGATTTCTTAGTTGTCTTGCATGCATTTCTTTTAGTGGTTTTTCTTTCCTTTGCTTTCCCTGTCTTATTTAATATGAGAAATGCAAGATACTATAATTATATCTAACATTCATCCAACAAGGCTAACGTGACACTCCCAACTAATCATTAAATTAATCACTGTTAAATAAAAAAAAAGTTCTAAATGGTTGCTTTGGAGTGCCACACCAACATTTTTGGACAATTGTAGGATAACATATAGTATCTAGCATTACTCATTTAATGTAGTTACTTATTCTAATAATTGGAGTATATGCATCAAGGATATGAAGGGGTGTTTTTTTTATTTATTATTATTATTATTTTTTTATTATTTTTTACATAAAATAAAGAAGTATTCATTAAGTATTGATCAAGTGTACAAGAGGATGGACAAGCTAAAAGTGTAGTTGGATAGAAGATAAAAATTGAGGCTTCTTCTAAAGTTTAAGAAAACTCTCTTAGTTATAGCGCTCACATACATCTTTGAAATTCTTGTTTTGCATCCCATAAGAAATCACACTGAAGCCTCTCCATGCGGTTTGCAATACCCCCAGGGAGAGGGAATAGGGACAGGAAATAAGTAGGTAAGTTGGAAAGTGTGCTCTTTTTAAGGGTAACCCTTTTCTTTTTTTGATAAAGAAATTTTATTAAAAAAGCATAAGGCGCCCCCGAGTACACAGGTAGTATATACGAGAACATAGCTAACCCACAAAAGAACTCAAGAAAACCCATAAGGACCCACAACACCCGAAGCCCATGAAAACCCAAATACAGTAGAAGCCCCCATCAAACGCCCAAACCTGCCCTGAAAGCACCCCAACCCAATAAACCCCCAAAACCCACACGAAAACCCGAACAACCCTCCCAAAAAAACCCACAAACCCACATGAAACACCCAAAAACCCGAGTCGACTGAAGTTGAAATACAAGCAAACCCAAAATACAGAGGAAAAACCAGAGCTATATGAATAAATAAATAAATAAATAAAAACTGCAGAGGTGGTGGCGCCACGCGTGTCGGAGTGCTGCTGAAATCGCCGGAGAAGATGCGGAAACAGTCGGAGAAGCCACTAGTGAGGCGCGCACGTGAAAAGGCCCCAAACACCGTAGATCTAACCCCCAAACTTTAGACACGCCCTCAGCCACGCACGCCAGAAAGGTGCGTGGCATCCACCTGCAGCTGTGTCGACGACGGAGAATAGGAGAGGCCCCCTGTGAGGCATGTGCACGGAGAGGAGGACTCAAATGCCGTAGATCTACAACCCAAGATGCCAAAGAACCAAAACAGCCACGCAACACTGGTTCGGCGGCCACCCACTGAAGCGACGTTGACGGTTAAGCAAGCCGGTGAGGGACCCGGAAGTGGATCTACTCCCAACCATCGTAGCTCTACACCCAAGAAGAAGAAAGACCCAAAACAGAAAGTCCAAAAAGGAGGAGAAAGAACACTGGAGGATTCAAAGAGGAAGGGAATTGGAAGTGGAGGGAGGGAGGAGAGCCTCACCTCCTTCCTCACTAGGCGTTCTTAGAAAAGAGACCCAAGGGTTTTTTTTTCTTTTTTGAGAGGGAGACGAGAGTTAGAAGAGGGGTGGGTATCTTTATAAGGGTAACCCTACCACCCTTAGACACATAATGTTGGTCCAAGGTATGCTCTCTAATCTCTAAGGAATGCTAGGTGTTCGAAAATGGCTTTGACACTATGTGCATGAGAGAGAGGTGTGGTGAAGAGTTGTGGTGGACTCTAAATTTGGCAACTCGTGGGGTGGGTGGTGTTCTAATGAGCCTCCGGGATTGTATGGGGTGGGGATATGGAAGAACATCAGGAGGGGTTGGGGGATGTTTTCAAGTCATTATAGGTTTGAGGTGGGAGATGGCAACAATGTTAGATTTTGGCATGAACTCTGTGGTGTGGGTACAAGGCCTTAAAGGAAGCCTTTCCAGATTTATATGGTATTGCTTGTGTAAAGGACGCATCAGTAGCAGTTGATTGATGCTCCTTATGTGGCTTCATCTGGATTGAGAGATGGGATACTTCAGATTTTTCTATGTGGAATTTAAATCATTTGAGATTCATTCCAAGATTGGTCTTGGTGGTGTACGGCTAGCAGAGGAACTTTCAGAGCGGTGGTCTTGGGAAGGCTAAGCGTAGGTTGGTTGAGGACTTCGATGGAGGCATTGCTAAAAGGAGGAGATTTGAGCGAGTTTTGTTGGACCTATCGAGTGGGCAATACGGTGTCTATTTTGCAGTGACAAGGCAATAATCATGGAAGAATTTTGGAGTAATTGAAATATGGAGGTGGAGGGCGGCATAGTTTCATGATTGTATCGGAGGGGAGAGAAGGAAGTGGATGGGCTAATTGCCTAACTCAAATGAGGCGTTTAGAGAAGTATTATGAGAAGAAAGATGCTGGGGGGAACAAAAATGGGGAGAAGCAAGGAGTTCTTATGGTGGTGCTACAGACGGTTGACTAGGGAGGGAGGTTGTATGCGGCGGTGCTGGTAGGGAAGGGGCAACCTTAGGATAGAGCATCGTCGAACAAGGGTAATATGGGCTTTTCCAAAAATCAATCAGAGCTGAATAGGGAAATTCTTGGAAGGAGGGAGACAAGTTTTCCGCTGGGGATCACACAGGTAAAGGTGGAGAGGATATTTTGATGAAGCCTGTTTTGGAAGGAGATTTAAAGTTGGAACCATTGAAGAATATGTTGGTTTTGACTAAAAAGGAAGCTAAGAGGTGGCTAGGTTTGTTGGAAATGGGCTGTGTGCAAAATGGGGCCGCGGAGATAGAAGGCCTAGTAGAAAACAATTTAAAGGAGAAGAAAGGCAAAGAAGTGGTTTTGTCTAAAGAGGAAGAAGACTTAGTGATGGGCTGACAGGAGTGTGGGTTTCTAAAGAATAAGAAAGTGGGCTTGAAGGGGGAAATAGGAAAGAAGCATTTTAAAGCCCAACCATCAAATGAAAGAAGCGTTGATCTGGTGACTAATATTGTCTCGGTGTGCAGTCGTTGGGTTCAGCCTAATCTGACAGGCTAGAGGGTTGCGATGGAGGGGATGCTGGGCTCAACAGTGGGGACTTACTAGAATACAGAGACGACAACAGCATATGTCGTTTCTAACCTAGAGGGTGCCGATGTAGACTCTGAGTGCAAGACTGCTTTCATCGACGACATGGCATCATCTGTCCCTTCTCTGGCCTCGAGCTTGAAGCTCGATATGAGGGAAGGAAATAATGGGTCTATGGCAGATAACGCTGAAGAGCACAAAACAGGTGGAGGGGGGAATAGTATAGTTGGGGAGTCATCTTTGGCTTTGAGTTCGTTTGAAGGGGGTGACGGAGATGATGTAGAGGGGGTTGAGGGTGGCTGGATGTATTTTTGGTGCGACTGTGTAATGCTGAGAATGGGTCGGTGGAAATGGGGATGTGTTTGGCCTCTTGCCAGAGGGTTGTGTATAAGTTGGGGAACCATATTTTTTATCAAGGGGTAGAAGGAGGTCAGTTTTCTGGGTCTTCAGTAGCACTTGTGGAGAATGAGGGAGTAGGGGGCTTAAGTGATAGTAAGGACAATTTATGTGGTGGGGCTGTGGTTGATTCTACATTGGCCATGGTGACTTGTATAGGAAAGGAAAGTAGGGGAAGTGAGATTTTTTTTGATAAGTAAAGTAGGGGAAGTGAGATGTTAGACATTCATCCATTGGTTGTTATTGAGGAAAAAGGAGGGTATTATTTGGTGTCCTCAAATTGGGTGGTGGATAGGGTAAATTTTTCTCGTCATGTAGTTGGATTGTCTTGTGAAGGTTTCGAGGATCAACTTATGGCTTTGTTCACTACGATTGAAGCTAGTCGACCTCAAAGTGGGGTGGGTAGTGTTACAGACTTGAGTGGGAAATTTGGGAATAGAGGAAATCATGAATTAAAGAGATTGGTATGTTCAGTGAATTATGATGTTAAGGGAGGTAAATCTCATAGAGTGACAGGCAAGGGGAGGGGTGGTAAATGTTATTTATGAAACCTAAGATCATATCATGAAATGTGAGAGGCCTGAATGACAACGGGAAATGAATGGGGGTTAGAGGGCTTCTAAGGGAGTTGAAAGCTGATATGCGTTAGCTACAACACTGTACAGGTCGATACGGACAATGCCTAGTATCCATTGTTTATGGCTAGGACTACTGGGGTATCTAATCCCATTCGCTTCCCTAGCTTTCGTCTCTCAGTGTCAGTGTCGGCCCCAGCAAAGTGCTTTTGCCGTTGGTGTTCTTTCCGATCTCTATGCATTTCACCACTCCACCGGAAGTTCCCTCTGCCCCTACCGTACTCTAGCTTGGTAGTTTCCATCGCCTGTCTAGGGTTGAGCCATGGGATTTGATTGTGTTTGCAAGAGACAAAAATAGAGGTTATTACTAGGGAGGTGGTTCATAGTGTATGGGGTTTATTCATGTGGATTGGTTGTATTTGGGGTTGAGAGGGGATTAGGAGGTATTCTATTAATGTAGGATAGGTGAGTGGTGGAGAAGATTGATGAATGTATGGGTAGGTTTGTGGTAGCATTTTCTTTCAGATGTGTTACAAAGAATTTCAAATGGGCCTTTGCGGGTATTTAGGGGCCAAATGATGATGTGGATAGAAGATGTCTTTGGGATGAGTTTGTTGGTTTAATGAGTTTTTGGGAGATGCCATGGTGTATTGGGAGGGATTTTAATGTAGTTTGGTACCCTTGTGAAAGATTAGGCGACTCAAGGCAAACACAAGCGATGGTGGAATTCTCCGAATTCATTTTTGAGCAGGGACTCATGGATATTCCATTGGTAAGAGGGAGTTTCATGTGGTCTAATAATCAAGATGTTGAGGCATGGTCTAGAATTGATAAATTCTTGCTGTCTATGGAGTGGGAGATGCCATGGTGTATTGGGAGGGATTTTAATGTAGTTTGGTACCCTTGTGAAAGATTAGGCGACTCAAGGCAAACACAAGCGATGGTGGAATTCTCCGAATTCATTTTTGAGCAGGGACTCATGGATATTCCATTGGTAAGAGGGGGTTTCATGTGGTCTAATAATCAAGATGTTGAGGCATGGTCTAGAATTGATAAATTCTTGCTGTCTATGGAGTGGGAGGAATATTATTTCTCAGAGACTTCTTCCTAGGTTATTGTTTGATCATTTTTCATTGATGTTGGATTGTGGCGTGGGGAGTTGGAGTAGTAGGCATTTTAAGTTTGAAAATATGTGGCTGCAATCAGAGGGTTTTGTAGAGCGGGTCAAAACGTGGTGGGGGTCATATAATTATCAGGGTGTTCCTAGTTGTGTGTTGGCACAAAAATTGAAAGCATTGAAATATGATTTGAAGAAATGGAATAAGGTCTTTGGTAATGTAGGGAAGTGAAAGAAGGAGATGGTGGAGGGATTTGATTGCAAAAGAAAGATCAATAATTAACTGAAGATGACAAAAAATTAAATGAAAAATAAAGACTCCTAATTAACATGTGTGATCAATTGTGCAACAAAATATTAAATGCGGAATTTAAAAGAGACAAATATTTTGTTGACGAAGTGGAAACTCTTATCAAGAGAAAAACCACTTCTAGGCAGCCAAACCCAGGAAATCTACTATTCAGATGACAAAGCTAGTTACAAGGTAGCAGTATTTGCATAACCCGATGCAGTAGTCGTACTTCTAAATCTGACATGTACTTATACGTGAACGCTTCCCAACTAGACCTCCTGTCTGAAGGGGTCTTCAATGGACTCCTTTAGCTTAGGGAGGAGCCCTAAGCTAGACTTCAATGGTTGATCAAATCACACACAAATTCTAAGAGAGCTAGCACATCTAACAATATTTGCTTAAACACCCTCTCTTAGCACAATAGAATTCAGTACCGAATTCACTAAAGAATACATGCTTAGAGACCTCTATATATAGGCTGTAGAAGACTTAATACAATTCTAATTCGGAGTTCTTTGGGCGGCGTCTGGACCATGTAGGTGGGCGTCCGGACGGCAAGCATCAACCGATTTCAAATCACGCGGTCTCACGCGTTACTTCATTAATTTTCAGTCATCGCATCTGGACGTTCTTGCCCTAGCGTCTGGACAGTTGCATGCTATCTTCACGGTTCCCAGCCTTCAGTTTGCTGTTCGGACACATGTACGAACAGGTGCTCTCGGGAGTTGAAGTCCGCTGGGCTGTCTGAACATCTGAGCGAACATGTGTTCTCCGTGTTGGTGTTTACTGAGGTGTCCGGACACTTCCTCTGGCCGTCCGAACGGTCACAATAGAAATCGCATTTGCTGAGTAGTAAGCGCGTTAGAATCTTCCTCGACTTCCGGAAATTGCCTTTCTTGATATTTGTGACATTGAACTTGTCATATTAGGCCCTTTCCATATTGGAGAAAATATTATGAATATCTTTGAAAAATTCTCTGAATTATGGTGTTCCTGTTTCAGCAGTCTTCTAATATGGTAGTGATTTTGTCAACAAAATGTAGCTATTAAACTAACATTAAAAAATAAGATTATTCCAGAGAATTGGAGAGGAGTGTCTTTCTTGAAGAAGCGAGTTGGAGATAGAAGTCAAGGGCCCTTTGGTTGAGAAAGGGAGACAATAATACTAAGTTTTTCCATCGATTGGCAAATTCGCACAAAAGACATAATTCGGTGGAGTCTTTAGTGGTTAATGGGAATATGACGACTGATTTAGTAGTGATACAGGAACATATTGTGAACTGTTATAAACAATTGTATTTTGAACAATATATGTGGCGATCTAAGGTGGATGGCCTCTCATTCCTTCCAATGATGAGGGGGAGAGAATTTGAGGAGTGAAGTGTTGGAGGTGGTGAGAACAGTTAATGGAGATAAGGCGCCAGGACTTGAAGGATTTTCTATGGCTTTTTTTTCAGAAATTCTGGGAGGTCGAGAAGAGTTTTAATGTTACTTTTGCATCTCTTGTTCCAAAGAAAGTTGGGGCGGTGGAGATTAAGGACTTTCTTCCAATCATCTTAGTGGGTGAGGTGTACAAAATTATTTATGAAGTTCTAGCAAATAGGTTGAAGTTGGTATTGGGGAAGATTGTCTCAAGTTTTCAGAATGCGTTTATCAGGGGTAGACAAATTTTGGATTCTATCTTGGTGGCAATTGAATGTTTGGATAGTCGGATTCACTCTGGGGACCCGAGCATATTATCCAAATTGGATTTGGAGAAGGCCTATGACCACGTCAATTGGGAGTTTTGTTACATTTGTTGAAGAGATGTGGCTTTGAGGAGAGATGGCGAGGTTGGATATCTAGATCTTTACATATCTACGGTGCGGTTTTCCATCCTCATTAATGGGTCGCTTTTGGGATTTTCTAGTAGTTCGAGTGGATTGAGATGAGGAGATCCATTGTCTCCATTATTGTTTGTGGTTATTATGGAAGCATTAAGCAGGATTATGTTTACTACTGGGGATATTGGGCTGTTATTTGGATTTTCAGTGGGATCGAGGAATCATGAGGAGATGGTAATGCCCCATTTGTTAATTGCGGATGATATGTTAATCTTTTGTTAGCGTAGTGGTGAACAACTTCGTAATTTTCTTGTTCCTGTAGGCGATGTGGTGGATGTGGAGGGCTTAGCTAGCATTCTTGGGTGTAGAGTGGCTTCGTTGCCTATGAAGTATTTGGGTCTACTCTTGGGTGCTCACTATAAGGCCTCTACCATTTGGAGTGGCATTATTGAGAAGATTGAGTATAGGTTGGCGGTTTGGAAGATGCTTTATTTATCAAAGGGAGATGGGTTAACTTTTGGAGTGGCATTATTGAGAAGATTGAGCATAGGTTGGCGGTTTGGAAGATGCTTTATTTATCAAAGGGAGGTGGGTTAACTTTGATAAAAAGTACTCTTTCTAATTTACTGACGTATTATTTGTCCCTTTTCCTTATTCCGGTAGAAGTGGCTAATTGACTGGAAAAGCTATGGAGAGGGAGGCGTTGTGGAGAAAGGTGGTGGACATTAAATATGATAGTATGAGGCGAGGTTGGTGTTTTAAAAAGGTTGGGGGTGTATGGTGTGGGAGTGTGGAAATGTATGAGGAAGTGGGAGTGTTTTTCTAAACATGTGAGTTATGAGATGTAGGAGATAGATCTAAAGTGCTGTTTTGGTATGATGTTTGGTGTGGGGAGTAGCCTTTGAAGTTCTCATTTTCAGAATTATTCACTATTGCTTGTGGCAAGGATGGGTGGGTGGCGAATCATATGTAGTTTTAGAATGGAAACATTCGTTGGAATATTATTTTTACTAAACCTGTGCACGAGTGGGAGGTGGAAGTGGTTTCTGGGTTCTTTGAGTTGTATTCTCAAAGAGTAAGGCATGCAGGTGAGGATACAATTTGCTAGATTCCTTCTAAAAGGAAATTATTTGAAGTTAAGTCTTACTATCAGGTGTTATCTAATTCGGTAGGGTTCCCTTTTCCTTGGAAGAGTATTTGGAAAGTTAGGGCTCCCTTAAGAGTAATGTTCTTTGTGTGGACAACGGCTATAGGAAAAATCTTAACTTTGGATAATTTATAAAAGAAGAATGTTATTGTGATGGAGTGATGCTATATGTGTAAGAAATGTGGGAAGTCTGTTGATCATCTACTCCATTGTGAGGTTGCAACAAAATTGTGAAATGCACTTTTTCAATGTTTGGTGTTGCTTGAGTTATGCTTCGAAGGGTAAGCGAGTTGGGAAGTTGGAAGGGACAATTGGGAAACCGTAATGCTTTAAAAACATGGAGGTTGATTGCTTTGTGTTTAATCTGTGTCGTTGGAGAGAGCAGAACGCAAGGAGCTTTAAAGATCGTGAGAATGGATTGTTAGAGATGAAGAAGATGATGTTACAATCACTTTATATATGGAGAGGCATGAAATAGTTTGCTTGTTTCTAATTTTTCCAAGTTTTTGGAATTTTGTTTGTCTTTTCTATACTTTAGGGGTTCTTTTATATACTTTATTTGTACTAGGGTTGCACCCCTTTGCGCTTTGAATGAATTTACATTATATATATATAAAGGACGCCTCAGTAGTGGCTCACTTGGCGTCTTTTGGTGACTCCAATCAGTGGAACGTAAGTTTTGTTAGAATGGCTCATGATTGGGTGGTGGAGGTCTTTGCCTCGTTATTCAATTTGTTGTACTCAGTTAGAGTGAGATGGGATGGTGAATTCAAGCTTTGGTGGTCCCCCTCCAGAAGGGTTGTTCGGTGTTAGCTCATTCTACAGTGTCCTTGCTTGTAACGATGGCAATCCTTTCCCTTGAAAGAGTATTTGGTGGGACTATGGTTCCTTTGAGAACGGTCATTTTTGCTTGGTCGGTGGCTTTAGGGAAGATCCTTACTATGAACAATCTAAGGAAGCGACTTCTCATTGTGGTCGATAGGTGTTGTATGTGCAAGAGGAATGGGGAGTCTGTGGACCATCTTCTCCTTCACTGCAAGGTCCATTGCGCCTTACGGAATGCCTTTTTAAGTCATTTTGGGCTGTCTTGGCTGTTATCTCTCCATTTAATAGCTTAAAATTTGGGTTGGATGCTCTAACATGGAATATAGTATATTTTCTATATGTTCTTGGACTTAACATGCTAGAGCCATTGCATCTGTACCCTGAATTTGGAGAGTATTTTTGTTTGTTTATGGAATTCTGGATACTTGGTGATAATTGCTTTTAGTATTCTTTTGTTTGAATGTAAAGAATTTCTATGGGGTTCCAACAGTTTTGGATTAGCACAAAGCGGGAGATTCAATCTTGTATTAACTTTTGAAAGGTATAGTTATGGTAGTTTTTGTTCTCCTTAACACATCAGGTTTCTTTTGGGAGTTCACCCTTGCTGAACCCAAGGAAAAAAGTAGAGAAGATAAAAAGTTTGCAACATTTGTGTTTTGAAAATCCAGTGCAACCTTGACTGCATTGTGTTTTATGTTACATTTTGGTGTGCAGTTTGAATTAGAAAACTTTTGATCTTTTTCAATGACTGGCTATTATATCTCCTATTAGAGTTGAAAAGTTTCAAATTAATGGCTAAATTTAATGAATTTTGTTATATAAAACTTTGGATCATATCTATACTTTCATTTCTAATTTCAATTATTAGATAACTCGATTTCGATGATGATGTATATAGCTTTAATCAAATTTGTCTTCCTGTGGTACAGAACAGAGCTCTTCGTTCACGGATTCCGAGCCTGAAGATGATGACCATCAGGTTAGCAGCGGAATACCCTTGCTTGTTCTTAAATGAAGTGCTTAGTAGTCAGATTTCATTTACAGTACGTCTTACTGTATTTTTGCTTGCATACAGAATAGCACCTTTCGCCAAAATGCAGGCCAGCTTGCTTCAACTGATGATGGTGAAGTAACGAAAGGAAATGTAAGTCACTTTGCATGGTATCCACTTATCAAGATGTGATCATTTACTCTTTTCACTGAGATTCTTTCTTCCACCATATTAGATGACTGTGGAAGAACTTATGGGAGCTTATGAAGTCTGCATCTCTAGTCTGAGGAAGGAACAAGCACGCCGACGCACTGCCTCTCTGAAGAGAATAGCCCCTGCAAACTTCTCAAAGGAGGTATAATTGTCTGTTTGATGATTAACCAGTGTTGTATATCATGACTATACGTAGCATCAACACAGTATGTTCAAATTTCTTTACTTCTGTGCTACTATGCTAGATTAGTTTTTGTTTCTAAATAATCAAAAGGGATTTTGTTTTTCCTTACCAGCCAAAAAAAAAAAAAAACAAAAGATTTAAATTTGTGGTTTGTGTCATTAACTGCTCCAGTTATTGAATTCTTAACTTCTAATCTTTCAATCTTTGTGATTCTGTTTGAATTGCGTGCTTCTCAGATTCATTGCTTCCTACACATACATAAACACAATGAAGTAATTTATACTCATAATTTGATAGATTGGTCCTGTATTTTTCTACTGCTACTTACAGGATTATCCTTTTCCTTTATGTTGAATTTTGCTCTAATATCTATGGCTTTATGTACTCGATGGTTTAACTTAGGGGTGACAATTCATGTTTTCTTGTTAAAAACAATTCGGGTTTGCGTGTCGGATTCGGATTGTGTAGGTCAACCCTAACCTAACCCATTTAATTAAACGGGTCAAATCTCTCAATTCTAACCTACTAATTTCGTGTTGGGTTTGCAGGTCATATAAAAAATTGTCATGTTATGTGTTAGGTTCAGGTCGTGTCGAATGATGGGTATAAGACCATATAGATTAACCCTAACTCGACATTTTTTAATTAAAACAGGTCAGACTTCTCAACCTTAATTCGCTAATTTCGTGTTTGGTTTGCGGGTCGTGTAAAAAACTGCCAGCCCTAGTTTAACTTGCCTCTTGTACATGGTGAAGGTTTCAAAATGCATTTTATTTTCCCAAAATGATTTAGATCTTAAGAGAACAACATTGCCTTATGGTGTTTGCCTTGTGAAAATGAGATGCCATTTTCTGTTGTTGAATGTTTGTGTTAAAATTATTTGTTCATATTTTTTATGCTCAAGAGGTGCAAAAAAGGCTATCTGTTCTTTTAAATCACCATGGTCCCCCCACCCCTCCTCTTTTTTGGGTAAGTAATAAATTTTGTAAAAAGACGCCCCTAAGTATACAGGTGGTAGTATATAAGGGATCAACCAATCTAGCCCAAAGAGAAAGGGACCCAACAAACCCGCGGGACCCTAAAAACCCAAAAGACCCTTAGACCCATGAGAGGCACTCAACCCTACATCATGTGAGCCTTGCTTTTCAGATGCCGGGAGGTTGCATAATCATCACCATAATTAATGGAGCTTTTCAAATTCAATACATCCCTCCTACCTTTAGTCTTTTGGCGTGCAACTATTGATTCCCGATGAAACTCCTCTTCGCTTACGCTGGTGTCCAGGATAGCCAAAAGCAGAGCCTCATCCTCTTCACCATCCCCTGCCCAATCCAAATGCATATCTGGTGGATAAACACCCAAAGGGAAAGGGGATACTCTATCCTCCCCATCTCAGACCTCATCGCCCTGATCCTACACAACAACCTACCTAGACGGACCAAAACCTACCGGCCACTTTTGAGACTCGATCAGACCGTTCACCCTAAGGTCCTCACCCTTTTCAACTGGTGGAGAGACGCAACGACCCAAATGAGAGGGAGCCCCTACCACCTCATCTTCCTTAACAACTAGGGTCGACGGCGACGCGACCGACACTTTAGCCTAAACTTGCCCTGCCAGACTCGAGTTGAGAAAACCCCTCCGTAAGAAACCCCTCGTCGGAGGAATTTGCTTAATAACAACCTTCACAGAAGTTGCCTCGTCAACAAGGGGTGGCACCCGAGCGCCTTGCACTAGCTTAGACTCCAAAGGGAACAAGGGTACCCCTGGCTCTGACTCAGGAGTGGCACCCAAGAGAGGAATAGGTATCCAACCAGCAAAATCTAACCTCATTGCCGCCATAGAATCGAAAAATAATTGCTCATACATTTTCACGGCTCGACCTTCCCTAGCCTTCCCATAATAATTTTGGAACGGCTTTGAGATCGACGCCATTGGACGAGAAAGACGTAGCCTCTCTCCCACCTCAGCAGCCCCTGAGGAAGAACCACCAGAGGAGGTGAACCGGGGCGGGAGAAGACCCTTCAGGCTTGAGAGAAGCTTCCAAAGACGCTGTAGCTGATTCTTGTGCAAGCAGAGATGCCGAAAGAGTAGGACCAAAGCACATAGGGACAAGCCCATCTCGAGCAGTGGAAACCAAAACCACATTACCCAACCGGTGATCCTTCGAGAACATTTCAAACCCAACCTCCGACAAACCCAGCATCGAGCCTGGCACCGAGTTAGACCCAAAACTTTCCTCTGTCAAGATCTCCGGCGAAGAGATCTCATAAGCTCCGCGAGTTCCTGCCAGAACCTAAGGTCCACGACTTGTGTCTTTGGGCTGAAGAGAAGACCTGAAAAAAGCTTAAAACCCTGACCCGGAGACTTGTATACCGGTTTGACGTGGATAATGACCTTCTTGCTAACAGACTTAGGCCTGAAACCATTGGGCTTAAAACCCAACCCAACTAATTGACCCAGATATTCTTTGACCCGAACCATCACTAATCGAGAAAACCCTAGAAACATCTTCAACCAGTAAATGACAAAACTGCCCTTCGTCTCTTTCGTCTTCTTCGTTGCAATGCTGGATAGAACCGCCGACAACCCAGAGACCCTTAAATCAAACTCGTAGCAGTTCACCGCCATTCTCCAACACCGAAGGCAGCAGATCGAGAGGAGTCACGGACACCGGCTTCCAACCCCACATGCGTAGCACTGCCTTATAGGAGCGACAGGACAAAATACCCCCTTTTGTTTCCCCTCCAAGAAAGGCACCTCAAAAACTAGTGGTCACTCCTTTGTTTCGAGGAAAGCCAGCATTTGCCGCAACTCACCCACAACCCAAGACCAACCCCAACCTTCATGGCCTTCAGGGAGCCAAATAGCTCCTTTTCAACCACCCTCGGTGTAGGCTGATAACCTCTAGGTAGTGGCCCGCCTTGTTACCACCCCCTCGGATCATCAAGGCTTTCACATCCTCCCAGAAATACTTGCAGTCCTTCACTGGAGCCTTCAATACCTCCTCAACAGTGGCTATCAACCACGTTGAACCTTGGAGACCCAAAAAATTGAACCCACAAAACCTCTTCCTCCTCTCCTCCAAGCGAAGTTCAGACGCTTCTGCCTTCGCCAAAAAGGAGAAACCTTTTAGCTTCCATAGAGAAGAAACGTTTCATTTCTGCTTAGTCTGAAGAGTAACAAGAAGAAACACCATGGAGACATACCCACGAAACAGCCCCTCAGCACCACCAGCCAAAATCCAGCACCAAGCGAGCTCGAAAGAGGAGAAATCAGAAAAACCAGTTTGTCGCACCCAGCAAAAATGTACTAAAACCAAGCTCTAGCGGGTCGCGCCTACACGTGCCACTGCTAGCAGGGGGAGGAAAAAGAGAGTGGGGGAGATAAGGAGAGAGAATGGAGAAAAAAATGCTTCCTTTTTTTATTTTTTATTTTATGACATGGAACTCCTCCAAAGCAGGGCCATTTCGTGTACCCACTCTTGTCAGGTAAACTTCGGATTCGTGTAAACGGATCAGGTAATACTCTAGTTTTGTCGGTGAGCTGACCCCAAGAAATTGTTTATACCTAAGAGGATTTGAATCTTAGACTTCATGGGACTACCATAAAGACTATGCCCTTACGACTTGAGCCAACCCCTTGGGGTTAAAATCACCATGGTCCCTTGCAGGTAAAGGTTCAGTTACCCTGCAAAAAATCCAGTCAACTCTTATCAGATTGTTCCATATGAAGAAAAGCAAATTAGGAGTTCCAAACTTCCATCTTTGTTCAAACGAGTCAAATTTCTTTCACTGTATTACTGTATGATTTTCAACCAATTCTGCTTGAAAAGCAGGACTATGTTGACCTTCTCTTTGATGTTTGTTTGTTTTCAGCTCAGAAGTAACGGTGTTTCTCTTAGCCCTCTTTATTGGTCCGAATTTTAGAATTGTTGTAAACTAATTTTCCCAGTACACATTCAACTTTAATTGGTTAGATTTAGGCCAGCTATATATGTGATGTTAAACGTTTCTAGGTTTTTGCTGTAATGCGCATCTGCTTTCTTGCTACATGCTAGTATTCTAAAATCAGTAGCATGTTCCTAGCTCTCTAATTTGTTTTATATATATATACACACGCACTCTCCTTGTCTCAAGGCTTACACCTAGCATTGCCTCTGCCTTATCGAACACTAATTTTACTTTGTGCATCACTGTTTGGAGTTGCTGTGGCTAACAGTTATAGGGTTTTAAATTTTTTTTGTATTTGCTATCGGTAACTTTTTGACCATTCAAATTTTACAGGCACGTCTTCAGGTTCCTGAAGTTGTTCTCCAGCAGATAAGATCACTTAACAACCTTGATTTGGAGCTTTACAAGTATGCTCAAGACATTTTTGCAAAGCAACACAAACGTACTATGGAGAAGCTTGTAACGTTAGTAAGTCACTGTTCAGGTCTTCTTCACTTATGACCCATGATGTTTTACTTGTTGGGTTGGGTTATACCATATTATGGCATCTGCATCTATTTCAACTGGTAAATTACTAACATTTGCAATTTGATTCTGTTAAATTATGCATGGAAAGTGAAAGAATAATTGTTGGGATAAATATATTTTATGATTTAAAAAAGTCTTGTTGGCATTCATGTTTGGAAGTGTACAGGCTTCAATGAGGTCAAATAAATGGTAATTGTCTCTATCTATCAAGCATATTGTCATCATCTGATTCTTGGTCAAGTAAATAATGTTCTAGATTTGGGGAGTAATAAGGATCATAGTAGATTGGACCATTTTATGGATCTTGTAATGTTCTAGAAGAAATTATTACTGCAGATAGGCACATACCCACTACCATTGTCTTCATACTCTTTATATGCAAATGACAGAGCTCTTAGTTATCATTTTGAGGTAATATCGTTAGATGCATTATTAATGCAAAATTGCGATACGGTTCATTCACATGTTGCTTTATTTGTTAACATGTTGATAATGCTAATTGATTGTATTTTCTTCTTATAGCAACTGTCTTTATAAATTTCTCTACCTAGTTTGAATCGTGTAGCAACTAGCAACTAGCCACTTTGTATATATTTATTGCCCATTCCTCATCCGCTGCAGATAAATATAATCTTTTTGGTTGATGTCTCTGGGGTAATGTTTAGATTAGTTGAAGGTGCGAGAAGAAATTTACCCATTTCTGCCCACCACCTTGGTTAAGCGGCAGTGTATTTTGTGAACTAATTTAATAATATTGTGAATTGCAGGAGAGGCGGGAGAGCATGTTTAACGACTCACATGGCGCTGTGCTTTGTAAAGTCTTTTTGTTAGCTATGAGCATTATCTTACTCCTCTTTCTTTTCTTTCTTTTTGTAAATGCAAGGAGAACATCAAAAGTTAAGATATAAAAATCTTATTTAATCACGAATTGTAGGGTTCCCGGACTTCAGAAATTGAGGGATCCGATAGAATAGTAGTGTGATCATATTCGTTGGTGGAAATTTTGACTTGTTTTTCACTACTATTCAATTGATGTATTACACAGACCAGTTGACCAACCCACTTGCGCAGTTGGACGTTACTCTTAATTATCAATGCTGTAGATGGATGGGAGTGGTTTATATTTTTTATCAATCGTGCTGTAATGTTGTGTTTGTTGCCACCATTTATATTTCCTTTTAAGTGAAATGGAGACAGTTATTTTATGGTTTATTTTATTTTTATTTGCATTTTTTTTAAAATTTTGAATGACGTGCAATCAATCATGTGTATAGTTAGATACAATAATTTTTTTTATTTTTTAAATGACGATGCCACATGTATTTTATTCGATGCAACAAAATAAAATTATAACCATTAAATAGCTCTTCACCATTTCAAGTAAAATGGAGGATCTTTATAGTTTATACCTTTACGTGTCTTGGACATAAAAAGAAAAAAAGAAAAAAAAATCTAGGTTTTTGCTTTTTTTCCCTTAATATTGGGCTATTCATTTGAAATCAAATGGATAGTATCTATTTTATGATAAAAATTTGAAGTTGATGCATTTAATAGTACATATGATTTTTATTATTTAAATTTTTTAAAAGCATAGATCCCTAGGTAAGATAGCAGAAAGAGAATGTGTTTTTGTTCCAACCATTACGTAAGCCTCTCCACCTGGTCGTATGAAAATGGCATGCATCCTAACATTGATTTTGATTAGATCTATCAACTTCTGGATAGATCTTTTCCATTTCCGTTTATTATGGGTTTGAAATCTTGCAATAGGATGAAATTAATCAATGCTAATGCTGTTGGATCTAACAAAGTTTGAAATCTTGCAATAGGATGAAATTAATCAATACTAATGCTATTGGATCTAACAAAGTCTGACTGCCCGCAAATAACTGCTTATAGTGAGTCAAAGATGTGGCTCATTCTAACTGTTTGACCAGTAATGAGGAGTTTTTCTCGGAGAGGCATTTTGTTAACATTCAAACCTCCCCCACTCTCTCCCACTAGGATAGTCAACAACAGTTATTTGTGCAGCTTAATTCTTAATTGGTCGGGTGAGTTTTATAATCACGTTTTCAAATTTTCTTAAATCCGGACAAATAATTGTAGTCGATCCTGGTCCCCTCACCTTTTTTTATTTCTTTCTTTTTCTGGGTAAAGTAATATTATTTAATGCTGTTATATAACGTGATAATGTGGCAATGAAAATTAATTCTTAAATTAACACAAAAGTTAAAAGACTGATTTTCACAATTACGTCATCCGAATTATATAATAGTCTACTAAATAATATTACTCTTTTTGGTAATATATTCTCTTAAAGTTATGACATACATATGAAATGTTAAGTGAGTTCGCAAGGAAATTGTAGTAAAAATTGTACTAGTTGGAGCATTTTGGTTTGACTTTTCATGAATCTCGAAAAATAATTATTGTACATCACTTGTACATCTTTTGTACATTACTTTTTTAAATTAACTATAGGATATGTAGGATTCACAATAACTCACATATATGAATTTAATGGTTAATTTAAAAAAGTGATATATATGTAACATGTCTCTTATAATTTCGTAGCTAAAAATCAAACTTGTATTGAGATTCCGTATCTTCCATTTTGCGGGAGAGACGGGTTCCATGGAATAAATAGAGGAAATAGAAGGCAAATGAAAAGTCCTTTGCGTTCTTACCATGTGGGATGTTCTCTGTATATATTTGTTGGATAGTGAAGTGTGGATAAATCTGGATCCAATCCAGTTGTCGTATATATTTATAATTTAAGAAAAAAGAAAAAGAAAAAAGAAAAAAGAAAAAAGAAAAAAGAAAAAAGAAAAAAAGAAAGAGAGAGAGAGAGAGAGAGAGAGAGAGAGAGGACCAAAATGGGGGGCAAACAAATGCATGTGAATGTCCCAACTAAATCGTTATAGACAATGATTTCACTTCAGCCCTCTCCCAATTGTCGGTGATCTCTCAAATCACGCCGCATTAAGGATCATTAAAAACAGATTAGACCCACTTGCATGCTTTCTTTCACTCCTCCACTTAAATTTATAACTTCTCTATGAATCAAGCTCTTAAGTTCATCCCTGACCCACTTTTGGCATTATTATCTATCCATCTATCACCTCTACCATAGAAAATAAAAATAAAATAAAATTTGAAAATTTGACTAATATTATCTTTGAAAATATTTATGTTAAAATCTATCTTCACAATAATCTATAAATTTATTCTTAAAAATCCATCGCAAGGAATATAATAAAACGATCCTTTTATCTTTGCAATTCAAGGTTAAAATATGATCAACTAAATTTAATGTATGTTCCCATGGAGTAATGCTTAAGACCATTACTTTTTTTGATATTCACCAAAAAAAGAAAAAAAAAGTGATGCAGAATGGTAAAAGGTAATTTTGTATTTAATATTTACCTTTTTATATTATAAATGTAACATCAGCCCTTATGGTTGGCCTCAATTACAAATATTTTAATACGGTACAAAAAATAATTTAATCATTGTAATCAAATTCTGTCAAAACACTTGACCGATTCCATTAGTGTGTCATGTCATCACCAATAAAATAATGACATGTGTTACTCTTTTAAAAAAATATAAATATATAAAACTTAAAAAATTATTTTTTTAAAAAAAAAAAAAGAAAAAAGGAAAAAAGGAAAAAAAAGATAAAACATGTTGCATAGAATTTTCCTACAAACTGGTTTGTAGGAAATTTCATACAATCCACATATAAGAGTGACACGTATTTTTTAAACATGTGAAAAACACATATGTTGTTATTAATGCTATTAAAAAAGCATGTGAGAAGAACATATTAAAACAACATGTGATTCTCACATGCCGAATGACACATGTCAATCTTATATGTGGGTTGTATGAAATTTTCTACAAATCGGTTTGTAGGAAATTTCTGTCCAAACACATTTGGTTAAAATTAATGTTTTAAGTTTTATATATTTATATTTTTTTTAAGAGTGACACATATCATTATTTTATTGGTGCTGACGTGACATATCAACAAAATGTGTCAAGTGTTTTGATGGAATTTGATTGCAGGGACTAAATCGTTATTTTGATCCATCGTGAAGACCTCTGAATTATTTTTTATATCGCAAAAAATGATTTGTAATTTAGACCGACCAAACAAATTTTAAATTTATTGTCCCACAATTTTTTTCAAAAAATATCCGAAAAAAAAGTGACTAATCTACGACGACATTACTAGTTCCCATTAACGTTAACGAAGCCAAATCGTACATGCACTATTTATATGATCTCAATATACTCGTAATATATTTGGAAAAACAAAATTGTATTAGTATTATTACCTTATTTTTGGAAAGAAAGTTGTCACAATCCCATTATTATTGGCCCGTTTGGTAATCCCTTATCTTCAAGTATGAGTGAATTTTTTTTTTTTTTTTTTTGAGTAGTTATAAAAGGTGATTAATGTGATATAAAGTAAAAAAAAATTTATATGAAAAAGTGGAAAAGAATTGTATTGTAGTATGTTTTTTTATTTAAATAATAATAAAAAATTGTTGATGTGATATAAAAATTGAAAAAAAAAGTTAAAAATGGGTTGAAGTTTAGAGTTTTTTTTTTTCTTTTTATCGGGGAACAGAGGGTTTGCGAAACGGGGATAATAATTTTTATGTTTTTTCTCTTTTTTCACACGATGTGCGCTGATTAAAGAGAGACCTCACATCAACCCTAATGCGGCCGCCTCCATGTAAACCCTACTCTTCTACAAAAACCTAATATTCCAATCTCAGACACTCACAGATTCAGCGGAATCGAATTCCATCCCTTCACTCTTTCTCTCTCTTTCTGCAACTTCATACACAGCAATGTCGGCGTTCTCAGCTCGCCAGAGAACGATCTCTCCTTCTTCCTAGCGTTATCCCACATTTTCAGTGAAGTAAAAGCAAGCAATGCCAAAGCTCCAACCTCTGCGCTCTCTCTCTAGGGTTCTCCTCCGAAGGTCTCCTCGTTTCATGGACTCGCTTGAGATTTAGGGCTTTTTCGAGGTTTGGTTTGGTCTTCACACATATTTGCTCTCACTTTGTCTGAACTTGGGGTTTTTTTTTTTTTTTTTTTTCAGTGGAAAGTAGAGGTAAATGTGAAAATTTTCTTTTTGGATATTATGCTAATTTTTGTGCAAAAAAGGTTAAGACTTAGGAGGGTTCATTTTGCATCCTTTTCCTGCATTTTCTCACTAACCAAACAGCCGCTTAGGTTATTTTTAAATGTTACTCTTATTATTATTATTATTATTATTATTACATTTTACTGCCCGTTAATTTGAATTAGGTTAGAATGGAATAATAAAAGTTGTCGGCAAAAAAAATAAAAAGTTAGTCAACAATGGAGACGACGACGTAGCTGATTTTCCGGAAGATCACATGAAAATGTGCCGTCATTTTGACCTTGTTGCCAGTTTTGGTTTTAGTAGCAAATTAAAAAATATGGGAATAACCGTACAAAAAAAAGAAAAGAAAAAGAAATATGGGAATATTCTCATATTTTCTTTTTCCAGAGTCCTTCTCAGGGTGACTTTCCAATTATGAGAGTTTTAGACCCAGAAAAAGATTTACCAGATTTTGTTACCATAAAGCGTCCTATATATATGATTTCACTTGGATACGGTAACTCCATAGTAATCCAATCCACGAGATAAGCTCTTTTTACTTGAGTTGGGTCATTTCCTTATCGTCAGAGGTCAATTATTTTAGCCTTTAGTTAGTGCATTTTTGGTGTCTTCAGTATAAAACCGTATAAGTGTTTCATGTGGAAGAGTATGCGAACGAAATTGAATAACGTTGCTCTTTGTTTGTTGTTCTTTTGCACTATAATATTACAAAAAGGCAGATTACTTATAAAATGAGTGGTTCTTCACTATTGATCGAGAATTTCAATGGCGTCTCCGATGAATGTTTTGATGATATCATCCAATTTTTTGATTTCCCGTTGGAAGATGTGGAAGGGAATGTGGGAGGTGAAGATTGGAATGCTAAATTACAATTGCTTGAACCGCCATCGTTGGATGTTTTGACGGGTTTATCATCTGGGTTTTCTGGTAATATTTGCAATGACGCCACAAAAGTTCCTGAAAATCCCCCAGCTCAGGTGATTTTTTATTTTATTTTAAATAAATTCAAGGGTGTATCTTATGCCCCAATAGTAGCTTTTATATGATATACAATACTTGTTTACAGCTTATGCAAGTGTCAGGGGTTTTTTGCTCGGTATTTTGTTTATTTTATTTAATTAGTGGTAAATATTTTCACTAGCTTTTGGTTTGGTGTACGAGTACTAAAGTTACCCAAGAATTCCTCGCACCAACTTTATTAGAGAATTTCAAGTTGCACTCACAGTATTGTTACATATGCAATGTACCTTTTTTAACATTTAAGCTTATATTAAACTCAGTCAAGCATTGAGGAGCTGAGAGAATATGGGAGCTTTGAATCATATATTGAGATGCAAGAACACACGCTATAGTTCACATTAAGTCCTTGTTTGTTGGGCCTCGGTATTTGTACAAGTGTGGTCCAGGTAGTATTTACACCAAAGACATATGGCGCAGGACCTTATGCTGTACACCTTGTTTGTTTTATTGTTGCTTTAAATCCTTGGGAGTGACTTATCAAAAAAAAAAAAAAAAAATCCTTGGGAGTTGTTTATTGTTGAGGGGCATTAGCAGTTGCTCTCTTCAACACTTAACGCACTTTTACATACAAAAGGCTTAGTGTATATTGTTGGATTTGCCTGGCTGCCCCACGCTTGTATTTCTGGCAAACTGGTTGCAACTTAGGCCCCATTTGTTTTGGCATAAAATATTTTCTGGAAAATGTTCTCTATTTTTGAGTGTTTGGCACTCACCGTTGACCAAGGAAAATACCTTCATGAGGTGTAAAATGGTTTACACTTCTCATTTGTGTAAATCATTTTTTGCCGCGCTCCACACCTCTGAGCAGGCTATTGTGAGCGGGCAGGTAGGCCCCGCAGGAGCCTTTTTACAATTGTCTGCCCAAATTGCAAGCTTGGGCAAGCAATTGCACTAGATTTCAATAACACCCTTGAAGGCCTTCTGTCCTCACACTCTTCCTTTGCAGCTCATTTTTGTCCTCTCTCTCTCTCTCAGCTCCTCGAATTATATGAAAATATAAGAAATATTTTCTGATTCTGTCCGAGCCAAACGCTAGTTAATGTTTTCAGAAAACATTTTGCAACAGAAAACATTTTATGCTGAAACAAATGGAACTTAGGCTTCTTTCCTGAAAATTGGAGATATGCTTGGCAAAGGAAGCTTATATTGTTTCTGGAAGAGTCGAGGGCCTTCTAAGCATGTTATCTTTGTTTATATGGTTATCTCTAGGTCATGGTTGCTTTTAATACCAAGAGACCTGTTGGCTATGGGAAGGAAGTTTCCTTGAGAAGAGAATATATGATACAAAATACAAATCAAGAATATATCATGAATTACTTTAGTGTAGCATACAGGTAGCATAATCATGAATTACTTTAGTGTAGCATACACGTAGCGTAGTGGTCGAATGAAGCTTTAGGACTTTGTTTTATCCATTTAAGAGTACATAGAACCAGTGCAACATGCGTACGGGAGATGCACAACAGTGTACTGTTTAGTCACTACTTAGACTGAGGCTTTCTTTTATATATGCTATATATGTACATTTGGCACACAGAATTAATTGGAAGCGAATGAATTTAAAGGATTGCATGATGAACCAATTAAATATTTGGCACGCTCTGCTTCATATGTTTGACAGAACATTTGATTATGAATAAGTATTTATTTCAATTTAGTTATGATATTGCTTCATACAGTTGATAAAACTGCTAATTATGAATCTGTTGTATATATTGTCACCATATTCAATCCTTATGCATGTTTTTGATGGAATACGATAGAAGATCACTTCTCTTCTTATATTGTTTTTCCTTTTAAATTAATGTGATAGGATTTTAAACATATTATGAAGTGTTCTCTTGACAAATGCAACAAACTTCTCTTTCCTATCATCTGATATTTGTTTCATGATGTGGCCTTAAGTACGGCGAAACTTCTCTTATAAAAGAACTGTCAATCACTGCTGAAGCCACCTCCAGTAGAAGGGTTCCCCTTCACAAAGCTTCTGATGGCAAAGGTTTGCGTCTCTTCCAAACCTCCAGTCCAGTTTCTGTTCTTGAAAGCAGCAGCTCTTGCTCGGTTGAAAATCCCACAACCTTTGATCCCAAAATCATTATCCCTGTGAAGCGTGCTAGAAGCAAGCGCCGGCGCCGGCGCACGGAATTCATCATTCCTTTCATTTCCTCTGCTCCAAAAAGATCCCATCCTTGCGCTGCTTTTGAATCAGGTTCAGAAACTGATCTCAGCGAGAGAGCGTCAAATCCTTTGAAAAGAAAATTGAGGAAGAAAAAGAACCTGTCAGTGCTCTCAGGTGCCACAGAGATGAACAACTATTCCTGTCCAGAACCAAGTGCAGCTAGAAAATGCAAGCACTGCCAGGTGACAGAGACCCCCCAATGGAGGGAGGGGCCAATGGGGCCAAAGACCCTTTGCAATGCATGTGGGGTTCGTTACAGGTCTGGCCGCCTCTTTCCTGAGTACCGTCCTGCAGCAAGTCCTACCTTTGTTGCATCGTTACACTCTAATTGTCACAAGAAGGTTATTGAGATGAGAAACAAGGCCAGTCCCGGGGAAAGAATGACATCGCCCCCAGGAGTATCAAATGGATAGCTATCTTTCAAGTCAAGGTTATATTTGAAATGAGAACAGTAGTGTACTAGTTTGAAGCTCGCGTGTTCTCCGTTCCTCCTGGCTATTTTATATTTGATTAATTTGTTTTCTGTACATTAACGGAATAAGACGTAGGAGTTGTTGATTGCCGTATGTTTTCCAGTGGGGGAAAAGGTAAGGCAACGGAGTTTTGAAACAGGTGGACAACTTGAGGGTTAAATAGCTGTTGCCTGTCGATTAGAGCCTAAAATAGGACTAGCAAGCAAGTGCACTCATGCTATAAAATTATCTTCTCCCATACCAGGGTTAAATAGCTCAAAACGGCATAGGATTTTAATTTATTTTCTTTTTCCTGGAATTATATACTCAAAAGCTAACGCCTTGTTTGGATTTCCAAAATCTTAGACAATTCTTTAACCATTGTTTTGGGGTTTTGTTCTATCCAAGCCATAAATGATCGGTGCAATTAGGTCTTCATTTTGAAGAAATATACTGGGTAACGTGTCCGCGTTGGTAGTGGTTATGGCAAATGAGAGATTTGTTTTCATCGCTACGTTTCTGAGTTCTGATGATTTCTGTTTCTTTGGTTGTGTTAGGCAATGGTGAAAATGATTAAGACAAAAATTTAGACATTGGTTGCCCACCAAAAATGGGAAAATGTTAAAACAAAACCGTAAAATGATTAGGACAGCCTTTCATGCTTAAGAAATCAGTCAAATAGAAAATTTATAGGGGAAAATAGATTTAGCATCTCTAAATTAATATAGAGCACTAGCAGCATATATTTAATGATTTTCTCCACATTTAGAAAACCAAATTACCTTTTGCTTCCTTATCTGAATATATCACACTATAGTTTTTCTTAATTTTTTCTTATATCATTAAAATAATATTTTTTTAATTCCATAAACATGTTTATTTTCTCTCAATCTCTCTCTTCTCCGTCTTCTTGCTCTCTCATTTCTTTCTCACACGCGTCTTCCCCTCTCTCAATCTCTCTCTCTTCTCCATTCGAGAGTAGCTTGAGTCTATATCTTCTCGGCAAGCAAAGGGAAATCAAGGAAGTCCACTATAGGAGGCAAAAAATCCCTTGGACCATGCTATTGCTAAAGACGCGTCTACCTCGTCTTTGTCTCTGAATCTCTCTCTTCTAGCTTCTGTCGTTTTGTTGATTTCGAGTGGAATTTTGGGAGATTTAGAGTTGTGGAGTTTGGCGGTGTATTTTTTATCACCGGGTGGAAGAGGAGAGAAGGGGAGAAAGAGAGAGGCGTGAGGAAGAAAAGGAAAACGAGATTGGGAGACGTGAGAGGAGAGAGAACCTTCGATTTTAATATTAAATTCATGGAAAACTCCAAAAAAATTCATTGAATTAGATTTTCAAGTTATTCCCTAAATGAGCATCTCCAGCAGGAGTGCTACTTTAACCAATAAGTTAAATTTAGCTATTTTTATCTCTTTTTCTTCCTTCAGCAGAGTAGCTATTTTAACTTTTTTCATAACTTCATGAACAGTGAATAACCACTAGTGACCATTTACTGTTCACATATCTACTATTTTTTTAATTGTTGTTGTTTTTTTTTTTTTTTTTTTTTTTTTTTTTCTTCTCTTCTCTCTTTCTCTCACTCCTCTCTCTCGCCCACCGAAGAATCTCTCGCCCACCGGAGAAGACGAGGTCTGACGCCGATGCCGCTCCTCTGAATAGGCACTAGTCTCCTCTCTCTGCGCCGATGCCGAGATCCAACCGATCCTCCCAAAGCTCCGATGCCGAACGAGGCCGTCCTTGACGATCCAGATGCCGACGCCGTCTACATGCCCTTGCCCACCGACCTCCACGTACGCTGGGCCATTTTCGTCGCCCAGAAGAAGCAACACCTGTTGCTCGAGAAGCCACCATCGATCGCACCGGTTTTGGGTATTGGGTGTGGGTGGGCAAGTGGAGGTAGAAGTTGAGGGATTTAAGGAAGGCCTGGTAGGTGCAGACGTGGAGGCCATCGATCCTCGGTGTTGGGCAGCCTGGTCCTTGGTGGTGGCGGGTCGGAGTTGCTCTCCCAACCTTCAGCGGTGTAGGCGTACTCCTTCCAGGGAGTAGCAGCATTGCTGGTGGTCCGGTGGATACGGAAGGGAACAAAAGAGAGAGACAAAGAAAATAAAACAATAAAAAAAGATTGAAAAATAATATTTAAATAAAATGAAGAGTAGGATAAAGAGTATTGTTGGAGGGTTTTTAAGAAAGTGAGTAGCTAAAATAGATACTGGTACTTTTTCAATAGCTATTTTAACCAAAACTGCTGGAGATGTTCTAAGGAAATACTAAGGGAATCAAAAGTTGTACCCAAGATTTAGAGAAATAAAAATGGTTCACTTAACCTTATTTTAATATTAAAAACTTTCTCTTTCTTCTCTCATTCCTCTGCCATTTATTTGAAACAATATTTAAATAATTTATCTATCTTCTATTTCCCCTAACATTTAATTTATAAAATATTTAAATGATGAGGGAAACTATTGTAGAGTGCTTTTAAATAGCGAATCAAAAAGTGTTTTGTTCCCTTAATTGAGAAAAAATTTAAGGGAAGCTACTGTTAGTTCTCTTAAATTACTAAACTTTAAAACTTAACGCTTGACCCCTCCATCTATAACCCTATTATAAATTACACCCTCGGTTAACATTTGGAATTAAAAGAACCGAGAAATGTTAGGTAATTTTTTTTTTTATATTAATTATCCTTTAACTTCCCAAACTCCCCTTAAAAAACTTAAGAAGATAAAATCAATAGAAAAATAAAAAATCGGGGCCACCCTCGAACTGCTAAGGGGGTGATGCTGGTGTTGCATTTGAAGGTGGCGATTATTATAGTATGGGAGGGATGGAGTATCCGTGGCAAGCATCAAGGAGTAGGGATGTGCAAGTCAAGGCTTAAAAGTGCACTATGAATGGTATTAGATTCTCAAACATAGCAACAGATTTGTGATTGTTTCAATTGCTTTTATTTTTCATGATTTGTGGGTTTTTTTCTTTTATTTTTATAGATACTTGAAAACAAAATTACAAACTAAAGCCTTGACATACCAAAGCTTAATCGAAAGTAAAGACAGAATTGAAAGACATAATAAATAAGGTATCCAAACTAATAGAAAGGTGGATCCTTCCCACTAATTACTCGGATTGAAGGGATAGGGGGTGGATAGGTGGGAATGCTGCCAGTTGTGACCCTAGTTGCAGCCCAATGTGCTACATAATGAGCACAGAAGTTGCACTTCTATTGACCTTTCTCGCTGACTAAAAGTTATCAGCTGTGATAGAGTCAATGGTATTATGGATAGTTGAAGAGATTCGCCAATCTTGTGAAATATCTGGATGTTGAAGAGCTAGAATAACAATCTGTGAATCTCCTTCCAGAATAAACCTTTGGATATTTAGAGAAATAGCTAAAGAAACAACAAGATTTGCTGCTAGAGTTTCTCCCTCATTTGGTTGACACGGTGAACTAATCTGGGTGCTTATTTTGATGATGTGTCCCAAATGATTTCGACACATTGGAGCTTATGCCGAAAATGTATCTCTAATGGCTGTATGAAAATTAATTTTGAACCATTGAGGTGGAGGAGTGATCCACTTTTCTTCAATTGGGTTGGAAATATTTTTCCAAGCCACCATATGTTCTAGAGAAACCTTGATAATTTTTCTGGACAAATGGAGAGCATCAAAGGAAAGAACCTCATGAAAAGCCTTGTTGTGAGAAGACCATAGAAAATCGCATGCCATTGACGCAAAAATTTGGAAACAATGATGGTCTTCTTTCGGGATATTAAGAGTCAATTCAGGTGAGAGAATTACTTTAATCCAATCCAACATATTGGTGAAATTGAAAGCCATTGAGTCAATTGGCCAGAAAGAATGACGCCATATTACTTTGGCAAAGATACATTTAAAGAATAGATGTTGGATAGAATCTTCCCCAGATTTGCAAAGAGGACAGACAACTATATTTGTAGATGAAAAAACTGAATTTAATCTCTTCTTAGTGGGAAGTATATTCCATGCTATTTTCCAGATAAATAGCCTCAATCTATCATTGATTAAACTTCCAAATATTCTTTCAAAAGGTAGAAGAAGTTCCAGGCAATAGGGGATAGACTTGCTGATAGCTATGGATCACTTGATAAGCAGAATTTGTAGTAAAATGACATGAGGTAGAAAAAGTCCATAAATATTTAGTTTGCATTGGTGAAGAAATGTGGAATTTAACAATCTCTTGAATTGAAGTGCTATCAAAAATCAAATCAAGGGCTCGATGATTCCACCGATTAGTTCCTGGAATAATAAAACCTGATATAGATGCAGTCCGTAAATTCCGATTGTAAGGGAATTTTGTCAGTGGCTTGAAATGAGATACTGTAGGAACCCATGGTGTTGTCCAGATTTGAAAATCAGAATTGACAGCAACTTGAAGACAAGAACCTGATTGTATAAGGGATTTACACTTCCGTAAACCCTTCCAGAAATAAGATGCCAAAGTAGTAGGTGGGGAAGTGAGAAAATTCCCATATCTGATACATTTCTTTTGAAGAAGCTGCACCCAATTATTGTCAGAATTATTAAGAATTTTCCAACCCAGTTTGGCTATGTGAGCTAAATTGGTTGATTTCATGTCTTGAATTCCCAAACCTCCTTGGTTGCGAGGCATACAAATAGAACTCGAGGATTTAAGAGAAAGATTTCTGGATTTATCTTTAGGAAATCCCCACCAGAGATTTTTAAAGCTTCTATCCAAAGTTTTGCAAATGGAAACAGTAAGCATAAAAGTGCTCATTGTATAAGATGGAATTGCAACTGCAGTAGCTTTAATAAGCACAGTCCTACCAGCTTGAGAAAGAGTCTTTGCTCGCCATCCTTCAATTTTATTCATCACCCTATCCAAAATAGGTTGGAAAGCTATTTTATTTTTTTTTATTTTTTTATTTTTTTATTTTTTATTTTTTATTTTTATAAAGGATGATACCTTTGATACTACAAATTGTTGAGTTCAGGGTATTTTTGTTGAAAAGGAGTGAAGACTTCCCAGTATTCACCTTCTGTCCTGACCAAGAACAAAATAAATCAAGACTGGATTTAATGGCCTGTAGAAGTTGCCTTGGCAAAAACAATTAAATCATCTGCAAAAAGAAGATGAGTAATTGGTGCACAATTTTTTGCAATTTTAATTCCTTTGAGAATTCCCAGAGTTTCTTGTTGTTGAAGAATTCTTGATAAAGCCTCAGTACCAAGAATGAGCAAAAACGGGGATAGCTAATCTCCCTGCCTCAGACCTCGAGAGGGAGTAAAAAGCCCATAAGGTGATCCATTAATTAGAATGGAAAAAGATGTAGATGAGATACATATACGAATACAATTTATCCAGATATAGTTGAACCCCAGTTTGGTTAGGATAGATATTAAGAACCCTCATTCCATTCTATCAAAAGCTTTTTCCATATCAATTTTAACAGCCATAAGCCCTCCTTTTCCCTTTTTAGATTTGATAGAATGAAGCAACTCATGTGCTAAAATAGAATTATCTTGTATAGTTCTGGAGGGAACAAAGGCAGACTGATTTGGAGAAATAAAATGATGGAGAAGAATTTTGAATCTGTTTGGCAGGATCTTGGAAATGATCTTATAAATAATATTGCAAAGACGAATTGGTCGAAAATGATTAACTGAGAAGGGACCCAACCTTTTTGGTATAAGAGCAATGAAAGAGTGATTCTGCTCTTTCAATAATGATTCTTCTTAAAAAATCCCAAACACAATTTAAGACCACTTCTTTGATGATGCTCCAGTATTCTTGATAAAACAAGGCAGTGAATCCATTTGGTCCAGGAGCTTTGGTGGCACCAATACTAATGAGAGCTTCAAAAATTTCATTTTCCAAAGGAATAGAACACATCACTAAGTTTTCTTCATCCAAGATAACATTATCAAAAAGATTAAGCATATCATAAGCGGGAACAAGCAAAGATAAGGGAAATAACTGTTTAAAAAAAATCTGTGAAACAATTGCCAATGTTCCTTCTATCATAAATCCAAGCACCAGACGACAACTTAAGAAAGTCAATGGCATTACATCTTCTTTTGATTAAAGTAGGCATATGAAAATATTGTGTTCAAATATTTGCAAGTAAGCCATGTGTCTCTGGATTTGCTTTTCCATAATATTTCTTCTTGAATATAAAGAGAATTCAGTTCCTATTTAAGGAAAATTTCTTCTTGGTGCAAATGAGGAGAGAAGTTGGATCGTTGAATATCATCAATTGGTTGAGAAATAGAATTGATCTTTTTTTGAATATTCCCAAAGAACAAATTATTCCAAATCTTCAAGGTATGCTTTGTTGATTTAAGTTTCTTTGCTAAGATAAAAGCAGAATAACCATTGATAAAGGAGTCCCAAGCTGCTAGAATAACTAATCGAGATTCAGGATGCTTAGTCCAAAATTCCTCAAACCTAAAAGGTTTAGGTAGAGAGAATGGAGGAGAAACAATATTTAGAAGTAGAGGATTGTGATCAGAAGTAATAGCAGTCAAATGATAGATTGAGTGAGATGGAAATAACTCAAACCATTGAATAGAAACTACACCCTTATCTAGTCTCTGTTTTATAAGATGTCTACCTTCCCTATGATTTGACCATGTAAAGGGGTTCCCAGAGAAGCTAAGATCAATCATACCACAAGAATTCATAAAGGATCTAAAAAAATCTCTTGAAGAAGTGGCATAAGGCAACCCACTAGTTTTATCAGATTGATCCAAAATCATATTAAAATCTCCAATGCAAATCCAAGGACCAGAAAATCTATCTCCAATTTCCATGATATTATCTCAGAATTGTTGTCTATTATGGTGATTAGGTGATCCATAAACACAAGTAAGTGTTAGTATTATTGGCCTCATTCTATTTGGACAAAATAGCTTGTATGTAAAAGATGCTGTTTTACAAGGGATTCCGCTATTCAGAAGAGTTTCAGAAGATTCTGCCTTCAAGTCAGAAAATCTCCGGTTCCCTGTCAGCCATCCGGACGATCGTGCCATCCCGTCCAGATGCCCATCTGTCCACTGTTCCATCCGTCCGGACGCCCGACAGACCAAGCATCATCCGTCCAGACCTTCACTATTTCGAGAAGCTATTGTTCTAGCTTGCATCCGTTCGGACGTCTCAGCAGACCACCCAGACGCCTCTTAGTGATCGATCAGCTTCAGATTCTTTCCAAGTTCAATTTAAGGGAAGATTGCTTCAACTATCCAGATGACGTGGATTTCCGTCCGGACGCGCTCATACATAAGGCAAGAATCGTAATTCAAATATCACCGTCTGGACGACTGTCAGCCTAGGTCCGGACGCGCGTTCAACAGTTAAGGAAATTGCCGATTCGACTTCAACCGTCCGGACGACTGCCTATCATGGTCCGGAAGCGAGTATAGCAGATATGGAAAATTGCGTGTTGAAGTTCAGCCGTCCGGGCGCTCATCCCCCATGGGTCGGACGCGCGAAGCCTTATATGGAAATTACTTGCAGCGGAAGTGCGACCGTCCGGACGCGGCTCTTAAACAGATAAGATTTCTCAGCGAAATCTTCAGAAAAATCTATCGCACAGTTGTCCGTCCGGACGTCCCTTGTCCTCCATCCGAACGGCACCCGCATATATCACTACAGTCGCCCATTCTGTTCCTCAACCTATAAATAGAGCCCCTGGGCATTGAGAAATGTAAGAATTCGGTATTGAATTCCACAAGTGCTCAGAGAAGTTATTTTTCCTCTGAAGCCATTGCAAGTGTGCTGTTGTTGCGCTACATCTGAAGTCTATCTTAGGGGTCGACCCTAAGATAAAGGATTCCATTGAAGACCCCTTCAGGTAGGAGACCTGGTTGGGAAGCGTTCGTGTTGTGTTACACGTTAGAGAGCAAGGTATGACCACTGCATCGGGTATATGTGAGTGTTACTATCTTGTATCTAGCTTTGTCTTCTGAATAGTGGATATCCTGGGTTTGGCTGCCCCGAAGTGGTTTTTCTCTTAATTGAGTTTCCACTTCGTCAACAAAAATCTCTGTGTCATTTAATTTCCGCATTATTATTTTTGTTGACACTTTGTGCACACACTTGCTGTTTATTTTAGAAGTCAATTTCAATTTTCAATTGGTATCAGAGCTTGGTACACTCTGTTGAGATTTACTTCTTGAGTGTTATTACTTTTGACTTCTATATTTTGATATGTCTCAAACTCTTAATTCTGTTCCTGCCTTTGATGGTACGAACTATGGCTATTGGATGTCACATATGCGTTTCTTTTTGAAATCTATTGACTGTTGGAGTATTGTTGAAACTGGTTGGACCAAACTAGAGGATGCAGCACTCGAACTAGTCCCTTAGAAAAACGCACGTCTTTCAAATGACAAAGCCTTCCATGCTCTGTGCCAAGCACTTTCTCCATCTGAATTCGCCAAAATTTCAAATTGCGAATCAGCCAAAGAAGCATGGAAAATTTTGGAAACAACATATGAAGGCACTAAGCTTGTTAAATATGCCAAACTTCAAATGTTGATTTCAAAATTTGAAGAAATTAAGATGTTGGAAGAAGAGACATTCGGGGAGTTTTACTCCAAGATGAGTGACCTGAGAAACTCCATGGTGAGTCTTGGAAAACCTATCTCGGATGTAAAACTCATACAAAAGATTCTAAGATCTTTGCCTGAGCGTTTCAGGATCAAAGTAACAACCATTGAGGAAAGCAAAGATCTTGAAGAGATGAAGATTAAAGAGCTTGTGGGATCTCTTCAAACATATGAGCTGTCTCTGCCCCCGGTCAAGAAGTTGAAGACCATTGCCTTAAAGGCTTCCAAGAAGAAGGTAGAAGCCTCATCTGAAGATGACTCTGAGGATGAAGAAAAAGCTGTGGCTATGTTAGCCAAAAATTTCAGAAGACTAATGAAAGATGATCGATTCAAGAAGAATTTTTTTGAAAAAGTAAAGAAACCTCTCAGAGAAGCTGAACCTGAGGAAGAAGAGAAGAAAGATCCCAGAGTACCCCGATGTTTTGAATGCTCAGGCTTTGGGCATATCCGGGCCGATTGCGGGAATCTTAAGAAGGGTAAAGGGAAGGCATACAATGTGACTCTCAGTGATGAGTCAGAAGAAGACGCTCCAGAGTCTAAAAATTTATGGCCTTTGTTGCTCCACATGTTGAAGAAGAAGACTCTTACTATTCGGAGCACAATGATAATGGGGAAGAAATCAAGGAGGCCTACAAGACACTCTATATAGAGTATGAGAAGCTGAGGGAAGGTCGCAAGCAGCACCTCTATGATCTGAACAGTTTACAGACTGAGAAGAGTTCATTGCTGCTTAGAATACAAGAGCTCGAGGAGAAGCTACTAGAGACTCAGCTCCAGTTAGAATGAGTCATTGATGAGAAGCTGACTCGTATGCTGACTATCCAGAAGAGTCCAACTGACAAGACTGGTCTCAGGTATGTAGCTCCCTCTTCTAATGCTCCCTCTAGTTCAAAGACTGTATTTGTAAAACCTGCAGTCCTAGAGCCTCCTCCCACTGTTGAAGATAAAGGGAAGGACAAGGTCAATGATGATGTTACAGGCACTCAAAAGCCTTATTCCATCATAAGACCTCCCATATGCCATCATTACGGTCTAAATGGGCATGTACGTCCTCAGTTCTCCCTTCTTAAGGCTCAGAAAGCCAAGGACAAGAAAGAAATGCCCCGACAGGCAAATAATGGAACTGGACCTGCGGCCCAGTTTCAGACTCCATGGTATCCGGCTCCCTATTATCAAGCACCAAGATATCAAGCTCCTTGGTCTCATGCACCACGATACCAGGCATCTCAGCACTAGCGGCCTCAATAGCGGTTTGTACTAGCCAATCACAGTGGCAACTCCACGAACAAACTCAAGCAGTTTAGAAGTCCCCAGAAGGTGGAAGTAGATCAATATCACAGTGAGCCACCTACCTGGATGCAGAGCATGATGGAGTGGATGATGTCCTGCCAGCAACCATCCTTAAAAAGGCAGGCTTGGGTCAAGAAGGACCGTCACCCCATTAGGGGAACAAACGCACCTAGCAGGTTCGGGTGTTCATGCCTAGGATTTGGTTCCTAATCCTACGGCATCAGGTTTGATTGCTTATTTTGCTGTTATATTTTATATGCAATCTAGGAACCAGTGGTACTTTGTTTTGCCCCCTATATTTTGTTTGGAGACCTATGCAGGTATTTATTGGGGAAGACAGAAAAAGCAGGTCGAGCGACTGTTTTTCTGTAATGGCATCATCAGGTTTGATTTTGCCTTTCATATGATGTCATTTCCATATTGCATTTTTTTTAAAATAAAAAAAAAAAAAAAAAAAATTTGGGGAGAATTTGCAGGATATTTTTTTCTCTTGGCATGTCAGATATTACATGTATTTTCTCATGATATCTTAATTCCTTGGGTATTAATTTACTTTGCTTAGATATATTTGATAGTTTCTCATTATAATTTGCTAAGTGTTTTCTTGTGTATGCAAAGCGAGGATAATTTCTTTTCTCATGCAATGAAAAATGTGCACTATCCACGACACCCCTAAAAGGTACATCTTTCATTCTCTGACTTTGTGTCTAGAAATTTTGGATAAAGAGAAGAGGTCTTTGATAAGATGGCCAAATTGACCACATGCTAGTTGAACCTAGAACCTAAAAACTCTGGCATTCCCTCTAGATTGCAGCATCATAAGAATCAAGCAGTAAATCATATGAATTTTGTGCTTTAATTATTCACTACTTATGTGCTGAATTTGATTTATGCCTTGCTCTTTACGTGCAAGTAAGACATTTACTTTGTCCTTCATGGTACAAGTAAAACAATTAGGTGCTGCATCTCAGGGGGAGTGTATCAGATGAGGGTGGCTAGGCCCTAGTAAATCACAAGGTTTGACTTTTGACTAATCTTGCATTGATTTTCTCTCTTGTCTGGGAAATCTATTGCTCTTTGTCATATCTATGATAGTCATACCTTGTGGGTTAAGTCTTCACACACACACGCATTGCATGAGTTGAGTTGACTATTTGAATTTTTTTATGTCCAGGAAAATATTTGTGCTAATTAAAATCTCAACTCTCTTTTATATCTCTGCTTAGTTCTGAGATGCTCTCTGATTGTGCTATCAGTGGTTTATACATGCGTATTCTGAAACAGACTTTGGAAAAATTTGATTTCTATAAATTTCCCTTAGTTTTATGATGTTTCAGTGTGGAGCGTCCGGACGGGGATGGAGCTTAGACGTCCAGACGGGAGTTGTTTAACGTCCGGACGGAGTTGTTTAACATCCGGACGCGCGCGGCCAGTATCGGGCGAATGGTTAAGATTAATCGTTCGGACGCGCGCGACTTGTCTGCTTATTTCCAAGGCAGCGCGCGTCTGGACGGCATTACTATACCGTCTGGACGGAGGACCCACAGAGGCTATATATATACCCCAGATTGCCGTTCACTCCATCCTACCCCACAAAATCCTTCTTTTTGGCCGTTTGTGAGTAAAGTGAGCTTTTGGATTTTTTCTTCTTGCTCCTTTTTGTTCTTTTACAACTCTCTCACATTCCAGGTATTCTTCTAGAAATCTCTTGTTAGTTTATTTATTTTGAAACTGTTAGAATTTTTTTTGGAATGTTTTTGAGATTATGAGATGCATGTATCTGCCATGTTGGGATTATTTGTGATGATGTTTTTAGGACTAAATTGTGATATTTTCTCCCCTTATTTTTGCAAAAGTTTTTTTACTACCGTTATTCTGCCTAATTTTTATGACCTAACAAGATTTTTTTGGACTATACTTGGCAAAATCTTGTTGGTTTCTTTGTGCAGAATCATGTCTGCAATCAGTTCCCAATGAAGGGTCCGCCAGAGGACTGAGGAGGAGAGAAGCGCCCTACAGACCAAAATCATGGATCGTACAGTCATTGTGGAGCGCAATGTGGTTCGATCTGACATTATGGTGCCTCCGCTGGATAGTATTTATGAGACTATTCAGACTTACCACTGGGGATACCTCTACACTTGTGCCTGCATTGTTCTCACCAGGCTGGTCAGACTCTTCTATGCCAACATGGAGGTGGCTCGGGATGATGATTGTGGGGTGGTACTGCAGTCCACTGTTGATGGGCACATCATCATTGTTGATCCCCAGATCATCAGTCACTTCACAAGCGTTCCAGTCCTTGATCTGCCCTGCAGTCCCTATAATGAGGTGGTGCTTCCTCCCTCTATGGACGATCTTCGAGAGTTCTTCCATGCAGTCCCACAGGGAGAAGAGCGTGCTACCACCATACGGATCGGTGCCCTGTCTCCCTCTCATCACTTGCTGGCCAAGATAGTGCAGCACAACCTATGGCTAGTTGTCAGGCTCAGTGACTTGACTCTGAAGAAGGCCCAGTTCGTGTATGCGATCCACCTCCGCTTGCCTTTCTGCCTGTGGATGCATATTATGAGCGTGATGTTGGAGGCCCGTGATGAGGGTAATACCGGTCTCCCTTTTGGATGCCTGCTCACTCAGATCATTCTTCAGTCTGGCATCATCGTTACTGGAGAACCGAAGATGAAGATTCAACAGCCCATCAGCAAGCAGACTTTGATGAAGTCTAATGCACAGCTGCGGAGAGATGACTCCGATGATGAGGTGCCCATTCCTGTTGCCATGCCAGTCTGCTTTCCAGACATGGCCTCATCCTCTCAGACAGTCCTGCCTTCAGAGCCAGAGATAGTTTTTTCACAGATCATGGAGGCCTTAGCTGCTACTCAAGGAGGCATGAGCACTATGCAGCAGTCCATCACCTCTATGCAGTAAGAGGAGCGCTCCATCAACAAGCGGACTGAGCAGACCCAGTTGGACCTCAGGGAGTGCCTCAAGTATCATCACCCTGACAGTAGTGATGATGAGGAGGTGGCCCCTAGGACTGCACCTATGGCAGAGGATGACTGAGTTTCTTTTTGTTATGTGTTGTTTGAGACATTTTTCTTTATTTTTTGCTATGTCCTTTTTGTTTATAAAAACTTGTGGACTTTATTACTCTGTTTACCCTGGTCCTTCTAAGATCGTTAGGGGGAATAATTTTTGACTTGGACCGGGAATGTATTTCCAAACCGGTCAAGTGATTTTTTGTCCCAGAATGGCCAAATGGGGAGTTTGTTAGTATTATTGGCCTCATTCTGTTTGGACAAAATCACTTGTATGTAAAAGATGTTGTTTTACAAGGGATTCTGCTATTCAAAAGAGTTTCAGAAGATTCTGCTTGCAAGCCAGAAAATCTCCGGTTCCTTGTCAGCCGTCCGGACGATCGTACCATCCCGTCCGGACGCCAATCTGTCCACTGTTCCATACGTCCGGACGACGTGCTATACCATCTGGACGCCTGACAGACCAAGCATCATCTGTCCGGACGACGTATATTTCCATTCGGACCTTCACTGTTTCGAGAAGCTACTGTTCCAGCTTGCATCCGTTCAGACGTCTCAGCAGCCCGTTCAGACGTCTCTTAGTGATTGATCAGCTTCAGATTCTTTCCAAGTTCCATTTAAGGGAAGATTGCTTCAACTGTTCGGACGACGTGGATTTCCGTTCGGACGTGCTCATACGTAAGGCAAGAATCGCAATTCAAATATCATCGTCCGGACGACTGTCAGCCTAGGTCCAGACTCGCGTTCAACAGTTAAGGAAATTGCCGATTCGACTTCAACCGTCCGGATGACTGCCTATCATGGTTCGGATGCGCGCATAGCAGATATGGAAATTGCGTGTTGAAGTTCAGCCGTCCGGACGCTCATCCCCCATGGTCCGGACGCGCGAAGCCTTATATGGAAATTACTTGCAGAGGACGTGCGACCGTCCGGACGACAGTGTCTCACCGTCCGGACGACAGTGTCTCACCGTCCAGATGCGGCTCCTAAACAGGAAAGATTTCTCAGCGAAATTTTCAGAAAAATCTATCGCACAGTTGTCCGTCCGGACGTCCCTTGTCCTTTGTCCGGACGGCACCCGCATATATCACTGCAGTCTCCCATTTTGTTCCTCAGCCTATAAATAGAGGCCCCTAGGCATTGAGAACTACAAGAATTCGGTATTGAATTCCACAAGTGCTCAGATAAGTTATTTTTCCTCTGAAGCCATTGCAAGTGTGTTGTTGCTTTGCTACATCTGAAGTCTATCTTAGGGGTCGGCCCTAAGATAAAGGATTCCATTGAAGACCCCTTCAGGTAGGAGACTTGGTCGGGAAGTGTTTGTGTTGGGTTACACGTTAGAGAGCATGGTACGACCACTGCATCGAGTATATGTGAGTGTTACTATCTTGTATCTAGCTTTGTCTTCTAAATAGTAGATATCCTGGGTTTGGCTGCCTCAGAGTGGTTTTTCTCTTAATTGAGTTTCAGTTCGTCAACAAAAATCTCAGTGTCATTTAATTTCCGCATTATTATTTTTGTTGACACTTTGTGCACACACTTGCTGTTTATTTTAGAAGTCAATTCAATTTTCAGTAAGCATCCAAGGATTATTTATAGGATCAAAGTAACGCCAAGCAGATATAGTATTCACATTAGTAATACAACACTTGAGTTCTACACCAAGACGTCATGCTAACAAAAGTCCTCATTTAGTACCAACAGGAGGAACACGGGCCATAAAAAAGAAACCAAGATTAGAAACTGATTAATGGAAGTAGTCATTATTTGAAACTGATTAGAGGTTTCAGTTGAGTGAAGGATAGGATGAAAAGGTTGGACATTTATGTGGATTGGGTTGGGCTCAGTGATTGGAAGGTGTGAATTGAAAAAGGTATGGGCTGGATTATCAGGTGGTAACTTAATGGGCTGCAAATGAGGATAAAGTTGAAATGGTTGAGGTGCATGTTGAATTTTTTTCATTTGATGGGTTGGGTTTAGGATGGGCCCAAGAGGATAGGAAATCAGTGAATTGGGCTGGTTGGGTTAACACTGGGCTTTCTGATATTTCTTAAATCTTTGTAATAGTGGAATCCATAATTGAACGGATAGAACTATAAATATTAGCACAAAACGTATCAGATGCAATTAAAGTCGGTAGATTTTTTGGCTTATGTGTATAAACAATAGGGGTCTTACCCTTGTCTCGAGCCGCCTGGACATTTCTGGAACTAGCATACATGGCAGGCTATGATATTCCTAGATCCTTATGACCCAATACTGTCTCCTCCACTCGAGTGCACTCGATGCTTGATTCAAAGGACAAGTCTAGGGGAGTTGACACATGGCATACCATATCTTTTTGACTGAGCTGAGGCACAAGTTGCATGTGGGATGACTCACCACCATGCGAGGAACTAGAGGTGACCTTTGAATGAGAAAGAGCCGGGCCATCAGAAGACATACCAGAATCTGATTCCTCCCGATCAAAAATAAGTCTTGGACCTGGAGAAGCAGCTGCTTGGAGAGGAATATTATAAATGACGTGAGGCAAAAACTGTGGAGGTTTGGGACAGTTGAGATGCTTGTGCCTTATCAAACCACATATTGTACAATAATCCCCAAGCCTCTCATAATGAAAACTAATCCACAAAGGCTCCATGCTTGAATGAGGGAGATTAAAACCAGGGTTTAGTGGCCGAGCAATGTTGATTTCAACCCTAAATTGAAGAAACTGCTTGCAGATTAGACCTAGAGTTTCCAAACTTTTCCACTTCCAGCAATGAGCCCAGGCCTTTCCCAATCATAATTGCGTTCCTTATAGTCATATTCTGGCGAGGAAGGCCATGGACTTGCACCCAAAATGAACACTAGTTAATTCAACTTCAGCAAGTGCAAGAGCTGGAGACCTTGTTGAAGCAAGAGTAGAGACCCTCATATATTCCATGGGCCATGACGAAGGATATGATCCAGCTGGTCTTCATGAGAAATACCCAAAAGAAATTTGTTAAGAGCAAGAGTTTCCACAGCTATAGGAGTTGCAAAACTCCAAGCAACTGCCAGAGTTGCTCTAACTGTTTGGGTAGTCACAGGCTTCAACGAAAGAAGTCTCCCAATGAGTGCAAAAGGTTCTTGATTTGGAGGGGGTTCTTCAATAGTTTCCAACACTGGATGATCAAATCCAAGAGCCTCTGTACCATCAATTAAAGCTTGTAAAGCTTCTTGAGACGACATAACTACTATAAAAAGAAAAAGAAAAAGAAAAAAAAAACACTTAAGAAGATAAACAGTAAGACTGTCTAGGATATTCTTTCCTGGGAGAGAAAAAAGAGAGCTCAAGAGAGAAAGAACGGTTGTAATTGATTTATGGTTTTGATTTGTTGCTTTTTTCATATGTAGTGGAGTTCGGATTTGGGGTTTTTTTCTTGTTGAATATCTCATGATTTTTGAGCTGAGGATAAGTTTGCATGATGTTTGATGGTTTTGAAGCATGTATTTACGAAGGTCATATTCATTCTTCCATGTTCATGCTTCGGTGAGTGATGGTTTGCACATGAAGTAGTTGTTGGAATGTCACATGATTTATTTAACTGAATGTATCTTCAAATATTTTCCGATTCACTGTCACATGGGTTGATTATGCATTATGAATGAGTTAGTGCATTGAGTTGAGGATATTTCCAAATCAAAAGTTTCACAAATATTTAATTCTTGTGGATTTTTGTTCAATAAATTATGTGGTTGAAGAAATAAGCATATGTGTTTGCATGACATGGTCATTTGTGTGAAATAAACAAGCATGTTGGTGTGTTGGTTTGTGCTTGAGTTGGTTATAAAACTTCACAAACTTAGTTTGTGTTGATTTTTAAAACACATGTAATTCAATAGTTTGTGGCCTTATAGACATATTGCATTAATGTTTTTGTGCTTGATTCACATATTCATGCATCTTACTTCATTTGTTAATTTTTTTGGGGTGTATGTGTGGAGAGTCACTTGGGCATTTAGTACCTAAAGTTGGTGTTGATTCTCACACACTTGGTCTTTGGAGTGCATTGCCTATGCTTAGTGTATGCAACAGGCCTTTTAAACCCCTAGAAATCTTTAGAAGACTAGTGAAATCTCGTGAGGGTTTAATAGAAATGCTACCCACAAACTATGTCACAAATATGTTATCAAGAAGAATAAGGAATCACATCAACAATGTTGTTCATTTATTAACAAGCTTAAATTGACAAACTCCATTTTCAAGACGTCTAAAAGAATTCAAAGTCCAATCACTCACAGCTGGCTAGCAGAGACTTTACAAGATGAGCTAGTATAAAGTGAATTATCACATAATCGTGGGGTTTCGACTCAATCCTAATATGCAGATATCATTGTCTCAAAATTCAATGGATTCTCCATCAAATAAATGACCAAGGCAATATCACAGCAGACATGATGACTTCCTTACTTTTATTTATTTATTATTTTTTTTTTGAAACATAGGCTGTGCAATGCTTAGCTCCCTTAAGCTTTCTAATTGACCCATGTATCTACTATCGAGTGTTAGGCCAAAGACTCCCAACCCAGATGACTTTAGGGCACTAGGTGTAAAGTTCCCTAAGGCTTACTAACTCGAGCCAAAAAGGCTACAAAGCTAAACTAGTCATGTCATTAACCAATCCAAACCGTTTACCTTTTGACGCAAATGCTCATTGCTTGGTGGCAAGAGGCTCGGTTACTCAGTAAACAACTTAGAAAAGTTATTATTCATCATTGTTCATCATGCCATTATTCATTGCTAATAACTCATGCCAAAGTCATTCATCTAATAAAGTGATCGAACTCAAGATTTTGAAAACAGGCATCATTAGTTTTTCATTTCATACCCCACAGATCATGTGCTAATGTGTTCGTGGTGATATCAAGGTGAAACTTGTGAAGTGTCCAAAGCCAAAAGTAAGTAACCAGACTCATTTTTTCTATTGAATTGATCATGTGTTCAAAAATTTAAGCTCGCCAATGAAATAAAATCATAGTTTCAGTTTAACCAAATTCTTATAGATTACACTATTTGAGTGATCAAATAGGTGCACAATGCTCACATAAAGACATACAAATATTTTCCTACACCCCCAAACTTAAATCACAAATTGTCCCCAATGTGTAGTAAGAGATACAATACCGGGAGGAGAAAGAAAAGTGGCAAAGGGTAGAGCTCCCCAGAAAACATCTGTCCTTAAAAATCAAAGCTCAAAAGACCAAGCATCAATGTGTACAAGATGGCAAGGAACAAAAAAAAAAATGAAACACAATTTTTTTTTTTTTTTTTTAATTTTTAATTTTAATTTTTATTAAGAAGGATGGAGTCTGAAACAAAACAATCAAGAACACGTAAATTGGGTTACCTCCCAAGAAGTGCTAAGTTTATAGTCTTCAGCCAGACCGTGTGAGTCTCATGCCATGTATTGGACAGATTGGAGAATCACATCCTCATCTCTAGGCTCAAAGTTCATCTCAAGATAAGGCTTCACTCTATGTCCATCCACCTTGAATGTCTAATTTTTCTCTGTGCTATGAACCTCTAAAGCTCCATGAGGGAAAACGTTGGTGACAACATAAGGACCATACCACCTAGAGTTGAGCTTACCAGGGAAGAGTCTTAATTTCGTATTGTAGATCAACACCTTCTGCACCAAATTTTTATTTTTTATTTTTATTTTTATTTTTATACGAAAATTAAACACAATTCAACAAAATCCCTGGCAACAACGCCAAAAACTTGTTACACAAATATCAACCTAAATAATAAGCTTCTAAATGTATTTTTTGACTCGCAAGTGCATAAAATCAAACAAATAGTATAGCTAGCAAATACGAGATCATTCCCACGAGGATTAGATTAATTGTGTTTAAAGATAATTTCCTAAGTCTTCTATCTAAATGAAACAAAACAAATAACAGATTTGAATAAACACTCAAGATTGCACTAGTGAAAGAAAATCATAAAACAGATGTGAAACTAGACTTGAAATAATTAGAAAATAAGTTAAGGCTTCGATATTCACCACTAATCATCTTCTTTTAAGCAAACAACTTGCACAATGCTACAAATTAGATTTAGATGCTTAATGTTTGTCAACCTAAGGGCATGGTATCTACTCCTTAAGCTATTGATTTTCCTAAGCAATAAGTTTGGCATGGATGTCTACTAACTCTTTTCATTCTCAAAGTATTTAGCATGGTATCTACTAAGTTGCACTTCAAGAAATCATAAAACAATGGAAACAAACACACAAAACCTTGTACATGGTATCTATTCTGGTTTTTCATGTTGATTAATCCCAATAACTCATAATTGGTTCTTTTGTCACTTAATATAGGCACAAGACTCAATCATCTAAATTTACCTAAATGACAATCTCCATATAACACATGTATATGATGATCAAGCATAACGCATAAGCCATATGAAAAATGAAATAAAACCTAGAAGTAATCAATTAAGCATCACAAAAACAATTTGTAACAAAGCAAATTGAAATCCTTAAGAAAATATGACTAGGGCTTCAATCGAGCCCTAACTAAAATATTTAGTTACACATAATTCTGATGAAAAATATCATCATCACAAAACAAAAGATAAAAGAAAGAAAAGAAAACTCTTCTATGATGAAAATCCTCAGAGAACAAGAGCTCCCACGTTTGAAGATGGCCACCTTAGAAGAAAATCTAGTAAAAAAAATGTGTGTGCTTTAGGTCTCTTAAACATGTATTTATAAAGCCCTCAACAAAATCCTAGAAATTTAACTTGCACCTCTTTTTATTTTCTGATTTTTCCCTAGACTTATTTAGGCCCTCAACTTCCTTTTCCAGCCGTGCAAATCCCCAAAAAATCAAAATTTAATACCTCCTTCAAGTTTGCCACGTTGACATCATGCACAACCTCACCTTTGTCTACTAAAACTGCCATAACTTTCTCTAGAAAAATTATTTTTATGAGCCGTAAAATTTTCCAAAAAATAGACATCTGGTTCTTTCCAAACATTTATGGCTCACCTCCTCGTTATTTCTGAATCAATATAGTTTAATCCGCAGATATAACTGATTTGTATGGGTAATTTTGAGAATTTAGTGAGGCTCCTTTTCACCCTTTGCTAGTGACAACATGACTTAACAAAATGCTCAATTTATCTTTAATGGTCCAAAAATGATAGGTTTTGTTGCACTTCTCTTGGGAAACTTGAAAGCTTGTAAAACACTATAAAAATCAAATTGTAACAAGGATAAAGGATTAACGTATGCAAATTAAGGGGCTTGAATGTATAAAATTCAGAGCTTATCACTGAGTGCGCTCAATCCCTTATGGATGTGTGCTTGAGCGCAATTGTGCTCGAGCCAATCCCGAGGTGCGCTCGAGAGTAGGATGTTTTTGGGTAGTGCGCTCGAGCCTAGGTAAGCTGCACTCGAGCCCTTTGCCTTGCAAAAATGCTGGCTTTTGCTTTTGCTGCTTTTGAAGCTTAAAAACTGAAGAAATACTTGTGTTTTTCCTTTAGAATGCTGTTAACATAAAAACAATGCAAAACATCATATCATAAGTAAACTAAGGGTCTAACATATGCGAGTTAAGGGGCTTAAATATGCAATATTCAATGCTCATTAGTGAGGCTCACCGATCCTTGTATACCGTACATCCTAGGAGCACCAAGATGTACAAGGATGTGAAGGAAACTTACTAGTGGAATAATATGAAGAGGGATATCGCCAAGTATGTCGAGCAGTGCCCCACTTGTCAACAAGTTAAGGCGAAACATTAGAGACCCGCGGGATTGCTCAAACCTCTACTCGTTCATAAGTTGAAGTGGAATGAAATTGCAATGGATTTCATATTGGGTTTTTCAAGGACAACAACTGGGGAAGACTCCATTTGGTTAGTGGTTGATCGACTAACGAAAAGTACCCATTTCATCCCCGTAAAAGTAAAGGCCCCAATGGATAAGTTGGCAAAGTTGTATATACAAAATATAGTAAGACTCCATGGAGTCCCTTCACCAATCATTTCAGACCGAGACTCACAGTTTACTTCTGTTAGTTGTAATTGGCTTCATTCTGTTGGACAAAATCACTTCTTGTAATGATGCATTTAAACAAGGATTTTTCTATTCAAAGGTCTTCTAGAAGATTCTGTACAATCTACAAGTAAGACAAATCGGATCCCTTGCAGCCGTCCGGACGACGTGATATACCATCCGGACACCCAACTATCCAAAGCATCATCCGTCCTGACGACGAGAACTTTCAACCCGGACCTTCCTTTATGTCAAGAAGCTTTGACTTGTTTCAACTTGCATCTGTCTGGATGTTTATGCAGCATGTCTGGACGACACTCAGTGTTCGACCACCTACAGGATTTCTTTCCAAAACACAGATATGGGAAGATCGCTGCAAACGTCCGGACGATGTGGATTCCCTTCCGGACGCCCTCATCCATAAGGCAAGTTGTGCATTCAAAATTCAGACGTCCGGACGACAACATTCAATGGTCCGGACGCGCGAGTTACTTATATGGAAATTGCGTGCATCTGATCAACTGTCTGTACGACTATTCCCTTGGTCCGAAAGCGCGAAGCCTTGATATGGAAATTGCTTGCAACTGAAGTGCGACCGTTCGGACGACAGGGCAACACCGTCCAGACGCGGCTCAAATCAAGAAAGAATTTCAGAGAAATTTTGGGAACCCGATCGCACAGTTGTCCATCTGGACGCCTCTTGTCTACCGTCCATTGTTGTGTGTGCTGTTGCTGTACTGATCTAAAGTCTATCTTAGGGGTTGGCCCTAAGGTAAAGGATTCCATTGAAGACCCCTTCAGATAGGAGACTTGGTTGGGAGGCGTTTGTGTTAGGTTACACGTTGGAGTGCAAGGTACAACCACTGCATCAGGGGTATGTGAGTGCTACTACTTTGTAACTAGTCTTGTCTTCTGAATAGTGGATATCCTGGGTTTGGCTGCCCCGAAGTGGTTTTTCTCTTAACTGAGTTTCCACTTCATTAACAAAATATCTTTCTCCTTTATTACTGTTTGTTGATATTTTGTTGCACACATCTTTCCACACACTTGTTTATAGTCATTTTGCTTTTCAATTGGTATCAAAGCTTGGTACCCTCTGTTTAGATTCAATTCTTGAGTGTTACTCTTTTTTATTTCTATTTGATAAAATGTCTTAAAGTCTTAATAATATTCCTGCCTTTGATGGTAAGAACTATGGCTATTGAAAAACTCGTATGCGGTTCTTTTTAAAATCTATTGACTGTTGGAATATTGTTGAAACTGGTTGGACTAAGCCAGCTGATGCAACTCTCGAACTATTCACTAAGAAAAACACGTGACTTTCCAATGATAAAGCCCTCCATGCTCTTTGTCAAGCACTTTCACCATTTGAATTCGCAAGAATCTCAAATAGTGAATCAGCTAAAGAAGTGTGGCAAATTTTGGAAACAACATACGAAGGCACCAATCTTGTTAAATCTGCCAAACTTCAAATGTTGATTTCCAAATTTGAAGAAATTAAGATGTTGGAGGATGAGACATTTGGAGAGTTTTACTCCAAGATGAGCAACCTAAGAAACCAAATGGTGAGTCTTGGAAAAATCGTCTCGGATGTAAAACTCATCCGTAAAATTCTAAGATCTTTGCCTGAGTGTTTCAGGATCAAGGTAACTACAATTGAAGAAAGCAAAGATTTGTAAGAAATAAAGATTGAAGAGTTGGTGGGATCTCTTCAAACTTATGAGCTATCCTTGCCCCCAGTTAAGAAGTTGAAAACCATTGCTCTAAAAGCTTCCAAGAAGAAGGTCGAAGTCTCATCTCGAGATGACTCTGAGGATGAAGAAAAAGTTGTGGCCATGCTGGCCAAAAATTTCAGAAGATTAATGAGAAATGAGCGGTTCAAAAAGAAGTTTTCTGAAAAAATGAAGAAGGTTCCCAGAGAAGCTAAACCTAAGGAAGCCGAGAAGAAAGATCCTAGAGGGCCAAGATGTTTTGAATGCTCAGGGTTTGGGCATATCCGGGCGGATTGTGGGAATCTCAAGTAAGGTAAAGGGAAGGCTTATAACGCGACTCTCAGTGATGAGTCTGATGAAGAAGAAGCTTCTGAGCAAGAGAAATTTCTAGCCTTTGTGGCTCCGCATGTAGAAGAAGAAGATTCTTACTCAGAGCATAGTGATGATGGGGAAGAACTCAAGGAGGCTTATAAAACCCTCTATGTGGAGTTCGAAAAGCTGAGGGAAGGGCGCAAGCAGCACATTCATGATCTAAATAGTTTGCAGACTGAAAAGAGTTCATTGCTACGCAAAATACAGGAGCTAGAGGAGAAGCTACTAGAAACACAGCTCCAATTAGAGAGAGTCACTGATGAAAAGCTGACTCACATGCTGTCAATTCAGAAGAGCCCAACAAACAAGACTGGTCTCGGGTATGTAGCTCCTGCCTTTGATATTCCTTCTACTTCCAAGACTGTCTTTGTTAAGCCTACAGTCCCAGAGCTTCTACCAGTTGTTGAAGAAAAAGGGAAGGAAAAAATCTTTGGAGATGTTTCAGGTACTCAAAAGCCTCCAATCATCAGAAAATCTCTCATATGCCATCACTGTGGGTTAAGTGGGCATGTCCAACCCCAGTGCTCCCTCCTCAAAGCCCAGAAAGCAAAAGTCAAGAAAGAAGTGCCCAGGCAAGCAAATTATGGCACAAGACCTTTGACCCAGTATCAGGCTCCATGGCATCAGATCATTATCAAGCTCCATGGAGTCAAGCGTCCAGGCGTCAGGCTCCTCAACATCAAGCCTCATGGTATCATGCTCCACTGCACCAGGCTCCTCAGCAGCAATTTGTACCTGCCAATAATGGTGGCAAATCCAAGAACAAATCCAAGCACTTTAAAAGGCCACAAAAAAGAAGAAGATGATCTATACTACAGGGAGCCACCTATTTGGATGCAAAGCATGATGGAGTGGATGGGTCAACAAATAAAGTCCTGTCAGCAACCACCCACAGGAAGGCAGGCTTGGGTCAGAAAGAATGAAGACATTCACCCCATGAGGGGGAATAGACTCACCTAGTTGGTGAAGGTAATCATGCCTAGGATTTGGTTCCTAATCCTAAGGCATCAGGTTTCATTGCTTGATTTTTACTTGCTATATTTTGTGCTTACCATGCAATCTGGGAACCATTTCTTTTCCCCTATTTCGCTTGAGAGAATATTTCAGGTACTATCTAGGGAAGACAAAACAGGGCGACTGTTTTTATGTATTGGCAACATCGAGCCTACACAGGTTTGATCATGCTTTGCATGTTGTACGATGTTATTTCCATATAGCATTTTTTTTTTAAAAAAAAAAAAATTTGGGAGAAATTGCAGGAAATTTTTCTTTTCTTGGCATGTCAGATATTGCTTCTGTTTTTACCTGATATCTCAACTCTTTTTGCATTAATTTACTTTGCTTAGATATGATTGAGAGTTTATGACTATATTTGCCAAGTTTTTCCTGCATATGCAAAAATTGGATAGCTTCTTTCCTCATGCGATGAAAATGTACACTATCCAAGACTCCCCTAGAGGTACATCTTTCCTTCTCTGACTTTTTGCTTTTAGAAATTATGAATAAGAGAAGAGGTTTTTGATAAGATGGTCAAATTGACCAAAATGCTAGTTGAACCTAGAACCTAAAAATTCTGGCACTCTCTCTAGGTTGCAGCATCAAAAGAATCAAGCGGTTATTCTTATGAATTCTGTGATATGTACGTATATTCACTGCTTGAGTGCTGAATTAGCAACATACCTTGTCCTTCATGGTGCAAGTAAAATTTTACCTTGTCCATCATGGTACAAGTAAAACAATTGGGTGTTGCATCTTAGGGGGAATGTATCAGATGAGGGTGGCTAGGCCCTAGTACCTTATAAGATTTGACTTTTGACTGATCTTTCATTGATTTTCTCTCTTGTCTAGACAATCTGGTTGCTTTTTGTTATATCAGTGAAATTCATACCTTTTGGGAAAAGTCTTCACACACACATGCATTGCATGAGTTGAGTAATCTATTTAAATTTTCTGTCTACAGGAAAATATTTGTACTAATTGAACTTTGAACTCTCTTTTATATCTTTGCGTAGTTTTGAGATGCTATTTGATTGCTTTATCAGTTGATTATACATGCATGTTCTGAAACTGACTTTAGGAAAAATAATTTATGCAAATTTTCCCTCAGTTTCTATCTTTTCAGTATGAAGTGTTCGGATGGTATCTCCTTGCGCCGGACAGATGTGGCTCAGATGGTCGGACGGTAAGGTTAGACGTCCAGACGCGCGCGGTCTGTCGTATGCTTATGTGGCAACGTGTGTCCTGAGGGGTTAGTGAGCCGTCCGAACTGGGACCCCATAGGTTATAATTCGATGCTCAAACCCTAGCCGCCGCATCCTCTCTTGTTTTCACTTGATTTCTCTGCACTTTTGTCCCTTTTGAGTATGTTTTCTCACGGATTTTTGCATTATCTCATCCTCTTTTGTCCATTTGTGCTTACATCTCTTCTCTCTAGGTATTTCTTTTGGCTTTTATTATTCCTTTTAGTGTTTTGTTATCTCTTGGAATATTTTATCTTTGGGTAATGTTTTTGAGATAATAAAGTGCATATTTATGATATCTGCTATCTTGGGATTATATGTTTCGATATTATTGTGGACTGTATTGTGATATTTATTGTTTGTAATTTTTGGAAAAGTCCATTTTACTGCCATTATAATGCCGGATTTTCTTTTGGAACTAACAAGAATCTAATCTTTTTGGATTATTTTTGGCAAATCTGGTTGATTATTTTTGTAGAAACATGTTTGCTGGCAGTCCACAACACAGGGTCCGACAGAGGACAGACGAAGAGATGGCAGCCCTATGAGCCAAAATCATGAACCGAACGGTCATTGCAGAACGAAATGTGGTCCATGCAGACATTACGGTGGCACCTCTAGACAGCATTCACGATATCATCCAGACCTACCACTGAGGATACCTTCACAACTGCGCCTGTGTTGTACTTACCAAGCTAGTCAGGTTGTTTTATGCAAATCTTGAGGTCGTGCAGGATGATGACCGTGGGCTGGTTCTTCAGTCCTCTGTGGATGGTCACGTCATTACGGTTGATCCTCATATCATCAGTCAGATAATTGGGGTTCCTGTGCTCCAGCAGTTTGCCAGCCCGTACAATGAGGTAGTCTTGTCTCCGTGTCTAGATGATCTCAGAGAATTCTTTTAGGCTGTGCCTCAGGGAGAGGAGCGTGCCACTTCCATTAGGATTGGTGCCCTGACTGCTCCACATCGCATGCTTGCCAAGATTGTCCAGCACAATCTCTGGCCCGTTGTGAGGCGCAGTGATCTAATTTTGAAGAGGGCCCAGTTCGTATATGCCACCTGCGTTCACTTGCCCTTTTGCCTGTGCAAGCATATTTTGGGAGTTATTTTGGAGGTTCGTGATGAGAGCAATTCTGGTCTCCCTTATGGTTGCCTGCTCACTCAGATTATCTTACAGTTAGGCATTGGTGTCATTGGAAAGCCGAAAATGAAGATTCAGGATCCCATCAGTAGGCAGACGCTGATGAAGTCTAACGCCCAGCTAAGGCGTGATGATATGGATGATGCTCCATAGCCTCCTCCCATCCATGTAGCAGTTCCTGACATGGCATCCTCTTCACAGACTGCTCCTCTAAAGCAGGATGCCAGCTATGCTCAGATTTTGGAGGCTTTAGCTGCACTGCAGATTGAGTGGCATGAGCACTATGCGGCTAACTCTTTCTTCTCTGCAGTAGGAGGTTCACTCGATCAACCTCCGAGTAGAGCAGAGCCAGCTAGACATCCAAGAGTGTCTTAGGCATCATCATCCGTCCAACAGTGATGATGAGGACGATACACCTATGGATGCATCTTGATTTTAGTATTCTTAGTTGTATTTTGAGACATTTTGGTTATCTATTTGATAATTTTCTACACTTGTTAAACTCTTGGATGTTATTACTCTGTTTTCCCTTGTCCTTCTGAGACATTTAGGGGGAGTAATTTTTGTGTTTAGTTCTTATTAAACTGTTTTACCCTTTGTCCCTTTGTGACAAAAAGGGGGAGTAATTTTTGACTGGGATTGTATTTTTAACCGCTCAAGTGATTTTTGTCCCAGAATGGCCAATGGGGGAGTTTGTTAGTTTGTAATTGGCTTCATTCTGTTGGACAAAATCACTTCTTGTAATGATGCATTTAAACATGGATTTTGCTATTCAGAGGTCTTCTAGAAGATTCTGCACAATCTACAAGTCAGACAATTTAGATCCCTTACAGCCGTCTGGATGACGTGATATACCGTTCGGATGCCCAATTGTCCAAAGCATTATCCGACCGGAAGACGAGAACTTTCCGTCTGGACCTTCCTTTGTGTCAAGAAGCTTCGAACCGTGCCAGCTTACATCCTTCTGGACGTTTTAGTAGCATGTCTGAACAACACTCAGTGTTTGACCAGCTACAAGATTTCTTTCCAAAACACAGATATGGGAAGATCGCTGCAAACATCCAGACGATGTTGATTCCCGGCCGGACGTTCTCATCCATAAGGCAAGTTGCGCATTCAAAATTCAGACGTCCTGACGACATCATTCAATGGTCCAGACGTGCAAGCTACTTATATGGAAATTGCGTGCATATGATCAACCGTCCGGACGATGGGACAACATCGTCCAGAAGCGGCTCAAATTAGGAAAGAATTTTAGCGAAATTTTGGGAAGCCGATCGCATAGTTGTCCGTCCGGACCCCTCTTGTCTACCGTCCGGACGGCGCCTAGGTTTATCAAGCCAGACACTCATTTGAACTTCCAGCCTATAAATAGAGGTCCCTAGGCTTGAGAACTGCAAGAATTTGATATTGAATTCCTGAGTGCTTAGAAAGTTACTTTAGAGAGTTATGCTGAGTTAGTCTCTCTTAAGCCATTATTGTGTGTGCTGTTGCTGCGCTGATCTGAAGTCTATCTTAGGGGTTGGCCTTAAGGTAAAGGATTCCATTGAAAATCCCTTTGGGTAGGAGATCTGGTTGGGAGGCCTTCATGTTGGGTTACATGTTAGAGTGCAAGGTACGACCACTGCATCAGGGGTATGTGAGTACTACTACTTTGTAACTAGTCTTATTTTCTGAATAGTGGATATCGTGGGTTTGGCTGCCCTGGAGTGGTTTTTCTCTTGACTGAGTTTCCACTTCGTTAACAAAATATACGTCTCCTTTATTTATGTTTGTTGATATTTTGTTGCACACATCTTTGCACACACTTGTTTATATTAGAAGTTGTTGGTACAGTTTTCTTCTTGTACTCGGCTAGGACTGATCCGAGACTCTCGGCTAGGACTGATCCGAGAGTTTCTTCTCGCACTCGGCTAGGACTGATCTGAGACTCTCAGCTAGGACTGATCCGAGAGTTTCTTCTTGCACTCGGCTAGGACTGATCCGAGACTCTCTTAATTTCTCTCTCTCGGCAAGGATTGATCCGAGAGTTTTCTTCTTGTACTCGGCTAGGACTGATCCGAGACTCTAGGCTAGGACTGATCCGAGAGTTTTCTTCCTGTACTCGGATCAGTCCTAGCCGAGAGTCTCAGATCAGTCCTAGCCGAGAGTCTCGGATCAGTCCTAGCCGAGTACAAGAAGAAAACTCTCGGATCAATCCTTGCCGAGAGAGAGAAATTAAGAGAGCCAGGGGGGTTGGATTTAACCCTCGGGTTTTGCAGGTTTTTCAAGAGACAGGGAGAAAACCCTAAGGAAAAACAAGAAGGTAATGGGGGGTAAGATTTAACCCTCAGGTTTTGCAGGTTAGCAGGTTTTTAGAAGGAGACAAAGCTCGGGTTTCCTTAGACATGGAATTCCCATTATTCAAGCAAGCTTCGGATAAGGGAATTGGGGGGTAACTGTTGGGGATAAATTCCACTCAACTCGATCCAAGGAGGAGATAGACATTTAACAACTACTTCAGATAAATCAGAGAATTGGGATAAGACTTGTGGTCCAATCAAATAAGAAGAATTATCAGATCAGAAGTCTAAGAAGATATCCAATTAGAAGTTTAATAAAGGATTAAAGTCCAATTAGAACTCTGACAGCAGTTCTAGATCAACAAGGAGCAGGAGTCCTAATCCAGGTTTGACTCCACCTCTTTGCCTATAAATAGGCCCATACCCCAGGTATAAACTAAGACTCAACTTTATGCATAGAGTATTATTTTCTCACAGAAGCTAACTTAGACATCGGATCGGGATCCCCGGAAGGGTCCCTAGTTTTTATTGTTTGGCGCCGTCTGTGGGAAACGATTATTCGTTCCTCATAAAAGAAAAAGAAGATCCAGCATGGTGATGAACACACGTTCCGGAAGTCAGACCAACCGAGAGCCCATAGTTCGAATGGAGCCAGTTATTCAGAATAATTTGCAGCCTCCACTGAACCCTCCCCCGGGGGGTGGAGATTAAGATCGCATAGCAGCGTTGGAAGCCCAGATTGAATCCTTAACACAGCGGAATGCCGAGTTGCTGCGAAGAGGCCGGAACAGCCCAATCCCGAGATGAACAGGGATGAGCGTGAGGAAGAAGATCACAACAGCAACATTAATCCTCGGAGGGAGGATGACCGCCAAGGAGATCTGAGCAGAGTTATTGCCGAGCTGGAGAGAAGGTGCACGTACATGGAGATGGAAAGAAAGGAAAAAAGCAGATCCGTAATGGTGGACAAGCTCCTAATGGGTACAGACTCACCCTTCACCAGACGGGTGGCAGACTATCGGCTTCCCGATAAGTTTAAGGTACCCCAAATTCTAAGTTATGCAGGAGACAGAGATCCCTTGGATCACCTAGAAAATTTCCGAGCTCATCTAGACCTTCACGGGACACCCGATGAAGTAGCATGTCGGGCCTTCCCTCTTACTCTTTCGGGGAATGCCCGAGACTGGTTCAGGAAGCTGCCCCCGAATTCCGTTGATCAGTTCAAGGAGTTGTCCAAAATATTCCTAACCGAATTTCTAGCTTTCCGAACAAGGAAGAAGCCTTCGGGATATTTGCTATCATTGCACCAGCAAAGCAACGAAAGTCTTAAGGAGTTCATGGCTCGGTTTAACCGAGAGAAGGTAACGGTCGAAGATCCAACCGAGGATATGGTCTTTGCTGCCATTTATCAAGGATTTTCACCCGAGGAGCCTTTGATGAAGAAGTTGGTCCGGAAGCAACCGAGTACCTTGCAGGGCCTCATGGATAAGATAGAAGAATTCATCAATCAGGAAGAAACGCTGAAGTCTATGGCCAGTTCTAGGCCACCCCGAGAGACAGCCCCAGAAAAGAAAAGGAAAGAATTCAGGAAAGCTGATGGGGAAGAGCAGAGGCAGGTAAAGAAGTTCAAAGATTACAATTTTACACCTCTCAATGCCGAGATATCAGAAGTCCTTATGGAGATAAAAAGAGATCCAGCGTTTCAGGAACCACAAAAGATACCAGGTAATCCTCCTTACAGGAATGCAGGCAAGTATTGTGATTTTCATAAACAAGCAGGTCATTACACCGAGGGGTGCGTAACCCTAAGGTTGTTAATAGAAGAATTCATAAAGAATGGCAAGATGGTTTGGTTCTTGGGAGAAAAACGGAACCAGCAAGGAAATAACAGGCCTCAGAATCATCAGGACTATCATCCCCGAGATCAGCAGCCACGGGATTACTATCCTTGAGACCGTCCTCAGCTAGGTAAGAGGCATCAAGAGAATGATCCCCGAGATGACATAGAAAGAAGAGAAGACCGAGGAAGCAGAAGCCCTAGGCATAGAGAGCCGAGGCAACAACAGTATCTGCCCGTGATCCCATAAAAAGGACTCTCGAGAATTTCAGGCTTGCTTTTATTATAACATGTCTGAAGTCATTTTGATTTTCAACTTCAAGGTTATGGCAAAAGAAATGGGGACGGACTTGAAATTCAGTACTGCATTTCATCCTCAAATGGATGGTCAGTTAGAGCGTACTTATCAAATCTTGGAGGATATGCTGCAAGCATATGTCTTAAATTTCAAGCGTAGTTGGATCTAGTACCTATCATTGATCGAATTTGCCTAAAACAACACTACCAGACAACTATTTGAATGCCACCCTACGAGGCGCTTTACGGATGAAGGTGTCAATCACCCTTATATTGGAGCAACGTTGGGGAGCAACAACTAGTGGGACCAAGATAATCCAAGATACACCTAAAAAGGTAGCTTTTATTAGACAACAAATGGCAGCTGCCCATATCCAACAAAAGAGCTATGCAGATAACCATAGACAACTTCTCGAGTTCGTGGTAGGAGACCAAGTGTTTCTGAAGATATCTCCTATGAAGGGAATGACGAGGTTTGGAAAGAAAGGGAAATTAATTTCTCGCTTTATTGGACCCTTCGTGATAAGTCAGAGAGTAGGGAAGCTAGCCTACCTAGTTGTCTAACCGTCGGATCTAGCAGGGACTCATGACGTTTTCCATGTTTCAATGCTAAGGAAGTATACATAACCCCGATCTGGTGGTAGAATACGAACTGCTGGGAATAGCAGAATAGTTGACTTACGAGGAGAAACCAATACAAATTCTTGGCCGAAAGGAGCAAGTATTGCGTACCAAGACAATTCCGATTGTCAAGATACTATGGCGCAACCATGGATTCAAGGAAGCATCATGGGAGGCAAAGCAGGACATGAAGAACCGATATCCATACTTGTTTGAAGAGAACTCACTAAGTATGAACCGTACAGAGCCATGATTGTAAGGTAATATCTCTATTCCTCTAAGATTTTATCATTTTAAAAAGAGGACAAAATTTTTATAAGGAGGGAGGAATGTAATACCCCAAGTAGAATATAGGGTTAACTTAGCTTTAGGATGGATAAAGGGATTGATAAGGATTGCTAAGGATTGTTAATTTTGACTTATGTCCTTGACCAAACATTTGCAGTAGAATGCCAGAATTTTTGAGTCAACCCTAATGCCAAACGTTCGAGTATGTCAAATGTATATCCTATGTGTTTGGTGTGACAAACAATATGTTAAATGTTCGACCATGGACCACCAAACGTTTGACCAAGGACCATCAAACGTTTGACCTAACCTAAAACCTTTGGACAAATAGTATGCCAAACGTTCGACAAAAGTGTCCAAACGTGCGATTTTCAGTAGAAAGGTGAAAAAGGAGCTCATCTTTATCCTCAACCAGTCCAAGTATATAAATACTGATGTGTTGTGGAGTCAATAATAAATAAACCATTCGCAATAGAACGAACCTTTGCATGATAGGGTCTATGTGAGGGTGCCGAATCTCAAGAACTGTTGGTTTGGTTGTTAAGTTACTAAGATTAACTCTAATCTAATTCAGAAAAGATATTTGATTTTGCTTTTTTAATTGAAGCTAAATAAAAACATAAAATTAAGATAGTATGGAGAAGTTATAGGGGATTGACTTCACCACTAACCTCATAATAATGATAAATTGCATTTAACTTGGGAATTTCACTTACTTGAATGATATGACTCGTGTGTGTTTGTCAAGCACCCAACGATGTTGTTAAGAAATTTCTTTTATTAAGAAATAAGAATAGCCCATCTTCGGTTGGCACCGATCGTCTACCTAACCACTAAGATGCGGTAAGATCCGTCTTCCCTAGGTATGAACTATCAAATTTCTTAATTAGCATACACGTAATCAAGGGATAAGCATAACTCATCTTTCGGTAAGGCTTGAATTGTTATACCTAAATTAAACTAACTAGGGTGTAGAGCAATTCATCCTTCCTCGACATGGCCTATCACACCTCTTGATTTAGTGTCCATTAAAAACAGTTGTAAAATCATCCTTCATACAAAAACAGAAAATATGAAGGTTGAGTTCAATAGAAATAAACAACTTTCTAAGACAAGATAAGAGGTTTATTAAAATTGAATATAAACATTTAAAGCAAAATCTCAAGATTAAACAACCATCATTCATGTTCATAGAATTCCCAAAGAAAAACACAATTACACCATACTTACCTGGAAAGGGCTACATCAATACCCTATGGATGAATTAGTTGCTCATGGAGTTGCTGAAAATCGTCTTTGTTAGAGAGAAATCCATCCCAAGAAGTTGCTAGAACTTTGAATCACTATTCTCCCTTAAACCAGCCACTAATCTTATTGATTTCTATTATCTATTGTGGCATACCTTTAAAGGACAAATTAGAGGTCTATTTATAGAGTACAATAGCAACCCTAGTCCAATTGGTTGTCTTCTAGGACTTCTAGTCCAAGTAGGAGAAGTAAAACTTATTTTCTATTATGATTTTGCCTTGCTGTCACCGTCTGTGGTGCGACTACGCTCGATCCCATTTAGATCTGTGCTCAAGCCTATTCTGAAGTGCGCTCAAGCTCAGTGTAAATTGCGCTTGAGCTCATTAAGCTGGGTGCTAAACTCTAGCCCTTTGCCTTGCAAAATATTGTATTTTGCTTTTACTGCTTTTGAAGCTTAAAAACCAAATAAGTACTTTTGTTTTTCTTTTAGGTCTTAAGAGTGCTGTTAACATAAAAATAATGCAAGACATCATACCATAACTAAACTAAGGGCCTAACATATGCGAGTTAAGGGGCTTGAATATGCAATATTCAATTGGCTACATTATGGATAACAAAAAACACTTTATGTAATGGTTACATTTTAATAGGATGGTCGGTTTTCAATTCAGAATCTACAAGTATTCAGACAATGATCAAATCGAAGAAAGTAACTGATCACAAGCATTTAGAAGATGTCCATGAAGAGTCCTTGTAAAATCCAAGACAAAGCAGCCAGTTCCTGTGCAACCATCTGGACGAGCCTTTGAAGGTGTCTGGATGCCCCGCAGTGTCTACAGATAACGATGAAGACGTCCGGACATCAGAACAACACCGTCCGGACTCTAGGTCAATCATGGTTCAACATGGAGTTGGATTTCAGAAGTTGACACTATTTAGGAAATCTCTGCAAGCCGTTTGGACGATGTCTAGTATTTTAGAGTATTACAGAGTTTCGTTCGAACGCTGAAAGGATTTTAGCGAAGACCGTCCAGACGCTCGGTCAAGCCGTCTGGACGTGAACATGATAAAGATAGAATTACGTTGTTTTCGAAAGGATATAGTAGAAAACCGTCCGGACGCTCGACAGCCAGAGCCCAAATCTCAGCAGTTTTAGGTTTCTTGTAAATCTATAAATAGAGGGCCCTAGGCTTGTATTTTGTACATAATTCAATAGTGAATTCCATAGTGCTTTGAGAGGGTGTTTAGGGAGAATTGAAGATCCGCTAGCTTTCAAGCCGTTGCCGGTGTGTGCTCAACCGTTCGTGAGAAGTCTATCATAGGGGTCGGCCCTAAGAGAAAGGAATCTATCAAAAACCCCTTCAAGTGGAATATCTGGTTGGGAAACGTTCACGATGGGCTTCGTGTCAGAGTTAGAGGTATGACTACTGGATAAGGGTATGTGAGTACGAGTGTCTTGTAACTAGCTTTGTTTTTGGATAGTGGATTTCCTGGGTTTGGCTGCCCCAGAGTGATTTTTCTCTTCATAGAGTTTCCACTTCATAACAAATATCTTGTCTTATTTATATTCCGCATTTAAGATATTTGTTTGCACACAAACACACACACACTTGGTTGTTAGAAGTCAATATTTTATTAACATCTTTTATACCTAAGAAGGTAACCTCCACAAACCTAGTTTGTTCTTGTTTAGTTGTTGTGCTGCATACCATCTATTTTGGCTATATATTTGGTAGGATATGTATGTTTGCTTAGGTTTTGACCTTAATGTTGGTTTAGTTTTGGTTTAGTATCTTATTGATAGTTTAACGTCCCAAGTTTTGCATAAAGATGTTATTGAGGCTTAGGACTCTGTTAGGAATCATATTAAGACCTTAGGAGTTGCTTAGAAGTGGTTTGATGGCCTTTAAGTTCATAAATGGGTTTCTGTCCAAAAACTGAACGTTTGACCCAGTATTAGATGAAAGTGAACACTTGAACCTTCTTGTCCGAACGTTTGACCATCGGGCAGAAAACCTGTTTACAAGCTTTTAAGATGTTTAGCTAAGGATTATGACCAATTATAAGTTTTTCTCAGATTTCGAGGTTGTGAAGCCTCAAGGGAAATTTTCAGAGGAGCCTTACGATACCAGTGAGTAAAAACTCACGTGGATACATGTTATTACTTTTCCTGCATAGCAGAATTGTTTTGTGTACCAAAACATGCATTGTTTACAACTCACATGAAATATATTTTATTAACTATAAACTCTATTTTGCGAAATGTGTGATTAATGTTGAGATAACGAGAATGATGAGTTATGAAAAGTATGCATGTAAAAGACGGTGAATATTAAATTGCATAGTATGACATGGTACACCGGTACGTGGTGGATAACGGACATGAGCTTACTATTATATAAGTTGTTCTCTATGGTCAAATGTTTATCCGTATAGTTAGCCTTGGATCCAATGATTTTTGTGACCGGTGCAACCATGCTTGAGTGATGGTCACTATAGACGAACTTCACTAGTGGCATGGGCCACCCAAGGTCAGACTCGATCGAGTTACTAGTGATGGACGGTAGCGTACAATATCTGAGGCACTGACATTGTATTACAAGCCCCTCAGAACAACGCCAACCCTGCCGGGAAGGGGTTAAAATCCTGGGTAAACCATATGTAATTGAACTACGACATGATACTCTTGTTACAACATATATTATATCTATATTGCATTCATGATCATTTGTCAAAGGAAATATTGTAATTGTGCATTTATGTGTGTGGGTTACATTTGAATATCTGAGTTCACAAAAACATGTGCAACATGTGTATTATTACTCACTAAGTCATGGACTTACACTTGTATTATTTTTACCTATGAAATATATGTTGTTTTATGGCTAGTTACCTAGATGCTAATGCCATAGAGACGGATGGTTCGCTTGGAGGACTTGATTCGTGTTATTTTCCATGAACTAGACCCAGTTCAGCTTAAGGCCATGTGGGACGCAGATGAGGAGATCCAAGATAGCATGATAGAGACTATCTATGCGCTTTATCTTATAAAGACTAGGCCTTGATTCTTTTGATGTTGTTTTCATGACTTCTAGTGTTAGGTTGTAAAATTTAAGTGATTTTGAGACTGGTCTTTTGACCCTGACACTTGGTGACTATATATGTTTGATGCTTTAGATTCGCTCTGGTTGTTGTATAGGTTTTAATTGCTATCTTTATGTTAAGTGAAAGTTTTCTGCTGCAGACTCTCTTTTTAGAGAGGATGAGATCTATGTGATCATGTTCTTCTTAGAATAAGACTTGGAAATGAATCATGAAGTTAACTACCAATTAGTTAATCTAACTCGGGCATTACAATATCACTACATCAAACATGTTGCAACTGCTACGAGGTCCAACTCGAATCCAATATCTAAAGGTAACCCAACTATAAAATAACACATTTTTCATAAGTGGAAAAGATACAAGCGTAAGTCAATGACTTAGTGAGTAATAATACACATGGTGATAGGCTATCATGTTGTGAATTGATTTATTTATAAATCACATGTAGCAATGCAAGATTACAGTTCATCATTGGATAATGTCATCATAGATATAGTACAGATATAATATATGTCGTAATAACAGAATCATGTCATAGTTTAACTCCATATGGTCTACCCAAGATATTAACCCATTCCCAGTTGGATTGGCACTATCCCAAAAGACCAGTAATACAACACTGGTATAACGTCCCACTCTAAATTCAAGGGTGAAATGGAGAATTGACACTAATCCATGAGAAGCTACTTCTAAATCCTTAATCTCAGTCACCACAACGGAAAAGCTATAATACTTTTTGTCTTTGAATTGACCACATAAACATTTCCAATAAACTAATCAGACCTTCTATAATCATTACTCAATATCATTACATCTCAAATTACAACCATAATGTACAAGTCAAAACAATATAAAGAGAGACTGACTTAGGTCAAGTTAGTGTCTCACCAAACAGCATCATGAAGGAATCCCTTCGATGACTTCTAAGTTCGTACACAATCTACCACACATGGTGCCTAAACCTGCAACATAAACAACATTTACACGATTGTGGTGTTAGCCACATCCGCATAGGTGCAATAATGAGTCCACGGTACCAGCAGTATAAAATTCACTAAGTTTTCGTAATGCGCCGACATTTCTTTCTTTCTACCATACGTTTATAATAACAGCTATCACTGGTATAATACTTCACTTATAAGGTAAACATTGGCGTTTTATAAACAAGTAAAATCATACTACATACCTGTGAATATATATACGTGTTCCAATCTCCCGCTTGTAAGCACATATATGTAAACTCATTTACAATATACTCTTTCTTTCTTTCTCTCTCTCTCTCTGTCTCTCTGTATATATATATCATGTGATTCAGCTATACTCGTAGACAAGCTTACCCAACCTTCTAAAAATACAAGCATATGAGCATATCTAAGTACTTTAAACAAACAACATCACATCTCAACTCTACTCATATACAGGCATTTCAAAACTTTGTGAAATACAAGTATTTAAATACATCTAAGCATGAAATCAATTGACATCATATCTCAGCTATACTCGCATTCAAGTCCCCCATACCTTTGTGGAAGGAAAGTATACAGTACATCCAAGCATAATATCACATGAAATGATTGACATTATATCTCAGCTATACTCACATACAAGTCTTCCAAACCTTTGTGGAAGGCAAGTATACGGGTATGTCCAAGCATAATATCACATGAAAACAATTGAACATCATATCTCAGCTATACTCATATACAAGTCTTCCAAACCTTTTTGGAAGGCAAGTATACAAGTACATCCAAGCATAATATGACATAAAAACGTCATATGCAATCTAGCTGAATAATAATATACATATGTTCTGTTCCATTCAAACTCATAGGCATATTAATATGTCTAGCACGAAATATTACATAAATCATTCTATGAAATCTAGTTGTAATGGTATACATATGTTCTGTTCCATTCAAACTCATGTACATACTGATACACCTAGCATGGAATCCATCATAAAATATGTCACACATCATCTTCATGTCATGCTTGCCTTTCATCTATTTCCCTTCTTTTGTGTCTGATGTCGAATGGACTTTAACCTGACTAGTACTGGTCTTCACATAAGTGCCGAAGGGACTTTAACTAAACCGGTCTTAAGTTGATTTATTTTCGTTGTGATGTCGAAGTGACTTTAACCCAACCAATCTTACACTTAAGTGCCGGATGGATTTTAACCAAACTGGTCTTAAGTTCAGAGTTCATGATTTCATTCCATGCTCATCCTTTCATACTATATAATCATCATGCACATGCTTTCACACACTTATGCATCATTTAACATCATATGCTCTTCATAACATTTTCAAACATATCATTAAATCCTTTGAAAATAATTTATTGACTTCTAATTTAAACCGAGTGTGTGTGTTTGTATGCAAACAAATATCTTAAATGCGAAATTTAAATAAGACAAGATATTTGTTACGAAGTGGAAACTCTATGAAGAGAAAAAACCACTCCGGGGCAGCCAAACCCAGGAAATCCACTATCCAAAAATAAAGCTAGTTACAAGACACTCGTACTCACATAACCCTATGTAGTAGTCATACCTTTAACTTTGACGTGTAACCCAACACAAACGCTTCCCAACTAGATCTTCCACCTGAAGGGGTTTTTGATGGATTCCTTTACATTAGGGCCGACCACTAAGATAGACTTCACACAAACAACGAGCACACACTGGCAACGGCTTGAGAGATAGCGGATCTTCGATTCTCTCTAAACACCCTCTCAAAGCACTATGGAATTCACCACTGAATTCTGTACAAAACCACAGACCTAGAGCCCCCTATTTATAGACTTCAAGAGACCTTAAATCTGCTGAGAAACAGACTCTAACTGTCGACCGTCCAGACGGAAGTTTGCCCCGTCCGGACGAAAGTTTGCCCAGTCCATACGGGTTTTTGCGATATCTTTCAGAAATAACGCATATCTTATCCTTATCAGGTGTGCGTCCGGACGGCTTGCCCGAGCGTCCGGACGGTCTTCACTGAAATCCTTTCCACGTTCGAATGAAATTCAGGAGTTATCTGAATTACTGTATATCGTTCGGATGTGTTGTTTTCCAATCAGTGTCGATTTCTGAGAACAGACTTCTTGTAGAATACTGATTGACCGAGCGTCTGGACGGTGTGGCTCTGACGTCCGGACGTCGTCAATGTTTATTTGTAAGACACTGCGGGGCGTCCAGACGGAAAGTTCTTGTCGTCCAGACGGATGTTGCTAACTGATGAGTGTTAGTTTTTTGTGTTGGCTGCATTCTGTTGGACAAAATCATTTCTATGTAATGTTGCTGCTTTCATAGGGATGCTGCTTTATCCAGAGTCTACTCTTCAACTATGTTCTTCAAGAAGATTCTGTGAAGTTTTCAAGGAAGCTTATTTCGGTCCCCTGTCAACCGTCCGGACGATGTGGTATTCCGTCCGGACGCTCATCAGTCAGCAACATCCGTCCGGACGACGTGATATTCCATCTGGACGCTCATCTGTTAAAGTATCATCCGTTAGGACAACGTGGATTCCCGTCCGGACCTTCCTCAATGTCTAGAAGCTTCGAACAGTTCAAGATTGCATCCGTCCGGACGTAATGGCAAATCATCCCGACGCACTTCAGAGTTTGAGAAGAACCCAGTGTTCCAACACATTAGCCCGGACGACATGGTTATACCGTCTGGACGCCATTCAGTGTTTAACAAGCATTAGGGTTTCTGCCTCAAGATAGGGTTATGGGAAGACGGCTGCTACCGTCCGGACGATGTTCTCCATAAGGTAAGTCGTGCATACAAAGTTCAACCGTCCGGACGTCAGCCTTCATGGTCCGGACGATCAAGCTTCATATATGGAAATTGCGTGCACTAGTTCAACCGTTCGGACGTCATCCTTCAGGGTTCGGACGCTCAAAGCCTTACTATGGTAATTTCGAGCAGCCAAAGTGCAACCGTTCGGACGCTAGGGAAACACCGTCCAGATGCGGCCTTGTTATGGAAGCTTTCAGTGCTATTTTGAAAGGCGGTTGCAGTTGACCGTCCGGACGCTCGGTCAAGCCGTCCGGATACCCTCAGGTATTTTGGTAATAAATTTTTACTCAAATATCATATTGGGACGAAATTGAGCATCCGGAAAGCTAAGAAAAAGTTCTGTAAATTGAGCATCCCGACGGCCAATAGAAGCGTCCAGACGATCTCCGTCCAGACGGAAACATTTGCCCGTCCGGACGGCCCTGCGGAAAATTCCAGAATTACTTTTCAGACAGGAAAAACTTGGCTCGTCCGGACAGCCCAAGACTCCAGTACGGACGCGCGTGCCTCAGAATCCGTTTTTGACTCCATTTTGGGTTTCCAAAGCCTATAATTAAGAGGCTTGAGGCATGCTTTCAACACAGAATTCGGTGGCGAATTCTCTACAGCTTAGAGAGGGTGTTTAGGGAGATATTGATGATCTGCTAGCTCTCTAGCTTTGCCAGTGTGTGATTTGATCATCTGTGAAGTCTATCTTAGGGGTTGGACCTAAGGTAAAGGATTCCATTGAAGAACCCTTTAGGTAGGAGACCTGGTTGGGAGGTGTTCGTGTTGGGTTACACGTTAAAGAGCAGGGTACAACCACTGCATCAGGGTTATGTGAGTGTTACTGCTTTGTATCTAGTCTTGTCTTTTGAATAATGGATATTCTGGGTTTGGCTGGCCCGGAGTAGTTTTTCTCATATTGAGTTTTCCACTTTGTCAACAAAATATTTGTCTCCTTTAATTCCGCATTTAAAATTTTGTTGCACATTGTTCACACACACTATTAAATTAGAAGTCCATTTAATTTTTCAATGAGCGTCCGGACGGGAACACCACATCGTCTGGATGGTTTCTTGGAATCCGACTTCTCTTTGTTGGAATCTACACAGAATCTTCCTTGAACATTGAAATAGCCTTCATGAAGCTTGTGACACTTGCAACTTGTCGTAAAATAGCTACTTCCACATCAGAGAAATAAACTCTGAATATCTGAAGACTTTGAAATATACGGCATCCCTATGAAAGCAGCAACATTACATAATAATGATTTTGTCAACAGAATATATCCAATTAAAATACTAACAAACTCCCCCTTTGGCCATTCTAGGACAAAAATCACTAGACCGGTTAAAAATACATTACCGGTCCAAAAACTAACATATACTCCCCCTTTTTGCATCAAAGGGACAAAGGGTAAACAGAATATAGACAGACCACAGTATTAAAATACTCCCCCTTGATATCTCAACAGAACAAGGGTAAACATAGTATATAAAATCCATAGACAAAAACATTCTAAAATCCAAAACAATAGGAAACTAGAGAAGAGTCTGCAAGTGGCCCAAAAGAGAGGAACAAAAATCCTCAAAGTACCAAATCCTGCTGATCCATTGAAATCAAGTAACGGAGAAAAAACCATATAAAAAGCAGGGAAAACATAGACTAAAAAGTTTCAGTCACTTGAGTCTTCTAGCCCGAAATTGATCATCCACAGAATGAAATCCTCCAAACAAGTGGTCTGCAAGACGATAAAGAAGATTCACCACTGAATCTCTAGCTGGTGCAGATATAGAGGAAGAAGTTACAAAAGACTTTGTATGAGCGGGGGGAATGAGCTCATCTAAAATTTGAGATCTCTGGAACATATGATTTCAACACTGGTCTGTTTTCCAAAGAGCCCTTTGTCTGACACTATGCTGGAAGCCACTGGACAACATATTCCTGAAAATATTTAAACAGAAATCTATCCAAAAAATAACACCACAAGGAAATATTAGATTCTGTTAGTTTCAAAAAGAATGTGGTATTATGATGGCTATAAATTGGATGCATAAAGAAATACCAAAGTAGATATAGCAATCCATCCAGCATAAAGACAGAAAAAGATATTCTAAAAAGATTCCAATATTCTAAAAAGAACCAAAGCTTAATAGAATAAGGAAAGTCAAAGGAAATACTTGGGAATGAGAAAAGATGTGCAGAGAATACCAAAAAACTCGGGATTAGTCCGAGAGAAAACACACACAACACAACATGATAGAATAGGCAAAAAGTAGTGTGTGTTTGGTAGAGAAAGCAAAAAGCTTGCGTCCGGACGTGGTGCATACCCGTCTGGACGGCATGCTGTCAAATAAGAGATCGACAAAGTCGAGCACGTCTGGACGCAAAAACATGTCCATCCGGACGCTTCACACTAGAAGCTAAAATGTAGAGGAAAATATGTAGAACAAAAATTTCCTAACGTTAGCTTCAGAACACGCATGTATAAATAACTGATAAAATAGTCAAATAGCATTTCAAAAATATACCAAGATATAATTGAGAGTTAAGAGTCAATAATCACAAAAATTTCCCTGCAGATAGAAATTTTTCAATAGTAAACTTAACTCATGCAATGCGTGTGTGTGTGAAAACTTTCTCAATAAGGTATGAACTTCACTGATATGACTTAAAGCAACCAGATTTTCTAAATAAGAGAGAAAATTAATGTTAGATCAGTCAAAAGTCAAACCTTATTATGCTAGGGCCTAGTTACCTTCATCTGATACACTCCCCCTAAGTTGCAGCACTTTTCTTTTATTATGTCCTTTAGTGACCATCTATTTCCGCAATGATGTGGTCACTGACTGTTTCTTCAGTGACAAGATCAAGAATAGATTTAGCACAAAAGCAGTGGATCTTTTTATTCATCCATAGATATATATATTTTAATTTTGAATGCTTTTTATCGCTTGGTGCTACAACCTAGAAAGAATGCCAAAATTTATGGGTTCAAAGTTCAACTAGCGAGTTGGTCAATTTGACCATCTTAGCAAAAAAATCTCTCTCATTTAAAATTTCCAGAAGCTAAAAGTCAGAGGAGAGAAAAAAATACCTTAGCGGAGCTTTGGATAGTGCACAATTTTTCATCGCATGAGAAAAGCAACTATCTAGCATTAAGATGCGCAGGAAAACTTAGCAGATATCAGACAAAAACTCTCAATCATATATAAGCATATTCAAATAATGTACAATGAACTGAGATATCAGGCAAAAACACATACAATATTTGAAAAGCTATATATATAAAAAATAAAATTCTGCATCTTCTCCCCCAATTTTTTTATTTTTTATTTTTTTAAAAAATAAAAGCGGAAAAACAATAAAAACATGCTAAAAAGGAAAAGAACGTATATCTAGACAAAGCATGTAGGTAAAATCAAACCTGTCCTCAGGGAGAGAGGTTTGACTATACTAAGACAGAAAAGCAGTGACATGCTTTCTCTGTCATCCCTAGAATGTACCTGCAGAAAATTCTTAAAGCAACCAAGAGAAAATCTAGGGATAGAAAATGTGGTTCCTCAAACAGAATGCAAGGCAAAAATAGGATATAAGATATGACAATCAATGCAATGCTAACATACCTGGTATGCACTAGGATTTAAGAACCAAAATCCTAGGCATGGGAGACATCACCTACTAGGTGAGTCCACTCCCCCTCAAGGAGTGAATTGTCTCATCCTTCCTTACCCATATCTTCTCTACCTGTGAGGCAGGGGTGTGAGCCATGTCCAAATTGATCAGTGTGACTAAGACATTTTTCATCATGTTTACAAGCCCTTCATTGATCTGTTTCTTCTTGGACTTGTGAGGCTTCATTCTGAAGCATTCGGCCTTGGTGTGGCCATACTTACCACATAGATGGCATGAGGGAGAACCCCTTTGAGGATAATGCCGTTGTTGCCGAAAAGCATGATGAAGCTTGGAAAGTTTAGAGCTAGACTTACCTGTCTTTTGCTCTGTTTTCCTGATCCGAGGTTGTTGATGTCTGATCTGAGGATAGTGTGGCCTGAAGTGTCCAGAGACACAACAATGATAGCAGGTAGGTTGACTTATTTTGCTTAAATGCTTCTTGAAAGATTCTACAAATTTAATATTATCATTTTCACAAATAACAAAGTCCTTACCTTTTTGAGATATATGCCTCCTATAGGGCGGGACATATTTAACTGAAGAGGTTTTCTCAATAAAGCCCTTTTTGGAATCCTCCTGCTTATTCCAAGGTTTGTGGGATTTTAACAGATAACACTTTGGTCTAATGTGACCAACCTTCCCACAATGATGACAAATAGGAACAAACTTACCTTGTGTTCCTGAATCCTTGGAGTTAGGCTTCACACAGTTATTTGAGCAAGAAATATCTAAACAAGCTGCATCTACTATCACAGACTTAATATCAACAGAATCTAATTCAGAATCAGAAGCATGTGAAGTAGAAGTACTTAAATTATTAACAATTAAATCAGGCTTGTTAGAAATATCTGTATGAATACAAAGCATGCTTTTCAAATTTTTACTAAAGAATTTTTCCAATAGATCCTCTGATTCTTTTAATTTATTCTGCAGTGTATCAACAGTATCAAAAAACATGTTATTCTCAGATTTCAAAGAGTCAATCAAAACATGTGATTCAGATAATTGTAAAATCAAAGACTCTTTTTCTTGCTTAATCTTCTTGAGTTTTTTATTGGATTTCTTAAAGTGTTTACTTATCAACAAAGTATCTTTAGAGAAATCATAAGAATAATCTTTAGAGAACTCAAGAAGATTTATGTAACCTGCTCTGATAAATCTAAAACACAAGTGTAACCTGCTTGATACCAATTGAAAATAATTTATTGACTTCTAATTTAAACCAAGTGTGTGTGTTTGTGTGCAAACAAATATCTTAAATGCGGAATTTAAATAAGACAAGATATTTGTTACGAAGTGGAAACTCTATGAAGAGAAAAAACCAGTCCGGGGCAGCCAAACCCACAAAATCCACTATCCAAAAACAAAGCTAGTTATAGGACACTCGTACTCACATAACCCTATGGGCCGACCCCTAAGATTGGCTTCACACAAGCAACAAGCACACACTGGCAACAACTTGAGAGCTAGCGGATCTTTGATTCTCCCTAAACACCCTCTCAAAGCACTATGGAATTCACCACCGAATTCTGTACAAAACCATAGACCTAGAGCCCCCTATTTATAGGCTTCAAGAGACCTTAAATCTGCTGAAAAACGGACTCTGACTGTCAACCGTCGACCATCCGGATGGAAAATTGCCCCGTCCGGACGGGTTTTTGCGATATCCTTCAGAAACAGCGCATATCCTGTCATTATCAGGTGTGCGTCCGGACGGCTTGACCAAGCGTCCGGACAATCTTCACTGAAATCCTTTCCGCGTTCGAACGGAATTCTGGAGTTATTTGAATTACTGTATATCGTCCGGACGTGTTGTCGAGTCGTCTGGACGGCTTGTAGATAATGAACATCGTCCGGATGTGATGCCGAGTCGTCCGGTCGGAATACTGAAACTTCCCAATCAGTGTCGATTTTTGAGAACAAACTTCTTGTAGAATATTGATTGACTAAGCGTCTGGACGGTGTGGCTCTGATGTCCAGACGTCGTCAATGTTTATCTGTAGGACACTGCGGGACGTCCGGATGGAAAGTTCTCGTCGTCCGGACGGATGTTACTAAATGATGAGCGTCCAAACGGGAACACCACATCGTCCGAACGGTTTCTCGGGATCCGACTTCTCTGAGTTGAAATCTACATAGAATCTTCCTTGAACACTGAAATAGCCTTCATGAAGCTTGTGACACTTGCAACTTGTCATAAAACAGCTACTTCCACATCAAAGAAATAAACTCTGAATATCTGAAGACACTGAAATATATGGCATCCCTATGAAAGCAGCAACATTACATAATAGTGATTTTGTCAATAGAGGTAGCCAATTAAAATACTAACATCCTTGACTCATCATAAAAGCTCAAAAAACATATTTCATTTCTCAATCTCATAAACATACTTTGAATCCTATAAACCATCATCAAATCATATCTCAATTCTTTTTTATTAACATACTTGAAAGCTCATAAACCATCATCAAACCATTTCTCAACATAATTCAAGGTCTCAAAAGCATTCTTAAAAACATATATAATCACAACATATTATCGGCTCGAATTAATACAATTATAACATTTTGTAGCAACATCAGAACCACAAAACTTAGTATCTTTAGTCGACCAAATGGGACTCGCGACTCAAGTACTCATCCTCGATCTAGTTATCTTGTACTATACATTGGATGACTAGTTTCAGCCTCCAACCTCATGTCATGTGCCTGCAATTAATCACATCATTAGACTCTGCTAAACTATCGAATGCTATTATACATATACCCGCATGCTTTCACGTAGCATTTCCTACCCTAAGATGCATTTAGTATTTTATTAGCTTATTTACTATTATAACTAATCATCATTGTTAAACCTTTTATAGCTTATTGTTTATCTACATTATCTACTGACTATACCTTTACTAGCGCTACAGGTGAAGTTTTAACAATATAACCCTTAAAAGTAATTGTTGGGACTGGTGTCCAAAACTCTGAATGCATTAAAGTTGTGACGACCCATTTTTTTTTTATACAAAGTGGAATCACACAATGGTTTGACGATTAGTCACTATGCCAATACATAATACACATCCCATAACATGTACCTGATATATCAGAGTCAACATCTATGCAGCGGAAATTAAATCTCATAAACTGGCAAGTCTAGATTTTATATCAACATAGCTCATACATTGTCTATCTGTTTAAAGCATAATTAACATATTTGTCACATAGAAGAATGGCTGTATAAAATACGTGTCACACACGACACAAGCCATATATATATAAAAATGTCTAAACAAAGTACAGACTATCCCCAAGTCCAACTCCTACAACTGTCACAATGTGCTTTAGTCGTAGTATCCCAAATATAAGGCCATTGGGTCATCGTCGACGTCAGCAGTACCTGCAGCAAAAGCATCAGCTCCTACACAGTTGTGCTATTAGCCACGTTCGCATAGGTGAAAGTATGAGTCCACCAACTTAGGAGTATAGTACACATTGGTTTTCACAATAATTCACAAGCATATAAACATTTCTAACTATACCAACCATTATCGACAATAGCATCATCTTAAAAGATGTTACCCATCACCATATGTTGTACATACTTGATGAGTGCCAAATATTGTATATTTAGACCCATTGATTTACATTAGTTAGACCTTTAGCCGTGCTATTTTCTAATATTTTTGTTAGTTTTTGTGTTTTTGTGTTTTATAGGTTAATAAGAGAGGTATGGCATAATTTCATGTGGAAAGGCTTGGAAATTCGGAAGTCCTGAAAAGTCGATCGATCGAAATTTTGCCCGAAGTCGATCAATCGAAATTTCACAGAACTTACTTTTGCAGATTCGGGCCCGAACACCCAATTAGGAGCGTCTCCATGACAAAAAGCAGTTCTCCCTCTGATTTTTGCAGCAGAACATGCTGGTTTCGTGACCTTGGTTGTCTCTAGCAAGAGAGGAACCCTAGAGGGGGTTAGAGGAGTCATTTTACATGGGTTTCTAGCCCTAATTTCCTTCTATAAAGCCATAGCCATGCCTCCTTGTTGGGAGAGTTCAGAGAGCAGTAGATAGGTTTAATTTCATGCATTTTGTAGTTTATTTCAGTAGCTCTTTTCTTCAGACATTTGTCTTTGTAAAACTTTTCTTCAATTTTCATGTTTGTTCTTCAAGTTTTTGTGGTGTTCTTAGTCATGGGAGGCTAGAACTCTCAACTAAGGTTGAGGATGAAACCTCTCCATTGATGACACTCACACTCTTGTAGTCCTACTTGCACATTTAATGCTATATCAGTATGTTATTCAAGTTTCATTCATTTAAATGCTTTATCTTTTGCAATGAATGTGGTTAGGGGTAGAAATAGGACATTTAATGTGTTTCAACCAATGGATACATTGTTTTATCGGTTTGAAAGATGATATCCATTGTGATTTATTCTTTGAATGGATACAATGGATGATTTGATTTCAAATGGGTACTCTTTGTGATTTATCTTTAAGTTGGATTCATTTAATGGTTCTAAGGTTGATGGTTAAGAGACTTGAATAACACCCTAAGCTTAATGTTCTTTGGATGTTCAAGTGGAAACCAAGAGTGTGAGTTGTTGGAGATGGTTTGTTGAATTCCTTAGCCTTAGTCCCTTTTTACATATTGCATTTCTTCCTCTTTAACATAGCATTTTTTGTGCATGTTTATTCCTCAAACTCTTGGAACTAGGTTAGAATAAGGTTGATTAAGCAAAACACTAACTTTTGACCATTTCCCTATGGATTCGACCTCGCACTTGCAACACGCTATATTGCAAATGATTTGTGCACTTGCGAGTATATTTAAAATACACATCAATACTCAACATGCATATTCAACTCACTACACATCATCAACATATTACACACTCTCATCATACTTTTTCATCTCATTTTGGTGCCAAAGGGGATGCAGTCCAATGGTCTTTCATCTCATCATGTTACATATCATATCATTAAACTTTACATGTTCATCATTCACTTTCATTTCATTATGCCAAAGGGGACGCAACCCAGTGGTCTTTCTTTTCATGGTGCCAAAGGAGACACAACCCAATGGTCTTTCACTTCTTAATGGTGCCAAAGGGGACACAGCCCAGTAGTCTTTCTTTTACTTTGCCAAAGGGGACGCAGCCCAATGGTCTTTCCTTTTACTTTGCCAAAGATGACGCAACCCAGTGGTCTTTCATTTTACTTTTCCAAAAGGAACATGGCCCAATAGTCATTTCTTTTACTTTGTCAAAAGGGATGTAGCCCAATAGTCTTTCATTTTACTTTGCCAAAATGGACGCAACCCAGTGATCTTTCCTTTTATCTTTCTCTTCATGTACATGATCATCACATCGCATACTCAACTCATCTCATATTCATTTCACAATCATTTCATCATCATATCTCAATACACATAAAACATCTTTAAAACATTTCTTTGGCATAAAACATAAAGAATTCTTAGTGAGTAAAATACTCACTTTGGCTGCTTGGTTTATGGCTTAAAGAAGAATCCTCAACCAAACCCTTGCAATGTGCTTCTGCATAAGAATATTGCATGACACGTTAGCATTTTTAACTCTAAACCTACAACTTGCTCTTGAATTGCACAAGGGCTAAACCCATGGAAAACCCATAGAATTTCAAGGGTTCCATTTGACAACCAGTCAACGAACATTGCTAACCCATACGGTTTACTTAGGGTTAGACACCAAAAATCACGATTTAAACTACTAAGACAAAAGCTAGGGTTTTGGGGTTTTACCTTAAAATTCACAAAAACTTGACCCAATGCTTGGAAATTGTTTGGGATGCTCCAAAATACTAAAACCTAAAGAAAATTGAGAGATTAGGCTCAACCCCTCAAAAATCAACCCAAAATCTAGAGAGATATGGATTTTCAGATTTCACCTCAAATCGAACGATGAAAACATAGATCGTGCTTCGAGGATCACATTTTTGAAGTCGGATTTGAGATTGGAGGCTTTAATCTTCAAGGATATTGGGTTTTAGATCAAAACCCTAAGAGAAAATGAGAGAGAGTGGCGTGAGAGAGACAGAGAGAGAGAGACACAGAGACACAGGGCGAGAGACAGAGATAGAGAGAGACAGAAAGAGAGAGAAATCTGGAGAAATGAGCTGAAAAGAGCTCATTATCGATTTAAAATGTCTCCTGTCTAGACACATAAGTGCCTTGTCCAGACATGCGCAGCCTGGGACTCTTTGTAAGGCTCTTCCGGACACAGCCTTGTCCTGCCCGTACACGCGTAAGGGTTGGGACTTACTGGAAGCCTCGTCCGGACACGAGTCCAGCCTGTCTGGACACGTAAAAAAGCTAGGACTTTCTGCCAAGTTTGTTCGGACACCAAAATGGGTCCGTCCAAACACGAATCACAGAAAGTAACGACTGACTTTCTGCCAAACCTGTTTGGACACCAAAATGGGTCAGTCCAGACACGACACAAAAAATCCATCCTAATTGTTTTATAAGTGAAAATTAATATGACTTCTAATTTACCAAGTGTGTGCAATGGTGTGCAAGAAAATATTACAATACGAAAATTAAAGAGAAAAATATTTTGTTGACGAAGTAGAAACTCAATCAAGAGAAAAACCACTCCGGGGTAGCCAAACCCAGGATATCGACTATTCAGAAGACAAAGCTAGTACATAGACAGTAACACTCACATACCCGATGTAGCGATTGTATCTAGCACTTTGACGTGTAACCCAACATGAACGCTTCCCAACCAAGTCACTTACTTGAAGGGGTCTTCAATGGAATCCTTTACCTTAGGGGCAACCCCTAAGATAGACTTCAGTTCAGTACAACAACAGCACTTGGCAACGGCTTGAGAGTGAGCAGATTAGCACAATAACTTCTTAAAATAAACTCTCTAATCACTACGGAATTCACTACCGAATTCTTGCAAATTTAATGCCTAGGGTTCTATATTTATAGGCCACAGAAACCTAAATCGCGTTTGATATGATTTTGCTAGGCGGCGTCCGGACGGTCACAGAGGGAGTCCGAACGGACAACTGTGCGATTGGCTTTCCAAATTCGCTTGAAATTCTTTCCTGAATAGAGCAACGTCTGGACGGAGTTGCCTTAGTGTTCGGACGATTGCACTTCAGTTGCACGCAATTTCCATATTAAGGCTTTGAGCGTTCGGACCATGGAGACTGACGTTCGGACGGTTGAACTTTTGCGGCACACTATTTCCATATTAAGGCTAGTGCGTCCGGACCATGGAGACTGACGTCCAGACGGTTGAACTTTGTATGCACGACTTGCCTTGTCAAGGATAGCGTTCGGATGGGAAGACACATCGTCTGGATGGTTGCAGCTGTCTTCCCATATTTGTGTTTCGGAAAGAAATCTTTTGATTTGTCGAACAATGAAAGGCATTCGGCCGTGTTGCTGAGACGTCCATACGGATGCAACCTGGAGCAGTTCGTAACTTCACGACATAGAGGAAGGTCCAATCGGAAAGTTCTCATCGTCCGGACGGAAGATGCTTTGACAGTTGAGCATCCGGACGGAATATCACGTTGTCCGGACGGATGCAAGGGATCCTGGATCTTCATCTTTCGCTCTCCAACCACATCAATGCCAGACTACAAGATGATTTGAGTAAGCAAGCAGCCAAAGGGGAAACCGGTATTATTCTCATCCCGGGCCTCTATCATAACACCCACAATATGCTTGCATAGGTAAAAAGGCAAGCGCAAACAAATGGCATACACAAACTGTACCCTCTTAAGAATCAGATTACTATGCCTAACAATAGGCTAGAGATTGTGCTGGACGATCTTCGCAAGCATGCGATGTGAGGGAGATAGCACCAATACTGATGGTAGAGGCTCGCTCCTCGCCCTGCGGGACTGAAAGAACTCACAAAGCTCATCCAAAGAGGGAGCCAAAACAATGTCATTGAATTGACTGGTCGAAATCTGAAGCACTAGCACCATGATGCTCTGGCTGATGACCTGAGGATCAACGATGATAACATGCCCTGCAATGTAGGACTGAAGAACAATGCCATTGTCATCATTCTGTACTACCTCGAGATGGGCATAGAACTGCCTGACCAGCCTGGTGAGCACAATGCATGCACAGTTGTGGAGGTATCCTGATAGGTCTAGATGATCTCACGGATACTATCTAGTGGAGCAACCATAATATTTGCTAGAGCAACGTTCCTTTCAGGAATGACAAGCTTGTTCATAATCTTAGCTCTGGAGGCTGCCACATCCTCCTGTGTCCACTGTCAGACACTGTGCTGTGGACTATCAGCAGACATGATTCTACAAAAATAACCAACAAGGTATGCCAACAATATTCTAAAAAATATTAGGTTCTTGTAACGACCCACCCCCAATGACACAATATTGTCCGCTTTTGGCTCCCCAAACCAGACTTCCTAGGAGGTCACCCATCCTGGGATTGCTCTCGCAGAAGTACGCTTAACTGCAGAGTTTTGATAGGTTCATCGCCATCACAACTTTAAAATGCGTTGTGTCATAAATGATGCATTTATACATATAAGCACATCCTCATTCCCAGGCGATGTGAGACGTCACAGTTCTTGTTAGTTAAAAAAAAACCCGGCATTATAATGGCAGTAAAATGGATATTTCCAAAAAATTACAAACAATAATTAACCCAATACAGTCCAAAAGAATGCCAAAATAGATAATCCCAACAAATTTCTCTTCACAAATATGCAATTTTAATCTCAAACAAATTCCCCAAAAAATTCAATATTCTAACAGTTAATAAAACACTGGAAAGAATAAAAAGAACTAGAAAAATACCTGGAATGAAGAGAAAAATGTACAAAAGGACAAAAACACAAAGAAATCATGAGAGATCCTCAAGAAAATCACACCCAAAAGAGACAAAAAGAGATGAAAAATTGAAGAGAGTGCAGCAATTAGGGGAGAAAGCAATTTTTAACCCTGTGGCTGTGGGGTCTCCGTCCGGTTGTATCACTAACCCATCTAGCTGCGTGTTGCCACATAAGCATGTGAAAAGGCCGCACGTGTCTGGACGTGTCACCTGACCGTCCGGCTGTCTGAGCCGTACCTGTTCGGATGCAAGGAGAGATTGTCCGGATGTTTCACATTGCAAAACAGAAACTGAAGAAAAATTTGTAGAAAAATATTTCCCCTAATGTTAGCTTCAGAACACGCATGTATAATCAACTGAGAAAGCAGAGATATAAAAGAGAGTTCAGAGTTCAATCAACACAGAAGTTCCCTGTAGATAGAAATTTTACATAGATTACTCGACTCATGCAATGCGTGTGTGTATGAAGAATTTGTCAATAAGGTATGAAGTTCAGTGATATGACTAAAAGCAACCGAATTTTCTAAACAAGAGAGAAAATCAATGAAAGATCAATCAAAAGTCAAACCTTATTATTTACTAGGGTCTAGCCACCCTCATCTGATACACTCCTCTTAAGATACAACACCTAATTGTTTTACTTGTACTATGAAGGACAAGATAAAAATTTTACTTGCACTATAAAGGATAAGATATAAAGCTAATTCAGCACAGAAGCATTGAATATATCCATATAACAAGGAATTCAGAAGAATAATTGCTTGTTTCTTTTTGGTGCTGCAACCTAGAGAAAATGCTAGAATTTTTAGGCTCTAGGTTCAACTAGCATATTGGTCAATTTGACCATTTTATCAAAAAAAATCTCTCTCATTAGAATTTCCATAATTAAGAAATCAAAGAGGAAAATGATGTACCTTAAGGGAGCCTTGGATAGTGCACATTTTCATCGCATGAGGAAAGTAGCTATCTAGCATTTACAAGCAGCGAAAAATCTTGGTAGATATTTAGGCATAAACTCTCAATCATATAAAAACATAGTGTTAGTTTGTAATTGGCTTCATTCTGTTGGACAAAATCACTTCTTTGTAATGATGCTTTTAAACAGGGATTCCGTTATTCAGAGTGCTTCCATAAGATTCTGTACAATCTACAAGTCAAAAAAATTGGATCCCTTGCAGCCGTCCAGACGACGTGATATACCTTCCGGACGCCCAACTGTCCAAGGCATCATCCGTCCGGACGACGAGAACTTTTTGTCCGAACCTTCCTCTGTGTCCAGAAGCTTCGAACAGCTCCAGCTTGCATCTGTCTGGATGTTTCAGCAGCACATCCGGACGACACTCAGTGTTCGACCAGCTATGGGATTTCCTTCCAAAACACAGATATGGGAAGATCGCTGCAATCGTCCGGACGATGTGGATTCCCATCCGGACGCGCTCATCCCTAAGGCAAGTATCACATTCAAAATCCAGACGTCCAAACGCCAGTCTTCATTGTCCGAATGCGTGAGCAACAGATATGGAAATTGAGTGCATCTGATCAACCATCTGGACAACCATTCCCTTGGTCCAGATGTGTGAAGCCTTCATATGGAAATTGCGTGCAGCTGAAATGCGACCGTCCGGACGACAGGGCACCACCATCCGGATGCGGCTCAAATCAGTAAAGAATTTTAGCAAAATTTTGATCGCACAGTTGTCCGTCCGGACGGAGCCTAGGTTTTATCAAGCCAAACGCTCAGTTGAACCTGTAGCCTATAAATAGAGGTCCCTAGGCTTAAGAACTGCAAAAATTTGGTATTGAATTCCTTAGTGCTTAGAGAGGTAAATTGTATGGTTATTGTGCTTTGTAAGTCTCTCTAAAGCCATTATTGTGTTTGTTGTTGATGCACTGATCTTAAGTCTATCTTAGGGGTTGGCCCTAAGGTAAAGGATTCCATTTAAGACCCCTTCAGATAGGAGACCTGGTTGTGAGGCGTTCTTGTTAGGTTACACGTTAGAGTGCAAGGTACGACCACATCATCAGGCGTATGTGAGTGCTACCACTTTGTAACTAGTCTTGTCTTCTGAATAGTGGATATCCTGGGTTTGGCTGCCTCGGAGTGGTTTTTCTCATATTGAGTTTCAACTTTGTTAACAAATTTCTTGTGTTGTTTAAATTCTACATTGATATTATTTGTTAACACTTTGTGCACACACACACTTGTTTATATTAGAAGTCATTTTAATTTTTCAATTGGTATCAGAGCTTGGTACACTCTGTTTAGATTCAATTCTTGAGTGTTTGTTTTTACTTCTATTTGATAAAATGTCTCAAAATCTTAATACAATTCTTGTCTTTGATGGTACGAACTATGGCTATTGGAAAGCTCGTATGCGGTTCTTTTTAAAATCCATTGACTGTTGGAGTATTGTTGAAACTGGTTAGACTAAGCCAGTGGATGCAACACTCGAACTAGTCACTGAGAAAAATGCGCGACTTTCCAATGATAAAGCCCTCCATGCTCTTTGTCAAGCACTCTCACCATCTGAATTCGCAAGAATTTCAAATAGTGAATCCGCAAAAGAAGTGTGGCAAATTCTGGAAACAACATATGAAGGCACTAAACTTGTTAAATCTGCCAAACTTCAAATGTTGATTTCCAAATTTGAAGAAATTAAGATGTTGGAGGATGAGACATTTGAAGAGTTTTACTCTAAGATGAGCGACCTAAGAAACCAAATGGTGAGTCTTGGGAAAACCGTCTCGGATGTAAAACTCATCCACAAAATTCTAAGATCTTTGCCTAAGCGTTTCAGGATCAAGGTAACTACAATTGAAGAGAGCAAAGATCTGGAAGAAATGAAGATTGATGAGTTGGTGGGATCTCTTCAAACTTATTAGCTGTCCTTGCCCCCATTTAAGAAGCTAAAAACCATTGCTCTGAAAGCTTCCAAAAAGAAGGTCGAAGTCTCATTTGGAGATGACTCTGAGGATGAAGAAAAAGCTGTGGCCATGCTGGCCAAGAACTTCAGAAAATTAATGAGAACTGAGCTGTTCAAAAAAAATGAAGAAGGTCCCCAGAGAAGTTGAACCTAAGGAAGCTGAGAAGAAAGATCCTAGAGGTCAAGATGTTATGAATGCTCAAGGTTTGGACATATCTGGGCCGATTGTGGGAATCTCAAGCAAGGTAAGGGGAAGGCTTATAACGCGACTCTCAGTGATAAGTCTGACGAAGAAAAAGCTCCTGAGCAAGAGAAATTTCTAGCCTTTGTGGCTCCACATGTCGAAGAAGAAGATTCTTACTCAGAGCATAGTGATGATGGGGAAGAACTCAAAGAGGCTTATAAAACTCTCTATGTGGAGTTCGAAAAGTTGAAGGAAGGTCGCAAGTAGCACATTCATGATCTGAACAGTTTGCAGAATGAGAAGAGTTCATTGCTGCGCAAAATACAGGAGCTAGAGGAGAAGCTACTAGAGACTCAGCTCCAATAAGAGAGAGTCATTGATGAAAAGTTGACCCACATGCTATCTATTTAGAAGAGTCCAACAGACAAAACTAGTCTTGGGTATGTAGCTCCTCCTTCTAATACTTCCTCTACTTCCAGGACTGTCTTTGTTAAACCTGTAGTCCCAAAGCCTCCCCCCACTATTGAAGATAAAGGAAATGACAAAATTAATGGAGTTGTTCCAGACACTCAGAAGCCTCTTTCCATAAGAAAATCTCCTATATGCCATCTCTGCGGTCTAAGTGGGCATGTCCGACCCAAGTGCTCCCTTCTTAAAGCACAAAAAGCAAAGGTCAAGAAAGAAGTGCCCAGACAAGCAAATTATTGCACAAGACCTCTGGCCCAGCATCAGACTCCATGGTACCAGGCTCCTTATCATGCTCCATGAAATCAAGCACCAAGGCATCAGGCTCCTCAATATCAAGCCCCTTGGTCTCATGCACCACGACACTAGGCATCTCAGCATCAGCGGCCTTAGCAGCGATTTGTTCCTGCCAATCATAGTGGCAAATCTAAGACCAAATCCAAGCACTTTAAAAGGCCGCAAAAGGTGGAAGATGATCAATACTGCAAGGAGCCACCTATTTGGATGTAAAGCATGATGGAGTGGATGGGTCAACAGATGAAGTCCTGCCAGCAACCACCCACAGGAAGGCAGGCTTGGGTCAGAAAGAAGGAAGACGTTCACCCCAAGAGGGGGAAATAGACTCCCCTAGGTGGTGAAGGTACTCATGCCTAGGATTTGGTTCCTAATCCTAAGGCATAAGGTTTGATTGCTTGATTTTTACTTGATATATTCTGTGTTTTCTGTGCAATCTGGGAACCACCTTTTTGTCCACTATTTCTCTTGAGAAAATATTGCAGGTACTATCTGGGGAAGACAGAAAAAGCAAGTCGAGCGACTATTTCTCTGTATTGGCAACATTGAGCTTATACAGGTTTGATCATGCCTTGCATGTTATATGATGTCATTTCCATATAGCATTTTGTTTGATAAAAAAAAAATGGGGGGAGAAATTGCAGGAAATTTTTTTCTTTTCTTGGCATGTCAGATATTGCTTGTGTTTTTACCTGATATCTCAATTCTTTCTGCATTAATTTACTTTGCTTAGATATGACTGAGAGTTTATGATTATATTTGCCAAGTTTTGTTTTCCTGTATATGCAAAAGTTGGATAGCTTCTTTCCTCATACGATGAAAATGTACACTATCTAAGACTCCCCTAAAGGTACATCTTTCTTTCTCTGACTTTTTACTTCTGGAAATTTTGAATAAGAGAAGAGGTTTTTGATAAGATGGTCAAATTGACCAAAATGCTAGATGAACCTAGAACCTAAAATTTTTGACACTCTCTCTAGGAAGCAGCATCAAAAGAATCAAGCAGTTACTCTTATGAATTTGTGCTATGTATATTCACTGCTTATGTGTTGAATTAGCTATATACCTTATCCTTCACAGTGCAAGTAAAATTTTATCTTGTCCTTCATGGTACAAGTAAAACAATTGGGTGCTACATCTTAGGGGGAGTGTATCAGATGAGGGTGGCTACGCCCTAGTAGTTAATAAGGTTTGACTTTTGACTAATCTTTCACAGATTTTCTCTCTTGTCTAGAAAATCTGGTTGCTTTTTGTCATATCATTGAAAGTCATACCTTTTTGGAAAAGTCTTCACACACACACGCATTGCATGAGTTGAGTAATTTATTGAAATTTTCTGTCCACAGGAAAATTCATGTGCTGATTGAACTCTGAACTCTCAGACGGCTGGATGATAATGTTACACGTCCAGACGCTCGAGGCCTGTCGCATGTTTACGAGGCAACGCACTTCCGGACGAGTTAATGAGCCATCTAGACAGGGACCCCACTGGTTTTAAAAACCTAGCTGCCAAATTTTTCAGCTACCCCACTCGATTTCTCACTTTCTTTTGGCTTTTAGTGCTTGATTTCCCGAGATTTTTGCATTATATCGCCCTCTTTTGTCCTTTTGTGCATCACTCTCCTCATTCCAGGTACTTTTTCTAGTTAACTTTATTCTTTTCAGTTTTTTTTTAACTGTTAGAATATTGATTATTTTGGGAATTTTTTTTTTATTTTTTTATTTTATAAAATGCATATTTGTGATATCTGCTGTGTTGGGAGTATCTGTTTCAATATTTTTGTGGACTGTATTGTGATATTTTCTATTTGTAATTATTGGAAAAGTCCTTTTTACTGCGGTTATAATGCCGGATTTTCTATATGAACTAACAAGACTATTTCTTTTGGTTTATTATTGGCAAATCTTGTTGGTTAATTTTCATAATCATGTCTGCCGGCAGTCCACAATGCAGAGTCCGACAGAGGACAGAGGGAGATAGGGCAGCCATTCGAGCAAAAATTATGGACAGACCAATCATTGCTGAAAGAAATGTGGTCCGATCAGTCATCATGGTGGCTCCTTTAGACAGTATCCACGACACTATCCAGACCTTCCACTAGGGGTATCTGCACAACTGTGCATGTGTTGTGTACACCAGGCTGGTCAGATTATTCTATGCCTTCCTCGAGGTGGTTCAGGATGATGACCGCGAGGTGGTGCTTCAGTCCACTGTGGATGGGCATACTATCACTGTTGATCCCCAGATCATCAATTAGTTCATTGGAGTGCCTGTTCTCCAGATCTCTGGCAGCCCGTACAATGAGGTGGTCGTACCTCCTTCTCTGGATGATCATAGAGAATTTTTTCATGTTGTTCCCCAAGGAGAGGAGCGCGCACCACCATCAGGATCGATGCCTTATCTGCCCCACACAGCATGCTAGCCAAGATTTTCCAGCACAACTGTTAGTATTTTATATTGGCTACATTCTGGATAAAACAAAAACACTTTATGTAATAGTTGCGTTTTAATATGATAGTTGGTTTTCAATTCAGAATCTTCATGTATTCAAACAATGATCAAATCAAAGACAATAACTAATCACAAGCTGCTTAAAGATATACATGAAGAGTCCTTGCAAAATCCAAGGCAAAAACAACCGGTTCCTGTGCAACCGTCCGGACTGGCCTTTGCAGGTGTCTGGACTCTCCTTAATGTCCAGCAGATAACGATGAAGTCATCCGGACGTCAGAGCAACACCTTCCGGACGATAGGTCAATCAGTATTCAACAAGGAGTTTGATTTCAGAAGTCGACACTGTTTGGGAAGTCTCTGCAAGCCGTCGGAAGACATGGCAACACGTCCGGACGATGTCCAATAGTTTAGAATATTCCAGAGTTTTGTTCAAACGCGGAAAGGATTTTAGCGAAGATCGTCTGGACGCTCGGTCAAGCCCTCCGGACGTGAACCTAATAAAGATTGAATTACGCTGTTTCTGAAAGGATATCGCAGAAAACCGTTTGGACGTGGCTAACTTCCATCCGGACGCTCGCTAGCCAGAGTGCTTTTGTTTCGGAAAGGATTTTTGAGGTCTTTTGAAGCCTATAAATAAGGGGCTCTAGGCTTGTGTTTTATACAGAATTCGACAGTGAATTCCATAGTGCTTTGAGAGGGTGTTTAGGGAGAATCGAAGATTCTCTAGCTCTCAAGCAGTTGCCGGTGTGTGCTCAGTTGTTGGTGTGAAGTTTATCTTAGGGGTCGGCCCTAGGGTAAAGGAATCCATCAAAAACCCCTTCAGGTGGAAGATCTGGTTGGGAAGAGTTCGTGTTGGGTTACACGTCAGAGTTAGAGGTATGACTACTGCATAGGGTTATATGAGTACGAGTGTCTTGTAACTAGCTTGTTTTGGATAGTGGATTTCCTGGGTTTCGCTGCCCCAGACTGGTTTTTTCTCTTCATAGAGTTTCCACTTCGTAACAAATATCTTATCTCATCTAAATTCCGCATTTAAGATATTTGTTTGCACACAAACACACACACTTGGTTTAAATTAGAAGTCAATATATATTTTCAATTGGTATCAGAGCTTGGTACACTCTGGTTAAGATTTATTTCTCAAGTGTGATCTTTTATTTACTTCTTTGTTTCTAATGGAAAAATCTTGTGATATGAGTGATAACAATACTACATCTTCTTCACATGCTATGCCTACTCATAGAATTATGTTTGTTAAGCCTGTCATGTCTACTCATTATTTGTCTAGTTGGAATAGAGATAAAAGGTACAAATCTATCCCTACTTGTCATCATTGTGGTATTATTGGTCATACTCATCCTAACTGCTTTCAAATACGCTCTCAGAAACCATTGGATAAAAAGTATGTTCTTAGGGATAATAAGCCCGGTATTAGAAATTAGATCAATAATCTATGTGATCAAGTAAAAGTCATCAGTGAAAAATTAGAGAATCCTACCCTTTTTAAGAAAAATTATGTCATGTCCAAAAAGGAAAAAGATGTCTCGAATAAACATGTTTGGGTTAAGAAAAGTGACAATCTATGCTTAATTGCTCATACTGCTTTAAAAGTCCTAGATACTTGCTTGTGGTATTTGGATAGTGCTTGCTCCAAACATATGACAGGTGACAGGGCACTTCTTAAAGATATTCAAATGGCCAGAGGAGGAAGAATTACTTTTGGAGATGGAAGCCAGGCCAAAGTGATTGGAAATGGGCAGATTAACATTCGAGGGCTAAAAGTATCTAAAAAAGCCCTATATGTGGAGGGTCTCATGGCAAATCTTCTCAGTATCAGCCAATTGTGTGATGATGACCTGGTTGTCCAATTCTCTAAAAAGGACTGCAACATCTTTGACAGCAATGGAAAATGGCTAATGGGAGGAGAGAGGACTAGTGACAACTGTTATGGCATTCCAAATCTCTCTTTAGATTCTCAAATCATCTACAATAAAGCTACCATTGATGAAAGTGAACTATGGCATCAACGGTTGGGTCATTTAAACTTCACCAACATGTTCAAAATTGCAAGCAAAGAAGTTGTCAAAGATCTTCCTAAAATGAAACACACTGGAAAAGGAGTTTGTGGTCCATGCCAGCTGGGAAAACAGACTCGTACTGCTCATAAGAAAACATCAGGTATCCTTACTTCCAGTAATTTAGAATTGTTGCATATGGATCTCATGGGTCCCACCTAAACCTCTAGTCTCGGTGGGAAGAAATATATTATGGTTATTGTAGATGACTATTCTCGGTACACTTGGGTTCTTCTTCTTTGGGAAAAATCTAATGCTTTTAAAGATGCTCAGCAGTTGTTCAAAAAAAATTCAGATAGAGCAAAATTGTCCTATCATAAGGATTCGCAGTGATCATGGCAAAGAATTTGAGAATGCTCGGTTTGAAGAATACTGTCACTCATATGGCATTCAACATGAGTTTTCTTCTCCTATTACTCCTCAACAAAATGGGGTTGTGGAGCGGAAAAACAGAGTTCTACAGGAAATGGCTCGAGTAATGATTCACTCTCAAAATCTTGCTCAACATTTTTGGAGAGATGCTATCAATATTGCATGTCATATCACCAATAAAGTCTACCTGAGGCCAGAAACTAGCAAGACTCCATACAAGATTTGGCGAGGTAAGAAACCCACTGTTAAATATTTTTGGACTTTTGGTAGTATATGCTATATTCTACGAGCCAGGGAAAATCTGGGAAAGTTTGATCCCAAAAGTGATGAAGGCATATTTTTGGGATTCTCCACCAACATTCGTGCCTACAAAGTCTATAACACTAGAACAGAAACAGTGATGGAGTCCATAAACATGGTCATTGATGATGAGATTAGGGCACATAGCAAGGGGGAGATTTCTCAGTCCACCCTAGAGACACTACCTTCTCTCATAGGTAATGTAAGTGAGACTTCCTCTGCAGCAGTAGAGCCTGTATCTATTGTTCCTATCTCTCCTACAACAAAAAATGTTCTTCCTGACTCACCTAATGTTGTACCTACTGAAGAAACTGATCCTACATCAGATCAAGATTCAGAGCCGACAAATCCTCCGATTGAACCTGCATCTTGGGTCAAGCTCAATCATCCTTCCAGGCAGCTTCTTGGGAATCTCAATGAATGTAGACAGTTGAGAAGTAGAATAATCAACCCCTCTAATGAGGTTGCTAATCAAGTGACTTACAATTACTATCTAGCTCAATTTGAACCAAAGAAAGTGGAGGAAGCCTTACAAGATGATAGCTGGGTTACTGCTATGCATGATGAGTTGCATCAGTTCTCTCGTAATGATGTCTGGACTCTGGTTTCCAGACCATCTGATCAAAACGTCATCTACACAAAGTGGATTTTCAAGAACAAATCAGAAGAACATGGCACGGTAATACGAAATAAAGCACGGCTTGTTGCTCAAGGGTACACTCAGATTGAAGGGATAGATTTTGACGAAACCTTTACACCAGTTGCCCGCCTTGAATCTATCAGAATTCTGCTCTCTATATCTTGTCATCTAGGCTTCAAGCTTTATCAGATGGATGTCAAGAGTGATTTTCTGAATGGCATTCTTTAGGAAGAAGTTTATGTAGAGCAACCAAGAGGATTTCTGGATCCTCACTATCCTCATCATGTCTACAAACTGAAGAAAGCCTTGTATGGTCTCAAACAAGCTCTACGAGCATGGTATGGGAGATTAACCACTTATCTTCTGGAAAAAGGGTTCACAAGAGGACAAGCAGATCAGACCATTTTCATTAGAAATCAAGGAAATCACAAACTCATTGCACAAATCTATGTAGATGATATCATCTTCAGAGCAACTTTAGATTCTCAAGCTCATGAGTTTGCTGAAGAAATGAAACATGAATTTGAGATGAGTATGATAGGTGAATTAACCTATTTTCTGGGGATGCAAGTCAAACAAACTTCTGAAGGGATATTTATTTCTCAAGCTAAATATGCAAAAGATTTGGTGAAACGGTTTGGTCTGGATGGCAAAAGCCATGCTCGTACTCCTATGAGCACAAGTGTCAAGATTAGTGTTGATCTAACAAGCAAACAAGTAGATCATACTCTTTAAAGAAGTATGATTGACAGTCTTCTCTATCTTACGGCAAGCCGACCAGATATTGCTTTCAGTGCTAGAGTTTGTGCTCGATTTCAAGCTAATCCTAAGGAATCTCATCTTACTGCTGTCAAGCGCATCATCAAGTACGTAAATGCCAATATTAATTATGGTATCTGTTTTTCTAGAGAAACAAATCTTGTACTTACAGGATACTCTGATGTAGATTGGGCTGGAAATGCTGATGATAGGAAAAGCACCTCTGGTGGTTGTTTTTATGTTGGTACAAATCTGGTAGCTTGGATGAGTTGGAAACAAGCTTTAATTTCTCTTTCCACTGCAGAAGCTGAGTATATTGCTGCTGGAAGTTGTTGTACCCAGTTATTGTTGATGAAGAAATTACTTTGTGATTATGGCTTCACTCAAGACACTATGGTCATTCACTGTGACAATACCACTGCCATAAATATTTCAAAGAATCCAGTTCAGCATTCTCGGACCAAGCACATCGACATCCGGCATCATTTCATCTGTGACCTTGTCGAATCCAGGGAAGTAGCTCTTATGTTTATTCCAACAGAAAATCAATTGGCTGATATCCTCACCAAACCTCATGATGGAAGCAGGTTTGAATCTCTTAGAAAAGCCATTGGTATTTCTGACATGTCCTAGACATGTTTTTGATTCATGCTCAGATAAGACTCTTCTTTTCCTCTTAGTCTCTTCCGTGGGTTGCATGATTTTTTTTAAAAAAATAAATAATAAAAAAAATTTTAAAAAAAATTTGGGGGAATTTGGTGCAAGGGTTCTACTACAACATCTTTTAGCTATCTCATGTTTATTTATCTGTGTTAACAGTTCACTGTGTTTTGATAAAATATACATTCATATGGTGAAGTTTCTAAATCTGATATGTGCTGAATTTTCATGCTGCATCTTTACTAAATAGTTGCTTTTTCTCATGCGATAAATCCTATGCTGTATCCAAGGCTCCCCTAAGTTATTTCTTTTCTCTCCTATGACTTTTAGCTTCTAGATTTTTTTTTAATGAGAGGGATGTTTTTTTGCTAAGATAGTCAAATTGACCAACTTGCTAGTTGAACCTAGAACCCATAAATTCTAGCATTCTTTCTAGGTTGCAGTACCAAGTGATAAAAGGCATTCAAAACTGAATAAAAATGGATAAAAAGATCCACTGCTTATCATATAAATATGTTCTTGATCTTGTCCCTAAAGAAACAGTCAGTGATCACATCATTGCGGAAATAGACGGTCACTAAAGGACATAGTAAAATAAAAGTGTTGCAGCTTAGGGGGAGTGTATCAGATGAAGGTAACTAGCATAATAAGGTTTGACTTTTTACTGATCTAACATTGATTTTCTCATACCTTATTGAGAAAGCTTTCACATACACACGCATTGCATGAGTTAAGTTTACTGTTGAAAAAGTTCTATCTGCAGAAAATTTTTGCTCGTAGATTATTTAACTCTTTTCTATATGCTTGCATATTTTTGACTAGATATCTGACTGTTTTCACAGGTTTAGATTTATGTGTGTACTGATTTCTTGTTGAAGACCTACTCTTGTTCTTTTCTCTTAATTTTGTTTTTGTTTGGTCTTAATTCATACTCTGTTTGCCCTTTATCATTGTGTGACAAAAATGGGGTGTATATTTTGGTTTTTAGACCGGGAATGTGTTTCCAAACCAGTCAAATGTTTTTGTCCCAGAACGGCCAAAGGTGGAGTTTGTTAGTATTTTATACTGGCTACATTCTGGATAAGAAAAAAACACTTTATGTAATGGTTGCGTTTTAACAGGATAGTTGGTTTTCAATTCAGAATCTTCATGTGTTCAGAAAATGATCAAATCAAACACAATAACTGATCACAAGCTGCTTAAAGATGTGCATGAAGAGTCCTTGCAAAATCTAAGACAAAAACAACCGGTTACTGTGCAACCATCCGGACGGGCCTTTGAAAGCGTCCGGACGCTCCTCAATGTCCAGCAGATAACGATGAAGCCGTCCGAATGTCAGAGCAACACCGTCTGACTATTTGGGAAGTCTCTATAAGCTGTCCGGACGACGTGGCAACACGTCCGGACGATGTCCAGTAGTTCAGAATATTCTAGAGTTCTGTTCGAACCCGGAAAGGGTTTTAGTGAAGACCGTCCAGATGCTCGGTCAAGCCGTCCGGACGTGAACCTAATAAAGATAGAATTACGCAGTTTCTAAAAGGATAGAATTACGCAGCCAAAATTCGAATTGGAAAAATGAAATTGATTTCTAACACAAAGAAAGTGTGTGTCTGCACTAAGTGTTAACAAAATAATAACAATGCGGAAATTAAATAATACAAGATTTTGTTAACGAAGTGGAAAACTCAATATGAGAAAAACTACTCCGGGGCAACCAAACCCAGAATATCTACTATTCAGAAGACAAGACTAATTACAAAGTAGTAGCACTCACATACCCCAGATGCAGTGGTTGTACCTTGTACTCTAATGTGTAACCCAACACGAACGCCTCCCAACCAGGTCTCCAACCTGAAGGGGTCTTCAATGGAATCCTTTACCTTAGGGCCAACCCCTAAGATAGACTTCAGATTAAGTGTAGCAACAGCACACAAGGCAACGGCTTCAGAGAGATCAACTCAGCATAATAATCTCACAATGTAGCTGTTAGGTTTTGATTGGCTACATTCTGGTTGACAAAATCACTTGTATGAAAAGATGCTTTTAACAAGGATTCCACTATTCAAAGTGATGTCAGAAGTTTCTGCATTGCTTACAAGTCAGAAGAATTTGGTTCCCTGTCAGCCGTCCGGACGGCGTGTCATCCCGTCTGGACACCCATCTGTCCACTGTTCAATCCGTCCGGACGAAGTGCCATACCATCTAGACGCCCGATAAACCAAGCATCATGTGTTCGGACGACGTGCGTTCCCGTCTGGACCTTCACTGTCTCGAGAAACTGCTGTTCCAACTTGCATCCGTCCGGACATCTCAGGAAACCGTCTGGACGCTTAACAGTGATCGATCAGCTTTAGATTCTTTCCAAGTTCAATTTAAAGGAAGATTGCTTCAACCGTCCGGACGCGTTGGATTTCTGTCCGGACGCGTTCATACAGAAGGCAAGAATCGCAATTCAGATTTCATCGTCCGGACGACAGTCAGCCTAGGTTCGGACGCGCGCTCAACCGTTAAGGAAATTGCCGATTCAACTTCAACAGTCCGGACGACTGCCTATCATGGTCTGGACGCGCGCATAGCAGATATGGAAATTGTGTGCTGAAGTTCAGCCGTCCGGATGCTCATCCCCCATGGTCCCGACGCGCGAAGCCTTATATGGAAATTCCTTGTAGTGGACGTGCGACCGTCCAGACGACAGTGTCTCACCGTCCGGACGTGGCTCTTATACAGGAAAGATTTCTCAGCGAAATTTTCAGAAAAATCTGTCGCATAGTTGTCCTTCCGGACGGCCCTTGTCCACTGTCGGGACAACACCCGCATATGTCACTGCAGTCGCCCATTCTGTTCCTCAGCCTATAAATAGAGGCCCCTGGACATTGAGAACTGAAAGAATTCGGTATTGAATTCCACAAGTGCTCAGAGAAGTTATTTTTCCTCTGAAGCCATTGCAATTGTGCTGTTGCTGTGCTACATCTGAAGTCTATCTTAGGGGTCGGCCCTAAGATAAAGGATTCCATTGAAGACACCTTAAGGTAGGAGACCTGGTTGAGAAGCGTTCGTGTTGGGTTACACGTTAGAGAGCAAGGTACGACCACTGCATCGGGTATATGTGAGTGTTACTATCTTGTATCTAACTTTATCTTCTGAATAGTGGATATCCTGGGTTTGGCTGCCACGGAGTGGTTTTTCTCTTAATTGAGTTTCCACTTCGTCAACAAAAATCTTTGTGTCATTTAATTTCCGCATTATTATTTTTGTTGACACTTTGTGTACACACTTGCTGTTTATTTTAGAAGTCAATTTAAATTTTCAATTGGTATCAGAGCTTGGTACACTCTGAGAAGATTAATTTCTTGAGTGTTATTTATTTATTTTTTACTTCTATTTATTATAATGTCTCAAACTCTTAATTTTGTTCTTGCCTTTGATGGTACGAACTATGGCTATTTGAAGGCACGTATGCGTTTCTTTCTAAAATCTATTGACTGTTGGAGTATTTTTGAAACTGGTTGGACCAAACCAGAGGATGCAGCACTCAAACTTGTCCCTCAGAAAAACGCATGTCTTTCAAATGATAAAGCCCTCCATGCTCTATGCCAAGCACTTTCTCCATCAGAATTCTCAAAAATTTCAAATTGCGAATCAGCCAAAGAAGCATGGCAAATTTTGGAAACAACATATGAAGGCACTAAGATTGTTAAATCTACCAAACTTCAAATGTTGATTTCAAAATTTGAAGAAATTAAGATGTTGGAAGAAGAGACATTCAGGGAGTTTTACTCCAAGATGAGTGACCTAAGAAACTCCATGGTGAGTCTTGGGAAACCTATCTTGGATGTAAAACTCATCCGAAAGATTCTAAGATCTTTTCCTGAGCGTTTCAGGATCAAAGTAACAACCATTGAGGAAAACAAAGATCTTGAAGAGATGAAGATTGAAGAGCTTGTGGGATCTCTTCAAACATATGAGCTGTCTGTGCCCCCGGTCAAGAAGTTGAAGACCATTGCCCTAAAGGCTTCCAAGAAGAAGGTAGAAGCCTTATCTGAAGATGACTCTGAGGATGAAGAAAAGGCTATGGCTATGTTAGCCAAAAATTTCAGAAGACTGATGAAAGATGATCGATTCAAGAAGAAGTTTTCTGAAAAAGTAAAGAAACCTCTCAGAGAAGCTGAACCTGAGGGAGAAGAGAAGAAAGATCCCAGAGGACCCCGATGTTTTGAATGCTCAGGCTTTGGGCATATCCGGGCCGATTGAGGGAATCTTAAGAAGGGTAAAGGGAAGGCATACAATGTGACTCTCAGTGATGAGTAAGAAGAAGAGGCTCTAGAGTCTGAAAAATTTCTGGCCTTTGTTGCCCCACATGCTGAAGAAGAAGACTCTTACTATTCGGAGCATAGTGATACTAGGGAAGAAATCAAGGAGGCCTACAAGACACTCTATATAGAGTATGAGAAGCTGAGGGAAGGTCGCAAGCAGCACCTCTATGATCTTAACAGTTTGCAGACTGAGAAGAGTTCATTGCTGCTTAGAATACAAGAGCTCGAGGAGAAGCTGCTAGAGACTCAGCTCCAATTTGAATGAGTCACTGATGAGAAGCTGACACGTATGCTGTCTATCCAGAAGAGTCCAACTGACAAGACTGGTCTCGGGTATGTAGCTCCCTCTACTTCAAAGACTGTATTTGTAAAACCTGCAGTCCCAGAGCCTTCTCCCACTGTTGAAGATAAAGGGAAGGACAAGGTCAATGATGATGTTAAAGGCACTCAGAAGCCTTATTCCATCAGAAGACCTCTCATATGCCATCATTGTGGTCTAAGTGGGCATGTACGTCCTCAGTGCTCCCTTCTCAAGGCTCAAAAAGCCAAGGACAAGAAAGAAGTGCCCCGACAGGAAAATTCTGGCACTCGACCTGCGGCCCAGTTTCAGACTCCATGGTATCTGGCTCCCTATTATCAAGCACCAAGATATCAAGCTCCTTGGTCTCATGCACCACCATACTAGGCATCTCAGCACCAGCGGCCTCAGCAGCGGTTTGTACCAGCCAATCATAGTGGCAACTCCACGAACAAACTCAAGCAGTTAAGAAGGCCCCAGAAGGTGGAAGTAGATCAATATCACAGTGAGCCACCTACCTGGATCCAGAGCATGATGGAGTGGATGATGTCCTGCCAGCAACCATCCTCAGAAAGGTAGGCTTGGGTCAAGAAGGACCGTCACCCCATGAGGGGGAACAGACGCACCTAGCAGGATCAGGTGCTCGTGCCTAGGATTTGGTTCCTAATCCTATGTGAAAAAATAAATGGACTTCTAATTTATACAAGTGTGTGTGAACAGTGTGCAACAAAATATTAAATGGGGAATTTAAAGGAGACAAATATTTTGTTGATGAAGTGGAAACTTAATTAAGAGAAAAACCACTCAAGGGTTGCCAAACCCAGGATATCCACTATTCAGAAGACAAGACTAGATAAAAGATAGTATCACTCACATACCCCTGATGCAGTGGTCGTACCTTGCTCTCTAACGTGTAACCCAACACGAATGCCTCCCAACTAGGTCTGCTACTTGAAGGGGTCTTCAATGGAATCCTATACCTTAGGGCCAACCCCTAAGATAGACTTCACAGCTGATCAAATCACACACTGGGATAGCTAGAGAGCTAGCAGATCTTCAATATCTCTCTAAACACCCTCTCTAAGCTGTAGAGAATTCACCACCGAATTCTATGTTGAAAGCATGCCTCAAGCCTCTTATTTATAGGCTTTGGAAACTCAAAATCAAGTCAAAAATGGATTCTGAGGCACGCGCGTCCGGACGGGAGCCAAGGCAAATCTTATACGGAAAGTAATTCTGGAATTTTCTACAGGGCCGTCCGGACGGGCAAATCTTTCCGTCTGGATGCTATTAATGGACGTTCGATTTCGTCCATAACTTTTTCTTAGCTTTCTAACGACGCCGATTATGTCCCAATCTGATATTTGAATAAAAAGTTATGACCAAAATACCCGAGGGTGTCCGGACGGTCAACTGCAACCGCTTTTCCAAAGTAGCACTGAAAGCTTCCATACAAGGCCGCGTCCGGACGGTTGCATTTCGGTTGCACGAAATTACCATAATAAGGGTTGGAGTTTTCGGACCTTGAAGGCTGACGTCCGGACGGTTGAACTGGTGCACGCAATTTCCATATATGAAGCTTGATCGTCCGGACCATGAAGTCTGACGTCCATGACGTTCGGACGGTTGAACTTTGTATGCACTTCTTGCCTTATAGAGAACATTGTCCGGACGGGATCACACATCGATGGTAGCAGCCGTCTTCCCATAACTGTGTCTTGAGGCAGAAACCCTAATTCTTGTCAAACACTGAATGGCGTCCGGACGGTATAACCACGTCGTCCGGACGGATGCGCTGGAACACTAGGATCTTCTCGAACTCTGAAGAGCTGTCTGAACGATTTGCCATTACGTCCGGACGGATGCAATCTTGAACTGTTCGAACCTTCTAGACACTAATGGGCATCCAGACGGAAAGTTCTCGTCGTCCGAACGGATGTTGCTGAATAATGAGCGTCCGGACGGAATATCACGTCGTCCAGATGGCTGACAGGGAACCGAAATAAATCCTTGAAAACTTCACAGAATCTTCTCGAAGAACATAGCTGAAGAGTAGACTTTGGATAAAGCAGCATCCCTGTGAAAGCAGCAACATTACATAGAAGTGATTTTGACCAACATAATGCAGCCAACACAAAAACAAACAAACTCCCCCTTTGGCCATTCTGGGACAAAAATCACTTGACTGGTTAAAAATATAATCTCGGTCCAAATCAAAAATTACTCCCCCTTTTTGTCACAAAGGGACAAAGGGTAAAACAAAGTAATGAGAAAAACCACACAACAATTACTCCCCCTCAAGGTCTCTAAAGTACAAGAGTAAACAGAGTAATAATATCCACAGACAAAAAACTTTCTAAAATCCAAAACAATAGGAAAATAGAGAAAAGTCTTTAAGTGGCTCAAAAGAGAGGAACATAAATACTCCAAGTACCAAATCCTGCCGATCCACTGAAATCAAGTAACGGAGAGAAATCTGTAAAAGCTGGATTTGTACTACTTCGGCTTCTAGCTCAGAAAGCCGGGAACCATGAACTGAAAATCCTTCAATCTATTGATTTTGCAAAGCCTGAAACTGGTTATCCGCAAATTGAGATCCTCTAAGCAACTGGTCTGCAAGATAACTGAGGAGAGTCACCACTGAACCTCAAACTGATGCAGATCTAAGGGAATGCTACGGAAGGCTCTGCATGAGCTAGGGGGAAAAAGCTCATCTTAATCCTGAGACCTTTGAAATTTGAACATCCAACTTCAACAACAGTCCATTTTCCAAAGGATCCATCTGTCAAACATTGTGCTGGGAGCCGCTGGATATCATATTCCTAAATCAAAACCAACCAGAAATATCTCCAAAAATACCATTAGATCCGGTTAGTTCCAAAAATAATGTGGTATTTAACAAGACTGTCAAATGGATACCAAAGAGAAATATAAGCAATGCATCTACTCATAAGGCATAAATATATCATGATCAGCCCAACACACAGACAGAGAAGGATTTTCATGCACACTATCTCAAGAAAATATCCCAACAAATATTCCAATATTCTAAAAGCACAAAGACTTAAAAGAATAACGGACGACACAATGAAGATCATGGGATGAAAAGAGATGTGCAAAAAATGCCAAAATCTTAGGAGAAATCCACGAGAAAAACACACAAGATGCCATGATAAATCAATAAAAATGCAAAGATGTGTGTATGGCAGAGAAAGAGACGCAAGTCTTAAACCTGTAGAGATCCTGTCTGAATGTGTCACTTAACCATCCGGATGGCAACTGCTAGGGCAGCATACGGCAAGACTGCGCTTGTCCGGACGCTTCACACTGAAAAACAGAAGACTGAAGAAAAATTTACAGAATTTAAATTTTTCTCAAGTCAGTTTCAGAACACGCATGTATAATCCACTGATAACACAATCAGGGAGCATCTCAAAACTAAGCAGAGATATAAAAGAGAGTTGAGAGTTCAATCAGCACAAACATTTTCCTGGACATAGAAAATTCAAATAGACAGCTCAACTCATGCAATGTGTGTGTGTGTGAAGACTTAACCCACAAGGTATGACTATCATAGATATGACAAAGAGCAACTAGATTTCCTAGACAAGAGAGAAAATCAATGCTAGATTAGTCAAAAGTAAAACCTTATGATTTACTAGGGCCTAGCCACCCTCATCTGACACACTCCCCCTGAGATGAAACACCTAATTGTTTTACTTGTACCATGAAGGACAAAGTAAAATTTTTACTTGTACGTAGAGGGCAAGGCATATAGCAAATTCAGCACATAAGTAGTGAATATACAATTTAAAGTGCATAATTCATATGATTTACTGCTTGATTCTTATGGTGCTGCAATCTAAAGGGAATGCCAGAGTTTTTAGGTTATAGGTTCAACTAGCATGTGGTTAATTTGGCCATCTTATCAAAAACCTCTTCTCTTATCCAGAATTTCTAGAAACAAAAAGTCAGAGAAGGAAAGATGTACCTTTAGGGGAGTCATGGATAATGCACATTTTTCATCGCATATACAGGAAAACACTTGTCAAATTATAGTGAGAAACTCTCAATTATATCTAAGCAAAGTAAATTAATACCCAAAGAATTGAGATATCAGGAGAAAATACTTGCAATTATTTGATATGCTAAGAGAAAAAATATCTTGCAAATTCTCCCCAATTTTTTTTTTAACTTAATAAAACTGCAATATGGAAAAGACATCATATGCAAGGCAAGATCAAACCTGATGATGCCAATAGAGAAAAACAGTCGTTCGACCTGCTTTTTCTGTCTTCCCCAAGAAGTACATGCAATGCTCTCTCAAGAGAATAGGGGGCACAACAAACTGGTTCCTCGATTGCATAGTAAGCACACAAATATAACAAGTAAAAGTGCAAGCAATCAAACCTGATGCCTTAGGATTAGGAACCGAATCCTAGGCATGAACACCTTCTCCTACTAGGTGCGTTCATTCCCCCTCATGGGGTGAATGGTCTCATCCTTCTTGACCCATACCTGCTTAACCCGTGCAGATAGTTTACGGGTCATGTCCATATTGGCCATACTCCTTAGCATATCTTGCGTCAGGCTCAGCAACCCTTCATAGCCATGGTTGCTAGTGGGATTCTGCGGCTTCCTCTTGTAGCGCCTTGGTTTGTTCTTCTTTGATTTGCCACTCTGATAGGCAGGAACAAAATGTTGCTGATGCCGTGAAGCCTAAAGTGTCGTAGGAGGTAGAGTGCCTGATGTAGCTCTTGTTGGCAGCTTGTTTGGCTTTTGAGCTTGGAGCTATGGACACTTGAGTCTGATGTGATAGGTGATGCTGCAGTGATGGCAGGTGGGGAAGCTTCTTTTGCTTGAATGCTTCTTGACATTCTCTGCAGTATTATAGTTAGCACTCTTACAAATAACATTGCCCTTACCTTTTATACGTCTCCTATGCGGAGGGACATATTCTGCTGAGGAAGAATCTTCAACTTCACTTTGTTTTATATTTTATATGCAATCTCGGAACCAGTGGCACTTTGTTTTGCCCCCTATTTCTCTTGAGATAATTTTGCAAGTAAGTTTTGGGCAAGACAGAAAAAGCAGGTCGAGCGACTGTTTTTCCGTATTGGCATCATCAGGTTTGATCTTGCCTTGCATATGATGTCATTTCCATATTGCATTTTTTTAAAATAAAATAAAAAAAAAGTTTGGGGAGAATTTGCAGGATATTTTTTTTCTTGGCATGTCAGATATTACATGTATTTTCTCCTAATATCTCAATTCATTGGGTATTAATTTACTTTGCTTAGATATATTCGAGAGTTTCTGATTATAATTTGCTAAGTGTTTTCCTGTATATGCAAAAGTAGGATAGTTTCTTTTCTCATGCGATGACAAATGTGCACTAGCCACGACTCCCCTAGAAGGTACATCTTTCCTTCTCTGACTTTGTGTTTCTAGAAATTTTGGATAAAGAGAAGAGGTCTTTGATAAGATGGCCAAATTGACCACATGCTAGTTGAACCTAGAACCTAAAAACTCTAGCATTCCCTCTAGATTGCAGCATCATAAGAATCAAGCAGTAAATCATATGAATTATGTGCTTTAATTATTCATTGCTTATATGCTGAATTTGATTTATGCCTTGCGCTCTACGTGCAAGTAAAACATTTACTTTTTCCTTCGTGGTACAAGTAAAACAATTAGGTGCTGCATCTCAGGGGGAGTGTATCAGATGAGGGTGGCTTGGCCCTAGTAAATCATAAGGTTTGACTTTTGACTAATCTTACATTGATTTTCTCTCTTGTCTGGGAAATCTAGTTGCTCTTTGTCATATCTATGATAGTCATACCTTGTGGGTTAAGTCTTCATACACACACGCATTGCATGAGTTGAGTTGACTATTTGAATTTTCTATGTCCAGGAAAATATTTGTGCTAGTTAAAATCTCAACTCTCTTTTATATCTCTGCTTAGTTTTGAGATGCTCTCTAATTGTGTTATCAGTGGTTTATACATGCGTATTCTGAAACTGACTTTGAAAAAAATTTGATTTCTGTAAATTTCCCTCAGTTTTATGATGTTTCAGTGTGGTGCGTCCGGATGGTAGTTTCTTGGCGTCCGGACGGGAGTTGTTTAAAGTCCGGACGCTTGCAGCCAGCATCGGGCGGACGTTGAAGATTAATCGTTCGGACGCGAGCGACCAGTCTTCTCATTTCCGAGGCAGCGCGCGTCCGGACGGCATTCATATACCGTCCGGATGGGGGACCCATAGAGGCTATATATATACCCCAGTTTGCCGCTCACTTCATCCTACCCCATAAAATCCTTCATTTTGGCAGCTTGTGAGTAAAGTTTTGTGAGCTTTTCGCTTTTTTTGTTGCTCCTTCTTGTTTTTTTTAGCATTATTTCACATTCCAGGTATCCTTTTTAACCTTTTTTTTCTCTTCAATTTTTTTTGAATGTTGGTTTCTTTAGGAATGTTTGTGTTTATGAGGAGCTTATGTCTGCCATATTGGGATTATTTGTGGTGCTACTTCTTAGGACTAAATTGTGGTATTTTCTATCCTTATTTTTGCAAAAGTCCTTTGAACTGCCGTTATTATGCCCAATTTTTATCATGACCTAACAAGCATATTTTTTTTTTGGATTATTTTTGCAAAACCTTGTTGGTCTTTTTTTTTTTTTTTTTTATGCAGAATCATGTCTGCCATCATTTCCCAGCGCAGGTTTCTCCAGAGGACAGAGGAAGAGAGAAGCTCCCTATAGACCAAAATCATGGATCACACAGTCATTGCGGAGCGCAATGTGGTTCGATCTGAAATTATGGTGCCTCCGCTGGATAGTATTTATGAGACTATTCAGACTTACCACTTGGGATACTCCTACACCTGTGCCTCCATTGTTCTCACCAGGCTAGTCAGACTCTTCTATTCCAACCTGGAGGTGGCGCAAGATGATGATCGTGGGATGGTATTGCAGTCCACTGTTGATGGGCACATCATAACTGTTGATCCTCATATCATCACTCACTTCCTTGGGGTACCAGTCCTTGAGCTGCCGGCAATCCCTATAATGAGGTGGTGCTTCCTCCCTCTATGGACGATCTTCGAGAGTACTTCCATGCAGTCCCACAGGGAGAAGAGCCTGCTACCACCATACAGATCAGTTCCTTGTCTCCCTCTCATCTCTTGCTGGCCAAGATAGTGTAGCACAACCTATGGCTAGTTGTCAGGCGCAATGACTTGATTTTGAAGAAGGCCCAGTTCGTGTATGCCATCCACCTTCGCTTGCCTTTCTACCTGTGCAAGCATATTATGAGCGTGATGTTGGAGGCCCGTGATAAGGGTAATACCGGTCTCCCTTTTGGATGCCTGCTCGCTTAGATCATTCTTCAATCCGGCATCATCATTACCGGAGAACCGAAGATGAAGATTCAGCAGCCCATCGGCAAGCAGAATTTGATGAAGTATAATGCATAGCTGCGGAGAGATGACTCCAATGATGAGGTGCCCATTCCTGCTGCCATGCCAGTCGGCTTTCCAGACATGGCCTCATCCTCTCAAACAGTCTCGCCTTCAGAACAAGCGATAAATTTTTCACAGATCATGGAGGCCTTAGCTGCTATTCAGGGAGGCATTAGCACCATGCAGCAGTCCATCACCTCTATGCAGCAAGAGGTGCGCTCCATCAACAAGCGGACTGAGCAGACCTAGTTGGATTTCATGGAGTGCCTCAAGTATCATCACCCTGACAGTAGTGATGATGAGGAGGTTGCACCTAGGACTGCACCTATGGTAGAGGATGATTGAGTTTATTTTTGTTATGTATTGTTTGAGACATTTTGCTTTCTTTTTTGCTATGTCCTTTTTGTTTGTAAAACTGTTGGACTAATATTACTCTGTTTCCCGGGTCCTTCTGAGACCGTTAGGGGGAGTAACTTTTATTGCATTTGTGTGTTTTATTACTCTGTTTTACCCTTTGTCCCTTTGTGACAAAAATGGGGAGTAATTTTTATTTTGACCGGGCAAGTATTTTCAAACCGGTCAATTGATTTTTGTCCTAGAATGGCCAAAGGGGGAGTTTGTTAGGTTTTGATTGGCTACATTCTAGTTGACAAAATCACTTGTATGTAAAGATGCTTTTAACAGGGATTCTGAAAAATAATATGGACTTCTAAATTTAACAGTGTGTGTGAACAGTGTGCAAAAAAATATTAAATGCGAAATTTAAAGGAGACAAATATTTTGTTGACGAAGTCGAAACTCAGTTAAGAGAAAAACCACTACGGGGCAGCCAAACCCAGGAATTCCACTATTCGGAAGACATAGCTAGATACAAGACAGTAACACTCACATGTACCGATGCAGTGGTCGTACATTGATCTCTGACGTGTAACCCAACACGAACGCTTCCCAACCAGGTTCACCTACCTGAAGGGGTCTTCAATGGAACTCCTTACCTTAGAGCCGACCTCTAAGATAGACTTCAGTTTACAGAACAGCAGACTTGTAAAACGGTTTCAGAGGGATTGATGACTTCTCTAATCTCTAATGGAATTCACACCCTTGGCAAGGCTTTAGAGGAAATATCACGTCTCTAAGTTGTAGAGAATTCACCACCTAATTCTTTCAGCTCTAAGTGCCCAAGGACCCCTATTTATAGTCTGGGGCTCAGAATGAGCGTCAGGCAAAATTTGCCTTGGAGCTGTCCGGAAGGTGGACCATGAACGTCCGGACGGACAACTATGCGACAGGGTTTTTCCGAAAATTCCGCGGAGAAATCTTTCCTGTATAAGAACATCGTCCGGATGGGATGGCTCGATCGTCCGGGCGGTCGCACATCCGTCGCAAGTTATTTCCATATCAGGCTTCGCACGTCCGGACCATGGGGCAGGAGCGTCCGGACGGGCGCGCAATTCCCATATTTGATGCGTGTGCGTTCGGACCATGAGGGGGAGACGTCCGGACAGTAGAAGTCGAATCGTCATTTACCATATACAATGCACCATCGTCCGGACCACAGCTATCAGGCGTTCGGACGGTCAATTTCAAACTGCGATTCTTGCCTTATGGACACACGCGTCCGGACGGGATACCACATCGTCCGGACGGTTGATTGATCTTCCCTTTCTTGAATTTGGAAAGAATCAGTGAACCGTTCGAGAACTGATAGGCGTCCGAACGTGCTGCTGAAACGTCCGGACGGATCAAGCTGGGACAGAAACTTCTCGATACAGTCAAGTGTCCGGACGGAAGAAGCACGTCGTCCGGACTGATGATGCTAGACTGTCTGGCGTCCGGAAGGGATGACACATTGTCCGGACGGATGGAGCAGTAGACAGATGGGCATCCGGACGGGATGACACATCGTCCGGACGGCTGAGAGGGAACTTGAATTTTCTTCTAATCTTGACATCACTCTGAAAGTGGAATCCCTGTTTACAACATCTTTACACATAAGTGATTTTGTCCAAACACAGAATAAGGCCAAAATACTAATAAACTCCCCCTTTGGCCATTCTGGGACAAAAATCACTTGACCGGTTAAAAATACAATCCCAGTCCAAATAAAAAATTACTCCCCCTTAATGTCTTAGAAGGACAAGGGTAAACGGAGTATTAATATCCACAAACAAAAACGTTCTAAAATCCAGAACAATAGGAAAGTAGAGAAACATCTGCAAGTGGCCCAAAAGAGAGGAACATAAATCCTCCAAGTATCAAATCCCAAGACCTTTGGAAATTGAACATCCGACTTCAACAATAGTCAGTTTTCCAAAGGTGCATCTGTCAATCACTGTGCTGGAGGCCGCTGGATGTCGTATCCCTGAAAAACCAATCAGAAATATCTCCAAAAATACCATTAGATCCTGTTAGTTCCAAACATAATGTGGTATTTAACACGGCTGTCAAATGGATGCCAAAGAGAAATATAAGCAATGCAGCTACTCATAAGGCATAAATATATCATGATCAGCCCAACACACAGACAGAAAAGGATTATTCATGGACAATATCTCAAGAAAATATCCCAACAAATATTCCAATATTCTAAAAGCACAAAGACTTAAAAGAATAACGGAAGACACAAAGAAGATCATGGGATGAGAATAGATGTGCAACAAATGCCAAAATCTCGGGAGAAAAACACACAAGATGCCATGATAAATCAATAAAAATGCAAAGATGTGTGTATGGTAGAGAAAGAGAAGCAAGTCTTAAACCTATAGAGATCCTGACCGGATGAGCAATTGCTAGGTCAGCATATGGTAAGACTGCTCTCGTTTTGGACGTAAGAATAAGTCTGTCCAAACACAACACACTGAAAATTTTGAAACTTGAGGAAAATTTGCAGACAAATAATTTTTCCAAAGGCAGTTTCAGAACACGCATGTATAATCACTTGATAACACAATCAGAGAGCATCTCAAAACTAAGCAGAGATAAAAAAGAGAGTTGAGATTTCAATAAGCACAAATAACTTTTTCTGATCTTAGAAAATTCAAATAGGCAACTCAACTCAAGCAATGCGTGTGTGTGTGGAGACTCTTTTCCCACAACGTATGACTTTCCAAGACATGACAAAGAGCAACTAGATTTTCTAGACACGAGAGAAAATCAGAGACAGATAAGCCAAAAGTCAAACCTTATAACTTACTAGGGCCTAGCCACCCTCATCTGATACACTCCCCCAAAGAAACAGCACATATTCTGTTTTACTTGCTCATAGAGGGCAAGGTAAATTTAAGCGCATAAGCAGTGATTAAACAAATTTTGAAGCACATAACTTTTTATGAATTACTGCTCGAATCTTATGGTACTGCAAACTGAAGGGAGTGCCATAATTTATAGATGCTAGGTTCAACTAGCCTGTGGTCAATTTGGCCATCTAATCAAGGACTTCTACTCATATCCAAAATCTCCAAAAGCAACGAGTCAAAGAAGGAAAGAAGTACCTTAGGGGAGCCCGGGATAGTGCACTTTTTCCATCTCATGAGGAAAGAAGCTATCCTACTTTTGCATAAACAGGAAAAACACTTGGCTAATATAGTCCAAACTCTCGAATATATCTAAGCATAGTAAATTAATGCTCACAGAAGAGAGATATCAGGTAAGGATACATACAGTACCTAATAAGCCAAGAGAAAGAAAATCCTGCAAATTCTCCCCATTTTTTTTTTTTTTTTTTTGTTGAAAACCGATAATCAGAAAAACAACAAACACATGCTCAAAAAAGGAAATGACATCTAATCCCAGCATGTAAGGTAAAGCCAAACCTATCCACATGGAGAGAGGTTTAGAAATACTAAGACAGAGAAGCAGCCGCCCGACGTGCTTTAACTGTCATCCCCAAAAATATCTGCAGAAGCTTCTCAAGATAACAAGAGAAAATATGGGGATAAAATAAACAGTTCCTCAAACAGAATGCAAGGCATGAATAAAATATGACAAGATAGACAATACAATGAAAACATACCTGACATGCACTAGGATTAAGGAACCACAATCCTAGGCATGGGAGACTTCACCTTTACTAGGTAAGTCCACTCCCCCTCAAGGGGTGAATGGTCACACCCTTCCTGACCCATACCTGCTTAACCCGAGGCGGTAGCTTGCAGGTTTTGCCCATGTTGTCCATTCTCCGTAGCATACCTTGTTTTAGGTTCAGCAATCCTTCATGGGCATGGCTGCCATTGGGCATATGCGGCTTTCTCTTGTAGCGCCTTGATTTGCCACTCTGATTAGCAGGAACAAACTTCTGCTGATGCCGTAGAGCCTGAAGAGCCATCGGAGGTGTAGCTCTTATTGGCAACTTCCTCCGAACCTTCAACTTCTGGAGTTGTGGACATTTGGGTCGGATGTGACTGGTGATGCCGCATTGATGACAGGTGGGCAAGCTTCTTTTGTTTGAATGCTTCTTGACATTCTCTGCAAAATTATGGTTAGCATTCTTACACATAACAGTGCCCTTACCTTCTATATGTCTCCTATGCGGAGGAACATATTTTGATGAGGAAGAATCTTCAACTTTACATTTCCTCATAGCATCCTGCTTGATCCAAGGCCTGTGGGATTTCAACAAACAACAATTTGGCCTAATATGACCAATCTTCCCACAATTATGACAAGTAGGGACAAACTTACCATGAGCTTGTGTACCTGTGTCTTTGGATTTTGGCATCACACAATCATTCAAGCAAGAATTATCCAAACAAGCAGTGTCTACTATCACAGGCTCAATAATAAAGGAATCTAATTCAGAATCAGAAACATGTGAAGTAGAAGCACTAAAATCATCAACAACAAAATCAGGCTTGTTGGAAATATCTGAATGAATACACATCATGCTTTTCAAATTATCACTAGAGAAAATAGAATCTTTTAATTTAATCTCTAGTGAATCAATAATGTTAAACAACATGGTATTCTCAGATCTCAAATAGTCAATTAAGGCATGTGATTCAAATAATTGAACAATCAAATACTCTTTTTCTTGCTTCACCTTTTTAAGCTCTTTATGTGAAATTTTAGAATGATGATCATTCTTCAATTTATTGAAAACCTTCTGGAGCTTAGTATCAGAATCCTCATTTGATAACTGAGAAGAATTCATGATAAAAGGTGTAATAAAAAAATACAAGTCACAAAGAGATGAGGATCACACTCAGGAATTAAATCCTAAACAGAGTGTGCCTGCTCTGATACCAATTGAAAATAATATGGACTTCTAAATTTAACACTGTGTGTGAACAGTGTGCAATAAAATATCAAATGTAAAATTTAAAGAAGACAAATATTTTGTTAACGAAGTGGAAACTCAGTTAAGAGAAAAACCACTTCGGGGTAGCCAAACACAGGAATTCAACTATTTAGAAGACATAGCTAGATACAAGACAGTAACACTCACATGTACCGATGTAGTGGTCGTACCTTTATCTCTGACGTGTAACCCAACACGAACGCTTCCCAACCAGGTTCACCTTCCTGAAGGGGTCTTCAATGGAACTCCTTACCTTAGAGTCGACCTCTAAGATAGACTTCAGTTTACAGCACAGCACACTTGTAAAACGGATTCAGAGGGATTGATGACTTCTTTGAGCTCTAATGGAATTCACACCCTTGGCAAGGCTTTAGAGGAAATATCACGTCTCTAAGTGCCCAAGGACCCCTATTTATAGTCTGGGGGTCAGAATGAGCGTCAGGAAAAATTTGCCTTGGAGTCTTCCGGACGGACAACTGTGCGATAGGATTTTTCTAAAAATTATGAGGAGAAATCTTTCCTGTATAAGAACATCGTCCGGACGGGATGGCTCGATCGTTCGGATGGTTGCACATCCACCGCAAGTTATTTCCATATCAGGCTTCGCACGTCCGGACCATGGGGCAGGAGCGTCCGGACGGCTAAACTTCAGCACGCAATTTCCATATCTGATGCGTGTGCGTCAGGACCATGAGGGGGAGACGTCCGAACGGTAGAAGTCTAATCGTCATTTACCATATACGATGCACCAGCGTCCGGACCACAGCTGTCAGGCGTTTGGACGGTCAATTTCAAACTGCGATTCTTGCCTTATGGACACACGCGTCCGGACGGGATACCACATCGTCCGGACGGTTGATTGATCTTCCCTTTCTTGAATTTGGAAAGAATCAGTGAACCGTTCGAGAACTGATAGGCGTTCGGACGTGCTGCTGAAATGCTCGGATGGATCAAGCAAGGACAGAAACTTCTCGATACAGTGAAGTGTCCGGACGGAAGAAGCACGTCGTTCGGACGGATGATGCTAGACTGTCTGGCATCCAGACGGGATGACACATCATCCGGATGGATGGAGCAGTAGATAGATTGGCGTTCGGACGGGATGACACATCGTCCGAACAGCTGACGGGGAACTTGAATTTTCTTCTATTCTTGACATCACTCTGAAAGTGGAATCCCTGTTTACAGCATCTTTACACATAAGTGATTTTGTCCAAACACAGAATAAGGCCAAAAGACTAACAAATTCCACTATTCAGAGTGATGTCAAAAGTTTACACACTGCTTACAAGTCCGAAGAATTCGGTTCCCTGTCAGCCGTCCGGACGGCGTGTCATCCCGTCCGGACGCCCATCTGTCCACTTTTCCATCCGTCCAGATGATGTGCCATACCGTCTGGGCGCCCGACAGACCAAGCATCATCTGTCCAGACGACGTACGTTCCCGTCCGGACCTTCACTGTTTCGAGAAGCTGTTGTTCCGGCTTGCATTCGTCCGGACGTCTCAGCAGCCCGTCCGGACGCCTCTCAGTGATCGATCAGCTTCAGATTCTTTCCAAGTTCAATTTAAGGGAAGATTGCTTCAACCGTCCAGACGACGTGGATTTTTGTTTGGACGCTCTCATACATAAGGAAAGAATCGCAATTCAAATATCACCGTCTGGACGACAGTCAGCCTAGGTCTGGACGCGCGTTCAACAGTTAAGGAAATTGTCGATTCGACTTCAACTATCCAGACGACTTCTTATCATGGTACCGACGAGTGCATAGCAGATATGGAAATTGCGTGCTGAAGTTTAGCCATCCGGACGCTCATCCCCCATGGTCCTGACGCGCGAAGCCTTATATGGAAATTACTTGCAGCGGACGTGTGACCGTCCGGACGCTGTTCTTAAACAGGAAAGATTTCTCAGCAAAATTTTTAGAAAAATCTGTCACATAGTTGTCCGTCCGGATGGCCCTTTTTCACCGTCCGGACGGTACCCGCATAAATCACTGCAGTCACCCATTCTGTTCCTCAGCCTATAAATAGAGGCCCTTGGGCATTGAGAACTTAAAGAATTCGGTATTGAATTCCACAAGTGCTCAGAAAAGTTATTTTCCCTCAGAAGCCATTGCAAGTGTGCTGTTGCTGTGCTACATTTGAAGTCTATCTTAGGGGTCGACCCTAAGATAAAGGATTCCATTGAAGACCCCGTCAGGTAGGAGACCTGGTTGGGAAGCGTTTGTGTTGGGTTACACGTTAGAGAGCAAGGTACGACCACTGCATTGGGTATATACGAGTGTTACTATCTTGTATCTAATTTTGTCTTCTGAATAGTGGATATCCTAGGTTTAGCTGCCCCGGAGTGATTTTTCTCTTAATTGAGTTTCCACTTTGTCAACAAAAAATCTCTGTTTCATTAAATTTCTGCATTATTATTTTTGTCGACACTTTCTGCACACACTTGCTGTTTATTTTAGAAGTCAATTTCAATTTTCAATAAGTATCATATTCTTTCCAAGTTCATTTATGGGAAGATTGCTACAACCGTCCAGACGACGTGGATTCCCGTTTGGACGCGCTTCTCCTTAAGGCAAAAATTGCAATTCAAATTCAACCGTCCAGACCCCAGTCTGCCATCATCCAGACGCGCGAGCATCTGATATGGAATTGCGTATTCAACTTCAACCGTCCCGACACCTGCCTATCATGGTCCGGATATGCGCACCACAGATATGGAAATTGCATGTTGAAGATCAACCATACGGACGGCCATCCCCCTTGGTCCGGACGCGCGAAGCCCTATATGGAAAAAACTTGCAGCGAACGTACAATCGTCCGGACGCAGCTCTCAAACAAGAAAGATTTTCAGCGAAAATCTCAGAAATTTTGGTCAAACAGTTATCTGTCCGGACGGCTCAGGTTCACCGTCTGAACAGCGCACATATATTTTACAGCAGTCGCCCATTTGAACCTCAACCCATAAATAGAGGCCCCTGGGCATTGAGAACTGCAAGAATTCGGTATTGAATTCCATCAGAGCTTAGAGAGTTATTTGTAAGATTATTGGAGCTGATTTGTCTCTCAAGCCATTGCAAGTGTGTTGTTGTTGTGCTACAACTGAAGTCTATCTTAGGGGTCGGCCCTAAGGTAAAGGATTCCATTGAAGACCCTTTCAGGTAGGAAACTTGGTTGGGAAGCGTTCGTGTTGGGTTACACGTTACAGAACAAGGTATGACCACTGCATTAGGGGTATGTGAGTGTTACTGCTTTGTATCTAGCTTTGTCTTCTGAATAGTGGATATCCTGGGTTTGGCTACCCCGGAGTGGTTTTTCTCATCTTGAGTTTCCACTTCGTTAACAAAAATCCTTGTGTCATTTATTTTCCGCATTGTTATTTTTGTTGACACTTTGTGCACACACTTGCCTTTTATTTTTAGAAGTCAATTTCAATTTTCAATTGGTATTAGAGCTTGGTACACTCTGAGATGATTAATTTCTTGAGTGTTATTTTTTTATTTTTTACTTCTATTTATTATAATGTCTCAAACTCTTAATTTTATTCTTGCCTTTAATGGTACGAACTATGGCTATTTGAAGGTACGTATGCGTTTCTTTCTAAAATCTATGGACTGTTGGAGTATTGTTGAAACTGGTTGGACCACAACAAAGGATGCAACACGCAAACTTGTCCCTCAGGAAAACACACGTTTTTTAAATGATAAAGCCCTCCATGCTCTGTGCCAAGCACTTTCTCCATCAGAATTCGCAAAAATTTCAAATTGCGAATCAGCTAAAGAAGCATGGAAAATTTTGGAAAAAACATATGAAAGCACGAAACTTGTAAAATCTGCCAAACTTCAAATGTTGATTTCAAAATTTGAAGAAATTAAGATGTTGGAAGAGGAGACTTTTGGAGAGTTTTACTCCAAGATGAGTGACCTGAGAAACTCCATGGTGAGTCTTGGGAAGCTTATCTCGGATGTAAAACTCATCTGAAAGATTCTAAGATCTTTGCCTGAGCGTTTCAAGATCAAGGTAACCACCATTGAAGAAAGCAAAGATCTAGAAGAGATGAAGATTGAAGAGTTAGTGGGATCTCTTCAAACGTATGAGCTGTCTCTGCCCCCGGTCAAGAAGTTGAAGACCATTGCCCTGAAAGCTTCCAAGAAGAAGGTAGAAGCTTCATCTGAAGATGACTCTGAGGAGGAAGAAAAAGCTGTGGCTATGTTAGACAAGAACTTCAAAAGATTGATGAGAGATGATCGATTCGAAAAGAAGTTTTCTGAAAAAGTGAAGAAAGCTCCCAGAGAAGCTGAACCTGAGGAAGAAGAAAAGAAGGATCCCAGAGGGCCCAGATGTTTTGAATGCTCAGGTTTTGATCATATCCAAGCCGATTGCGGGAACCTTAAGAAGGGCAAAGGGAAGGCATACAATGTGACTCTCAGTGATGAGTCAGAAGAAGAAGCTCCAAAGTCTGAGAAATTTCTGGCCTTTGTAGCCCCACATGCTAAAGAAGAAGACTCTTATTATTCGAAGCATAGTGATAATGGGGAAGAGCTCAAGGAGGCTTACAAGACACTCTACATAGAGTATGAGAAGCTGAGGGCAGGTCGTAAGTAGCACCTTTATGATTTGAATAGTTTGCAGAATGAGAAGAGTTCTTTGCTACTCAGAATACAAGAGCTCTAGGAGAAGCTGCTAGAGACTCAGCTCTAGTTAGAAAGAGTCATTGATGAGAAGCTGACTCGAATGTTGTCTATCTAGAAGAGCCCAACTGACAAGACCGGTCTCGGGTATGTAGCTCCCTCTTCTGATGCTCCTTCTACTTCAAAGATTGTATTTGTGAAGCCTACAGTCCCAGAGCCTCCTCCCACTGTTGAAGATAAAGGGAAGGACAAGATCAATGATGATGTTCCAGGCACTCAGAAGCCTCATTCCATCAGAAGACCTCCCATATGCCATCACTGCGGTCTTAGTCGGCATGTTCGTCCTCAGTGCTCCCTCCTAAAAGCTCAGAAAGCCAAAGCCAAGAAAGAAGTGCCCCGACAGGCTAATCATGCCACTAGACCTGCGGCCCAGTTTCAGACTCCATGGTATCAGGCTTCATACCATCAAGCTCCTTGGTCTCATGCACCACGATTCCATGAATCTCAGCATCAGCCGCCTCAGCCACGATTTGTACCTGCCAATCACAGTGGCAACTCCAAGAACAAATCCAAGCAATTTAGGAGGCCTCAGAAGGTGAAAGAAGAACGGTACCACAGTGAGCCACCTATCTGGATGCAGAGCATGATGGAATGGATGATGCAGTCCTGCCAGCAACCACCTACAAGAAGGCAAGCTTGGGTCAAGAAGGACAATCACCTCATGAAGGGGAACAGACGCACCTAGCAGGTTAAGGTGTTCATGCCTAGGATTTGGTTCCTAATCCTACGGCATCAGGTTTGATTGCTTTTCTTATTTACTATATTTCATGCAATCTAGGAACCATTTGTGTTTTTGCCCCCTATTTCTCTTGAGAGAATTTTGTAGGTATTTGTTGGGGAAGACAGAAAAAGCAGGTCGAGCGACTGTTTTTCTGTATTGGCATCATCAGGTTTGATCTTGCCTTGCATATGATGTTTTTCCATATTGCATTCTTTTCAATAATATATATATAAAAAAAAATTGGGGAGAATTTGCAGGATATTTTTCTCTTGGCATATCAGATAATTGCATGTGTTTTCTTCTGATATCTCAATTATTTGGGTATTAATTTACTTTTCTTAGATATATTTGAGAGTTTCTGACTATAATTTGCCAAGTGTTTTCCTGTATATGCAAAAGTAGGATATCTTCTTTTCTCATGCGATGAAAAAAATTGCACTATCCACGACTCCCCTAAAGGTACATCGTTCCTTCTCTGACTTTGTGTTTCTAAAATTTTTAGATAAGGGAAGAGGTCTTTGATAAGATGGCCAAATTGACCACATGCTAGTTGAACCTAGAACCTAAAAACTCTGGCATTCCCTCTAGGTTGCAGCACCATAAGAATTAAGCAGTCAATCATATGAATTCAGTGCTTTAATTGTATGTTCCCTGCTTGTGTGCTGATTTTGCTATATGCCTTGCCCTCTACGTGCAAGTAAAACATTTACTTTGTCCTTCATGGTACAAGTAAAAAGCTTAGGTGCTGCATCTCAGGGGGAGTGTATCAGATGAGGGTGGCTAGGCCCTAGTAAGTTATAAGGTTTGACTTTTGACTAATCTTGCATTGATTTTCTCTCTTGTCTAGAAAATCTAGTTGCTCTTTGTCATATTTATGATTGTCATACCTAGTGGGTTAAAGTCTTCACACACACACACGCATTGCATGAGTTGAGTTGACTATTTGAATTTCTATGTGCAGGAAAATGTTTGTGCTGATTAACATCTCAACTCTCCTCTTTATCCCTGCTTAGTTTTGAGATGCTCTCTGATTGTGTTATCAGTAGATTATACATGCGTGTTACGAAACTGACTTGAGAAAAAATGATTTTTGCAAATTTTCCTCAGTTTTCTGTTTTTTAGTGTGAAGCGTCCAGACGGTCTCTCTTGGCATCCGGACGGGTGGATTTTCATTGTCCGGACGGCATTAATTCACCGTCCAGACGAGGACCCCACAGGAGCTATATATACCCCTGAGCGCCGCATACTCCACCCTACCCCACCAAAATCTCCCTTTTTGGCATTTTGTGCATTACTTTAAGTGAATTTTTGGCTCTATAGTGCTTTCTCTTGTCTTTTTGCACATTACTCTCACATTCCAGGTATTTTCCAATCTTTTTCTTTTCAGTTTAGTTATTTTTAAACTGTTAGAAATTTATTTTGTTTTGGAATGTTTTTGAGATGCATTTGTCTGCTCTGTTGGGCTTGATTGTATAATGATGTTTTATGTTGTTATTCTGCCAAATTTTTGTTGTGACCTAACAAGAATATTTTTGGATTATTTTTTGCAAATTCTTGTTGGTTTCTTTTTACAGCATCACGTCTGCAATCAGTTCCCAGCGCAGGGTCTGCCAGAGGACTGAGGAAGAGAGGAGCGCACTCCAAACCAAAATCATGGATCACAGTCATTGCTGAGCGCAATGTGGTCCGATCTGACATCATGGTGCCTCCGCTGCCTGCATTATCCTCACCAGGCTGGTCAGACTCTTCTATGCTAACCTAGAGGTAGCGCAGGACGATGATCGTGGGTTGGTACTGCCGTCCATTGTTGACGGGTATATCATCACTGTTGATCCCCAAATCATCAGTCACTTCATCGGCGTACCAATGCTTGAGCTGCCCGACAGTCCTTATAATGAGGTGGTGCTTCCTCCCTCTATGGACGATCTCTGAGAGTTCTTTCATGCAGTTCCACAGGGAGAAGAGCGTGCTACCACCATCCGGATTGATGCCTTGTCTCCCTCTCATCGCTTGCTAGCCAAGATAGTGCAGCACAACCTATGGCCAGTTGTCAGGCGCAGTGACCTGATTCTGAAGAAGGCCCAGTTCGTTTATGCCATCCACCTCCCCTTGCCTTTCTACCTGTGCAAGCATATTATGAGCGTTATGTTGGAGGCCCGAGATGAGGGTAATACCGGTCTCCCCTTTCACTGCTTGCTCACTCAGATCATTCTTCAGTCAGGCATCAACATTACAGGAGAAACCGAGGATGAAGATTCAGTAGCCCATCAGCAAGTAGACTTTGATGAAGCCTAATGCACAGCTGCGGAGAGATGACTCCGATGATGAGGTGCCCATCCCTGCTGCCATGCCAGTCGGCTTTCCAGACATGGCTTCATCCTCTCAGACAGTCCCGCCTTCAGAGCCGGAGATCATTTTTTCACAGATAATGGAGGCCTTAGTTTCCATTCAGGGAGGCATGAGCACCATGCAGCAGTCCATCACCTCTATGCAGCAGGAGGTGCACTCCATCAATAAGCGGGTGGAGCAGAACCAGCTGGATCTCAGGGAGTGCCTCAAGTATCATCATCCTGGCAGTAGTGATGATGAGGATAATGAGCCGAGGATTGCACCTATGGCAGAGGATGATTGAGTTTTGTCTTACTGTGTATTTGTTGTTTTTTTGTTTGAGACATTAAATTTCTATTTTTCTATATTGAAACTCTTTGACTTATATTACTCTGTTTACCCTAGTCCTTCTGAGACCGTTAGGGGGAGTAATTTTTATTCCATTTGTGTTCTTTTATTACTCTATTTTACCCTTTGTCCTTTTGTAAAAAAAAGGGGGAGTAATTTTTATTTTTGGACCGGGAATGTATTTCCAAACCGGTCAAGTGATTTTTGTCCCATAATGGCCAAAAGGGGAGTTTGTTAGTTTGTGATTGGCCTTATTTTGTTTGGACAAAATCTCTTGTATGTAAAGATGTTGTTTAACAGGGATTCTGCTATTCAGAAGTGTTTCAGAAGATTCTGCACTACTTCCAAGTCAGAAGATTTCCGGTTCCCTGTCAGCCATTTTGACGACGTGTCATCCCGTCCGGACGCTCATCTGTCCACTTTTCCATCTGTCTGGACGACGTGCCTGTCTAGACGCCTAGACAGACCTAGCATCATTCGTCCGGACGACGTAGATTTCCGTTCGGACCCTCCACTGTATCGAGAAGCTTCTGTTCTAGCTTGTATCCGTCCGGACGTCTCAGCAGCCCGTCCGAACACCTCTCAGTATTCAACCAAGCTTCAGATTCTTTCCAAGTTCATTTATGGGAAGATTGCTACAACTGTCCGGATGACGTGGATTCCCGTCCGGACACGCTTCTCCTTAAGGCAAGAATCGCAATTCAAATTCAACTGTCCGGATGCCAGTCTGCCATCGTTCGGACGCGCGTACATTAGATATGGAAATTGCGTAATCAACTTCAACCGTCTGGACGCCTGCCTATCATGGTCCGGAGACACTCACCACAGATATGGAAATTGCGTGTTGAAAATCAACCATCCGGACGACCATTCCCCTTGGTCCGGACGCGCGAAGCCTTATATGGAAATTACTTGCAACGGACATGCAAACGTCCAGACGTGGCTCTCAAACAGGAAAGATTTTCAGCGAAAATCTCAGAAATTCTGGTCGCACAGTCGTCCTTCCGGACTGCTCAGGTTCAACGTCCGGACGGCGCCTATATATTTTACAACAGTCGCCCATTTGAACCTCAGCCTATAAATAGGGGCCCCTAGGCATTAAGAACTGGAAGAATTCGGTATTGAATTCCATCATAGCTTAGAGAGTTATTTGTAAGATTATTGGAGCTGATTTGTCTCTCAAGCCATTGCAAGTGTGTTGTTGATGTGCTACAACTGAAGTCTATCTTAGGGGTCGACCCTAAGGTAAAGGATTCCATTGAAGACCCCTTCAGGTAGGAGACCTGGTTGGGAAGCGTTCGTGTTGGGTTACACGTTATAAAGCAAGGTACGACCACTACATCAGGGGTATGTGAGTGTTACTGCTTTGTATCTAGCTTTGTCTTCTGAATAGTGGATATCCTGGGTTTGGATTGCCCCGAAGTGATTTTTCTCATCTTGAGTTTCCACTTCGTTAACAAAAATCCTTGTGTCATTTATTTTCCGCATTGTTATTTTTGTTGACACTTTGTGCAAACACTTGCCTTTTATGTTTAGAAGTCAATTTCATTTTTCAAAGATCTAGGACCATATCAGCAAGCAAAGCCAGATGAAGTCCAATGCTCAGCTGCAGTGAGATGATCAGGATGATGATGTGCCCCTACCTTCTCATATTCCTATAGGAGTACCAGATGTGGCGTCCTCTTCGCAAACTGCTCCACCATCTCAACAAGATGCCAGTTATTCCCAGATTTTGGTGGCATTGGCAGCTATACATGGGGGTATGAGTTCCATGCAGCTATCCATGTCATCTATGCAGTAGAAGGTTCACTCAATTAACCTCCGTGTAGAGCAAAACCAGCTGGATCTCCAGGAGTGCCTTAAGTACCATCATCCGTCCAGTAGTGATGATGAGGACGATGCACCGATGGTAGATGCATCCTAATTTTTTTTTCTTTTTTGGTTTTGTTTTTGATGTATCTTGTTTTGGATATTTTAAACTTGTTTAAAAACTCCTGGATTATATTACTCTGTTTACCATGGTCCTTCTGAGACCTTTAGGGGGAGTAATATTTGGTATGTTTGATTCTTATTACTCTGTTTTACCCTTTGTCCTTTTGTGACAAAAAGGGGGAGTAATTTTTATTTGGACTGAGATTGTATTTTTTAACGGTCAAGTGATTTTTGTCCCAGAATGGCCAAAGGGGGAGTTTGTTAGTTTGTAATTGGCTTCATTCTGTTGGACAAAATCACTTCTTTATAATGATGCTTTTAAATAGGGATTCCGCTATTCAAAGTGCTTCCAGAAGATTCTGCACAATCTATAAGTTAGAAAAATCGGATCCCTTGCAGCCCTCCGGACGACGTGATATACCGTCCGAACGCCCAACTATCCAAAGCATCATCCGTTCGAACGACAGGAACGTTTCGTCCAGACCTTCCTTTGTGTCGAGAAGCTTCAAATTGCTCTAGATTGCATCCGTCCAGACGTTTTAGCAACACGTCCGGACGACACTCAGTGTTCGACCAGCTATGGGATTTCCTTCCAAAACACAGATATGGGAAGATCGCTGCAACCGTCCGGACGATGTGGATTCTCGTCCGAACGCTCTTATCCATAAGGCAAGTATCACATTCAAAATCTAGACGTCCAGACGCCAGTCTTCATGGTCCGGACGCACGAGCTGGAAATTGCGTGCATCTGATCAACCATCCAGACGAGAACTGCAAGAATTCGGTATTGAATTCCTTAGTGCTTAGAGAGTTAAATTGTAAGGTTATTGTGCTAAGTAAGTCTCTCTGAAGCCATTGTTGTGTGTGATGTTGCTGCGCTGATCTGAAGTCTATCTTAGGAGTTAGCCCTAAGATAAAGGATTCGATTGAAGACCTCTTCAGGTAGGAGACCTGGTTGGGAGGTTTTCGTGTTAGGTTACATGTTAAAATGCAAGGTAAGACCACTGCATCAGGGGTATGTGAGTGCTACTACTTTGTAACTAGTCTTGTCTTCTGGATAGTGGATATCCTGGGTTTGGCTACCCCCGAGTGGTTTTTCTCATATTGAGTTTCCACTTCGTTAATAAATTTCCTGTGTTGTTTAAATTTCGCATTGATATTATTTGTTAACACTTTGTGCACACATACACTTATTTATATTAGAAGTCATTTTAATTTTTCACATTGTCAATTAATGCGCTATGAACTGAGATATCAGGCAAAAATACATGCAATATCTGACAACCAAGAAAAGAAGAAAAAAATAAATAAAATTTCCTCCATTTTTTCACTCAAATTTTTTTTTTTACTAAAAAAATAAAAACATGCTATATGGAAGGAAAAAAAATCATAAGACTAGCATGTAAGGCAAGATCAAACCTGTGAATGATCAAAATTACCAATACAGAGAAGCAGTCGCCTGACATGCTTTTTCTGTCTTTCCTAAATAGTACCTGCAATGTTATCTCAAGAGAAATAGGGGGCAAATAATAGTGATTCCTAAATTGCAAAGCAAACATAAGATATAACAAGTAGAAGATCATGCAATGCAATCAAACCTAATGCTCTAGGATTAGGAACCAAATCTTAGGCATGAATATCCTCACCAACTAGGTGAGTCCATTCCCCTTCAAGGGGTGAGTGTCTTCCTTCTTCCTGACCCATGCCTACCTTCCTGTTGGTTGTTGGCAGGATTTCATCTGATGATCCATCCATTGTATCATGCTCTACATCAAAATAGGTAGATCCTGGCAGTATTGATCATCCTCCACCTTCTACAGCTTTTTGAAGTGCTTGAATATGTTTGTCTTGGATTTGCCATTTTGATTGGTAGGAACAAATATCTGCTGAGGCCCCTGACGCTGGGGAGCCAGGCGTTATGGGGCATGATGCCTTGGGACTTGATGCCATGGGGCTTGATATTGGGGAGCCTGATGCTTTAGAGCTTGATTCCATGGAGCCTGATGAGCATGATGCCTCGGAGCTTGATTCCATGGAGTCTGATACTGGGCCAGAGATCTTGTGCTGAAATTTACTCGTCCGGGAACCTCTTTCTTGACCTTAGCTCTTTGAGCCTTGAGAAGGAAGCACTGGGTCGGACATGCCCACTTAATCTACAGTGATGGCATATGGGAGATCTTCTAATGGTAGGAAGCTTCTGAGTGATCGGAATCTCCATTGATTATGTCCTTCCTTTTATCCACGATTGTGGGTGGAGGCTCTGGGACTGTGGGCTTAACAAAGACAGCCCTGTAAGTAGAGAGAATGTCAGAGGGAGAAGCTACATAACCAAGTCTAGTCTTGTCTGTTGGGCTCTTCTGGATTGATAGCATATGAGTCAGCTTCTCATCAATGACCCTCTCCGACTGTAGCTGTGTCTCCAGTAGCTTCTCTCCTCTAGCCTTTGTATCTTGAATAGTGAGCTTTTCTCAGTTTGTAAGCTATTCAGGTCATGAATATGTTGCTTGTGAGCCTCCCTCAACTTTTCGAACTCTACATAGAGGATTTTGTAAGTCACCTTGAGTTCTTCCCCGTCTTCATCACTATGCTCTGAGTAGTAAGAAACCTCCTCTTCTACATGTGGAGCCACAAAGGCTAGAAATTTTTCTTGCTCACAAGATTCTTCTTCTTCGGACTCATCACTAAGAGTCACATTATAAGCCTTCCCTTTTCCCTGCTTAAGATTCCCACAATCTGCCCGAATATGACCAAAGCATGAGCATTCAAAACATCTTGGGCCTCTAAGGTCTTTCTTTTCAGCTTCCTCTGGTTCTAACTCTTTGGGGGCCTTCTTCATTTTTTTCGGAGAATTTCTTTTTGAACCGATCATTCCTTATCAGTCTTCCAAAAATTTTGGCCAACATTGCTACTGCTTTTTCTACATCCTCAAAGTCATCTTTAGATGAGACTTCGACTTTCTTCTTGGAAGCTTTAAGGGCAATGGTCTTCACCTTTTTTATCGGGGATAGGGACAGCTCATAAGTTTGAAGAGATCCCACCAACTCTTCAATTTTCATCTCTTCCAAGTCTTTACTCTCTTCAATTGTAGTCACCTTGATTCTGAAACGCTCAAGAAAAGATCTTAGAATTTTATGGATGAGTTTTACTTCCGAGACAGTTTTCCCAAGACTCACCATTGAGTTTCTTAGGTCGCTCATTTTGGAGTAAAACTCTCCGAATGTCTCATCTTCCATCATCTTGATTTCTTCAAATCTAGAAATCAACATTTGAAGTTTGGCAAATTTAACAAGTTTAGTGCCTTCATATATTGTTTCTAAGATTTGCTACACTTCTTGAGTAGATTCACTGTTTGATTCTTGCGAATTCAGACGGTGAAAGCGCTTGACACAGAGCATGGAGGGCTATATCATTAGAAAGTCGTGCATTTTTCTCAACGACTAGTTCGGGAGTTGCATCCACTGGCTTAGTCTAACCAGTTTCAACAATATTCCACTAATCAATGGATTTTAAAAAGAACCGCATACGAGCTTTCCAATAGCCATAGTTCGTACCATCAAAGGCAGAAACAATAGTAAGATTTTGAGACATTTAGATAAAACTAGAAGTCAATATGAAAGATAAAACTAGAGAATTGAATCTAAACAAAGTATACCAAGCTCTTATACCAATTGAAAATTAATATGACTTCTAATTTACCAAGTGTGTGCAATGGTGTGCAACAAAATATCACAATGCGAAAATTAAAGAGAAAGATATTTTGTTGACGAAGTGGAAACTCAATCAAGAGAAAAGCCACTCCAAGGCAGCCAAACCCAGGATATCCGCTATTCAAAAGACAAAGCTAGTATGTAGACAGTAACACTCACATACCCGATGCAGTGATCATATCTAGCACTCTGACTTGTAACCCAACACGAGCGCTTCCCAACCAAGTCACCTACTTGAAGGAGTCTTCAATGGAATCCTTTACCTTAGGGCCAACCCCTCAGATAGACTTCAGTTCAGTACAGCAACAACACTTGGCAATAACTTCTTAAAATAAATCTCTAAGTACTACGGAATTCACTACCGAATTCTTGCAAATTACAAGCCTAGGGGTCTCTATTTATAGGCCACAGAAACCTAAATCGTGTCTGATGCGATTTTGCTAGGATGCTTTCGAACAGTAGCTGAGGGCGTCCAGACAGACAATTGTGAGACCGGTTTTCCAAATTCGATTGAAATTCTTTTCTGAATAGAGCCGCGTCAGGATGGTGTTGCCCTAACGTCCGAACGGTTGTACATTAGCTGCACGCAATTTCCATATTAAGGCTTTGAGCGTCCGGACCATGGAGACTGATGTCCGGATGGTTGAACTTTTGCGGCACACTATTTGTATATTAAGGCTTGTGCGTCCGAACCATGGAGACTGACGTCCAGACGGTTGAACTTTGTATGCACGACTTGCCTTATCAAGGATAGCATCTGGATGGGAACACACATCGTCAGAACGGTTGCACTTGTCTTCCCATATCTGTGTTTTAGAAAGAAATCTTTTGATTTGTCGAACACTGAAAGGCGTCCGACCGGGTTGCTGAGATGTTCAGATGGATGCAACCTAGAGCAGTTCGAAGCTTCTTGACACAAGGGAAGGGATGCAAGGGACAGATGCAAGGGATCCAATTGCTCTTACTTGAAATCTGTGCAGAATCTTCTAGAAGTATAACTTTCAATAAGAAGACTCTGAAAATAACTGAATCCCTGTTTAAAAGAATCTTTACATAGAAGTGATTTTGTCCAACAAAATGCAGCCAATCCAATTTCTTACTTAATTAGACTAATTAACATTTTTATTTTTAACACTTAATTAATGTCTTCGACGTTACAAAAGTTGTTTTTCTATAAATTGTATAATATTGAACATTGGACATAAAAAAAATACTGGACTTCTAAGTTTAACAAGTGTGTGTGAACAGTGTGCAACAAAATATTAAATGCGAAATTAAAGGAGACAAATATTTTGTTGACGAAGTGGAAACTCAATTAAGAGAAAAACCACTCCGGGGCAGCCAAACCCAGGATATCCACTATTCAGAAGACAAAGCTAGTTACAAAGTAGTAGCACTCACATACCCCTGATGCAGTGGTCGTACCTTAAACTCTAATGTGTAACCCAACACGAACGCCTCCCAACCAGGTCTCCTACCTGAAGGGGTCTTCAATGGAATCCTTTACCTTAGGGCCAACTCCTAAGATAGACTTCAGCTGTAGCGCAGCAACAGCACACTTGCAATGGCTTTAGAGGAAACTAAAACAGCTTAACAATCTTCAAATAACTTCTCGGATCACTTGTGGAATTCGATACCGAATTCTCGCAGTTCTCAATGCCCAGAGGCCTTTATTTATAGGCTGAGGTGCAGAATGGGCGACTGCAGTGATATATGCGGGCGCCGTCCGGACGGTGGACATGGGCCATCCAGACGGACAACTGTGTGACAGATTTTTCCAAAAATTTCGCTGAGAAATCTTTCCTGTTTAAGAGCCGCGTCCAGACGGTGAGACACTGTCGTCCGGGCGGTCGCACGTCTGCTGCAAGTAATTTCCTTATAAGACTTTGCGCGTCCGGACCATGGGGATGAGCGTCCGGATGGCTAATCTTCAACACGCAATTTCCATATCTGCTATGGGCGCGTCCGGACCATGATAGGCAGTCGTCCGGACGGTTGAAGTCGAATCGGCAATTTCCTTAACTGATGAACGCGCGTCGGGACCAATGCTGACGGTTGTCCGGACGGTGATATTTGAATTACGATTCTTGCCTTATGTATGAGCGCGTCCGGACAGGAATCCACATCGTCCAGACGGTTGAAGAAATCTTCCCTTAAATTGAACTTGGAAAGAATCTGAAGCTGATCGATCTCTGAGAGGCGTCCGGACGGGCTGCTGAGACGTCCGGACGGATGCAAGCTGGAACAGAAGCTTCTCGATACAGTGGTGCATCCGGACAGAAAGTCACGTCGTCCGGACGGATGATGCTTGGTCTGTCGTGCGTCCGGATGGAATGGCATGTCGTCCGGACAGATGATGCTTGGTTTGTCGGGCATCTAGATGGTATGGCACGTCGTCCGGACGGATGGAACAGTGGGTAGATGGGCATCCAGATGGGATGGCACGATTGTCCTGACGGCTGACAGAGAACCGGAGATTTTCTGACTTGCAGGCAGAATCTTCTGAATAGCGGAATCCCTTGTAAAACAGCATCTTTTACATACAAGTGATTTTGTCCAAACAGAATGAGGCCAATAATACTAACAAACTTCCTCTTTGGCCATTCTGGGACAAAAATCACTTGACCGGTTAAAAATACAATCCTGGTCCAAATCAAAAATTACTCCCCCTTTTTATCACAAAGAGACAAAGGGTAAAATAGAGTAATGAGAAAAACCACACAACAATTACTGCCCTTCAATGTCTCAGAAGGACAATGGTAAACGGAGTAATAATATCCACAGACAAAAACGTTCTAAAATCCAAAACAATAGGAAAGTAGAGAAACGTTTACAAATGGCCCAAAAAGAGGAATAAAAATCCTCCAAGTACCAAATCCTGCTGATCCACTGAAATTAAGTAACGGAGAGCAAACCGTATAAAAAGCTGGATTTGTACTACTTCGGATTCTAGCTCCGGAAGCCGGGAACCACGGACTGAAAATCCTTCAATCTCTTGATTTTGGAAAGCCTAAAACTGGTTATCCGCAGATTGACATCCTCTATAAGCAACTGGTCTGCAAGATAACTGAGGAGAGTCACCATTGAACCTCAAACTGATGCAGATCTGAGGGAATGCTACGGAAGGCTCTGCATGAGCTAGGAGGAAAAGCTCATCTTAATCTTGAGACCTTTGGAATTTAAACATCCAACTTCAACAACAGTCAGTTTTCCAAATGATCTATCTATCAAACATTGTGCTGGGAGCCGCTGGATGTCATATTCCTGAGTCAAAACCAACCAGAAATACTTCCAAAAATACCATTAGATCCTGTTAGTTCCAAAAATAATGTGGTATTTAAGATGGCTGTCAAATGGATGCCAAAGAGAAATATAAGCAATGCAACTACTTATAAGGCATAAATATATCAAGATCAACCCAACACACAGACAGAGAAGGATTTTCATGCACACTATCTCAAGAAAATATCCCAACATTCTAAAAGCACAAAGACTTAAAAAAATAACGGAAGACACAATGAAGATCATGGGATGAGAAGAGATGAGCAAAAAAAGCCAAAATCTCGGGAGAAACCCACGAGAAAAACACACAACATGACATGAGAAATCAACAAAAATGCAAAGATGTGTATATGACAGAAAAAGGAACGTAAGTCTTAAACATGTTGAGAACTTGTCCGGACAAGTCACTTAACCATCCGGACGGCTATTGCTAGAATAGTGTATGGCAAGACTGCGCTCGTCCGAATGCTTCACACTAAAAAAAAAGAAGACTGAAGAAAAATTTACAGAATTTTAATTTTTCTCAAGTCAGTTTCAGAACATGCATGTATAATCCACTGATAACACAATCAAGGAGCATCTTAAAACTAAGCAGAGATATAAAAGAGAGTTGAGAGTTCAATCAGCACAAACATTTTCCTGAACATAGAAAATTCAAATAGACAACTCAACTCATGCAATGCGTGTGTGTGTGAAGACTTAACCCGCAAGGTATGACTATCATAGATATGACAAAGAGCAACTAGATTTCCTAAACAAGAGAGAAAATCAATGCAAGATTAGTCAAAAGTCAAACCTTATAATTTACTAGGGCCTAGCCACCCTCATCTGATACGCTCCCCCTGAGATGCAGCACCTAATTGTTTTACTTGTACCATGAAGGACAAGGTAAATGTTTTACTTGCACGTAGAGGGCAAGGCATAAATCAAATTCAGCATATAAGCAGTGAATAATTAAAGCACAGAATTCATATGATTTACTGCTTGATTCTTATGATGATGCAATCTAGAAGGAATGCCAGAGTTTTTAGGTTCTAGGTTCAACTAGCATGTGGTCAATTTGGCCATCTTATCAAAGACCTCTTCTCTTATCCAAAATTTCTAGAAACACAAAGTCAGAGAATGAAAGATGTATCTTTTAAGGGAGTCGTGGATAGTGCACATTTTTCATCGCATGAGAAAAGAAGCTATCCTACTTTTGCATATACACGAAAACACTTGGCAAATTATAGTCAGAGACTCTCAATTATATCTAAGCAAAGTAAATTAATACCCAAATAATTGAGATATCAGGTGAAAATACATGCAATATCTGATATGACAAGAGAAAAAAAATCCTACAAATTCTCACTAATTTTTTTTTTTAAAAAAAAAAATAATGCAATATGGAAATGACATCATATGCAAGGCAAGATTAAACCTGATGATGCCAATACAGAAAAACAGTCACTCGACCTGGTTTTTTTTTGTCTTCCCCAACAAGTACCCGCAAAGTCCTCTCAAGAGAAATAGGGGGCACAACAAACTGGTTCCTAGATTGCATAGTGATAAGTCTTGAATTATTCGATTCAAGACCCCTTAATTTGCATTTGTTGGACCTAGTTCTTGTTGTATATATAACGTGTTGTTGTAGATTTTGTGTTTTGTCTTAATTGAAATCTAATTCAAAACACTTGAATTAGACTTGGAAATACATCAAGGGTATTTTAGTCATTTCCAGAGTTCGAGATTGTTCCTGCGAGTTGAAGAATTGGCTAAGGCAATTAGATAGATTGATCGACCTTAAATGAGATCGATCGACCTTAAATGAGATCGATCGAAATAAAATTAGATCGATCGAACCTGGACAAGCCCGACTGCGATCGATCGACTTATTCCGTCTTCCAGAAGATCAGATATTTCAAGATCTTTTGAATTCTTTATGCAATTCAAATCATAAGTTGGATTTTATGGACAGAAATGGACGCCGACCAGCTCTGAATACTTGGCTAGAATTAATTCTTGATGGTCTTTTGTAAATTCAATTCTCTATATATATGAGATGAGGGATTTAGGTTTAGACATGCATCTTTTGGGGGTTCGATTTTCTCAGGTGTATCTTCTTAGTTAATTTTAGTGCTTTTCATTTCTTTTATGTAATCCGAATTCCATACTTTAAATATATTGTTTTTAGTTCATTTTGATCTTGTGTCTTTACTATTTTTATGCTTAGATTAGTTTAATCATGTCTAGCTAAACCCTTTCTTAGGGTTTTGATCAAATCTTTTCCAAAAGCTATGGAGTGTTCTTGATGTTCTTAGGATTTTCTAGATGTGTTTGATGATTGTGAAGGGCTAGAGGATTGCAAAACCCATGCTAAAAGGTTTTGTCTTCAAGATTCCAATCCATTTATTCATGAAAAAGGGATTTGCTTGTCTATAAGTTTTCTTGAATTCAAGAGTAAAATCAATGTTCTTGAAAGAGAACAATGTCTTTTGCAATGGTTCTATTTGACATGATTTGTGTTTACCTATTAGAGTCACCTTATAGGGTATGCTAGGGAACACCGGTCATTTCATACCTTTGGTAGTGTAAAACGTCTTTCCATTGTAGTTTAATCTTTACATGGAATAGATCAGTGTGAAACTAGATACCTTATCATTGTGGCCTAATTGGGGTTTTCATGTATCGTGTATGCTTATTAGGATGTTTTATAAAGTAGTAAGCTAGGGAGCATCAATCCCCCACACCTTTGGTAGTATAAACGTTTTTCAATTATAGATTAATCTTTACGTGGTAAGTGTTTGATGTGAAACTAGGTGCTTTATAACTACGTCCTAACGAAAGTATTTTCATGTCGAGGTCATCGTAATGGTTGACGCCCATTACGCGCTCATATCATGCATATTAGGAAGATCCGTTTAGACTTTAAGCATTCCATTGGTTGAGGATTGGACAAGATCAATACCCTAAGTTTTCTTTAAGTTGTTTTCAATTTCCACTTTCATTTCTTCACCTTATTGTTGTAGCTTCAATTCTACAACCTTTGATTTTATTTTTACTTTCAAAGTTAAGTGAAATACACTCTTTAGGTATCCTATTACGCAAAACAACCAATAATCTCTGTGGTTCGATCACCCTTACTATAGTACAATTGATTCGTACTATTGCGAAGTGGTAAAACTTATAAATTTAAAATCCACGTAGTCGAGTCGGCTACCACATAGTAAGCACACAAATATAACAAGTAAAAGTGCAAGCAATCAAACCTGATGCCTCAGGATTAGGAACCGAATCCTAGGCATGAACACCTTCTCTTGCTAGGTGCGTTCATTCTCCCTCATGGGGTGAATGGTCTCATCCTTCTTGACCCATACCTGCTTCACCCGTGGAGATCGTTTGCGGGTCAGCATACCTTGTATTAGGCTCAGCAACCCTTCATAGCCATGGCTGCCATTGGGCTTCTGGGGCTTCCTCTTGTAGCGCCTTGGTTTGTTCTTCTTTAATTTGCCACTCTGATAGGCAGGAACAAACTGCCTGCTGATGCGGTGAAGCCTGAAGTGCCGTAGGAGGTAGAGTGCCTGATGTAGCTCTTGTTGGCAGCTTCCTCTGAACCTTCAACTTCTGGAGCTGTGGACATTTGGATCGGATGTGACCGCTGATGCTGCAATGATGACAGGTGGGCAAGCTTCTTTTGTTTGAATGCTTCTTGACATTCTATGCAAAATTATGGTTAGCATTCTTACAAATAACATTGCCCTTACCTTTTATATGTCTCCTATGCGGAGGGACATATTTTGATGAGGAAGAATCATCAACTTCACTTTTCCTCATAGCATCCTGCTTAATCCAAGGCCTGTGGGATTTCAACAAATAACAATTTGGCCTAATATGACCAATTTTCCCACAATTATGGCAAGTAGGAACAAACTTACCTTGTGTTCCTGATTCCTTGGGCTTGGGCATCACACAATTATTGAAGCAAGAATTATCTAAACAAGTAGTGTCTACTATCACAGGCTTAATAATAGTGGAATCAAATTCAGAATCAGAAGCATGTGAAGTAGAAGCACTCAAATCATCAACAATTAAACCAGGCTTGTTAGGAACATCTGAATGAATACAAAGCATGCTCTTCAATTATCATTAGAGAATTTTTTCAAGAGATCTTCAGATTCTTTTAATTTATTCTCAAGTTTATCAATAATGTCAAAGAGCATGGTATTCTCAGATTTCAAAGAGTCAATCAAAGCATGTGATTCAGACAACTGAACAATCAAAGACTATTTTTCTTGCTTCACCTTTTTGGGCTCTTTTGGAAAATAAGTTTATCGAATTTTGCAAAAACTTTAGAGAGCTCAATATCATAATTTTCTTCAGATGACAGAGAGAAATCCATGATAAAAGGTGTAATAAAAAAAATAGAAGTCACAAGAGATGAGGATCACACTCAGGAAATAAACCCTAAACAAAGTGTACCTGCTCTGATACCAATTGAAAAAAATACTGGACTTCTAATTTTAACAAGTGTGTGTGAACAGTGTGCAATAAAATATTAAATGCGGAATTAAAGGAGACAAATATTTTGTTGACGAAGTGGAAACTCAATTAAGAGAAAAACCACTCCAGGGCAGCCAAACCCAGGATATCCACTATTCAGAAGACAAAGCTAGTTACAAAGTAGTAGCACTCACATACCCCTGATGCAGTGGTCGTACCTTGAACTCTGACGTGTGACCCAACACGAACGCCTCCCAACCAGGTCGCCTACCTGAAGGGGTCTTCAATGGAATCCTTTACCTCAGGGCCAACTCCTAAGATAGACTTCAGTTGTAGCGCAGCAACAGCACACTTGCAATGGCTTCAGAGAAAACTAAAGCAGCTCAACAATCTTCAAAATAACTTCTTTGAGCACTTGTGGAATTCAATACCGAATTCTTGCAGTTCTCAATGCCCAAGGGCCTCTACTTATAGGCTGAGGTGTAGAATGGACGACTGCAGTGATATATGCAGGCGCCGTCCGGACGGTGGACATGAGCCGTCCGGACGGACAACAGTGCGGCAGATTTTTCCAAAAATTTCATTGAGAAATCTTTCCTGTTTAAGAGCCGCGTCCAGAAGGTGAGACACTGTCGTCCGGACGGTCGTACGTCCGCTGCAAGTAATTTTCTTATAAGGCTTTGCGCGTCCGGACCATGGGGGATGAGCATCCGAACGGCTGATCTTCAACACGCAATTTCCATATCTGCTATGCGAGCGTCCGGACCATGATAGGCAGTCGCCCGGACGGTTGAAGTTGAATTGGCAATTTCCTTAACTGATGAACGCGCGTCTGGACCAAGGCTGACTGTCGTCCAGACGGTGATATTTGAATTGTGATTCTTACCTTATGTATGAGCGCGTCCGGACGGTTGAAGCAATCTTCCTTTAAATTGAACTTGGAAAGAATTTGAAGCTGATCAATCTCTGAGAGGCGTCCGAACGGGCTGCTGAGATGTCCGGACGGATGCAAGCTGGAACAGAAGCTTCTCGATACAGTGGTGCGCCCGAACGGAAAGTCACGTCGTCCGGACGGATGATGCTTGGTCTGTCGGGCGTCCAAACGGTATGGCACGTCGTTTGGATGGATGGAACAGTGGACAAATGGGCGTCCGGACAGGATGGCACGATCGTCCAGACGGCTGACAGGGAACCGGAGATTTTTTGACTTGCAGGCAGAATCTTCTGAAACTCTTCTGAATAGCGGAATCCCTTGTAAAACAGTATCTTTTACATACAAGTGATTTTGTCCAAACAGAATGAGGCCACTAATACTAACATGACATATATGTTATAGCATTACATGTAAAAATATGTTTGAATATTTCATATGATATACATGTAAGGTCCCTAAGTTACATTGTATTTGACTAAGGAGAGAGTAATGAGATTATCACACAGAAGATCATAGTCATAGGTCCTTGTAATTTATAAAAGATTGTTTATAGTCATAAATGGAACTAGAGAATCCATCTAGACTATAATATGTCAACCTTAATGATATATCTTGATTAGAAGAAGCACGAAGGGCTTCGGGTTGATATGTTGGTGTAAGTGCAAGGTAGTGTCATGCACCAAACGGACTACGTGAGTCATCATTCTTTCAACACATTGATTAAGAATGATGTACGTGCACGATGAGTTATAAGAGTTGCTCTAAATCCTGAGAAGATTGCAAACTCGGATGGAAAGTGTAGGTTACTTTGATGTACAAGAATGAGATCAAATTACTGGTCAACACTTCTGTGCATTGGGTGATCAAATTACTGGTCAACACTTCTGTGCATTGTGAGAACTCTTTCTTCAAAAAGGAATCCAAATCCTTTGTCATGGAACAAAGTGATAATGAATATTCCCCTTGATGTAGATTTAATGGGATTGATTATCTTAAAGCTCAGGCCTGAGTGTTTTAGTGGTATTTACTAAAACTTTATTTTGCGCAATGTCAAATAAAAAAACTCACATGGTACAAAAATGATATATCATGTAATTAAATCAGAGTATCAAGGAAAAAAGGTAGTGAACTAAGCAACAGTGTATTGACTTTGGTTTGACTACAAAATAATTTCATGGAGGGGTAATATGTAATAAATAAGCATGTCGCGGGGATTGATTTATGGCCATCATAACTTTAAAACGCATTGTGTCAAGAAGGGTGTGAATATGCATATAAGCACATCCCATTCCCATACCCAGGCGATATGGGACATCACAATCATGGGAGAGCCAAAAGCAGACAATATTGTGTCGTTAGGGGTAGGTCGATACAAATGGTACCAGAGCCATTGCCCAGCCTGAGAAGTGGGGAGCGTGCACAAATGGAGGGTGATTTCATGAGGGTTGCCAGTGGGGATGCTGGGTCCCAAAAGGGGGTGATTGTGACGTCCTACATCGCCTGGGTATGGGAATGGGTATGTGCTTATATATATATTCGCACATTTCTTAACACAATGCATTTTAAATTCATGATGGCCATGAACCTATCAGAACTCCGCGGTTAAGCGTGCTTCTGCGAGAGTAGTACTGGGATGGGTGACCTCTTAGGAAGTCTAGTTCGGGGGAGCCAAAAGGGGACAATATTATGTTATTGATGGTGGGTCATTACAATATGATTCCTAAGTGGCTCATTACTTAGAGATGATTGGACTTAGGAATTAATTTCTATAAGCTAAAGCAATTAAAGAGCTATGGACTTAGAAATTAATTTCTATGGGCTTAAGTAGTTAAAGAGCTATGAGCTATTGGAATTAATTCCAAAGGCTTAAGTAGAGATCAAGGAGCATTGGGCCTTAGGGATAAAACTCAAGCCCATGCTGAAAAGTTTGTAGTAATGGGCTAGGGTTAAAAACCTAGCCCTAGATGCATGGGGAGAGAATATCTCCCCATGTCCGGTTGATGCATGGCCAAAAGGGAGTGTTTCACTCCCCTTGGCTGTGCTCCCTAGATACTAGGAGAAGGAATTCGATTCCTCCTATGACTCCAATCCTATCTTAATTACAATTTTGGTTTATCTCCTAACTCTATCATAAGTGGAAATCCAAGTCTATAAATAGATGGCTATAGTGAAGTATTATTTACTAATTCACTGCTTCAAAGTAGTGAGTCTAACCTCACGGTCATATTCAGTTATCAAAGAGAAGATCTAGAGGTTGAGTCAAGAACACGAAGAACCGATTTCGATTGTAAGTACCCTGAACATGTTAGTTTAATTAATCTAGCCTTGTTTATCTTAAAGAAATTCTTTTTGGGATCGGTATTCCGTTGTGCATACTTTGATTAGCGCATGATCCCCAACAAGTAGATCCATGAGTCTTATTCCTTACGGAATGGGACTGGGAGACGAACCGTGAAGTTAATTACAAGTTAATTTTCTCAGGACGTTATAGAAAGAAATGTCCGAATTATATTAAAATTATTAGTCAAAGGTCTTTAATTAAAGCCCCAATTACAATTAAAAAAGCTATTACATTGAAAGATAGAAAGAATTCAATACACCAGATATTAAGACATTAAAGGGAGAAAAATGAAAAATAAAGAAAGATAGACTAAGGATCCCAATTATAGGAAAAATTTTAGTTAATGGTTTCTAATTAATAACGCAATTATGGTAAAATTATTCAATTTCAAAAAATTAAAATCATTATCTATGATAGTTTGCAAAAGAAATTTAATGCGGTCTTTTGTTTACCAAAATATATCAATAATAAATAACCACTCACAATAGAACAAATCCTTATAAGATATGGTTATATTGAGGGTGTTGAACCTCAAGGACTGCGTAGGTGTTGTTATCAAGTTTTTCAATATTAAATATAACTTAATTAAAATATGTTCGATTTGATTTTGCTTAAAACTAAGTTAAATGCATAAACTTAAAGACACAAAAACAAAGATTAGAGTGATGAGAGAAAGAATAGGGGATTGATTTCACCATTCACCGCATAACAATGGTCAATCATAAATTAACAAGGAAAATTCTTACTATGCATGATATACGGCTCGTCTCACTCGAGTAGTCAAGAAATTACCTATAAAGAATAAGTATAATCCATCTTCAGTTAGCACGGACTGTCCATCTAACCACTAAGATGCAGTACGACCTGTCTTCCCTAGGCATGGATTAGCTACGTCTTTAATAGGATACACACAATCAATGGAAAAGTATAACCCATCTTCGGTTGGTACGAATTGTCTACCTAAATTACACTAAACTAGGGTGTAGTACAATCCATCTTTCCTAGGCATGGTCTATCTAACCCTCTTGATCATATGCCAATTAAAACCGTTGTATAGAAATCATTCACATAACCACATAAAATATGAAGGATTGAGTTCAATCGATATAAAAGACTTTCTAAGACAAGAAGAGAAATTCATAATGATTGAATATAAACATTAAGATCAATTTTCACATTTATACAACCATCATTCATATAGAAATCCCAAATTAAAATACAATCAAACCATTGCTACTTGGAAAGAGCTATATCAACACCCTATTAGTAATTTAGCCGCTCATCGTGGTGCTGGGATGGCCTCTTGCCATACTCTTCTCTTTTTCAACTTGTCAAGCCTCCAAGAAGAATTTACTGTCTAAAACTAAGCACAAGCACACCTTCTCTTGAAGCTTAGGGATCTATTTATAGAGACTAGGAGAAGCCTAGAACCTCTTGGGATTCCAGAAAAATTGTCTCTTGAGTCTTCTTGTCCAAGTAGGAGATTGAAACTTCAATCTAAGTAGGAAAAGGATTCCAAATTCGTCCAGAATTGCGGTCTTTTATTGCAGGGAAATTTTGGTATAGTAAAAGTCCGAATTAGGAAAAATATATTTCTGACATATTTGTTTCATTTGTTTTTATCTTTCTAACGCTACCAATTTTATTGCAATCAAACATTTAGCATATGCAACAAGCCTTTTAAACCCCAAGGACTCCCTAGTGGACGAGTGAAGTCTCGTGAGGGTTTGCTAGGAATGATACCCACAAACATTGTTCCTACCATGTTATCCCCAAGTGATGACTACCAAATATTGTATATTTGGACCCCTTGATTTACATTAGTTAGACCTTTAGCCTTGTTATTTTCTGAAGCTTTGGTTAGTTTTTGTGTTTTTATGTTTTGAAGGTCAATAAGTGAGGAATGGCAAAATTCATGTGGAATTGTTTGGAAAATTTGGAAGTTCTGGAGAACTTGATCGATCAAACTTAAAATTCGATCGATCGAATTTTGCCCGAAGTCGATCGATCGTATAAAAGTCGATCGATCAAAAATTCTCAGAACTTACTTTTGCAGAAGCGCGCCAGAACACCCAATCAGGAGCTTCTCCATGACAAAAAGCAGTTCTCTCTCTGATTTTCGCAGCAGAACACGCTGGTTTCGTGGCCTTGGTTGTCTCTAGCAAGAGAGGAACCCTAGAAGGGGTTAGAGGAGTCATTTTAAATGGGTTTCTAGCCCTAATTTCCTTCTATAAAGCCATAGCTATGCCTCCTTGTTGGGAGAGTTCAAAGAACAGTAGCTAGGATTTATTTCGTGCATTTTGTAGTTGATTTCAGTAGCTTTTGTTCTTAGACACTTTCTCTTTGTAAAGCTTTTCTTTTATTTTCATGTTTGTTCTTCATTTTCTTGTGATGTTCTTAGCCATGGAAGGCTAGTAACCTCAACTAAGGTTGAGGATGAAACCTTTCCATTGATGACACTCACACTCTTGTTATACTACTTGCGCATTTGATGATATATCATATTTGTTGTTCAAGTTCCATTCATTTAAATGCTTTATCTTTTGCAATGAATGTGGTTGTTGGTATATATATAGGACATTTAATGTGTTTCAACCGATGGATACATTGTTTTATCGGTTTGAATGATGATATCCATTGTGATTTGTTCATTGAATGGATACATTGGATGATTTGATTTCAAATGGGTACTCTTTGTGATTTATCTTTGAGTTGGATTCATTTAATGGTTCTAGAGTTTGTGGTTAGGACATTTGAATGACATCCAAAACTTAATGTTCTTTGGGTGTTCAAATGGAAACCAAGAGTGTGAGTTGTTGGATTTGGTTTGGTGGATTCCTTAGCCTTAGTTCCTTTTAATTTGCATATTTCATTTCATCGCATTTATTTAGTCTTTTGTTCTTGAATCAATCATCAAACCTTTGGAACTAGGTTAAAATGAGGTTGATTAAACAAGACACCAATATTTGACCATTTCCCTGTGGATTCGACCTCGCACTTGCACACACTATATTGCAAACGATTCGTGCGCTTGCGAGTACTCATTAAAACACACATCAAGTTTTTGGCGCCGTTAACGGGGAAATCGGTTCAAAAATTGGTTTTTATTTGATTTATTTTGTTTTCCTACTAGTTAGATAGATTTTTTTTTTTCTGTTGTTTAGCTTCTGTTCTGTATTCTAAGTTCTTTCTTTGTTTCTCCCAGATCCGTTCTACAGCTTCTGCAACTTACTGGGTGCCTTGAAGAATTGATCGATCGAAAATAAATTCAATCGATCGAGTTTCGATCGATCAAGTTAGCATCTGCCTGATATAAAGTCGATCGATCGAAAAGATATTCGATCGATCGAAATAGACTTCGATCGAACGAACTTTATGCACAGCAGCAGCTCGGAACAAGATTCGATCGATCTACTACAATTTCAATCGATTGATTTTCGATCGACCGATTTCATATTCGATCGATCGACCTCAACTCAGAAGGTAGCTCCTGGAAAGATCAGTAGCAGAAATTTTTACCAAAAATTCTTTTTTGTCCCAATTTGTAAGTATTCTTATTTTTACTTTTTCAGCTATCTTTGTGTAAATTGTATGCATTTTTGTTAGTCTTTACATTTTTATCTTAGTTGTGTTATTTTTCTTTTGATTAAAAAAAAAAAAACATTTTTTGCTAGTGTGGGTCTACTTAGCTATATAAGGGCAATGACAAGGTGAATTCTGGCAAGGAAAGGTCTTGGGATTTAAGTGTGTCCAATGTGACCCCCCTCACCTACCTGGGAACTAGCCTAGATTGTACTTTGGAGAACTTTGCTCCCCATTAGCAAATTTTTTCTTTATTTTTGTTTGTCTTTCGGTTGAACATTTGTGTATGTTTGGTGTATGCTTGGTAGAAGATCTTTGAACCTAGACTTGACATCTTTAGACCCCAAAATTGAAAGAACTCTTAGGAGAAGCCTTAGAAATTCTGTTGAGATGGGAGATAACATGCATGGGGATGAGAATGAGAGGAATCGGGGAGAAAACGTTGATCATACTAGGACACTTAGGGATTTGTTTGCACCCGTTGCAACAAATTTTCCTTCATGTATAGTGTTACCCCCAACAAATTCTCCCTCCCAGCCAGCACCATCATACCAAGCCCCTACTCAAGCCCCTGCCTCTTCTTCACAGTCTTCTTTGGAAGACAGTCTTAAGGCTTTCATCCAGCTTACAGGCCAATCCATCAATGACGTGAAGAATGCTACCATGGTGAACACTCAAGCTATTGCCAAGATGGAGACCCAGATCAGGTAAATTGCTAGTCACCTAGGGGAGAGAGAGAGGGAAAGCTCCCTAGTCAGCCTGTGCCAAATCCAAAGTTGTAGTACCATGAGGGAAGTTCATCCAATGTAGTGCATGGGTTGGAGCATGTACAAGCCGTTGTCACACTTAGGTCACGAAAACAAGTAGACAACCAAGTGGTTCACCCTGAGGAGAACCCTGCTGCACAAGAAGGACAAGGAAGCAGGAGCGTGGAAAAGAGAGATGATGAGCCATCTACATTAGCTCCAACCATAGAGACTCCTCCTAGGCCTTTCATACCTAAGGTGCCATTCCCTAATAGACTTCTCGCGCCAAAGAAGGGAGGAAAGTTCGATGACATTCTAGAGGTGTTCAAACAAGTGCAGATCAACATCCCGTTCTTGGATGCCATCCAGCAAGTGCCGTCTTACGCTAAGTTCTTGAAGGATTTGGTAACTGTAAAGCGGAAAACCAATGTCCCGAAATATGTTTGCTTGACCAAGCAAGTCAGCTCAATCCTCCAGTGTAGGCTGCGTATCAAGTATAAGGACCCCGGATGTCCTACTATTTCCTGCACAATAGGCATCAGCCACATTGAGAAGGCACTGCTAGACTTTGGAGCCAGTGTCAATCTCCTACCCTATTTAGTTTACCTGCAATTGGGGTTAGGAGAATTGAAGCCCACCTCCATGACACTGCAGTTGGCTGACCGGTCAGTTAAGACACCACGGGGAATAGTGGAGGATGTTTTTATTAAGGTGGACAAGTTTTATTTCCCCATGGATTTTATAGTGCTAGATACTGAGCCGGTACAGAACGTTGGAGTTCAAATACCGGTGATCCTCGGGCGACAATTCTTAGCTACGGCTAACGCCCTGATCAACTGTAGGACGGGGGTAATGAAGATCTCCTTCGGCAATATGACAGTGGAGCTGAACATCTTTGACATCAGCAAGAGGCCGAGGGAATGTGATGAGATTGGAAGTGCCTGCTTGATTGAGGAGATCATAGAGGAAGAATCAAGCACCAAAGACCCCCTGGAGGCATGCTTTACTCAGTTCGGAGAGGATCTAGACTTGAATGAGTTACTTGAGCAAGAAAATGCCGTTTTAAAGTTTGCTCCTCTGGAGAGCAAGGAAGAAAATGAGGCAACAGTACCTGAGCCTCCTAAGAAGGAACTTAAGCCCCTGCCGGATAATCTTAAGTATAAGTCCCTAGGTCCATCCGACACTCTGACGGTAATCATAGCTTCGGACCTTCATGTTGCTCAGGAGGAGAAGTTGCTAGACGTTTTGAGAGAGCACAAAGAAGCTATAGGCTGGACCATAGAAGATATTAAAGGAATCAGCCCTTCGGTGGTTATGCACAAGATACATCAGGAGGAAGACACCAAACCATCGAGGGAGCCACAGAGAAGGCTCAACCCGACCATGCAGGAAGTCGTCAAAGGAGAAGTAATCAAGTTATTGGATGTAGGAGTCATCATCCCAATCTCTGATAGCAAATGGGTGAGCCCCATTCATGTCGTGCCCAAGCGAGTTGGAGTAACAGTCGTGCAGAACAAGGAAGGCGAGTTGGTCCCAGCTCGAGTACAATCTGGATGGAGAGTCTGCATCGACTACTGCAAGCTGAACACCACCACCAGGAAAGATCACTTTCCTCTTCCGTTCATTGATCAAATGGTGGAGCGGTTGGCCGGGCACGAGTATTACTGTTTTTTGGATGGTTATTCTGGATATAACCAGGTCCCTGTGGACCCTGAAGACCAAGAGAAGACGACCTTCACATGTCCGTTCGGGACATTCGCCTACCGACGCATGCCCTTTGGCTTATCAAATGCACCCGCTACTTTTCAGCGGTGTATGATCAGCATCTTTTCTGACATGGTGGAGCGTTTCCTGGAGGTATTTATGGATGACTTCTGGGTTTTCAGGTCATCTTTTGAGGAGTGTTTTCACCACCTCACGTTAGTCTTGGTGAGGTGTAAAGAGAAGAACCTGGTACTCAATTGGGAGAAGTGCCATTTTATGGTACAGCAAGGAATTGTGCTCGGACACATAATCTCTCGTCGGGGGATAGAGATAGACAAGGCGAAGGTAGACCTGATATCCAACCTTCCGCCCCCACGGACGGTGAAAGAGGTTCGCTCTTTTCCGGGCCATGCAGGATTTTATCGGCGATTCATCCAGGACTTCAGCAAGATCGCCCGGCCCTTGTGCAAACTGTTGGTGAAGGAGGCCCCTTTCATTTTTGACGAGGACTGCAAGAAGGCATTTGGGTCCTTGAAGGCAATTCTGACGTCCACACCCATCATTCGGCCCCCGAGCTGGGGTACACCTTTCGAGATCATATGTGACGCGTCTGATTATGCCGTTGGAGCTGTGTTGGGGTAGCACATTGACAAACTTCCCCACATCATTTATTATGCAAGTCGAACTCCGAACGACGCCCAACTGAATTATTCGACCACTGAGAAGGAGTTGCTGGCAGTCGTATTTGCTCTGGATAAGTTTCGATCCTACCTACTAGGATCAAAAGTCATCATCTACTCGGATCACGCGGCATTGAAGTACCTTTTCTCCAAAAAGGATGCTAAATCTCACCTCATCCGGTGGATTTTGCTCTTACAAGAGTTCAACATTGAGATTCGGGACACAAAAGGTTCCGAAAACGTGGTGGCTGATCATCTCTCGAGGATTACCGTGGACTTCACGGAAGAAGCCGTCCCCATCTCTGAGACCTTCCCCGATGAGCAGTTGATGCATATTCCTCATGCTCACTCACCATGGTTTGCTGACATAGTGAACTATCTTGTCACCGGTCAAATGCCTTTGCATTGGGGGCGACAAGATAAGTCCAAATTCATGTCCGTGGCGAAGAATTTTTTCTGGGACGATCCTTACTTGTTCAAGTATTGTCCCGATCAGATCATTAGGAGATGCATTCCCGAGCCTGACCAATCCAGTGTCATTTCCTTCTGTCATGATCATGCCTGTGGAGGCCACTTCAGTGCAAAGAAGACCGCTGCAAAGATTTTGCAGTGCGGTTTTTACTGGCCTACCATCTTTCAAGACACCCACACTTATTGTGTTTCATGCGAGCGCTGTCAGAAGTTAGGGAGTATTTCACGCCGAAATATGATGCCCCTCAACCCCATTCTTACTGTTGAGATCTTTGATGTATGGGGCATCGATTTCATGGGACCTTTCCCACTCTCCTTCGGCTATCTGTACATTCTGGTTACAGTGGACTACGTGTCCAAATGGGTGGAGGCAGTTGCCTGGAAGACCAATGACCACAGAGTTGTGGTCCAGTTTTTAAAAGACACTATATTTGCTCGTTTTGGTACTCCTCGAGCAATTATTAGTGATGGTGGAAAGCATTTCTGCAACTGGGTCTTCGAGCAGCTGATGAAGAAATATTGCATCACGTACAAGGTTGCCACTCCCTATCACCCTCAGACGAGTGGACAAGTGGAGGTTTCAAACAGAGAGATCAAGAGGATTTTAGAGAAAACGGTGAACCCGTCAAGAAAAGATTGGTCTCTCCGGTTGAACGATGCATTATGGGCGTACCAGACAGCTTTCAAAACGCCGATTGGCATGTCACCTTACCGTATAGTGTACGGGAAAGCATGCCATCTGCCTGTGGAGTTGGAGCACAAAGCCTACTGGGCCATTAAGCAGCTGAATTTCGATCTCACAAAGGCTGGCTCATAGAGGAAGCTCCAACTCAATGAATTGGAAGAGCTGAGGAACGATGCTTATGATTGTGCTAGGATGTACAAAGCACGGATGAAGAAGGTTCACGACCAGAACATATTGAGGCGGTTCTTTGAGCCCGGTCAGAAAGTCCTTTACAATTCACGTCTACATCTGTTTACAGGGAAGCTCCGATCTCGATGGACAGGCCCTTTCATAGTTCGATCAGTGTTTTCTTATGGGACTATTGAGATTGAGGATCCAAAAAATGGCAGCACGTTCAAGGTAAACGGGCAACGACTGAAGCCATTTTTGGAGTTACAGAGCTCGGAGGTTGAGACGACCCTTTTAGAGGATCCAAGTTACTCGGAGTGATTGTCGTCAGGATGGAAAGTCTGGCTGAAGACTAAAAACTTAGCGCTTGTGGGAGGCAACCCTCATCATTTTTCCTTATCATTTGATTTTATTTCTTGTGTTTTAGTTGTGATTTTCAGGACAGTGTCTGCCATTCAAGTTTGGGGGAGCGCTTCTCTTGCAGTGTGCCCAACTTGCATCACCATTTCGGTATTGTATCTCTAGCCACATTTGGGACAATGTGTCATTCTAGTTTGGGGGTGGGGTAGACATTTCTGTCTGTTTTCATTTAATGTTTGCTTTGTTAATACTTGTTAATATATATACCTTATTGTAATATATATACCTTATTGTTAGTTGAGCATGGTTACATCTTACTATGGTTTGCATCTCATTGGTTTGTTTAACATGTTGAATTTTGCATATCATTAAAATCTGAGATCTTTTGACTCATCTTTGGATTAGAGAGACTTGACATGTTTAAATTGTTTATCACAAGCACATTAGCATTGTTTTTGTGGGGTATGAGATTTGAATTAAAAATTATGTGTCTTGAGATTTGTAGGATGACTTGTTGATGAAACCTTGGCTTATTGTTATATATATGATAAAAAATTAAAAATTAAAAAAAAAAATCTGCTAAGAATAATATCACCAATTTGACTTCTCATTAAGCATTGGGTGTTCGCGTAAAAAGATGAGAATTTCAGCTTTGATGTTTGTTTGGCTAGTTTGACTTCGTAGCCTTTTTGACTTGAGTAATTAAGCCTTATGGATGTTTTTACATCTAGTGCCCTAAAACCATCTGGTTTGGGACTCACTGGCCCAACACTCGTTACATGGGTCAATTAGAAAGCTTAATGGAGTCAAGCATTGCACAGTCGACATAAAAATAATAAATAAATAATAATAATTGTAAGATAAGCCTTGGTTATTTGATGGAAGTCCTGCGAATTTTTTGATATATGTGCTTTGAGGAAAATCGAAACTCCATGACTCTATGTTATTCACACCTTACACTTTTGAACATGTCTCAATTTTCCATCTACGAGTTGATCGATTTTTGATAACATGATAATATGATATTCATTTTGTTAAATATACTCATGATGTGTGAACCATGTGTTTGAATGATGATTTTTGCTCAATTGATAATTCGATACTTCAATGTTTGTGGGTATCATTTCTGGCAAACCCTCACGAGACTTCACTCGTCCACTAGGGAATCCTAGGGATTTAAAAGGCTTGTTGCATATGCTAAATGCAATCGTTTCTCCCACGAAAGAGGACTTATGTTTCATGCTTTGATTTTGTTTTCCATTTTGTTTTTGCTAAGGGACTAGCAAAATGTAAGTTTGGGGGTATTTGATGAGTACCAAATATTGTATATTTGGACCCCTTGATTTACATTAGTTAGACCTTTAGCCTTGTTATTTTCTGAAGCTTTGGTTAGTTTTTGTGTTTTTATGTTTTGAAGGTCAATAAGTGAGGAATGGCAAAATTCATGTGGAATTGCTTGGAAAATTCGAAAGTTCTGAAGAACTCGATCGATCGAACTTAAAATTTGATCGATCGAATTTTGCCCGAAGTCGATCGATCAAAAATTCCCAGAACTTACTTTTGCAGAAGCGCGCCAGAACACCCAATCAGGAGCTTCTCCATGACAAAAAGCAGTTCTCCCTCTGATTTTCACAGCAGAACACGCTGGTTTCGTGACCTTGGTTGTCTCTAGCAAGAAAGGAACCCTAGAGGGGGTTAGAGGAGTCATTTTAAATGGGTTTCTAGCCCTAATTTCCTTCTATAAAGCCATAGCCATGCCTCCTTGTTGGGAGAGTTCAGAGAACAGTAGCTAGGATTTATTTCGTGCATTTTGTAGTTGATTTCAATAGCTTTTGTTCTTAGACACTTTCTCTTTGTAAAGCTTTTCTTTTATTTTCATGTTTGTTCTTCATTTTCTTGTGGTGTTCTTAGTCATGGAAGGCTAGTAACCTCAACTAAGGTTGAGGATGAAACCTTTCCATTGATAACACTCACACTCTTGTTATACTACTTGCACATTTGATGATATATCATATTTGTTGTTCAAGTTCCATTCATTTAAATGCTTTATCTTTTGCAATGAATGTGGTTGTTGGTAGATATAGGACATTTAATGTGTTTCAACCGATGAATACATTGTTTTATCGGTTTGAATGATGATATCCATTGTGATTTGTTCATTGAATGGATACATTGGATGATTTGATTTCAAATGGGTAGTCTTTGTGATTTATTTTTGAGTTGGATTCATTTAATGGTTCTAGAGTTTGTGGTTAAGACATTTGAATGACATCCAAAACTTAATGTTCTTTGGGTGTTCAAGTGGAAACCAAGAGTGTGAGTTGTTGGATTTGGTTTGGTGGATTCCTTAGCCTTAGTTCCTTTTAATTTGCATATTTCATTTCATCTCGTTTATTTAGTCTTTTGTTCTTGAATCAATCCTCAAACCTTTGGAACTAGGTTAAAATGAGGTTGATTAAACAAGACACCAATATTTGACCATTTCCCTGTGGATTCGACCTCACACTTGCACACACTATATTGCAAACGATTCGTGCGCTTGCGAGTACTCATTAAAACACACATCACCAAGAATGAAGCATCATAAAAATAATGGTTCTCATTCATTGGCAAGCTTAAGAAAATAAACTCCATCTTCACAATTTCAGGGAATTAAAAATTAAGCTACTAACATGGCATTATGAGATATCACAAGATTCAATTAATGTAAAGTGAACTTAACACATAGCCATGGGGTTTCAAAAACTAATCTCATTCATGAATGGTTCAACACTCAAAATTCGCTGGACTTCCCATTAGATAAAACAACCAAGGCATATATTTATTATTATTATTATTATTATATATGCAGGATGTGCAATGCTTAGCTCCCTTAAGCTTTCTAATTGACCCATGTAACGAGTGTTAGGTTAATAAATCACAAACCAAATGGTTTTAGGGCATTAGGTGTAAAACACTCTAAAAACTTACTCACTCGAGTCAAAAAGGCTACGAAGCTAAACTTAGCCATTTTATCAATCAAAGAAAACTTCCACTATTTGACGCGAACACTCAATGCTTAATGAGGCAAGAGATTCGGTTACTCAATGAAAAGCTCAAAGTGATCAATATTATTCTTCTTCTTCTTGCTTTCTTTCTTTCTTTCTTTCTTTCTTTCTTTTTTTTTTTTTTTATGCCAAGGTTATTCCTCTAATAAGTTACCCAGTTGCATCTAAGATATTGATAACAGACATAACTGATTTCAAATTTCATACCCCACAGGCTACGTGTTAGTGTTCTTGTGAGAATCAAATTAAAACAAATAATATCTCATGTTGCCAAAGAAATTAACAAAACTTCTTAATTCCCTAGTCAAGTGATCATGTGTTCATCATGTTAAGCTCACCAATGAAATACGAATCAGAATTCAAAATCAACAGCATGCTCAAGAATAACATAGCAAAACATTGGATAGTGTTTTGTTCTTCCATACCTCCAAACTTGAATCACACATTGTCTCCAATGTGTGTATAGAACTAAGCATAACAATAAGATGATAGGAATACCTGAATGAGTAGATATGGGGCATATCATACCCCCAAACTTAATTGCAAAAACACATATCCTGAAAAAGAGAGTGATACTCCAACCAAATACCTGGCCTGATAAAGGACTCGAGCGTACAGGGCCTATGCTCGAACCAATGAAGCTGACTCATTTAGTCAAAATATGTGGCATCCACCAAGCCAACGGAATCCACATCCTTGATGCGCTCAATGCTCTCTGACCCTTAAATTTAAATTTGAAGCACCAATCTTTACTTCTCTTAGACCAAAGAGAATAAATTTTACCTACAGAAAGGTAATTCCAAATGTTCGCATATCGAGGTAGATTCTTCTGAGTATTCTCAAACAGTTTCTCATCCAGAAGGGAATCATGAACTGGAGTAAAGTGAAGAGAATACACAAGGAAGTCTTCTACCTCGATAGTCTATTTTTCCACTTCTAACAGCCCTAACAAACTACTCTCCTGACCTCTTGGTAACTCATAAGCAATAGGGGCTTGGGGTTCATATGGCGTCTCGAGAATAAGAGTGGATGATGAAAGAGCCTCAGTGCTCACTTCCTCGCCTTTTGCCCGATGTAGAGCTTGTGGGGCCTCAATTTGCTCCTCCTTCCTCTCTTCCATGTGAGTTTCGACCACTTCTCCATTCTTCATTGTGATGATGGCTTGCTCATGATAAGAAGTACTCTCATCCACCACGTAATATCCATCAAAATTGGTCTCTGATTGACTCCAAAACTCCTCTTCTTCTATTTGATTTGCCATCTACTTCATCTGAACTTCCATCCTGGCTATGGATTGAGAGTGAGAGTGCAATGTATGATCGAGAGAGGTCACTGTCTGACCCTAAGATTTCATTGTCTGTTCCATATTGCTTATAAATTTTAACATCTGATCTTGAAAATTAGAATCCAACCGAGGAGATGGTTCAACCTGATGGTACAGTTCATGATATTGTGGAGCATAATTTTCAGGAGCTTGAGCTTGCCACGAGATATTAGACTGGTTGCTTCATCCCGGGTCATAGGAGTCAGAGTAAGGGTCATTCCTCGGTCTAGAGAACTGTGTGTTCATATGCTCATAAGAATAGTTAGAAAATTGTTCTGCAGTAGAACAAGCTTTAACATGGTGATAAGGACTATAGCAATATGAACATGGTCTACGAGGTGTTGGAATGCCTCCTCACATGAACTACATTAACAATAACAAAAATAAAATAAAACAAAAATTGAAAAAAAAAATTTAAAGAAACCAAACATAAAAACAGAAAAGAATCAAGTTAAATTCAATCTTTAAAACTTAATAACATAACTGTTTGCAGTCCCCGGCAACGGCGCCAAAAATTGATGCGGTCTTTTGTTTACCAAAATATATCAATAATAAATAATCACTCGCAATAAAACAAATCCTTATAAGATAGGGCTATAACAAGCTTTAACATGGTGATAAGGACTATAGCAATATGAATATGGTTCGCGAGGTGTTAGAATGCCTCCTCACATGAACTACATTAACAAAAATAAAATAAAACAAAAATTGAAAAAAAAAAATTAAAGAAACCAAAAATAAAAACAGAAAAGAATCAAGTTAAATTCAATCTTTAAAACTTAATAACATAATTGTTTGCAGTCCCCGGCAACGGAGCCAAAAATTGATGCGGTCTTTTGTTTACCAAAATATATCAATAATAAATAATCACTCGCAATAAAACAAATCCTTATAAGATAGGGCTATATTGAGGGTGTTGAACCTCAAGGACTGCGTAGGTGTTGTTATCAAGTTTTTCAATATTAAATATAACTTAATTAAAATATGTTTGATTTGATTTTGTTTCTAACTAAGTTAAATGCATAAACTTAAAGACATAAAAATAAAGATTAGAGTGATGAGAGAAATAATAGGGGATTGATTTCACCACTCACAACATAACAATGGTCAATCATAAATTAACAAAGAAAGTTCTTACTATGCATGATATAAGACTCATCTCACTCGAGTAGTCAAAAAATTACCTCTAAAGAATAAGTATAATCCATCTTCGATTGGCACGGACTGTCCACCTAACCACTAAGATGCGGTACGACCCGTCTTCCCTAGGCATGGATTAGCTACGTCTTTAATAGGATACACATAATCAATGGAAAAGTATAACTCATCTTCGGTTGGTACGAACTGTCTACCTAAATTACACCAAACTAAGATATAGTACAATCTGTCTTTCCTAGGCATGGTCTATCTAACCCTCTTGATCATATGTCAATTAAAACCGTTGTATAACAATCATTCACATGATCACAGAAAATATGAAGGATTGAGTTCAATCAATATAAAAGATTTTCTAAGACAAGAAGAGAAATTCATAATGATTGAATATAAACATTAAGATCAATTCTTACAGTTATACAACCATCATGCATATAGAAATCCCAAATTAAAATACAATCAAACCATTGTTACTTGGAAAGGGCTACATCAACACCCTATTAGGAATTTAACCGTTCATCGTGGTGCTGGGATGGCCTCCTGTCATGCTCTTCTCCTCTTCAACTTGTCAAGCCTCCAAGAAGAATTTATTGTCTAAAACGAAGCACAAGCACACATTCTCTTGAAGCTTAGGGATCTATTTATAGAGACTAGGAGAAGCCTAGAACCTCTTGGAATTCCAGAAAAATCGTCTCTTGAGTCTTCTTGTCCAAGTAGGAGATTGAAACTTCAATCCAAGTAGGAAAATGTTCCAAATTCGTCCAAAATTGTGGTCTTTTATTACGGGACAATTTTGACATAGTAAAAGTTCGAATTAGGAAAAAGTTATTTCTAACATATTTGTTTCATTTTTTATTATCTTTCCAACACTACCAATTTAATTGCAATCAGATATTTGAGACAAAAGTTATGATCAAAACACTGATACATGTGTAGAATCCAAATTTGAATCTAATTCGATTTGGACTCTTATTGGATAAATTTCGATTTAATCATTCCCTTAGTTTGATTAAACTTAACCACATCTTCTAGGTCTTCTCAAAGTGTACTTTAGGCCCAAAATCAATAAAATTAATTGTATCTTTATTTAAAACCTGAAAACAATAAAACAACATAAAATCAAACAAATAACAATGCTAAGGAATTGACATATATAAGTTAAGGAGCTGGAATGTGCAACATTCAACACTTATCAAAATTGTCTTAATCTTGAAAGTTTTTTGAAATATGATATTTATTTGATGGTTTGGATTTATTTTCAGAACAAAAAGGTTTTAAAGAAATTTTATAAATAGAAAAAAGTACTCAAATTGACGTACTAAAATATATAAAGGACTAGATTCTTTTTCAAATGTATCACTTATAGAATTTAAATACTTGTTATCGTTGTTTTACCAAAAAGAATTATTTCAAAATTAAAATTGATAAAATACTATCTAATATCACAGTTTCACAAGAAAGATTAATGTTCCGTTTGTTTCGGCGTAAAATGATTTCTGGAAAATGATTTCGGCATTTTCCGGTGTTTGGTAAGGGCGAAAATAATAGTCAACCGGAAAATGATTTCTGTTTGACCAAAAATGCTTAGTAAATTTCGGAAAATGATTTACGCTTTTTAAAAGCGTAAATCATTTTCCGAAGACGCCAGACGCAGTCGATCTATTTTAAACGGCACAGTCGACCTTCACGTTCAAGCAGCCGACCACCATCGAAATATTGCCGGTATCGGAATCCAACATCCGTTAATGTCGCCGGAATCTGGCGACGGAATCCGGCCACCTTCGCCGGAATCCGGTCAGCCAGATTCCGGCGACCAATCTGACAGGAATCCGGCCATCTGGCCGGATTCCGGCCAGACCGGCCGGTTTCCGGCCATCTGACCGGATCTGGCCAGAAAGGCCGGAATCCGGCCATCTGGCCGGATCTAGCCAGAGAGCCGGTTCCCGGCCGGCCCTGGCCAGGGAGGCCGGATCCCGGACGGATCTGGCCAGATCCGGCCTCTCTGGCCAGACCCGGCCAGATGGCCGGAAACCGGCATTTTGTGCCGGAATCCGGCGAAACTGCCGGAATCCGGCCACTTTCGCCGGAATCCGGTTATCCCAGATTCCGACGAAACTGTCCGGATTCCGGCCTTTATCTCGAATTCTAGTTATGTTAGCCAGAATCAGGTGAAAATAGTCAGAATCTAGTCGGTCAGTGACCGAATCTCGTCATCAATGATTTTTATATTATTTTACATTAATATTTTTATGTTGTGAATAAAAATTGATTTTTATAAGTTAATATGATTGAATAAAAATATAAAAAAATATTTGCGATTTTCCGTACGCGCCAAACACCGAAAAATGCTTTCGACGGAAAATGGTTTCCTGAAAAATGACTTCCCTGAAACCATTTTACGACGGAAACCATTTTACGTCGAAACAAACGGAGCATAAGTGAAAATATCTCCCCCATTCGAAGAAAATCGTAGAGGCAGTTTGAGCAGTTACCAGAAGTGGGTTAGTAGCCGCATCATTAGCCTTAGAAACTACCACATGTCCAAGTGTGGTTACAACTCCTTTGGACCAATATCATATCTAACGGAAGAGCCTATTGTATCCTTGCGGCAGGTGCGGAGGAAACCGTACCAGTTATGGAGCAAAGGTTGCGAGCAGCAGTAACTTCTCCTTTTCGGGTAGCTACAACAGTGCTCCAATTCTCTGAAGTTTCTGCCTATCCGTTCATGGCCAAACCACTCCTCTGTCCAAATTCGCCACCTTCTAAATCATCAAACTCCGATGCTCGGAGACCCCTATTTCCTTGGTGTTCCGTCAGACCCCTTACTCAGATTTGCTGCCATGGTGACACGACCCTGAATCCGAAAAAATCCGTCAATGAGACGAAAACCCTTCCTTCCCCTACACTTCTGCTTTGTGTGGAGAATACACCCACAGAACGGCTGTCCCCTCGCTTGCTTGGCCTCTAGCTGCCTCCCCCTAGACAAGCCCTAGGATTTCACCAAACTAGAACAACAAACAATTTCACACAGGACCATGAAAGCATCCGTCCCGGATTGGTTTCCATCCCTGGAACAAGGTGGACTTTATTGCAATCTTACCCACAATACGATCTTCAACGAAAAAATAAACTCCAATGGAGAAAAACCAAAAAACAAAGACATAAATCTACTTCTCAATCCTAGAACAGAACGAGAAAAATATACCTTCTCCTCTAAAGTGATGACGTCGCCCTAGAGAGAAAACGCCATACCAGTTACTAATGCAAGTACCCGGAAACACCATGGGAGGAGGGGAGCATTGTGCTTCCCTCCCCCTCAAACACGAAACTCGTACTCCTTTTCTCTAGAGAGAAAAAACGGTTACTGAAATTTCCTCAGTTTTCTGTGCATAACCGACCCCAAGTGAATTAAAAATATGATCAGTTGAAAAAATGATGTTAGGAAAACCTAATTAGTAATTTTGCAAGAAGAATAATCTTCAAATAAAGAAATAATATAATTAATATTAATATTTAAATAGCGAAAAGTACACATATCTCCTTCAAACTACCAATCAATTGTCAATGTACACCCTAAACTACCAATTAGGCTTGGCCATTCGGGTTGGCGGGTCGGATTTGTGTCAACCCGACTGACCCGATTACATAATCGGGTCCAACACGAACCCGACCTGATTATTAATTGAGTTGAATTCTAGAACCTGAACACGACCCACTTGCCAACCGTGTTACCCGTACACGACCCGGTAAACACGAGCAACCCAAAATTTTCCACTATCTCTCCAAGAAGGCACCGAAACCAGAAGAGAAGCAACCTGATCGGTAGCTCAACCGAAAAACAAGAGAACTGGAAGAAAAAAAAAAAAAATTTCTCATTCGACCATTATGAGGATGAGGAATAACCCAAGGAAATTTCTAAGCAAAATAGTAACAAAAATCCTTTCAACCCATTCAGTTCCCCAACCGAAAACAAGAAAAAACTCAAAAAATTTCTCCACCCATTCTCAACCCACAACAAAGGACCAACCACCTTAAATCACAGTTATAACTCACAACAATTTGAACCCAAAATCAACAACTTCAAAGAACTAGCAACCGAAAATCGCAAAGAACCCACTGCAATTTGAACCCAAAATCAACAAATTGTGAACCGAATTACCGAAGTCACCAAACTGTGTGTGACTCTGAGGCGTCATCGCCGTCGCCGTCATGGGCTCGTGGGCGTGGCTGCATGAACGGTGGGTGACAAACTGATTCAGAGTACAAACCGTGACTGTGAGGTGCCGTGGCTGCGTGTGACTCTAGGAGGCGTCGTCGTCGTCATGGGCTCGTGGGCATGGCTGCGTGAACGGCGGATGACCGACTGATTCGGAGTCTCGGAGAGTTGGACTAAACGAGTGAAAGAAAGACAGTGAAAAATGAAAGTGTGCGGCTAGGGTTCATCTTCTTTCTTGAAGTTTCCTTTTTTTTTTTTTAGCCGGGTTATAATCGTGTTGGCGGGTCAACCCGCTGGTTGACCCGCCAAACACGATTATAATCGTGTCGTAATCGGGTCTACTCGATTACGACCCGAACCCGATTATAATAAACCCAAACCCGGTTTTTTCGTGTGGTGTTCGTGCCGGGTTCGCGGGTCGTATTAAAAATAGCCTACTACCAATTGTCCCCTCTCAAATTACTAAAAAATGTCAATGTCCCATTTTAGACCCAAAAAAATGACCCTAAATTTTTTTTGAGTAAGACAAAAATGTCCTTATAATTCGAAAAAAAAAAAAAAAAAAAACTAAAAATTAAAAAACTTTTTTTTTAAAAAAAAAAAGAAAAACAAATTAAATAAAAACGAAGAAAAATAAAAAATAAATAAAAAAATAAATGATTTTTTTTTGTTATTTTTTAAAATAATGAAGAAATAACTGAAAATTATAAAAACATCTTTTTTATTAAAAAAAAACAAAAAAGAAAAAGGAAAAACCAGTTTTTTTTTATTAAATTAAAAAAAAAATCTTTTTTTTTTCAAAATAACAAACGAAAAAATAACTGAAAATTATAAGAAAAAATAAAAAAGAAAAACCAGTTTTTTATTATTATTATTATTGTTTTATATTTTTTTTAATTTTAATTTTAATTTAATAATTTTAAGAAGTGTATTTGTTATTAGGGAGACATTGAATTTTTTTTGGTAGTTTAGGAGGGACATTAACACAATTGGTGGTTTAAAAAAAATATTGACAATATGGTAGAGTTATATTTTTCCATTTAAATATACAATAAAAGGGCCTCAAAAATTTTCTAACCGGGCCTGACATCCTAAAAAAACTCAGTAATGAATTCTTCTGAAAATGACAGGCCTGCCCCAGCCCAGTCCCTAGCCCATGAATTCGAAATCACGGGCCACACTGTTTGAATTAGACGGAGTGATTACGTACGTACACGCATAGAAAAGAACAAAACCAAAGCAAAGAACAAAGCGAGAGCGCCGGTGACGGCCGTCGGAACGGCGCCCCAGCTGCCTCCGCCGACGTGGCTCCCGTTTTCCATTAATACTTAATAGAGATGACGACATTGTCAAACTTTGCCATCGGGCTGTTCACGTGCACATCTATATACTATTGGTTGCGCCGTTGACTCTCCCAGTACTTTTGTTAGTTCCATAGGCCAGTGGTCCCGCCACCTCGCCCTCGCTATGACCACACTAGAATCGCCCACTGGGCTCAGCCACGGGCTTTGAAATCACTAGGGAAAATCTTTTTCCTCAAAAAAAAAAAAAACTAGGGAAAATCTTTCATAAGGTATTTCTATTAAATAATTTTAAAAAAATTAAATAATTAAAATTGTATGATATCAACATTTATTACTATATGTATTTTTAACAAACTTTTTTAGTTTCTATCCTGTTAATCATATTTTAGTTCAATTCTCAAAAATAAATATGATTAATTCTAAAAGATTTTAGAACAAATTAATTAGCTGGACCTATTTATAATAACACACCAAACTGGAAAAGAACCAAAGATTCGGTTTCTGATTGTCAAACAGATCTTCTTTCTTTTTTCTTTCTTTTTTTTTTTTTTTTTTGGAGAAAGGTTATACTTTCTAATTTTTTTTAAAAAATATATATATATTTTTTTTGACATGTCCACACAAGAGAGGAATGGAGAAAGATAAGATTCGAACTAGTGATCTTCGCTTCATGAGGTGTGGTCCTCAACCAATTAAACTACTCTTCTCTAAAAGTTGATTCTTTGATTATGTATTACCATCTAATGAGATAAGATTTATTGTTTTGAAAAATGTGTCACCGACATATCATTTGATAACCAACTTAGAAGAGGAAAAAAATTTGGTTAGTGTAACATTTATCTTTTTCTTTTTTACCCAAAAATGTCAAAACATTAACAAACAATTTTTTTTTTTTAACAAAAACACTCATAAGTCCTTTCACATATATTTATGTCACATCAAAACAATTTTTTTTATTTTTTTTTTGGGGTTAGAAAGCTTAAAAAACACTTCATAAAAAAGTTTATCAAACACCACCTATTTTGGCTTAAGCTTCAAGTTATCAACTCTATATTTTGGGTAATCCTGTTATCTATCTAATGCCCAATTGTATCACCCTAGGTTTTATTTTTTATTTTTTTTAAAAAAATAAAAATAAAAATTATATCACCCTAAAAATAAAATTAATTTAAAAAGAAAAGAGGGGAATCTAAAAGTCTGACATTAGAGTCTAGGGTGTAATGGTTAATTTTGACAATCTAGGCAAGTAGTAGCTGATAAAGTGTGGTGGGTAGGCTAGGGTGTATAGGTTAGGACTTAGGAGCAACAAAAGTATATAGGCCTGATCAGACATTCTTAGAAAAAGGAAGGTGTCACGCAAGTGAAACGATGCGTGTCGCGTCGGTGTCGCACATATGTCCGAAATGGCAAATGGGGCATCTTTTTGGTGCTGCCTGCCTCCCCACATTTGTCCTGGATCAATCATCATCATAATGACTTCTTCGTCTACTGCACTCCGAGCCCCGACGATCCTAAGCAGACCCTACCCCACCCAAACCCCCCCCCCCCCCAACGACACAGATCCCAGGACTGTCCCATGGAGTGGGGCCTACAAAATGGTTCGTAACGCGTCATCGTCACCTCCAACGAGGTAATTATCTTATCAGTCCGCACGATGCTCACACGTGGATTTTGTCAATCCGACACATCACCCGCGCGTCAACTTGTGCGACCACGAGCTGCTGGATTGTCTCTAGACTCTAGCTGTCAAACTTCAAAAACAAAAAACAGGGTAGGACCGTGGGGGAGGAAAGGTTAGAATGCGCATAGTGCGCATGATAGCGTAGTTCAAATCAGAAAGGTCTTTTTACAGTCTCTTTTAAACTTGGCACTAGCTTGCCGTCAGCTGGATTGTCGCTTTTGGGTCTTGGTTTTTTGTTTTGTTTTAAGTGAACCTATTACTTATTAATTTATTGTTTTCATTTGACAATGCTCCAATTTTGGAGTTGTTTGTGAATTATTTGGTAAACAAAGTTCCAGGCACAAAAACTGACTTCAGATGGGCAACCATTTTCTATGTCACATTATATATATAGAAAAGGAAGGTAAGGAATTTGGATCCCTATATAGAGAGACTCAAATTACCAGTAATTCGAATATTCTAGCCGTAAGGAATCCTGATCTGAAGCTAAGACTACTGTTTCTATAAAGATCAACTACCTATGGTAATGATTGAGACACTTTGATGTAGGACAACTAGGGAGTGCCACTCGACATTTGCTCGAGCCTACGTCAAGCCAAATGCATGATAATTAGAGCAATTTTCCAATTTCAGCGACGATTCAATTCCATTCCTTTTAAGTTCTTTCTTGATTTGGTTTACTTTTGGCAATTAGACTTTCTTTATTTTTCATAATTTTTCATCCTTAAGAAATTTGTCCATCTTTAGATTATTCTTAGCATTTAGTCTCTTGCCTTTCTAAGCTTGATTATTGTTATAAAAAGACCATTATTTTTATTGAAATAGCTTCTTCTTTTTTTAATAATAAATTTTTTGAATTTTCATCTCTTCTACAAGCTATTTCATAGTTTGTTAGAGTTAAATGGTTGAAGACAAAAATATTTTACCTTCTTTTTATCACTTCTGTTACGTCACACTTCATCTCATATTCGTTTTTCATTGATAATGTTATGGGCAAGGACAGAACCAAATATTTTAATGGGAATGGGCTAAGATACAAAATAGAGGGTCAAAGTAAGAATAAAAAATATAGGGATAATTACACTTTACCCTCCTGTTTTATCCACGAGGTGGCGATTTACTCCCCAATGTACCAAAATTGTTAGATGACCCTCTCAAACTTGTCAACGTGTGGCAAGTTTAACCTTCCATCCACTCACCCGTCTGTTTGGACGGAAAGTCAGTCATGTGCATTGCACGTGACTACTTAATACATTTTTCCTTCCCAAAATACCCTGTCCCCATCAGATATTATACCCGCACATGTGTCCACTGTAGTACCACCAACTTATGCATTTCTCCTTGTCAAAGTACCATCGACACCAAGACCGTCCTAGCCCTAACTGGCCGGCTCAAGAGCTTCGACTCCAGCGTGGGACTGAGCTTCGAGTCCAGGTTTACACAACCATTCTCGCAGAACAAGTACGTCGGCTCTTCCTTCATTTCTCAATTCATGGATCCTTTATCTCTCATGCATGGCTTCCACGATATCTCCATCTGTAAATTCAATTCTTCCACGACGTGCATGTTCCTTTCAATTTCTGCAGGACCGAACTCTTACAATTTCTCTCCAAAAAAACAAAGACTTGCAGCATCGAATCCATGGGTGAGAATCAAGGCTCATGGCACTTTCCATAAAGGGCAGGGCCGATATGCACGTCATTTCCAAATCCATGCAGCATCGACACCCGTTATTCTCCAACCTGTAGCCGTGCACCAAATCAAGACATGTTTTCTTTCCATATCATGCAGCAGAAGACACGTGATCTTCCAAACCTGAAGAACCGAGAAACACGCACTCAAGGATCACACGTTTTCCTTTAGATATTCAGCACCGAATGAAAGACACACTCGACAGTGCACTAAAACAGGAAGGAAGAGCCGTTGGGCAATCTATCGCAATCCAACGGCGGTCCATCCCGATCGTGGCCAGCAAGTGTTCTGGGTGCAGCGTTGGTGCAGTGGGTGCACCAATGTACCAATCTCTGCAGTTGATACTTCAAAAAGAACATCGGTTAGTGATACTTCCCGTATCGAGAGTTTGGTGATCATGACATGTGGTTAGTTGATGGAGGTTTGGCATGATCTGGTCTGGGCAACCACAGAGATTGCAGTGCAATAGCTCTTGATGAATATGCTGTTGTAAGAAAACTTACCTTGACTTAAAAAAAAAAAAAAAACATTCTCCACGTCCTCTGTTTCATGTTCAAAAAACAGAGCATGACAGAGCCAATCCTATATTATCGTTTGATTCTCGCCATCTGGCCACTTTCTGTGTTGACCTGCTTGCCTGACCATCATGGATTTGAAGAGAGAGTCATGCATATGAACAATCTGTCACTTTACTAATTACTTAGATATTTGCGTGTCCGTGTCTAATATTCTGTGGGTTGGGTTTATATATATATAAAACTACTTTATCTAAGATAATAAAAATGTACTTCTAAAAACTACAATATTATCTTCATGAAAAGAACCTGCAGAAACAGAACTTCACATCGGCAAGTACTTTAACCCAGTAACACACATAATGATGGAAAGATCACAATTATTTACCATAAGCTCCAGTATCTTCACTACTCAACCATATCTCCTTAACTCCATCAGCTATTACAGATTTTACACGTCCGACCTGCAGTGTTAAAATTCTGATAAAATAACCACCTAATTCAAGTAAATGATAAATACCTATATCATGATACTTACGAGGCTATCAGTTGTGTAGCTACCTAAATGACCACGGGCGTGCTTTGTCTTGCAATAAGTTCAAGCACCTAAACAACCAACATTAATCGGAAGAATCTCAACAAATTTGTTCTTTCTCACCATTCATTCACAAAGATACAACAAGCCGGAGAATTCCTCTTTCAGCGATAGTCGCACTGGTGAGTCACCGCGCCGTGTTCCCGTGCGGCACGAGCAACTTCGAGGAGCAACTAGACGATGTTGGAGCAGCTGGACAGACGGGTTGAATGGGTTTTTTTTTTCCTTTTTTTTTTAAATGCATGTACCGGTATGAAGGCTGTTTGGGACGGGGGTATTTTGGGAAGAAAAAATGCATTAAACGGTCACGTGTAACGCATGTGACTTATTTTCCGTCCATACTGACGGGTAAGTGGATGGATGGTTAAACTTGACACATGTTGGTAAGTTCGGGAGGGTCATCTAACAATTTTGGTACATTGGGGGGTAAATCGCCACCCTGTGGATAAAACAGGGGGGGTAAAGTGTAATTATCCCAAAAATATATTACGTTGGAAGATTAAATTAACCTATAAAATTAAATGAACTATATACGAAATTAATTTCAAAAATCAATTTATAAACAGATAATAATAATAATAATAATAATAATAATAATAATAATAATACAAACTGAGCAATATCATTATGATATTATCAATATTCAATAACCAATATTCAATAACTATAATTTCTAAATTACAAGACCAGTTACATTAGTAATTGAGCTGAGAAAACTCATCTCAAAAAGTGTAACCTACTTTGAGTGGTTTTGCACCGCTTCTGTGACGCCGCAAAAATTTAATTAACTGGTAATCAAATTCCCGAGCGCCTCCCAGACCAATTTACCAAATAAATAAGTCTTCAGGAATCTTTATTCCTAAAAAAAGAATAATAAGCAGCGGAAGTCCGTAAATTTATTTTCTTTCTATACATTTATTATTACAATCGAAGCATCACTAAAAGTCTCCACATAACTTAAGTCATTAATTAATACATGTCATCACAAAGAATATCTATACTAAACTTATATACAAATAAATCTCAAATTACTAAATCTGAAGTGTCATCCAAAATATACTAGATACCATAAGTGACCTTTGAGATTCTACAGTGAGTCCTTAAGCGTAATCAGATCAATATTATTCCTTCAAATGGCCGCTTCTACCTCGAGATCCTTCTTGCTCAAAAGCCTAATTGCCATCACTACAAAACATAAATATTTTACAAGTAGAGAAAGTAAGGGGTAAGTCCACCATTTAGTAAGCATGTAAGTTGTTGCTAGTGTGTGAATGTGAACAGTTTATTATGCAGACAAAAGTTTTTTTTTTAAATCATTTACTGAAATCATTATTTTCGCAAGTATATCTATTTCATACATAAATAGTTTTATAAAAGCATATGTCGATGTCCTTACTTTGTTTGCCGCTACTTCTGCCATCTATAAAGTAAGGTCATTTCTTGCTTTGCTTGCACATCACCTTTCAGCAAGGTGATAGTTACTATATAAATATCTACAATGATAGTTACTATATAAATATCTCTAGCTCTGTTTAACCCCTAGAATAAGGTTGTGCTTATCCTGCACATCACTTTTCGGCAAGGACTGGTCTGTTCAACCCCTCTCTACAGAACCCTATCATCCTAGCCCCTAAACTTAGGGCTAACAACTGGTAAGGCCACACCCGATTTCAGGGCACAAACGCACACACGGTACTGGTGGCCACATTTATAAGCCCTTTTTCACATTTCATCATGAGTAACACCACATCACATTTTATTATTCTCAAGAAGTCCTAAAAATTTCATGTATATTTTGAGTTAGCAGTTATAAAAGAAATTCACGTCACATGTTTAATGCATAAGAGTATCTCATACTTTTTAGAGTGCTAAAAATGTAATCCCGGGTTTTCTTTGAAAGCGTAGCATAAAATGCATCAGGTCAATGTCTATAAAATAGTAGAACAAGAAAGCCCGCTTACCTCGGTTCTCAAACTCTCATTTTGTCCTCACCGATGCGTAGCAACCTAATGTCACGTTTGATCCCTTAAAAACCCTCTTGAAGTCTTTATACGAAACCTTACAATTACGTTACATAATTCCCTAGTTAAAATAGTTATATCTAAAACTCCATCTTAGAGCTTAAACCTCAACATACGAACAAAATAGAGTCTTGCCCAACCATCGATCTTTTGATGCTTGGGTTGATTGATCAATCATTAAGGATAAAACTCTAAAACTCCAAAACAATAGAAGTTCCTAGCATTAAAACACATACCCACCATAATCGGACCTCATTCCAAAACAAACCCGAAATTACCTAAAGCTTAAGAAACTTCATCAAGGAATCACAAACACCAAACAACAGTGCCGATTCAACCACCTAATCCACAAATGACAAGTTTGGCAACTACTAACTCACACGGCCACAATAAGAGATTAACCAAACCTTTCCCTAAGAAACAAACACCCATCATACGGACCTCTAAACAACCCCAACATGCAACTCTAAGCCCAACAACAACTCTATGGAAATCAAAGGACGATAAACACAAGCAATCGACCCAACCAGTTGTTGGAGTTTATGCCCTAAATCTTAATGTACGGTTGACATATAAGTTTGTTGAATAAAATTGTTATTTACTTATCTATTTTTTAGCATAACGCATATGATATTTTACATGCTTTACATTAATTATGTATATATTTTGCATGTGAAAAGCCCTTGGATTATATTGAATATGGTCTACGGTGTGAATAAAGGGTTATCACACAAAGTCTTAGTTCATAATCCTTGTAGTCTTAAACTTTGGATAGTTGCAGTCAGTAATAGAATTGGGCATTCCATTAGTTAAGCAAAGACTGTTACACATCGAACCCTTAGTTAAGCAAGAATTGTCTAAACAAGTTATATCTTCTATCATAGGCTTAATATCAATAGAATCTAATTCAGAATCAGAAGCATCTGAAGTAGAAGTACTTAAATCATCAACAGTTAAATCGGGCTTGTTAGAAACATCTGAGTGAATACAAAGCATGTTTTTCAAATTATCACTTGAGAATTTTTCCAATTTATTCTCAAGTTCATTAATAGTATTAAGCAACATGGTATTCTCAGATTTCAAAGAGTCAACCAAAACATGTGATTCAGACAATTGTATAATCAAAGAGTCTTTTTCTTGCTTCACCTTTTTGAGCTCTTTTGGAGAAACCATTTTATCCAATTTAGTAAAAACTTTAGAGAGCTCAATATTATAATTTTCTTCAGATAACTGAGAGAAATCCATGATAAAAGGTGTAATAAAAAAATAGAAATCACAAAGAGATAAGGATCACACTCAGGAATTAAATCCTTTAAACGGAGTGTACCCGCTATGATACTAATTGAAAATAAAATATGACTTCTAAATTACCAAGTGTATGTTCGTGTGCAACAAAATATCTTAAATGCGGAAAACAAAAGAGACAAGATATTTGTTGAAGAAGTGAAAATTCTGTGAAGAGAAAAACCACTACAGGGTAACCAATACCAGGATATCCACTATTCAGAAAACAAAGTTAGTACATAGAAATTAACACTCACATACCCCGATGCAGCGATCGTCCCTATGACTCTGACACGAAAACCATCGCAAATGCTTCCCAACCAAGTCTCCTACTTGAAGAGGTCTTCAATGAAATCTTTTACCTTAGGACCAATCCCTAAGATAGACCTCACACGAACAGTTGAGCACACACTGGCAAAGACTAGAGAGCTAGCGGATCTTTAAATCTCCATAAACATCTTCTCTAAGCACTATGAAATTCTATATTGAATTCTTACAAAATACAAGCCTAGAAGCCTCTATTTATAGGCTTCAAAAAATCTAATTCAACTCAAAATCGAAGTCCTCTGGCCAGCGTCCGAACGGTCTTCAGTGATCACCTTTCCAGAATAGCGCAATTCTTCCCAAAACAGGGCCTCGTTAGGACGGCTTGGCCGAACGTCCGGACGATCTATGTTGTCACTCCTTTCCGCATTAGTAAAGGAGACCCAGAATATTTTAGAACATTGGGTAGCGTCCAGATGTGTTGCCACGTTGTCTAGACTTCTGGCAGAACTTTCCCAAATAGTTTCGTCTGAAATCCAACTCTATTTTGAACTTGGTGTAGCTTAACCTAGCGTCCGGCCGGTGTAGCTTGGTCGTCCGGACAGCTGCAACGCTGAAGCTTTTAGACACTGCGGGGCATCCGGACGCCTTTAAAGGCTCGTCCGGATGGTTGTACAGGAACCGGCTGTTCTGACTTGAAAATTGCATGAAATCTTCATGGACATCTTCTAGAAACTTGTGACAAGGCACATGGTTTGAAATAAAACACTGTCCATATTACTTGAAGATTCTAAATAAAACCAACAATCCTGTTAAAAAGCAACCACTACATAAAGTGTTTTTGTCAACTAGAATGTTGCCAATATAAAATACTAACAGACTTTTTAAGAATTTTCTATTTGGCCAAATGTTCGAAGTTGGATTCAAACAATAAGTGGAGAGCATTCAAATTTGGATTTGAACGCTCGAAGCAGAATGTTTGAAGTTTCCATCAAACGTTCGATATCTATCTTAAGAGTTTTATTATTTTTATTTTCAAAAAAAGAAAAAGAAAAAGAAAAATTGGACACCTCAACTGTTATGTACGTTGGAGTCCCATGATAAGACCGAAGGTTGTAGTCCCATGATAAGATCAGTTTGGTAAGAGACTCACGGCACTGATGAAGGAAAAGGATGGTTAAAGTCCATGGTATCTATCTATGATAAGACCGGAAACAGTAAAAGACCCACGGCGATGATAAGACTGTATCATGTGTTAGAGTCTCACAACATCTATTAATTCATCATCTATGGTAAGACCGCAGATGGTAAAGGGCCCGTGGCAATGATAAGACCGTATCATGTGTTAGAGTCTCACGACATCTATTCATCCATCATCTATGGTAAGATCATAGATCGTAAATGATCCACTGCGATAATAAGATCCTATCATGTGTTAGAGTTTCACGACATCTATTCATCCATCATCTATGGTAAGGCCGGAGATAGTAAAGGACCCACAACGATGATAAGACCATATCATATGTTAGAGTCTCACGACATCTATTCATCCATCTATGATAAGACCGTATAATGTGTTAAAGTCTCACGGCATCTATCTATCCATCTACATTAATGAATGGAACTATGCATATAGAAGTGTTAATAAGACTGTGCATATGATTCTATCATTGCATAGTATTGTGTATTGTTGAATATATCAATATGTCGTTATATTATGAGATGTAGTTGACTCACTGTTCTTATAGTACGGGATTGTGGTAGTAACCACAATCACATACGAGTTTTTGCAGGATGGAAGGAAGGATGCAACTACTAGTATTTATGTTTAAGGCTAAGACTTTTAATATGTGATATTTATGTGTTGATTTGTATTAGTTAAGAACAATGGTTAAGTTTTATTAAGTGCCGCATGTGGCGCATATGTTATTGTTTTAAGTGTATTTATTATATTAAAACACATGGATCGTATTTTAATATAATAAAGTAATTCAGTCAACTTTGACGTGTTATGTTTCCTAAGTTTTTAAAGAAAAAATATATTCCGTTGCCAATTATTTAACTCTGATGACGTCGTAATGACACGTGAAAATCGAAATTTTCACTTACACCTTTTTTGTAAAAAGCGAATTGTTACACATTCAATTCTATCTTAAGAGTTTTTTTTTTTCAAAAAAAAAAAAAAAAAATTGGACACCTCAACCATTATGTACGTGCATGGGACACCTTTATAAGCATCCTTTAGTTCCTTCCAGCCCATTTGGACACCCCCTTGCTTCAGAAACCCTAGTAAGAGAGATAGTGGGTTGGATAGAGAGAAGATGGATTCTTGGAATTTTACCTTTGGAAGAGGTAACTCGCCTTAATCTCGTTCTTGTTGTTGTTATTAGTCTATTAGCATAATGATTAGCTACTGCCTAGGTTGTAATATAGTAATTTATTATTTTGGGTTGATAATTAGAGTTTCTAAGTTTGATGTTAAGGATGTGATGTTGGATAATATATAGGTAGTTTATGTTTATGGATAAGCATATGATATCTTGTTATTCCTGTATGATTAACCTACTATTTAAGAGCTTAAATGTAGACCCATGGGTTATCTTGAAGATTCATGATAGATCTAATGATGGGTTAGATATTTAATGATAATGTACAAACTTTAATTCATAGGAAGGTTAGATTTATGCTTAGGACAACGTTACAAAGCATAATAAAACCCTATATCATGTTAAAATGGGTTAAGTTAAGACCTTTATTAGAAATGAATGTTCTGCTAGACTGCCAAACATTTGGTAGGGTTGCTGAATGATTGAAGTCGAACGATTGCCATGATAACCAAACGTTCGATGGCCAGGCAAAATGACCATTTTGCTCCTAGTATAGATTTAAGGGTATTTTCATTTAGATTAGGGACTGATAATAGAACCATAATCAGATTTCGATGTTGGAGAATTTGAAAACAGTTTCCAACGGGAATTAAGCGATCGAGATAAACAAGCTACCTTTGTGCTAGTTTTTCTATAAATCTTGATCCGGTGCATTTTATGTATAATAATATGAAATGTTTTCAAAAGAAAAACCCATATTAGCTTTTTAGCATTATAAAAAGTATGAAATATTCTTATGCATGAAATGTAAGATGATGAGTGCCAAATATTGTGTATTTGGACCCCTTGATTTACATAAGTTAGACCTTTAGCCTTGTTATTTTCTGATGTTTTGGTTAGTTTTTGTGTTTTTATGTTTTGTAGGTTAATAAGTGAGGAATGGCAAAATTCATGTGGAATTGCTTGGAAAATTCGGAAGTTCTGAAGAACTCGATCGATCGAATTTTGCCCGAAGTCAATCGATCGAATAAAAGTAGATCGATCGAAATTTCCCAGAACTTACTTTTACAGAAGCGCGCCAGAACACCCAATCAGGAGCTTCTCCATGACAAAAAGCAGTTCTCCCTCTGATTTTCGCAGCAGAACACGCTGGTTGCATGACCTTGGTTGTCTCTAGCAAGAGAGGAACCCTAGAGGGGGTTAGAAGAGTCATTTTACATGGGTTTCTAGCCCTAATTTCCTTCTATAAAAGCCATAGCCATACCTCCTTGTTAGGAGAGTTCAGAGAACAGTAGCTAGGTTTAATTTCGTGCATTTTGTAGTGTATTCCAGTAGCTTTTGTTCTTAGACACTTTCTTTTTGTAAAGCTTTCATTTTATTTCCATGGTTGTTCTTTATTTTCTTGTGGTGTTCTTAGTCATGGAAGGCTAGTAACCTCAACAAAGGTTGAGGATGAAACCTTTCCATTGATGACACTCACACTCTTGTTATAATACTTGCACATTTGATGATATATCATAGTTGTTATTCAAGTTCCATTCATTTAAATGCTTTATCTTTTGCAATGAATGTGGTTGTTGGTAGATAAAAGACATTTAATGTGTTTCAACCGATGGATACATTGTTTTATCGGTTTGAATGATGATATCTATTGTGATTTGTTCATTGAATTGATACATTGGATGATTTGATTTCAAATGGGTACTCTTTGTGATTTATCTTTGAGTTGGATTCATTTAATGGTTATAGAATATGTGGTTGAGAAACTTGAATGACATCCTAAGCTTAATGTTCTTTGGGTGTTCAAGTAGAAACCAAGAAGTGTGAGTTGTTGGATTTGGTTTGGTAGATTCTTTAGCCTTAGTTCCTTTTAATTTGCACATTTCATTTCATCTCTTTTGTTTAGTCTTTTACTCTTGAATCAATCCTCAAACCATTGGAACTAGGTTAAAATGAAGTTGATTAAACAAGACACCAACATTTGACCATTTCCCTGTGGATTCGACCTCGCACTTGCACACATTATATTGTAAACGATTTGTGCGCTTGCGAGTACTCATTAAAACACACATCAAGTTTTTGGCCCCGTTGCCAGGGAAATCGGTTCAAAAATTGGTTTTTGTTTGATTGATTTTGTTTTTCTACTAGTTAGATAGATTTTTGTTTCATTTTCTTGTTGTTTAGCTTCTGTTCTGCATTCTAAGTCCTTTCTTTGTTTTTCCCGGATCTGTTTTGCAGCTTCTGCAACTTACTGGGTGCCCTGAAGAATCGATCGATCGAAAATAAATTCGATCGATCGAGTTTCGATCAATCGAAGTTAGTATTTGCCTCATATAAAGTCGATCGGTCGAAAATATATTCGATCGATCGAAATAGACTTCGATCGAGCGAACTTTCTGCACATCAGCAGCTTGGAACTAGGTGAGTATCTCTGTTCCAGTACTTCTTTTAGTCCATTTTGTTCATTTTGTTCATAAATTGTTTCTGTTTAATAGTATTTTGCTGTTTGTTTAATTTTCTTTTAGTTCATTATAATTTAGTTCAAATTCTGTGTAGTTTGTTTCATATTACCCTCAATTTGTTTTATCTTGTTCTAACAAAAGATTAAAAAAAAAAAAAAAAAAAAAAAGGTTTCTGTTCTGTTTTTGTTCCTGTTTCTGTTTCTGTTCCTGCACAAATATTTGATCGATCTACTACAATTTCGATCGATCGATCAACTTTAAATTAGATCGATTGACCTCAAATCAGAAAGCAGCTCCTGGATAAGATCAGTAGCAGAAATTTGTACCAAAACTTCTTTTTGGTCCCAATTTGTAAGTATTCTTATTTTTACTTTTGCTGCTATCTTTGTGTAAATTGTATGCATTTTTGTTAGTCTTTACTTTTTATCTTAGTTGTGTTATTTTTCTTTTGATAAAAAATAAATAAAAAATAAAAAATAAAAATTTCTTGCTAGTGTGGGTCTACTTAGCTATCTAATGGCAATGACAAGGTAAATTCTGGCAAGGAAAGGTCTTGAGATTTAAGTGTGTCCAGTGTGACCCCCCTCACCTACCTGGGAACTAGCCTAGATTGTACTTTGGAGAACTTTGTTCCCCATTAGCAAATTCTTTTCTTTATTTTTGATTGTCTTTTGGTTAAACATTTGTGTATGCTTGGTGTATGCTTGGTAGAAGATCTTTGAAACTAGACTTGACATCTTTAGATCCCGAAATTGAAAGAACTCTTAGGAGAAGGTTTAGAAATTCTATTGAGATGGGAGATAACATGCATGCGAATGAGAATGAGAGGAATCGGGGAGAAAACGTTGATCATACTAGGACACTTAGGGATTTGTTTACACCTGTTGCAACAAATTCTCCTTCATGTATAGTGTTACCCCCAACCAATGCCACTCACTTTGACCTCAAGCCTCATGTCATCCAACTCCTACCCGCATTCCATGGCTTGGACCTCGAAAATCCTTATAGCCATGTGAAGAAATTCAAAGACATCTGTGCCACCTTCAAATTTCAAAATTTTTCTGAAGAGTCTGTGCATCTTAGGCTTTTTCCTTTCTCACTCCATGATAGAGCCAAGGCATGGTTGGATTCAAACATGCCTGGTTCCATCACTTCTTGGGAGAACTTGCTAAACAAGTTCTACAACAAATTCTTCCCCATGTCCAAAGTCAATGAGTGTAGGAAGGAGATAAGCTCATTTACTCAAGAAGAAGATGAGAAATTTTCTGAGAGTTGGGAGAGATTTCAAGATATGTTGATTAAGTGCCCTCCACATGGATACGAGAAGTGGAGACTCGTACAATTTTTCTATCAAGGATTAACTCAACCCAACCGTAGCATGATCGAGTCGATGAACGGAGGCGCATTTCTGAGTTTGAAGGGAGAGGAAGCATATAGGACCTTAGATCAGTTATTCGACAATTCCCAACAGTGGGATTTTTCAAGCTGTCGAGATAAAGCTGCTCGTATTTAGAAGAAGGGAGGCATCTATGAGGTTAAGGAGGATATAGAATTAAAAATGAAGATAGATGCCCTCACCAAAAAGGTCGAAGCCCTAGTGGTTAGCAAATCCATGAATGCTGCCAATCCATTCCATGTTGACTGCTGTTCCATCTGTGCTAGTCCCATGCACTTAGCACAGACTTGCCCATCATTGCCAGCTTTTGTCGAGTCACCAATGGAGCAAGTGAACGCTTTCAACGACTATAGGAAACAAGCCAATGGACCTTTCTCCGAATCATACAATCCAGGGTGGCGGAACCACCCTAACTTTTCTTGGAAGCAGAACCAGCCTATGACTCAAGGGGGAGTTCCTCACCAATCCCCTACTCAATACCCCTCTGGATTTCATCAGCCGGTTCACCATCAAAGCCGTCCATCCCAGCCAGCACCATCATACCAAGCCCCTACTCAAGCTCCTACCTCTTCTTCACAGTCTTCTTTGGAAGACACTCTTAATGCTTTCATCCAGCTTACAGGCCAATCCATCAATGACGTGAAGAATGCTACCATGGTGAACACTCAAGCTATTGCCAAGATGGAGACCCAAATCGGGCAAATTGCTAGTCACCTAGGGGAGAGAGAGAAGGGAAAGCTCCCTAGTCAGCCTGTGCCAAATCCAAAGTTGCAGTTCCATCAGGGAAGTTTATCAAATGCAGTGCATGGGCTGGAGCATGTGCAAGCCGTTTTCACACTGAGATCAGGGAAACAAGTAGACAACAAAGTGGTTCACCCAGAGGAGAACCCTGCTGCACAAGAAGAACAAGGAAGCATGAGCGTAGAGAAGAGAGATACCGAGCCATCTACATTAGCGTCGACCATAGAGACTCCTCCTAGGTCGTTCATACCTAAGGCGCCATTCCCTGTTAGACTTCTCGCGCCAAAGAAGGGAGGAAAGTTCGAGGACATTCTGGAGGTGTTCAAATAAGTGCAGATCAACATCCCGTTCTTGGATGCCATCTAGCAAGTGCCGTCTTACGCTAAATTCTTGAAGGATTTGGTAATTGTAAAACAGAAAATCAATGTCCCGAAAAGAGTTTGCTTGACCGAGCAAGTCAGCTCAATCCTCCAATGTAGGCTGCCTATCAAGTATAAGGACCCCGGATGTCCTACTATTTCCTGCACAATAGGCATCAGCCACATTGAGAAGGCACTGCTAGACCTTGGAGCCAGTGTCAATCTCCTGCCCTATTCAGTTTACCTGGAATTGGGGTTAGGAGAATTGAAGCCCACCTCCATGACACTGCAGTTGGCTGACCGGTCAGTTAAGATACCATGGGAAATAGTGGAGGATGTTTTGATTAAGGTGGACAAGTTTTATTTCCCCGTGGACTTTATAGTGCTTGACACCAAGCCGGTACAGAACGTTGGAGTTCAGATATCGGTAATCCTAGGGCGACCATTCTTAGCTATAGCTAACGCCTTGATCAACTGTAGGACGGGGGTAATGAAGATCTCCTTCGGCAATATGACAGTGGAGCTGAACATCTTTGACATCAGCAAAAGGCCGAGGGAATGTGATGAGATCAGAAGTGCCTGTTTGATTGAGGAGATCATAGAGGAAGAATCAAGCACCAAAGACCCCCTGGAGGCATGCTTTGCTCAGTTCGGAGAGGATCTGGATTTGGATGAGTTACTTGAGCAAGCAAATGCCCTTTTAGAGTTTGCTCCTCTGGTGAGCAAGGAAGAAGAGGAGGGAACAGTACTTGAGCCTCCTGAGAAGAAACTTAAGCCCCTGCTGGACAATCTTAAGTATAAGTTCCTAGGTCCAGCCGAAACTTTGCCTGTAATCATAGCTTCGGATCTACATGCCTCTCAGGAGGAGAAATTGTTAGACGTATTGAGAGAGCACAAAGAAGCTATAGGCTGGACCATAGAGGATATTAAGGGAATCAGCCCCTCGGTGGTTATGCACAAGATACATCTGGAGGAGGACACAAAACCATTGAGGGAGCCACAGAGAAGGCTCAACCCAACCATGCAGGAAGTCGTCAGAGGAGAAGTAATCAAGTTATTGGATGCAGGAGTCATCTACCCAATCTCTGACAGCAAATGGGTGAGCCCCATTCATGTCGTGCCCAAGCGAGCTGGAGTAACGGTCGTGCAGAACAAGGAAGGCAAGTTGGTCCCAACTCGAGTACAGTCTGGATGGAGAGTCTGCATCGACTACCGCAAGCTCAACACCGCCACCAAGAAAGATCACTTTCCTCTTCCGTTCATTGATCAAATAGTGGAGCGTTTGGCCGTGCACGAGTATTACTGTTTTTTGGATGGTTATTCTGGATATAACCAGGTCCCTGTGGACCTTGAAGACCAAGAAAAGATGACCTTCACTAGTCCGTTCGGGACGTTCGCCTACCAACGCATGCCCTTTGGCTTATGCAATGCACCCGCTACTTTTCAGCGGTGCATGATCAGCATCTTTTTTGACATGGTGGAGCGTTTCCTGGAGGTATTTATGGATGACTTCTCGGTTTTTGGGTCATCTTTTGAGGAGTGTTTGCACCACATCACGTTAGTCTTGGTGAGGTGTAATTGCATGATCAGCATCTTTTCTGACATGGTGGAGCGTTTCCTGGAGGTATTTATGGATGACTTCTCAGTTTTCGGGTCATCTTTTGAGGAGTGTTTGCACCACCTCACGTTAGTCTTGGTGAGGTGTAAAGAGAAGAACCTGGTGCTCAATTGGGAGAAGTGCCATTTTATGGTACAACAAAGAATTGTGCTCGGGCACGTCATCTCTCGTCGAGGGATAGAGGTAGACAAGGCGAAGGTAGATCTGATATCTAACCTTCCGCCCCCACGGACGGTGAAGGAGCTTCGCTCTTTTCTGGGCCATGCAGGATTTTATCGGCAATTCATCCAGGACTTCAGCAAGATCGCCCGGCCCTTGTGCAAACTGTTGGTGAAGGAGGCCCCTTTCATTTTTGACGAGGACTGCAAGAAGGCATTTGGGGCCTTGAAGGCAATTCTGACGTCCACACCCATCATTCGGCCCCCGAGCTGGGGTACACCGTTCGAGTTCATGTGTGACGCGTCAGATTACGCCGTTGGAGCTGTGTTGGGGCAGCGCATTGACAAACTTCCCCACGTCATTTATTATGCAAGTCGAACTCTGAACGACGCCCAGCTGAATTATTCGACCACTAAGAAGGAGTTGCTGGCAGTCGTATTTGCTCTGGATAAGTTTCGATCCTACCTACTAGGATCGAAAGTCATCATCTACTCGAATCACGCGGCATTGAAGTATCTTTTCTCCAAACAGGATGCTAAATCTCGCCTCATCCGGTGGATTTTGCTCTTACAAGAGTTCGACATTGAGATTCGGGACAAGAAGGGTTCCGAAAACGTGGTGGCTGATCATCTCTCGAGGATTACCGTGGACTTCACGGAAGAAGCCATCCCTATTTCTGAGACCTTCCCCGATGAGCAGTTGATGCATATTGTTCATGCTCACTCACCATGGTTTGCTGACACAGTGAACTATCTTGTCACCGGTCAAATTCCTTTGCATTGGGGGCGGCAAGATAAGTCCAAATTCATGTCCGTGGTGAAGAATTTTTTCTGGGACGATCCTTACTTGTTCAAGTATTGTCCTGATCAGATCATTAGGAGATGCATTCCCGAGCCTGACCAATCCAGCGTCATCTCCTTCTGTCATGATCATGCCTATGGAGGCCACTTCAGTGCAAAGAAGACCGCTGCAAAGATTTTGCAGTGTGGTTTTTACCGGCCTACCATCTTTCAAGACGCTCACACTTATTGTGTTTCATGCGAGCGCTGTCAGAAGCTAGGGAGTATTTCAAGCCGAAATATGATGCCCCTCAACCCCATTCTTATTGTCGAGATCTTTGATGTTTGGGGCATCGATTTCATGGGACCTTTCCCACTCTCCTTCGGCTATCTGTACATTCTGGTTGCAGTGGACTACGTGTCCAAATGGGTGGAGGCGGTTGCCTGCAAGACCAATGACCACAGAGTTGTGGTTCAGTTTTTAAAAGACACTATATTTGCTCGTTTTGGTACTCCTCGAGCAATTATTAGTGATGGTGGAAAGCAATTCTACAACCGGGTCTTCGAGCAGCTGATGAAGAAATATTGCATCACGCACAAGGTTGCCACTCCCTATCACCCTCAGACGAGTGGACAAGTGGAGGTTTCAAACAGAGAGATCAAGAGGATTTTAGAGAAGACGGTGAACCCGTCAAGAAAAGATTGGTCTCTCCGGTTGAACGATGCATTATGGGCATACCGGACAGCTTTCAAGACGCCGATTGGCATGTCACCTTACCGTATCGTGTACAGGAAAGCATGCCACCTGCCTGTGGAGTTGGAGCACAGAGCCTACTGGGCCATTAAGCAGCTGAATTTTGATCTTACCAAGGCTGGCTCACAGAGGAAGCTCCAACTCAATGAATTGGAAGAGCTGAGGAACGATGCTTATGATTGTGCTAGGATGTACAAAGCACGGATGAAGAAGGTTCATGTCCAGAACATATTGAGGTGATTCTTTGAGCCCGGTCAGAAAGTCCTTCTTTACAATTCACGTCTGCGTCAATTTCCAGGGAAGCTCCGATCTTGATGGACAGGCCCTTTCATAGTTCGATCAGTGTTTTTTTATTGGGCTATTGAGATTGAGGATCCAAAAAATGGCAGCACGTTCAAGGTGAACGGGCAACGACTGAAGCCATTTTTGGAGTTACAGAGCTCGGAGGTTGAGACGACCCTTTTAGAGGATCCGAGTTACTCGGAGTGATTGTCGTCAGGATGGAAAGTCTGGCTGAAGACTGAAAACTTAGCGCTTGTGGGAGGCAACCCTCATCATTTTTCCTTATCATTTGATTTTATTTCTTGTGTTTTAGTTGTGATTTTCAGAACAGTGTCTGCTGTTCAAGTTTGGGGGAGAGCTTCTCTTGCAGTGTGCCCAACTTGCATCACCATTTCGGTATTGTATCTCTAGCCACATTAGGGACAATGTGTTATTCTAGTTTGGGGGTGGGGTAGACATTTCTGTATGTTTTCATTTTATGTTTGATTTGTTAATACTTGTTAATATATATACCTTATTGTTAGTTGAGCATGGTTACATCTTACTATGGTTTGCATCTCATTGGTTTGTTTAACATTTTAATTTTGCATATCATTAAAATCTGAGATCTTTTGACTCATCTTTGGATTAGAAAGACTTGACAAGTTTAAATTGTTTATCACAAGCACATTAGCATTGTTTCTGTGGGGTATGAGATTTGAATTAAAAATAATGTATCTTGAGATTTATAGGATGACTTGTTCATGAAACCTTGGCTTATTGTTATATATATATATTTATAAAAAATAAAAATAAAAAATAAAATTCTGCTTAGAATAATATATCACCAATTTGACTTCTCATTGAGTAACCGGGCCCCTTGCCTCATTAAGCATTGGGTGTTCGCATAAAAAGATGAGAATTTCAGCTTGGATGATTGTTTGGCTAGTTTGACTTCGTAGCCTTTTTGACTTGAGTAATTAAACCCTTAGGGATGTTTTTACATCTAGTGCCCTAAAACCATCTGGTTTGGGATTCACTGGCCCAACACTCGTTACATGGGTCAATTAGAAAGCTTAATGGAGTCAAGCATTGCACAGCCGACACAAAAATAATAAATAAATAATAATAAACGTAAGATAAGCCTTGGTTATTTGATGGAAGTCCTGCGAATTTTTGGATATATATGCTTTGAGGAAAATTGAAACCCCATGACTCTATGTTATTCACACCTTACACTTTTGAACATGTGTTGTCTCAATTTTCCATCTATGAGTTGATCGATTTTTGATAACATGATAATATGATATTCATTTTGTTAAATATACTCATGATGTGTGAACCATGTGTTTGAATGATGATTTTTGCTCAATTGATAATTCAGTACTTCAATGTTTGTGGGTATCATTTCTGGCAAACCCTCACGAGACTTCACTCGTCCACTAGGGAGTCCTAGGGGTTTAAAAGGCTTGTTGCATATGCTAAATGCAATCGTTTCTCCCACGAAAGAGGACTTATGTTTCATGCTTTGATTTTGTTTTCCATTTTGTTTTTGCTAAGGAACTAGCAAAATGTAAGTTTGGGGGTATTTGATGAGTGCCAAATATTGTGTATTTGGACCCCTTGATTTACATAAATTATACATTTAGCCTTGTTATTTTTTGATGATTTGGTTAGTTTTTGTGTTTTTATGTTTTGTAGGTTAATAAGTGAGGAATGGCAAAATTCATGTGGAATTGCTTGGAAAATTCGGAAGTTCTGAAGAACTCGATCGATCGAACTTAAAAGTCGATCGATCGAATTTTGCCCGAAGTCGATCGATCGAATAAAAGTAGATCGATCGAAATTTCTCAGAACTTACTTTTGCAGAAGCGCGCCAGAACACCCAATCAGGAGCTTCTCCATGACAAAAAGCAGTTCTCCCTCTGATTTTCGCAGCAGAACACGTTGGTTGCATGACCTTGGTTGTCTCTAGCAAGAGAGGAACCCTAGAGGGGGTTAGAGGAGTCATTTTACATGGGTTTCTAGCCCTAATTTCCTTCTATAAAAGCCATAGCCATACCTCCTTGTTAGGAGAGTTTAGAGAACAGTAGCTAGGTTTAATTTTGTGCATTTTGTATTGTATTCCAGTAGCTTTTGTTCTTAGACACTTTCTTTTTGTAAATCTTTCCTTTTATTTCCATGGTTGTTCTTCATTTTCTTGTGGTGTTCTTAGTCATGGAAGGCTAGTAACCTCAACTAAGGTTGAGGATGAAACCTTTCCATTGATGACACTCACACTCTTGTTATAATACTTGCACATTTGATGATATATCATAGTTGTTATTCAAGTTCCATTCATTTAAATGCTTTATCTTTTGCAATGAATGTGGTTGTTGGTAGATATAGGACATTTAATGTGTTTCAACCGATGGATACATTGTTTTATCGGTTTGAATGATGATATCCATTGTGATTTGTTCATTGAATGGATACATTGGATGATTTGATTTCAAATGGGTACTCTTTGTGATTTATCTTTGAGTTGGATTCATTTAATGGTTCTAGAATATGTGGTTGAGAAACTTGAATGACATCCTAAGCTTAATGTTCTTTGGGTGTTCAAGTAGAAACCAAGAAGTGTGAGTTGTTGGATTTGGTTTGGTAGATTCCTTAGCCTAAATTCCTTTTAATTTGCAAATTTCATTTCATCTCTTTTGTTTAGTCTTTTACTCTTGAATCAATCCTCAAACCTTTGGAACTAGGTTAAAATGAAGTTGATTAAACAAGACACCAACATTTGACCATTTTCCTGTGGATTCGACCTCGCACTTGCACACACTATATTGCAAACGATTCATGCGCTTGCGAGTACTCATTAAAACACACATCATAAGACGTGATCTCCTTCGTAAATTTTTCCTCAAATGATATATGAAATGTTTTAAAGAATGCTTTATTATGTTAATATGTAATAAAATGCTTATGTAGTTATGTGTAAAACGTTATTGAGTGAGATGAAATGTGAAATGGAATATTGTATCATGTGCGTGCATGTGTAATTTAATAACTAAAGAGGCAGTGTAACACACAATTAGATGGATGTGGCCTCACAAGCCGTTAGCACTAGGTAAAGGGGGCTAGGCCAATAAGGTTTCACAGAGAGTGGTTGAACAAACCAGTCATTGCTGAAAGGTGATGTGCAGGACAAGCATAACCTTACTCTGGGAGGTTAAGCAGAGCTAGAGATTATGGTAGTCTGGCCTTACTTCGTAGATGTCACAAGTAGTTGCAAGCAAAGCAAGGAATGACCTTACTTTGTAGATGGTACAAATAGCGGCAAAAAAATAAGAACATTGGCAAATGTTTATATAAAGCTAATATATATGAAATGGATATGCTTCCAAAAAGAATTATCACATGAAATGTTTTAAGAGAAATTATTTCAAGAGTTAATACTTTTATCTACATATGAACTGTTCACAGTCACACACTAGCACCAGCTTACTTGCTTACAAAGTGGTGGAGTAACGCTTACTTTGTCCACCTGTAAAACATAGCATCTATGTTTTACAGAGATTCCGGTTAGGTTTTTTAGTAAGGACTTCGAGGTAGACGTGACCGTTTGGAGTAGTGTTACTGATAACATTTAAGGACCCATTGTAGAATCTAGGAGGCATTTATGGTAAATAATACTTTCAGGTGATGTTGTTGGCCAAGAGCATTTAACTATAAAGGCTTAGCATAGAATTATATGGTAAGGATTTCAGTTAATGTAATGATTCTTAGTAAATACTTTAGTTGTAATTATTAATGTTGGTAGAAATATCATATGTTTATTTTGCTTAGTATTTTGATTTTGTAGGAGTAGAGGTCTTATTCTTTGGGAGAATTAGACGGGGAGGTATACTGAGTAGTTAATTACTAGTTAATTAATTTCTTGGGGCATTTCATCCATAGTTGAACTAAACTCATAAATAAAGTGTCACTTAATTCATTATCTCTTATTTCATAAGTACCCAATTTAATTTATTGATTATTATTGAAAATAATAAATAGACTCCAAACCAACCACAACCAAAAAAATTCACCAAATATGTAAAGCAATAAAGCAATTGGCACAGATATTTGGTTACGAAGCAAAGAGAAAAACCATTATGGGGCAGCCAAATCCAGGAAATCAATTAATACGAAGAAACAGCGAATTACAAGATGTTAATACTCACAAAACCTTTGTAGTCATCACACTCTTGAATTATAACAAGCGAGCCGCTTGATTGCTTCTCTCCCAAAACCTTTAGAGAGTTCTTCTTCTTTATCTTCCTTAACTGAAACTACAGATGGCTTCAATTGTTTAAGGTTGATAGTTGAACTAAAAACTCTAAGAGGAATACAAAATAAATCAATTCAGGTCTAATACCCTCTCTTAGCACACATAGTTCTAGAGTAGAATCCTTAAAGAACTTCTACCTAGAAACCTCTTTAAATAGGCTTTAGAAGATAACCCAGTATGAGTTGGAATAGGATTTCAGAAAAATTCACCTACATTTTTGGTCCAATATGTAAATTTTGGCCTAGTAAAAGTCTCCACTTCACATGATCAGAAGTCTCCAATTCACGTGGTCTGTTCAGTGTTGTGAATGTGTATTTTGTAATAGCTACACGCTTTTCTATTTATAGGTTTGGAATACTAGGAGAGGTGGGAAAACTAGTCCATGCGGGACTAGTACTAGGGGTGGACAGCTAGGGCTAGGAAAACCTTAGCCTCCACTTCCTAGAGAATGATACATGGTTCCCTGGCCCATGTGTTTTCTAAACTAGCATTGGGCTTGGGTTTTATCCCAAGCCCAATATCCCTCTCTTATATTTTCTGCACAGTTTCTCTCTAACCCACATTTTATAAATAAAACAAGCAGCCCAATAAATAAATAAAACCTGACTTGGTTGATTTACATTTGCTTGGTGAGAGACTCAAAGGGGAAAAATAAAACTAGCTTCCAATAGTCTTAATTCTAGACAATCACTATTTAATTACAATTGATTCCACTAAAAAATTGTAATTACACTCTATTTTATATTTTTTATTAAATCTGTTAGACATACTTAATATTGACTTTTGATTCCTTCATGAAATCTTTCATAGCAGAATTAAAGCCAAAGGTATTGCCACTTTAATTCTCTACATGTTTATCCTTAAGTCACTAATTTTATTTATTATTCTCGTACTTATGAAATTATTATCACATGTACATCAATATTTTGGTATTCCTTATCGAAATGCTTTGGCCAGAAACTGAGAATAATCAAATCCATAAAACCTATCTCAAAGAGAAATTTCTTATTATTTTTAATAAAAAGACTTGGATTCCTTCTTGAGAAAAGCTTTTTCAAAATACTACATGTGATTATCCAACGTACCGAGAATTTTAACTACAGTAAAGGTCACTCCTAAATGCATCAAAGTGATCTGCACTTCACATCTGAGTATACAATCATCTCCAAATTTAGAATCAATATCATAAAGAGTCTTAGAAGTCACTGTCTTTTCCATCGACAATATTTTTGTGGAAAAACAACTCCTATGATTCAAATTATCATTGCGTTTCTATACATGTTATAAACATATCATAAAAATTAGAGATCAATCGGGATAAGTTTAAAAGTCGTATAAAAAGCATTGCAGCTTTACAACTTGAATCTTTGAGCAAATGAAATTATGGTCAAACAAACTGCAAACTCTTCGTGTGATATATTGAAACATTTTTCTTAGAGTTATCTACATGTTCATAAAATTTCAAGTCAAGTGGAGCTTGTTAAGAGATCAAAAACAAACTGAAAGTGAGGATTAGGCTAGCAGCATTGTGTTGTGCCACGTGCAATACTATATGGACCCATCTGCTAGCGTTCGCAAGGTCAACTTGGATGATGTCAACTATCAGGGATGACGCCACTATTAAGGTCATCCCAAGCCATGTAGTGGGCTGTCATGCCTTGCCATGTGGCTCATTTTGAGGCTCACGGATGAGGGACACGTGCCCCTCATCCATGAGCCATATGAGGCAATAAAAAGGGGGCTCTCCCCCTTTCTTTTTCACCAAATCTCTAAGTGCTCTCCAAAGTTATGCTTGAGATAATTTTGAGAGCTTTTGTGAGGTATTGAGAAGTGAGGACTTGGGGAGATTTGCTCGAAGTAGTATTTTTGGGGCTTGAGAAGACGTTTTTTGCAAAATTGCATGGTAAAATCCTTTGAGCTTTGATAATTTAAAGTTTTTAAGGTTAAATAAGGTCATTATGATGCTCAAGTATCCTGGGAAAGTATAGTTGGATATTTTAAATATGTTCTTATATTCAATTGTTGTTAGAATATTACAATAAAGTCAGTGTGATACTTAAATACAGTTAGGTATTTTACAATAGCATTATTGTAATACCCAAGTAATATTATAGATAATTAGATAAAAGTTATACTTATATCATAGTAATGCTCGTATGAAAATATGTGAAAATGCTACATAGCCATCATAATGCATGTGTGCCAATATGACATTGTAAATATACCGTTATAATGCCCAAGTGACAATTATGATATTTTAGATATACTGCCATAGTGCCGAACTTAATATGAGGTTATAGTAATATGCATAGGATAATAAGATAACACCTAAGTATTATTTTCATGCTTGCACGTTTGATGTGATATGCACTCATGTGAATAGTACCATGCATGCACTTACATAGTACCATGCTTATGATATGTTTACAAATGTAAACACGTCGTTATATTGCCCAGTGTTGGACATAGTATTAGGAAAACAGTCAATGGCTTATATTTTAGCTTTTTAGAAGTAATTTTAAACTAATATATTATTGTGTGTGAAGGTGGTAAATTGCAGTGAGTCGTTGAGTCGAGAGTCATTTATGCAGTGTTCAGAGATTGTAAGTATATTACTTATCGAGACTAGATATTTCGTTTATAAATTATGATATTTATAGTTCAAATGAGCCTAACTATTCTATGAATAAATATGATTATATGCTTTTGTAATATCCTTGATTTTAATTAGATATTTAAAATGTAAATTAAATTAGATAAATTATTAGAATTAGTAAAATGTCGAGAAAATGCTTAGAAAACATTTAGGAAACACGTAAGGTTGAGTCCGGGTGTACAAGACTGCCCAAATGGACATTCTGGTTGCAAGATTTGAAACCCATTTACAAGTTCGGATGGTCTGCAAACGGGTTGCAAACCCTGGAACCAAAATGTCTATTTGGGCATTCTTTTACACCCGGACTCAACCCTACGTGTTTTCTAAGCATTTTTTCCATTTTATATTTTTTTTTAAAAAATATAAATGGATCATCACAGTAGCACGACTACGTCGCTTAGCCAACATACGGTACACATCCCATAATATGTACCTGATATTTAGAGTCACATCTATGCAACGAATAACACATTAATAACATTATCAACATAGCGGAAAGTACATCTATAAACATAATTGTTAATTACACAAAAAGAGCCATACATAAGTTTAACTGTTTAAGGTTTAAACTTAACTTTAGCTACATCTGAAAAGAATAGCTTTACAAAAGATTAAGTGACACAAGCATCACAAGCCATAAACAAAATCAACAAAAGACTTGGACAACCCGTGGTCAATCACATTACAATTGTCGCGTTGAGCTTCAGTCGCAATATCCCAAGTACTATGCTACGGGGTCATCCTCTACATCTGTTAAACTTGCAGCCAAAGCATCAATGTTTGCACGGTTGTGGGGTCAACTACATCCACACAGGTGAAAGTATGAGTTCACCACCTTAGCAATAAATTACTGAGGTCTCAGTAGTATAAAACTCACTAAGTTTTCACATAGAACCAACTTTTCCTTTTATCATTCGATTACTATAACAGCTACCAGTTTTAGTCATAAAAAGTCCTTCCTTTGGAAACATAATGTTAGTATTTTATTGGCTACATTCTGGATAAAACAAAAATACTTTATGTAATGGTTGCGTTTTAACAGGATGGTCGGTTTTCAATTCAGAATCTTCATGTTATTCAGACAATGATCAAATTAAAGACAATAACTGATCATAAACTGCTAGAAGATGTCCATGAAGAATCCTTGCAAAATCCAAGACAAAAACAACCGGTTCCTGTGCAACCGTCTGGACGGGCCTTTGAAGACATCCGGACGCCCCGCAGTGCCTTACAGATAAACATTAAAGACATCCGGACGTCAGAGCAACACCGTCCGGATGCTAGGTCGATCAATATTCAACAAGGAGTTGTATTTCAGAAGTCGACACTGTTTGGGAAGTCTCTGCAAGCCGTCCGGACGACGTGGCAACACGTCCGGACGATGTCCAGTAGTTCAAAATATTCCAGAGTTCCATTCGAACGTGGAAAGGATTTTAGCGAAGATCGTCTGGACTCTCGGTCAAGCCGTCCGGACATGAACTTGATAAAGATAAAATTGCGCTGTTTCTGAAAGGATATCGCAGAAAACCTTCCGGACGAGGCTATTTTCCGTCCGGATGCTCGCTAGCCAGAGTCTGAATCTCAGCAGTTTTTGAGGTCTCTTGAAGCCTATAAATAGGGGGCTCTAGGCTAGTGTTTTGTACAGAATTCGGTGGTGAATTCCATAGTGCTTTGAGAGGGTGTTTAGGGAGAATCGAAGATCCGCTAGCTCTCAAGCCGGTGCTAGTGTGTGCTCAAGTGTTCATGTGAAGTCTATCTTAGGGGTCGGCCCTAAGGTAAAGGAATCCATCAAAAACCCTTTCAGGTGGAAGATCTGGTTGGGAAGCGTTCGTGTTAGGTTACACGTTAGAGTTAAAGGTATGACTACTGCACAAAGCTATGTGAGTACGAGTGTCATGTAACTAGCTTTGTTTTTGGATAGTGGATTTCCTGGGTTTAGTTGCCCCAAAGTGGTTTTTTCCCTTCATAGAGTTTCCACTTCGTAACAAATATCTTGTCTTATTTAAATTCCGCATTTAAGATATTTGTTTGCACACAAACACACACACTAGGTTTAAATTAGAAGTTAATAAATATTTTCACATAACATAGCTAATAAGGTAAACATGGATATTTCATAAATCCATGAAAGTATACTATGTAGCTATGTCATTAAACCTCATAGGACATAGATACATCTAGCATGACAACTACTACATATCACCATGAAAACATCTCAAACATCATAAAACAATACTATGCATGTTAATCACTTATTCCCTTTGGTTTCAGTTTCTGATGCTGATGTTGATGCTTTGAGGCTCTTGAACCCGATGGTCTTACACTTGATATTTCTATTTCAATTGCTTTGGGGCTCTTGAACCCGGTGGTGTTATGTTTGACTGATGCCTCGGGGCTTTTCAACCCAAAGGTCTTACACATGTTGTTTCTATTTCGGTTGCCCTAGGGCTCTTCAACTCGGTGGTCTTATGTTTGACTGATGCCTTAGGGCTTTTCAACTCGATGGTCTTACGCATGCTGTTACTATTTCGGTTGCCCCAGGGCTCTTCAACCCAATGGTCTTATATTTGTTGTTTCTGTTTCGGTTGCCCCGGGACTCTTCAACCCGGTGGTCTTATGTTTGACTTATGCCTCGGGGCTCTTCAACCCGATGGTCTTACACTTGATGTTTCTGTTTTGGTTGCCCTAGGGGTCTTCAACTCAGTGGTATTATGTTTGATTGATGCCTTAGGGCTCTTCAACCCGATGGTCTTACACTTGCTGTTTCTGTTTTGGTTGCCCCAAGGCTTTTCAACCCGATGGTCTTATGTTTGATTGATGCCTCGAGGCTCTTCAACCTGATGGTCTTACTTATGATGTTTCTGTTTCAATTGCCACGAGGCTCTTCAATCTGGTGGTCTTATGTTTGACTGATGCCTTGGGGATCTTCAACCCGATGGTCTTACATATGATGTTTTTGTTTCGTTGCCTCAGGGCTCTTCAACCCGATGGTCTTACACTTACTGTTTCTATTTCTGATGCCCTGAGGCTCTTTAACCCGGAGGTCTTACATGTGACTTGCCAAGATATCTTTCAACATTGGTTTTACGTTCAACGTCAACCATTTCATTTCATGCTCATACTTTGTGCTTATACTCTAATACTATGCAATTACTTTCATGATCATGCTTTTAATACATGCTTTCCTCATAAATCATAAACAGTTCAACAATTCATTTTCTCAAACACTTTGCGTAGCTTAAATTCCAATTGTAGCAGGCATCAAATATATAATTTAAATTCCAAACGCAGCTGGCATAAAAACTCATCAAATCATATCTCAAATCAACATTTCATAACTAAATCTCAATCAACATTTCATAACTATATCTCAATCAACATTTCATGATCTTATTTTTCTCACATTTTGTATTCATACTCATTCACTATCTTATAATCACTTCACAAGCCTCATATCATATTCACATTTCAACATTCTTTCATACACACTTCACGAATCAACATATCATATTCATACCTCAAACGTCATCATTTGCATATAATCAATAGAAATAACAATAGCTCAATTGTAATTTCATAACATAAAACTCCTTAAGTTCTTAGTAAGTAAAATACTCACATTGACTGCGCCGATAACAAGCACAACTAGGTTTCCTAGACAATGCCTTGCAATGCGCCACAAAATTCACCCAAATGCAAGTCAACACTTGGAGAATGTTTAGGAAGCTCCAAATTGTATAAATCCTCAAACCAATCGGTAGAAATGTAGATCACGTTTCTGAGGTTAGATTTGAGGTTGAGGGCTTGGATAATCGTAGATCAAGGGTTTCCTATGAAATCCCTAAGAGAAAATCGTGTGGAAGATGGAAAAATCGGAGAAAATGAGCCAAATGAGCTTATTCTCACATTTATCTCATGCGCCGTCCAGACGGGTTAAGTGATGTAATATCCCTGATATTAATTAGATATTTAAAATGTAAATTAAATTAGATAAATAATTAGAATTAGTAAAATGTCGAGAAAATGCTTAAAAAATGTTTAGAAAACACGTAGGGTCGAGTCCAGGTGTAAAAGAATACCCAAATGGACATTCTGGTTGTAGGGTTTGCAACCCGTTTCCATCAACACCCCTAGCTAGAACTTGAAGTGTGAAAATTTTAAAGAGACTCTAGTAGCTGCCTAGGTGACGAAGAAGAGCTCTAATTCGTGAGATTGTGCATTGGATGTGGACTATAAAACAAGCAACGAATCCAACTTGTTGGAGATTTGCTTGGGCCGGGACGAAATATATGGAATAACCCTCATTTTGCCTCCCCAAACATTAATGATGAAAGTAACAATAAAAAGAAAAGAAAAAAAAGTGAAGTGATCAAGCATAGGTTTAATTAGGTTCTAATTTCATTGCCTACATCTCTTGAGTTCTACCACATAATGAAATCTCGATAATATGAATTCTGTAGGACAATAATTAATTAACCAATAAAGCGTCGTACGTCGGCCACGAAGTTCATTTCTGTAACGACTCAGGGAAAAGCGCTAACCACATATGCACTATCACCTTAAAAGGACCAGTCGATTTGAAGCTTTCCCTAGAATCACTTATAAAGCCCAGCTTCACCTAGTAACTAGGCAATGTAGAACTTAACACTCATCTATCTCTTATAAACCACTCACTCTATGTGAATTATTTATCTCTTCTCAATATGAGACCGAGGTGTTACAAACTCCCCCCCCTAAACCCCTGACGTCCCCGTCAGGGTTACGTCATGTAGTGCTCTAGTACCACATGATCTGGCGTTACTAGGTGACTCTGATATTATTTGTAACGACTCAGGGGAAAGTGCTAGTTACATTTGCACTATCACCCCAAAAGGACTAGTCGATTCGAAGCTTTTCCTAGAATCACTTATAAAGCCTAATTTCATCTAGTAACTAGGCAATGTGGGACTAATCACTCATCTATCTCTTATAAACTACTCACTTTATATGAGTTATTTATCTCTTCTCAATATGAGACCGTAGTGTTACACTTTCCTTCTTTTTATTATGGGGAAACTCGATCCTTTGGTTGGAAAATAATCAAATTTAGAAGGACCAGTTAAAAGCAAAGACAAGGCAACAAGTCCAGCATCTAAGACCCTATGCCTGGGGTTCTTTGGCCTGCCTATGGGACGGCAAGGGGGGGCCTTAATTTGATTGAAAGGTATAGTTTAGGAATAGGATAAGAATGGTTGAAAAGGCACCTACATTGATGTTGGTCGCATTAAATAAACATATAATTAAGGTCATGTCTAAATTGGCTCGACGTTGTATGTGGGTACCAATGTTGATTCTTAACCAACCAATTTCCATCTTTTCTCTCTCTCAAGGAAAAGCATGCTTTGAGTTTGAGTTTCAGCTTCTTTCTTTCTTTTGTTGCTTTATTGCTAGTTTTAATTAATTAATGAGATTATCTAAAACTCTCTATAATTATACTCCATAATACTGACAGATAAAAAGCCATATTCATTAATTCCCCCTACATGCAAAGTTTCTTGTTGAGCCTATGAACATAATTTTTGCTTTCACTTTAGCCTTGTATATTAAAATAGTGTATATTTGGAAAGCTTCAAGAAATAGTACGTATCTCGGATTAAGGAATCTCATATATATAACTTTGTTCTATTCACTATAAATGTTAGTTTCATGTATCCCAAGTATATATGTTTTTCTTTATTTTCAAAAAAAAAGAAGAAAAAAAAGTATGTTTTTCTTTAAGTTTTGTTTCTTTGGGGTAAAATGTTTTCAGCTAAAATTATGCTAAAATTATTTTCCATAATTTTAGCTGAAAACATTTTCTATCGGTTGGCTCATACGAAAAGTCAAGGAATATTTATTATATTTTCATTCAATCATATTAACCTATAAATATCAACTTTTAATTACAACATAAAAACTGTTAATTTAAGTCCTAAGAAAAAAAAAAAAAAAGAGCCTAAAAATTATGTTTAATTATGCAAGAAAGAGAGACAATGAAGAGGAGCTGAAGAGGCAAAAAGAGCGTGTGAGAATAGAAGGTCTTTGAAGGTGGGATTGAGATCTAGTGTTATTGTCTCCCGATATTGTTTACAATTTGAACATGCAATTGTGAAAGAACCCTTGTAGGGCTCATCTGTTCGGGCAAATTAAGACTTGCTTTAACAGGTAAACCCTATAAGAAGCACTCTCACAATTATCTGTTTAGGGGTGTGGGAGAGGTGAAAAATAATTTACGCATATAAGAAATGTAAACCAATTTATGTCTTATGAATGTTAAAAATAAAATTCAGGTTAAACAATATTTTACGCTATGCCAGACACTCAAAAATAAGAAAAACATTCTAGGCAAAAAATAAATGAGCCTTAATAACTTATCATATATACTATAAATTTATATTTTGCTAAACTCACCCCAATGTGTCAATCATACGGGTTAGAAATCAACGCAAATATGAGATTACACTACATCTAAAAGAATGTTTAAAATTATGGTTACTGTAGTATTTGTAAAACGAGCAATGCTATTCGACCCCTTCCCATCAGACTTTCATCTGACCCATGTATAATTTATTGACTAAAAAGCTGAAGTGTTGTACTTGTACTCATATATATATATATATTTCATAAAAAAAATGCCACTTAGGTCGGATGATTGTGTGAGGAGAGGGGTCGGATAGCACTGCTTTTGTAAAACTACTAAAGAAATGAGTTTTGAATTGAATAATAAATGATATAGGATTGATTTAAAATATAGTATTTATGATAACCATATGATTGAGTGTAATCCAACGGTAAACTTTATAAAACACTAATCTAATTAAAATTATTGAGTGGTACTAATTTCACTTCCCCAAAACCGTAGACAGTAGACATTGGACACCACTATTATCATCGCTTTTAATTTACAAAACCATATAAGTTTGTTCAAGTAACGAATTGTACCAATAGTTTGCTAACGTGGCGAGAATCAAACGGAGAGAAAGTTTGAATGGATCGCATCCTGCGGTAGTTACTTACCAGTTACCACCGCGAAGAGGGGTAGCTAGAGCCTAGGACTCGCAATAAGACTCTTGCAAGTCGCAACGTCACAAAGGCCGTGTGTTTTGATTTCATCAAGAAAACCTAACCCATGGTTAACCTATCTGACAAAGGGAAGGGAAAAGAATAACCAGGGTTAGTTTGTGGCTGCTCAAGTTAAAACAGTTCCGTCTCCGTGCATGAAAAAAGCGCGATATTTTTATCTACAGCCAGCCATGTAAAATTTCAACCGGCAATAAATTCTGTTTTCAAATTAATTATTATTTTGTTGATTTTGAGATTCGTTTCTGTTTCGGAAAGAGTGACTCATTTTTTGAGATCCGAAAAAAATACTTTTTGCTTTGGAGTGTAGGGATGACTGGATGAGAAGGTATAAACCATCAGATCGATGATTTGTCTCCCGTCTCACAATCTGTCCCTGTACGTGAGCTGAGCCAATTTTAAGTCAGTGAAGTCACTGAATCAAATTCTGCAGATTTTGACTAAAAAACAAACAAAATTCTGCAAAATTTGGAGTTGTCCTTTCTGACAGTAATTAGTGTAACAGTTGAAGATTTGGCACAAGCTGTTCATTTCCTGTAGGTCTTTCTGAATCTTTCAAGCCCAGCCGTTGAATCTGCATTTTGAGTGAAATTGATCGGAATCGGGGGACAAAGAGATGTTAGGCAAATAGGCATCAAGGCAAAATGTGGGGAAAGCTCACGAGTTTTCTGCTAATTTGATTTTAATTAATGCTTTTCGGCCAAACAAAGAAAGGTAAAAGGGGACTTTAATTTCTAGCCCTCACTCTATTTTGTGAATTTAATGAAGTGGTTCACTTTATTCACTTGTTTTATGCATGTCTGACTTGTTTTGCTTGCTCACAGCATTTACTCATTTTACTGAGAGAGACTGAAGCTTCTCCAAGCGCTATATATCAATTATCAAGTACAAGTCTTTATCGCTTTGACATTAAAAAAACAAAAAAAAAGAAAGAGGAAAAGGTATTATTATTACAATAAATAGTAATAATAAAAGCACTGTTTGATCGCTGATTTTCGTCTCTCCAAAAAAAATTCGCATACGAGCAATGAAGGAGGGAGAGAAGAGCTTGGATCCTCAGCTGTGGCATGCCTGCGCCGGAGGCATGGTCCAGATGCCTCCGGTTAATTCCAAGGTCTTCTATTTCCCTCAGGGCCACGCTGAGCACGCCCAGGCCCGCGTCGATTTCACGGCCTTACCCAGAATCCCTGCTCTCGTTCCTTGCCGAGTTGGAGCCGTCAGGTTCTTGGCTGACCCTGAAACCGATGAGGTTTTCGCGAAGATCAGATTGGTTCCAGTGGGAAACACTGAGCCTGGTTTTGATGATGAAGGGGTTCTGGGTAATGAGTCTGAGCATCCAGAGAAACCCGCTTCGTTCGCCAAGACATTGACCCAATCTGACGCCAACAACGGTGGGGGTTTCTCTGTTCCGAGGTACTGCGCCGAGACGATCTTTCCACGGTTGGATTACACGGCGGATCCGCCGGTTCAGACGGTGATTGCCAAGGATGTTCACGGCGAGGTTTGGAAATTCAGGCATATATATAGAGGGACACCGCGACGGCATTTGTTGACGACTGGGTGGAGCACATTCGTAAACCACAAGAAGCTGGTTGCTGGGGATTCCATTGTGTTCATGAGGGCTGAAAATGGTGATCTTTGTGTCGGTATTCGGCGAGCCAAGCGGGGAATTGGCTGTGCATCAGAGTCCCCATCTGGGTGGAACCCCGCTCCCTGCCATTCTGATTCGCCATATGGCGGATATTCGACGCTGTTGAGGGAAGAGGAGAACAAATTAATGCGAAATGGTTATGGGAATTCAAGCCCTGGTGGCAATTTGAGAGGAAAGGTAAGGGTGAGGCCTGAATCGGTTATTGAAGCTGCGGCTCTGGCCGCTAGCGGACAGCCATTTGAGGTTGATTTTTATCCGAGAGCGAGCACGCCAGAGTTTTGCGTTAAGGCCTCGGCTGTGAATGCTGCAATGAGGATTCAGTGGTGCTCTGGATTGAGGTTTAAGATGGCATTTGAAACGGAGGATTCTTCCCGGATAAGCTGGTTCATGGGAACCATAGCTTCTGTTCATGTTGCTGATCCTCTACGCTGGCATAATTCTCCGTGGCGGCTTCTTCAGGTGTTGTACTCCTCTGTTATTCTTATACCGTTGTGCAACAATTTGGAATATTTTTTTTCTTTGAAATATTTTTTTAAAATTTTCAGAAATTGTGTTTCTTTAGCACTCAGCTTCAGATAATGGATTTTTTTTTGTAGGGTGAATGGCATTTATTTATGTACTTGGATATTCTCGTTTTATGCATACGCCTTGTATTAGTTTGTGTTACTCTAGAATCTGAGGTCTCTTGAAACTCTTGAAACTTAGGAGTTGGGTCAGGTTTGTAGATTGATTACTTGCATTACCATGCTATGGAGGTTTGCAGATTGTATCTTACCTTTTTAGGCCACTTCTTTGCGACACTGTATCTTAATATTTTCTTAGGTTTTGCTTTGCCGAAAGGCTTTGTTGCAGTTTTTTCTTTTCTTTTCTTTTTTCAAAAGAAAAATATTAACAAATAACCTAAAATACAAAACACTCAAAAGTACTTTCATCATATCAAAACACATTTTCAAAAAAAAAAAAAAAAAAAAAACTTATAAAAACTACTAAAAAGCATTAACAAACAGAGTTGTCTCTTGGCTTAATGTAAACATTAAAATTTACAGGTAAACAATTTGCAACCCTGCATGTATCTAAGCTGACTTGCAATTTAAGATGGTTAAATTTTCATAACACATTACGCTTTTCAGTATTATTCTTGAATTGGTATAAATATTAGACCCCATATATTCCTTGCGCTTCGATAGCAGAGCAAATTTTTATGCCTAACTTGTGAAGGTTGTGCTCCTGGAGGGATTTAAATATATCTTTTACATCCCACTCTTGCAATTGTTAACCCAAAATCAGTGGTCTTATGATGAACATGTTTCCAAACTCTGATGTTGAAAATAGAAAATTACTGCTTCTTTTTTTTTTTCTTTTTTTTTTTTCCTGGGGAGAGTAAAAGAAAATCACAGTTTTTAGCAAATACATAATGTAATTTTTACACATCAGCATTTACTTGGATTTTAAGATAGATATTAAACATGTTATACTGGGACAAGGATACTTTCCATTTTAAATAAAATGGATAGTATCCGTATCATGGTTAGTATTTAAAGTTAGCGCATCTAACTGTGTACATCATTTCTTATTATTTCATTTTTTTTAAAAGATATGCTAACATTGACCTTATGTATTAGATGCATAAACTTTAAATCCTAAGCATGAAATAAATACTATCAATTTTATTTGAAATAGAGAGGATCCTATTCCGTTATTGCAGAGCCTATGCTCAATTTTATCCAGCTTGTAGCATCAGGTTCTCCTTACATCTGTTTATAAACAACATTTCAGGTGACATGGGATGAGCCGGATTTGCTACAAAATGTGAAGCGTGTCAGCCCATGGTTGGTTGAATTGGTATCAAACATGCTTGTCACCCACCTCTCGCCCCTCTCACCGGCAAGAAAGAAGTTGCGCCTCCTTCAACAGACAGATCTTCCCCTTGATGGCCAATTTCCAATGCCATCAGTTTCAGGCAACCCCCTTGGGCCAAGCAGCCCCTTGTGTTGTCTATCTGATAACACTCCTGCAGGCATACAGGGAGCCAGGCATGCTCAATTTGGAATATCTTTATCAGATCTCCACTTTAACAGCAAACTGCAGTCAGGGCTGTTTCCATCCAATTTCCAGGGGTTCAATATACATTCAAGAACCTGCAACAGCATCGCAACAGGCAATACAAACAACAATGAAAATTTATCTTGCTTGCTAACCATAGGAAATTCTAGTCAAAATTTGGAAAAATCAGATAATGTGAAAAGACACCAGTTTTTGCTATTTGGTCAACCAATACTTACTGAGCAGCAGATCTCTCGAAGCTGTTCTAGTGATACAGTCTCACAAGTTTCTAGCAGGAAAAGGTCATCAGATGGGAGCCAAGACAAAGTAAAGTTTCTTGCAGATATTTCAGGATCCAAGCTTGAGCAGAAAGTTTCTTCAGAAAATTCCTTAAGTGCTGGATTTTCATGGCGCCAGGGTTTCCAAACCACAGAACTTGGCCTGGACAATGGTCACTGCAAGGTATTCATGGAGTCGGAGGATGTGGGGCGCACACTTGATCTCTCGGTTCTTGGTTCTTATGATGAGCTGTACAGGAGGCTCGCCAACATGTTTGGAATAGAAAGACCAGATATGCTAAGCCATGTGCTCTACCGAGATGCAACAGGTGCTGTGAAGCAAACTGGAGATGAACCATTCAGGTAATCTTTTTTCCATAATTTTCTTTAGTTTATTGTTGTCATCTTATGGCCTTGCAGATGTACTACTTTTTGCCTTTATGAAACCTCCATGATATCTTAGTATACATTTTTTTTTTAATGCATTTCACTTTATATGTATATAATTTTTGGATCTTCTCTTTTTTTCCCTCTGTTGGAATTGCAGTGATTTTTTGAGGACAGCAAAAAGGATCACTATTTTAACAGATTCTGGCAGCAACAATATGGGAAGGTAAGAGATCACAACGATACTGCACTTGCGAACGTCTAGATCTTTATTTCCAATCTGTACCTTCTCATTTAGGAAAAGTCTTTAGGAGATTTAAGATCAACTTCCTTCCTTAGTATATATAAACTTTATACTGCAGATTCTTTGGTTTTATAATCATTCTTCAGAAAGTGATGATTTTAATGTCGTTCTTCAGGGCGTGGTTTACAGGGATGAGGAATGCTGAAAATGGACTAGATGCATCAAACAAGACAGGTCCCTTGAGCATATTTGCCTAGTACTTCAGAATCCGAGACTTGATGTTGAAAAAAAAAAAAAAAAATGAGTGAATCCTGAAGGGAGGTGTTTATTTGCTCATTAAATTTAGTTGGGAGAAACAGGAAATGAAACTCCATCTTCTATTTATGGTAATGTCTTGGTGTGTTTGTGGGTTTAAGTGTCTATTCTTTTACTTAAAATATAATTAGGACTTTGTGTTTGCCCTGAATCCATCTTTTTGCGAGTTTTCTTTTTTCTTATCTTCCAAGACACTATTTGTAACGACTCAGGGAAAAGCGATAATCACATCTGCGTTATCACCCAAAAAGGACTAATCAATTTGGAGTTTTCTTAAAATTCTTTATAAAGCTCAGTTTCACTTAATAACTAGGCAATGAGAGACTTAGCACTCATGAGTATTTTTATAAACCAATCACTCTATGTAAGGTATTCATTTCTTTCCAATATGGGACCGAGGTGTTACACTAGTGCTTGTGTCCAAAATATATGCTTATTAGAGGCGCTATGGCATGAAAGTTTTTTTTTTTTTTTTTGATGCGCACATCTTTTCCTAACCCAGCACAAGGTTGAAAAGTTTCGTCTCTAGTGAAGCTGATCACTTGCTTAAAGTGCAAGAAAAAAACATATGAACCTGGGCAATACATGGAGACCGGTGCTAATACTTGGCCTAGTTTATTATAAGTATGTGGATTAATTTGGGACAGCAAGATGGATTGCAATCCAAGAATACGACTGCTATGCCATAATGGAATTTCAATTTTTAATAGATCCGATTGGATACCATTATTAATCCACCACCTTTGGCTTTGAGCATGCTCTCCAAAAAAAAATAATCAACTGTTGTAATTATTGACTGAAGATGTTAAAAGTAAGTACCGCCACACACACGTGACATTAATAGTTTTGAAAATATACCTCTAGGCTTTTGACTTCATGGGAGGGCAGTTAATTAAGGGCCTCTCTACCCTGAAGCTTTGGTCAAATATTTGCTACTCTCTCATTCAAAAGAAAAGTAGGCAATTGTCCCTCCTCTTTGACTTGCTTCACTTCAGTTGGCCTTTGCTGTTGTTTGATATCAATGATCCACCTAATTCTCACATGCTCCATTATTAGAGTCCTGAGTCCTACTAATCTTTTGCCTCCAAACACCCCGGAATTTTAAAACAAAAAAAAAAAAAAAAAAAAAAAAAAAAAGAAAAAAAAGAAGAAAAAGACTGCTTTTTGAAGTAGATCGAATAATATGAAAACGAGGTGAAAAGTCATCCTCTAACGCTTTGTGTTTGGAACGACTTTAAGGTGTATAATTGGAGGAAAATCTGAACCTCCTCCCTCGTCTATCATATATCTCTAGCATCACCGAACCTTGGGCATTGACTTATGCTTTAAAAAATATCTAAATTAACCCCCCACAAAAGCTAACACAGAGAGTTTTGTTTGTTATGCGATTTTGGTGAATAAATTATGTGTCAGGTTTTAAAAACCCTTGCTAGAACAAACAAACTCGACATAGAGTGTGCAAGAAATGATTGGTCTTTTAAATTTGAACTTCGAAAACTTTTAAAAGGCAGTTATTAAAGCCAAAAAACTAGTAGGTCCTATTATTTAAGACAATTGTACACGGTGTCTTTTTCAATAATTTATGGACCACTGGAGCCTCTTCAGTCTTCAGGGCTTTGGGATCTGAAATCCCAGAGAACATGGCCTCCGTCCATGGCTGACTGTTCGGACAGTTTGACGGCCAAGCTGGGTCTCATTCCTCATCCATGGTGGGTGACCTGGTCCCTTTGAATTTTGTAATGCCTAAACAAAGCAGTGTTCAGTCCAAAGCAACACACACGTGGGGAGGGACCCATGCCAATGACTGACAAAAGGGTTGGGAAGTTGAAAGTGAGCAACATACATATATATTCACGTGCGGTCTCCCAATTGAATCGCCTTTTTGGTGGCCGGGCCTTTCGCCCTTTGATGGGTTTCGCTTTGACTTCTTTTTTTCTTTTTTCTTTTAAAAAAAACAAATCTTTTTTTATGGATTTACTAATCTCTCTATTTTTCTTCTTTGCTTTGGGATAACAACACCACTTACCAACCTTTAAAATATATTATAAGAATTGAGTTCTTGTCCAGAATTTGGATGATTTTTACCAAGGGATTATAAATCATGCTCATCTATCACCAATTCTAAACTTGCTAAGGCATGTTATAGATTGTTAACTTCATAGTGGACAAATACATCTTTTTCGAAGCATTTATCTCTCCAACTTCCCTCTTTTTCAGTTCCAACCCGTTTGCCATGGGATCTGGTTTCTTTGCTTTGGGATAGTGAGGTATCTTTTGTAGGTCATGCTCTTCTTAATCGTGCAAAAATCAACCAAAGATGCAAACAAACCAGTCAATTATGGTCACCACTCACCACGACTTAAAAGCAATTAATTTAACACTTTTTGTATTAATATATTAAATGCAGTACGAGCTAGCTTGGTGCGGAGTGTTATACATTATCCATAATTCAAGTCTACTAATTTTATAACATGTTTAAATTGTTTGAAATAGATAAATGCTTATATATGATTTTCTTAAAGTAAATTAACAATATTATATTGTGGGAGATCATGCACGTATAGAGTAAGCGCAACGGAAACCGATCTCAGGAAATATTTTTGTTTCAAGATAAGTAAGGCTAGATTAAACAATTACACAAAGTTCGTGATATTTACAATTGAATTCGGCATCTCCTAGGCTTTTAGGGCTATATAACTCTAGCTGAGATTCTCTTTGCATTTTGAATGATCAAGAACACGTTCTTGACGCTCTTGGTGTTCTTGATTAAAAAATACGCTTGGAAAACGTTCGCCAAAAGTCAGATCAATTGATTCTTATCCACTTCGACTTCTTCTCCTATAAATACCCCCACCTCGCCCTTTTATCTGATTTCCGCCCATTTCGTTAGTAAATCCTTGAGGGAGAGTAAGAGAGTGTTTTGGAGAGAGAGAGTGTGTGTCTTTCATCTTCAAAAGAAGTAACATCCTTAACCTAACTCGTTTCTTAGATGAATCCTACGTTGCTTAGTTAGTTTTTGAAACTTAGTTTATTGTTTTGGTAATATCGTTAGCTAGTTTTACACCATTGCTTAGTTTTTGGTTTTAATACTAGATTAGTGTTTGCTTAGTAGTTTAAGTGAGGTTTAGCGTACTTAGTACTACATGAAGTTGTTATTAAGGTTAGTGTAAGAAATTACATATGTGTCCCTCAGACACATTTAATTCGTTGTAACAGTTGAAATTTAAATAATTATCATAACGATAATTATTTAATATAAAGATTGAATATGATTTATAACGGTTTTTTATATTAATATTCTGATTTATTCTCCTTGATGGGAGGAGAATAATCAGCTATCCAATTAATAACGAAGATCCGTAGCCTACCTATATAAAGAACCATGTGTATCCATCTATTGGCACAAGCTAAAAGAACTCTCTAAATTTTTTGTCTTTTTCAGAATTCTTGGTGTTGCAAAAAATTTCTTCGTTCTTCGTTCTTCATCCCGCTTGAACAAAGATATGGCTGGAAGTATCAATAATTCCGCTGCTTATTTAATTTAATATCATTTTATTTGTATATATTATGCTTTCGTGTGGTATCAGAGCCAGCTTCTATGCCAATTTGTTCAACTTTTAGTTTTTGGGCAATTCTTCGTTGGTTGAATTGCATAAATTTACTGTGCATAAATTTACCCCCGTTTTGTTCATCGCACGTATTGTTTTTGCTGTTTTACATATGTGTCTAAATTGTTTAAGAAAAAAGCATGAATACTGTAAAGCATGAAAAATCATGAAAGCTGCTGCACTATTAGATATGGATATTTTTTTATTCATATTTACAGTTTTGCCATTATGAAACCTGTTGCACTAACCTGAAACCAAATCTGCTGCACCAACCCGAAACTCATTGCCCTCCACTGTTCGGATCCACCGGCATACAGAAGGCGTCATCCGTCCAAGGAAAGGTCGTTTCTAGCGGCCTTTCTCCTTCACCAGGACCGGCGGCCCTTATGGGGCCGCCTGGTTTTCAGTACCAACGGCGACCCCTTTGGGTTGCCGTTGCTGCTAAGTAGTGGCCCATCAAGGCTACTACATAAGGCGGCAGCAAAACGACGGCCGGCGTCTAGTAAAAAAAAAATTTGAGGAAGAAGAAAGGGAAACGGCGGCAATGGCTTGAGATTTTCTAGTCAATGTTTTGGGCATCCGGGTAGGGTTTCGACCCATTAAATTTTCTGGGTCAGGTTTTCGGGTTGGGTCTTAAATTTTTTTTTTTGATCTGGGCCACCGGGTAGGGTTGTTCACTCAAGGCCAATCTAACCCATTTGGAGTCTTGTGACCTAAAAGCCCAACCCATTTCAGTAGCCCATCAAGAATTTAAAAAAAAAAGAAAAAAAAAGGCTCATTTGGGGTTTAGAACTTGGGCTCTTTAAAGGGTCTAAGACTACTAAGACCATTGGGTCATAAGATTTATTATGTTTTCATATTACAATTTCATTTCTCTTATTTTTACATTATTCAGTATTAAAATTATTGTTTATTTAATACTTGAACTTAGGAATATAATTAATTTTTAATTATATTGTTTAAATATAATTTGTTTGATGCCTAGACCTAAGAATAATTAACAATACCATACATTCTGGGATGTTTACAGTAATATCCAAAAATGCAATGTCTAGAAAAGTTCTGGCTAAGGAAAGTCTTGGGATTTAAGTGTGTCCATTGTGACCCCCCTTACTTTCCTTGGAACTCACCTGGTTGCACATTGAAAAATGTTGTTTATCCCATTTAGGTATTGGTTTGCTATGTTCTTGGGACTATTTGTGGGCATCTATACAGTTAATAGATGTTAATGAAGTCGTAATTATTATAATAATTTTGGGAGAGACACTGCATCCCAATTTTAGAATAATAATTACATCAGGGTTATACACTTGAACTTCATAAAGAAAAATTAACATCGTTTATGTAATTAATTCATAAATTTAATTGCTTATCCCCATAGGGACGTTTTTATTTTTATGACTTAATTAGAATAAGATGACAAATTTAATATTAAAAATAAAAGTTCTCTTAGGCCCACAGGTACGGAGAATTTTATTTATTAATGTATAAATTTATTAGTCTTATTAATAAAGAGTAAATTTCATGCGTGACGCAACCTTTGCCCACAGGTAGGTTGAAATTTACTATTTACTATTAAATTAGTATTGGTTAATTTAAAATAAAGTTAATTTCATAGCATTAAAATTTTTCCTTGATTATTGCAGCTATTTCTACTACTTCTATTCTAGAAAGTACTGTTCCAATGCTTAATGGGAACAATTTTTCTAAGTGGAAAGAAAATTTACTTTTCTATTTGGGGTGTTTAGAACTTGATTTGGAGCTCCGTGAGGACGAACCGCTTGCCCTCACGGATACTAGTACGCCATTAGAAGTTACGAAGCATGAGAGGTGGGAGCAATCTAATTGCCTAAGTCTCATGTTTATGAAGTCTCACGTAACTAAGGGCATTAGGGGTTCTATCCCTGAATGCAAAAAGGCAACAGAGTTCATGCGAGCCGTTGAGGAACAATTTGTAAGTTCCGATAAGGCATTTGCAAGCACCCTAATGAAGAAACTCTCAAGTAAAACATTTGACAAATCCAGAAGTATGCAAGAGCACATTATGGAAATGAGGGACATGGCAGCTCAATTGAAGTCCTTAGAGGTTGATATTTCCGAGTCCTTCTTAGTTCATTTCATCTTGAACTCACTCCCGACTGAGTACACTCCTTTTAAGATATCTTATAACACATATAAAGATAAATGGTCAGTGAATGAACTTCTGACCATGTGTGTTCAGGAAGAGAAAAGGCTAAAGCATGAGAAACCACAAAGTGTTCACTTTGTGGCTGCTCATGATAAGGGGAAGAGTAAAAGAGGCAAAGGTGCCCCGCATTTAAAGAAATATAACAAGCTGTCAATCAAGAAAAATGACAATAAAGGATACTTGTTTCTTTTGCAAAAAAGAGGGGCATATGAAGAAGGATTGCCAAAAGTATAACAGATGGCTTGAAAAGAAAGGTAATATCATATCTCTAGAATGTCATGAATCTTTTTTTGTTGAAGCTCCTTGTAATACATGGTGGATTGATTCTGGTTTTACAATCCATATTGTTAATACAATGCAGGGTTTTCTCAACACAAGGAAACCGGCAAGCAATGAGCAACGGGTCTATTCCGGAAATAAGTTGTTTTCTCATGTGGAAGCGGTTGGGACCTTTAGATTGATTTTGAAAACTGGTTATGTTTTAGATTTGCAAAATGTATTTTTTATTCCATGCTTCTCTAGAAACTCAATTTCGGTTTCTAAACTGGATGTTATTGGTTTTAGTTTTTGGTTTATAAACTCTACCTTTAGTATTTTTAAAGGTAAAAATTTTATTGGTGATGGATCCAAAATTGATGGTTTATTCAGAATTGATCTAGATCCCAACTTTGAAAACAATCATTTATCATTGCATTCTAGCGTTGGCATAAAAAGGAGCCTTGTGAATGAAAACTCCGCTTTATTATGGCACAGGAGATTGGGTCATATCTCCATAGAGAGAATCAAAAGATTAGTAAATGATGGAGTCTTAAAAACTCTTGATTTTACTGATTTTGGAACTTGTGTGGATTGCATAAAGGGAAAGCAAACCAACAAGACCACTAAAGGTGCCAAAAGGAGTTTTGAGATTCTTGAAATAATACATACAGATATCTGTGGACCTTTTTCTACTCCTTGCCTAAATGGTCAAAGATATTTTATATCTTTTATTGATGATCATACACGGTATATGTATCTCTACTTTCTAAATGATAAGGCTGAAGCACTCAATGCTTTCAAGACCTATAAGGTAGAAGTAGAGAAACAAAAGAAAAAGAAAATCAAGATCGTAAGATCTGATAGAGGCGAAGAGTACTATGGAAGGTACATAGAAAAGGGACAAATGATAGGTCCATTTGCGCAATTTCTTGAAGAAGAAGGCATTGTTGCTCAATACACAATGCTTGGCACACCACAACAAAATGGTGTAGCAAAAAGAAGAAATTGCACACTTATGGACATGGTAAGGAGCATGCTCAGTAATTCTGAGTTACCTTTATTTCTATGGAGTGAAGCCTTAAAAACTGATGTGTATGTATTAAACCGGGTACCATCCAAAGCTGTCCCTAAGACACCTTTTGAATTATGGAATGGATGGAAACCAATTTAAATCACTTACACATATGGTGTTGTCCTGCTGAAGTGAGGATTTACAATCCAAATATAAAGAAGTTAGACCCAAGGACAACCAGCGGTCATTTTATCGGCTATGCAGTCAACTCCAAAGGATTTAGGTTTTATTGTCCTTCTAATAACACTAGAATTGTTGAGTATATGAATGCAAAATTCTTAGAGGATCTTGAACATAGTGGGAGTGCTTATCCTCAAAGGATTGAATTAGAGGAAGCACAAGAGTTGACTGATGCTCCTTTATCTAAAGGACGTTTGATTATGCTTAAGGAAATCCAAACAGATTGCCTTGAACCACAATCAATTTCAGAACAGTCAACTCATGAGGAACAAGTTTATATTGAACCTACTCAACCCCCTCCAAATGAGGAGGAAGTAGGATTAAGAAGATCTTCTAGAATAATTAGACCAGCAATCTCTAGTGATTATATTGTATACCTCAAAGAGTCCGATTTTGATGTTAGGCCTAAGGATGATCCAAATTCATTTTCACAAGCCATGAGTGGAGAACATTCCACATTATGGTTAAAAGCCATGAAGGAAGAAATGGAATCCATGACTAAAAATCAAGTCTTGGATCTTGTTGACTTACCAGAGAAAGCTGTAGCCATAGGCGACAAATGGGTTTACAAAACCAAAAGGGATTCTTTTGGTAATGTTGAACGATATAAAGCTAGACTTGTGGCCAAAGATTTCACACAAAAGGAAGGCATTGATTATCATGAAACCTTCTCTCCAGTATCCAAGAAGGATTCATTTAGGATAATTATGGTATTAGTAGCTCATTTTGATCTAGAGCTACATCAAATGGATGTGAAAACAGCCTTTCTAAATGGGGATCTTGAAGAAGAGGTTTACATGAAACAACCTGAAGGTTTTGATGATAACACTCAGAAAGCTTGCAAACTAAATAAATCTTATTTATAGACTAAAACAAGCCTCCCGTCAATGGTATATTAAATTTCACAAAGTTATTACCTAATTTGGTTTTATTGAGAATTTTGTTGATCAATGTATATACCTTAAGGTCAGTGGGAGTAAAGTCATATTTTTAGTCCTATATGTAGATGATATTTTACTTGCAAGTAATGATTTAGGTTTTCTACATCAAACCAAACAGTTCATTTTCTCAAAATTTTGAAATGAAGGATTTAGGTGAAGCCTCTTATGTCATTGGCATAGAGATTCACAGAGACAGAAAACAAAGAATATTAAAACTGTCTCAAAAGGCCTACATTGAAAAGGTTTTGGAAAGATTCAGAATGAAGAACTGTTCGGCTTCTGTAGCACCTATCATTAAAGGAGACAAATTCAGTAATGATCAATGTCCCCAAAATGCATTGGAACAGGAGCAGATGAAGAATATTCCATATGCATCTGCAATTGGTAGTCTATTGTATGCACAAGTTTGCACTAGACCTGACATTGTAATAGCAGTTGGAATGTTGGGTCGATAGCAAAGCAACCCAGGAATGGAACATTGGAAAGCTGCAAAGAAAGTCATGCGGTATTTGCAAGGAACCAAGGACTACGGTTTGACATTCAGACACATTGACCATTTGGAGGTGGTTGGGTATTCAGATTCAGATTTTGCTGGATGTGTAGATAGTAGAAAATCTATTTCAGGGTATATTTTTCTCTTGGCTGGAGGGGCTATATCCTGGAGAAGTAACAAGCAAACTATAGTTGTTACATCTACAATGGAAGCAGAATTTATTGCGTGCTATGAAGCTACTACACAGGCACTATGGTTAAGAAATTTTGTTGGTGGTCTCAAAATTGTCGATTCTATAGCGAGACCAATCAAGATCTTCTGCGATAATCGTGCTGCTATATTCTTTTCTAAGAATAATAAAAGTGGAAGCAGAAGTAAGCATATCGACATCAAATATCTTCGTATGAGAGAGAACATCAAAAGAAATGAAGTGCTCATTGAGCATATAAGTACTGAATTGATGATTGCGGATCCTATGACTAAAGGTTTACCGGTAAAGCTGTTTAAAAGTCATGTAGAGCATATGGGACTCATTGATTCATTTTGTACCTAGTTCTTTCTAATTTGTCTATAGACATTAAGTTATTGTTAATAAAGTTTGTGCACATTTGTTACATTATCCATAGGGATAAAATTAAAGTTAGACCCGAATAACTTATAAGAAGTTTATTCATAAAGTTTGATTGCCCATATAGTACTCATTTAAGGAATATTTTATATGTAATACATGGAAGGGACGACTTATTATATAAAGTTTTACCTCCATGATTCATGTCTAGTATTCCTTATGTGAGTGGGAGGATTTCATGAATGGTTGGAATAAATAAAGTGATAATCATATTGAAGAACCGGACATCATAAGGAATTATATGTGTCATAAAGGCCAAGTGGGAGAATGTAAGAAATTACATATGTGTCCCTCAGACACATTTAATTCGTTGTAAAGGTTGAAATTTAAATAATTATCATAACGGTAATTATTTAATTTATTGTAACGGTTGGAATTTAAATAATTATCATAACGGTAATTATTTAATATAAAGATTGAATATGATTTATTCCACATTAAGTTATATGAAATCGAAACGGTTTAAAACGGTTTTTTATATTAATATTCTGATTTATTCTCCTTGATGCAAGGAGAATAATTCGCTATCCAATTACTAACGAGGGTCCCTAGCCTACCTATATAAAGAGCCATGTGTATTCATCTATTGGCACACTCATAAGCACAGGCTAGAAGAACTCTCTAAATTTTGTCTTTTTCAGAATTCTTGGTGTTGCAGAAAATTTCTTCGTTCTTCATCCCGCTTGAACAAAGATATGGCTAGAGGTATTTATAATTCCACTGCTTATTTAATTTAATAGCATTTTATTTATATATATTATGCTTTCAGTTAGGACTCAGTTACGGATCATGTTCCGGCCCTAAGACTTGATTAGAACCAGTTTTATGGCTTTTTCTTTCGAATTTTGGATTCTGCCTAAGTACCTAAAGTCCGCCCTTCACTGGACAAATGAACAACATCTAAGACGAATGTTCACCATTCGCTAGAGGAACGATCGCCAGACAGGCTGAAAGCCTATTTTGAGCTGTTTAAGACTTAAGACCTATTTTAGGTCAAGTTTAAGGCTGATGATAGGTTTTTTACAGATTTTGAGGTTGTTGAGCCTCATAGAGATTTGTTGGAGGAGATGTGCGATACAAGTCAGTAAAACTCATATAGATACTTGTTATTGTTATTTTTTCCGCATAGCACAAATATTTTGTGTATCAAAACATACATATTTATAACTCACATGAAATATCATTTTTATTACTGCGAACTCTATTTTGTGAAAATGTGTGATTAATGAAATGATGAGATTATGAAAGCATGTATGTAAAATACGGTGAAGACTAAATTGCATCATATGACATGGTACACCATCTCATGAGGAAAAACGGCCATGGGCTTACTATTATACGGGTTGTTCTTTATGGTCAAAAGTTTATAATGTGTTATGATGGGCGTTGGATCCAATGGTTGTTTTGTGACTGGAGCACCATGCTTGAATGGGGGTCGCGGCTATGGCTTTGCTAGTAGCGTGGGCCACTCGAGGTCGAACTTGGTCGGGCTGCTAGTATATAACGGTATGCGTACATATCCGAGACATCGGTATTACAGGTCCCTTGGGACAACGCAAACCCTGCCGGGAAAGGGTTAATATCCTAAGTAGAGCATATGGAATTGAACTATGACATGACTTTTGTTATAAGCATATATACATTATATCTATATTGCATACATCATCATCTTATACAATTAAATAATAATTTCATGCATGTGATTTAAACTTGAACCAAGTTCACTATATGATAACCTGTATATCATGTGTATTATTACTCACTAAGTCGTGGACTTACACTTGTATCTTTCCACGTATGAAACATGTATTGTTTTATAGATAATTTTTGTGATGACGGGTTTGGAGCAGTATTTGGTCCTGCTAGAAGGAGTGCTCAGGATCATTTTTGAGGAGTTAGATCCCATTTGATTGGCGTTGTTAGTATTTTGCCCTCATTCTGTGTTTGGACAAAATCACTTAAGTGTAAAGATGCTGTAAACAGGGATTCCACTATTCAGAGTGATGTCAGACGATTCTACTTGCAAGTCATAAGAATTTCAAGTTCCCTGTCAGCCGTCCAAAAGATCGAGCCATCCCGTCCGGACGCCCATCTGTCCACTGTTCCATACGTCCGGACGACGTGTTCTACCGTCCGGACCGCCAAGACAGATCAGCATCATCCATCCTGAAGAAGTGTTCATTCCGTCCGAACCCCATACTGTATCGAGAAGTTTCTGTGCCAGCTTGCATCCGTCCGGACGTTTCAGCAGCACGTCTGGACGCTTCTCAGTACTCGATCAGTTTCTGATTTCTTTCCAAGTTCCAAGAAAGGGAAGATCAATCAACCGTTCGGACGATGTGGTATCCCGTCCGGACACGCGTCTCCTTAAGGCAAGAATTGCAATTCAAATATCACAGTCCAGACGTCTGACAGCTATTGTCCGGACGCTCGTGCATCAAAGAAGGAAATTGCCGATTCGACTTCAACCGTCCGGACGACTGCCTATCATGGTCCGGACGCTCGTATTGCAGATATGGAAATTGCGTGTTGAAGAATAGCCGTCCGGACGCTCATCCCCCATGGTCCAGACGCTCTAAAGCCTTATAAGGAAATTACTTGCAGCGGACGTGCGACCGTCCGGACGATGTGCCATCCCATCCAGACGAAGCTCTTAAACAGGAAAGATTTCCCATCGAAATTTTTGGAAAATCTTGTCGCACAGTTGTCTGTCCGGACGGCCCATGTCCACCGTCCGGACGACGCCCAAGTATAATTTTGCCTGACGCTCATTTGAGCCCCCGGCCTATAAATAGAGGCCCCTGGGCATTGAGAACTGCAAGAATTCGGTGTGAATTCCATTAGAGCTCAGAGAAGTCATCAATCCCTCTGAAGCCGTTTTACAAGTGTGTTGTGCTATAAACCGAAGTCTATCTTAGGGGTCGGCTCTAAGGTAAGGAGTTCCATTGAAGATCCCTTCAGGTAGGAGAACCTGGGTTTGGCTGCCCCGGAGTGGTTTTTCTCTTAACTGAGTTTCCACTTCGTCAACAAAAATCTGTGTCATTTACTTTCCGCTGTGCTTTAATTTTTATTAACACTTATGCACACTTTATTTTTAGAAGTCAATTTCGGTTTTTCAATTGGTATCAGAGCTTGGTACACTCTGAGAATATTAATTTCTTGAGTGTTATTATATTTGACTTCTATATTTTGATATGTCTCAAACTCTTAATTATGTTCCTACCTTCGATGGTACGAACTATGGCTATTGGAAAGCTCGGATGCGATTCTTTTTAAAATCTATTGACTGTTGGAGTATTGTTGACTCTGGTTGGACTAAACCAGAGGATGCAACTCCCGAAACAGTCCCTCTGAAAAATGCCCGACTTTCCAATGATAAAGCCCTCCATGCTTTATGCCAAGCACTTTCTCCCTCTGAATTCGCCAAAATTTCAAACTGCGAATCAGCCAAAGAACCATGGCAAATCTTGGAAACAACATATGAAGGCACGAAATTAGTTAAATCTGCCAAACTTCAAATGTTGACTTCAAGATTTGAAGAAATTAAGATGTTGGAAGAAGAGACTTTTGGAGAGTTTTACTCCAAGATAAGTGACCTTAGAAACTCCATGGTGAGTCTTGGGAAATCTATCTCGGATGTAAAACTCATCCGAAAAATTCTAAGATCTTTGCCCGAGCGTTTCAGGATCAAGGTAACGACAATCGAGGAAAGCAAGGATCTTGAAGAGATGAAGATTGAATAGCTAGTGGGATCTCTTCAAACATATGAGCTGTCTCTGCCCCCGGTCAAGAAGTTGAAGACCATTGCCCTAAAGGCTTCCAAGAAGAAGGTAGAAGCCTCCTCTGAAGAAGACTCTGAGGATGAAGACAAAGCTGTGGCTATGTTAGCCAAAAATTTCAGAAGACTGATGAAAGATGATAGGTTCAAGAAGAAGTTTTCTGATAAAATAAAGAAACCTCTGAGAGAAGCTGAACCAGAGGAAGAGGAGAAGAGAGATCCCAGAGGACCCCAATGTTTTGAATGTTCAGGCTTTGGGCATATCCGGGCGGATTGTGGGAATCTCAAAAAGGGCAAGGGGAAGGCTTACAATGTGACTCTCAGTGATGAGTCAGAAGGAGAAGCTCCAGAGTCTGAAAAATTTCTGGCCTTTGTAGCCCCACATGTTGAAGAAGAAGACTCATATTACTCGGAGCATAGTGAAAATGAGGAAGAGCTCAAGGAGGCCTACAAGACACTCTACATAGAGTATGAGAAGCTGAGGGAAGGCCGAAAGCAGCACTTGAATGATCTGAACAGTTTGCAGACCAAGAAGAGTTCGTTGCTGCTTAAAGTATAAGAGCTAGAGGAAAAGCTACTAGAGACACAGCTCCAGCTAGAGAGAGTCACTGATGAGAAGTTGACTCATATGCTGTCCATTCAGAAGAGCCCAAATGACAAGACTGGTCTCGTGTATGTAGCTTCCTCTTCTGATGTTCCTTCTTCCTCAAAGACTGTATTTGTGAAGCCTACAGTCCCAGAGCTTTCTCCTGCTGTTGAAGATAAACAGAAGGAAAAGGTCAATGATGATATTCCAGGCACTCAGCAGCCTCATTCCACAGAAGACCTCCTATTTGCCATCACTGCGGTCTCAGTGGGCATGTTCAGCCTCAGTGCTCCCTCTTGAAAGCTCAAAAGGCCAAAGCCAAGAAAGAAGTGCCCAGACAAGCTCATTATGGCGCTAGACCTGCGGCTCAGCATTAGACTCCTTGGCATCAGGCATCCTATCAAGTACCATGGGGACAAGCATCAAGGCATCAGTATCAAGCCCCTTGGTCTCATGCTCCTCAGCATCAGCGGCCTCAGCAGCGGTTTGAACTAGCCAATCACAGTGGCACCTACAAGAGCAAACCCAAGCAAGTGAGAAGGCCTCAGAAGATGCAATACTCCAGTGAGCCTCCTATCTGGATGCAGAATATGATGGAATGGATGATGCAGTCTTGCCAGCAACCACCCACTGGAAGGCAGACTTGGATTGAGAAAGACAGTTACCCCATGAGGGGGAACCGACACACCTAGCAGGTTCGGGTGTTTATGCCTAGGATTTGGTTCCTAATCCTATGGCATCAGGTTAGATTGTTTATTTTACTTGATATATCTTTATATGCAATCTAGGAACCAGGTATGTTTGCCCCCTATGTCTCTTGAGAGAATTATGCAGGTATTTATTGTGGAAGACAGAAAAAGCAGGTCGAGCGACGGTTTTTCTGTGTTGGCATCATCGAGCGTTCACATGTTTGATCTTCCCTTTGCATATGATGTCATTTCCATATTGCATGTTTTGTTTGTTTGTTTTTTTTTAAAAAAAAAAATTGGGAGAATTTGCAGGATTAATCTTTCTCTTGGCTTATTAGATATTGTATGTATCTTCACTTGATATCTCAATTCTGTGAGCATCAATACTTTACTTAGATGTATTTGAGAGTTTTATGACTATTTTGGCCAAGTGATTTTCATGTTTATGCAAAAGTAGGATAGGTTCTTTCCTCATGCGATGAAAAAGTGCACTATCCGAGACTCCTTAAAGGTACATCTTTCCTTCTCTGACTATTTGCTTCTAGAATTTCTGAATAGGAGAAGAGGTTTGTGATAAGATTGTCAAATTGACCACAGGCTAGTTGAACCTAGCTTCTATAAATTTTGGCATTTCCTCTAAGCTTGCAGCACCATAAGAATTGAGCAGTTATTCGTATGAATTTTGTGCTTTAAAATTGTCTATTCACTGCTTCTGTACTGAATTTACAATATACCTTGCCCTCCTTGAGCAAGTAAAAATTTATCTTGTCCTTCATGGTACAAGTAAAATAATTCGGCTGTATCTCAGGGGTAGTGTATCAGATGAGGATGGCTAGGCCCTAGTAAAAGTAAGGTTTAACTTTTGGCTAATCTATCACAGATTCTCTCTCTTCTTTAGGAAATCCAGTTGCTCTTGTCATGATTTTTTTTAAACCTTGTGGGTTCAGTCTTCACACACACACACGCATTGCATGAGTTGAGTTGCCTATTTGAATTTTCTATGATCAGGAAAATTTATTTGTGCTAATTGAAATCTCAACTCTCATTTATATCTCTATTTAATTTTTGAGATGCTCTCTGATTATGTTATCAGTTGATTATACGTGCGTGTTCTGACACTGACTTGAGGAAATTTTATCTCTGTAAATTTTTCTCAGTTTTTCTGGTGTTTCAGTGTGGAGCGTCCGGACGGTCTCCATTGACATCCGGATGAATTAGTGGTCCGGACAGCACTCTCTTGGAGTTCGGACGGGTATGGAGGCCAATCGTCCGGACAGGACTTGATTGAGTCCGGACGCATGCGGCCACCACCGGGCAGACGGTGAGTCACACCGTCCGGACGCATGCGACCTATCCGCATGTTCCCAATGCAGCGCGCGTCCGGACGACGTTAATGCTCCGTTCGGACGGGGACCCCACAGTGTCTATAAATACCCCTGCTCGCCGCATTCTCTTCATACCCCACAAAATCTGAACTTTTGGCTGCTTGTGAGTTATTTGTCTTTGAGTTCTTTGGCTTTTTGCATATTCCTCTCATAATTTAGGTATTTTCTAGTCTTTTTCTCTTCAGTTTTTTTTTTAAAAAAAAAAACTGTTACAATGTTATTTTTTTTGGAAATATGAGATGCATATTGCTGCCATGTTGAAATTCCTTGGACTTAATTGTGATATTACTCTATATTTATTTTTGTTAGTATTTTGGCCTTATTTTGTGTTTGGACAAAATCACTTATATGTAAAGATGCTGTAAACAGGGATTTCACTTTCAGAGTGATGTCAAGATTAGAATAAAATTCAAGTTCCCTGTCAGCCGTCCGGACGATGTGTCATCCCGTCCGGACGCCCATCTGTCTACTGCTCCATCTGTCCGGACGCTAGACAGTCCAGCATCATCCGTCCGGACGACGTGCTTCTTCCGTCCAGACACTTCACTGTATCGAGAAGTTTCTGTTCCAGCTTGATCCGTTCGGATGTCTCAGCAGCACGTCCGGACACCTATCAGTTCTCGAACGGTTCACTGATTCTTTCCAAATACAAGAAAGGGAAGATCAATCAACCTTCCGGACGATGTGGTATCCCGTCCGGACGCTTGTGTCCATAAGGCAAGAATCGCAGTTTGAATTTGACCGTTTGAACGCCTGACAGCTGTGGTCCGGACGCTGGTGCATCGTATATGGTAACTGATGATTCGACTTCAACCGTCCGGATGTCTCCCCCTCATCGTCTGGACGCACACGCATCAGATATGGAAATTGCGTGCTGAAGTTTAGCCGTCCGGACGCTCCTGCCCCATGGTCTGGACGTGCGAAGCCTGATATGGAAATAACTTGCGGCGGATGTGCGACCGTCCAAACGATCGAGTCATCCCGTCCGGACGATGTTCTTATACAGGAAAGATTTCTCCGCGGAATTTTCGAAAAAATCCTGTCGCACAGTTGTCCGTCCGGACGTCCATGATCCACCGTCCGGACGGCTCCAAGGAAAATTTTGCCTGACGCTCATTATGACCCCCAGACTATAAATAAGGGTCCTTGGGCACTTAGAGCGGCAAGAATTCGGTGTGAATTCCATTAGAGCTTAGAGACGTGTTATTTCCTCTATAGCCGTTTTTCAAGTGTGCTGCGCTATAAATCGAAGTCTATCTTAGAGGTCGGCTCTAAGGTAAGGAGTTCCATTGAATACTCCTTCAGGTAGGTGAACCTGGTTGGGAAGCGTTCGTGTTGGGTTACACGTCAGAGATCAAGGTACGACCACTGCATTGGTACATGTGAGTGTTACTGTCTTGTATCTAGCTATGTTTTTTGAATAGTGGAATTCTTGGGTTTGGCTACCCCGGAGTGGTTTTTCTCTTAACCGAGTTTCCACTTCGTCAACAAAAATATCTGTGTCATTTACTTTCCACTGTGCCTTAATTTTTGTTGACACTTATGCACACACTTTACTTTTAGAAGTCATTTCAATTTTTCAATTGGTATCAGAGCCGGCACACTCTGTTTAGGATTTAATTCCTGAGTGTGATCCTCATCTCTTTGTGACTTCTATTGTTTTTATTACACCTTTTATCAGGAATTCTTCTCTGTTATCAAATGAGGATTCTAATATTAAGCTCTTGAAGGTTTTTAATAAATTGAAGAATGATCATTATTCTAAAATTTCACATAAAGAACTTAAAAAGGTGAAGCAAGAAAAAGAGTCTTTGATTGTTCAATTGTCTGAATCACATGCCTTAATTGACTCTTTGAGATCTGAGAATACCATGTTGTTTAACATTATTGATTTACTAGAGATTAAATTAAAAGATTCTGTTTTCTCTAGTGATAATTTGAAAAGCATGATGTGTATTCATTCAGATATTTCCAACAAAGCCTGATTTAGTTGTTGATGATTTGAGTGCTTCTACTTCACATGTTTCTGATTCTGAATTAGATTCCTTTATTATTGAGCATGTGATAGTAGACACTGCTTGTTTGGATAATTCTTGCTTGAATGATTGTGTGATGCCAAAATCCAAAGACACAGGTACACAAGCTCATGGTAAGTTTGTCCCTACTTGTCATAATTGTGGGAAGATTGGTCATATTAGGCCAAATTGTTGTTTGTTGAAATCCCACAGGCCTTGGATCAAGCAGGATGCTATGAGGAAATGTAAAGTTGAAGATTCTTCCTCATCAAAATATGGTCCTCCGCATAAGAGACATATAGAAGGTAAGGGCACTGTTATGTGTAAGAATGCTAACCATAATTTTGCAGAGAATGTCAAGAAGCATTCAAACAAAAGAAGCTTGCCCACCTGTCATCATTGCGGCATCACCGGTCACATCCAACCCAAATGTCCACAACTCCAGAAGTTGAAGGTTCAGAGGAAGCTGCCAATAAGTGCTACACCTCCGATGGCTCTTCAGGCTCTACGGCATCAGCAGAAGTTTGTTCCTGCTAATCAGAGTGGCAAATCAAGGCGCTACAAGAGAAAGCTTCATAAGCCCAATGGCAGCCATGCCCATGAAGGATTGCTGAACCTAATACAAGGTATGCTACGGAGAATGGACAACATGGGCAAAACCTGCAAGCTACCGCCTCGGGTTAAGCAGGTATGGGTCAGGAAGGATGTGACCATTCACCCCTTGAGGGGGAGTGGACTTACCTAGTAAAGGTGAAGTCTCCCATGCTTAGGATTGTGGTTCCTTAATCCTAGTGCATGTCAGGTGATAAGTGCTGAATGTTACACATTCAAGCCCCTTAATTTACATATGTTAAGCTCTTAGTTTTGTTATAGTTTGATGTTTTGTGTTGTTTTTGTGTTTTCTTATATTTTACAGGTTTTGGAAGAAAATCCATCAAATTCCAAGATTATAATGAAGTCAGCAAACTCACTTTTTGGATAGATTCAATTCCAATCAATTTTGAATTTAAGGAAAGAAAGTTGGCAAAAATTCGTTATTTTCGGAAAGAATCCAAAATGAGCAGCAACAAAATATGTGGTGTTGGAAAGCTAAGAGAAAATTCAACAAATATGTAAGAAATAGGTTTTTCCTAATTCGGACATTTACCATGCCAAAATCGCCCCACAATAAAAGACCGCAAATCTGTATGAATTTTGGAATCCTTTTCCTACTTGGATAGAAATTTCAGAAAAGGAAAAGACTTGTAATTACTCTATTTGGACTAGAAGACCTACTTAGAATTGTAATAGGAATTCTAGAGCTTCTAGAGCTTCTCTAATCCCTAGAAATAGGCTTCTAGCATTTGAAGAAAAGACACACAAGCTTTGAGGAAGAATTAAAGGCTACATCAAGAAGGAGGTTCTTCCTAGTTTTTATTTTCTTTATTTATTTATTTTCTGTATATATATAATTTTAGTTGATATTAGTTGTAACTAATACTTTAGTTAGGGCTCGATTGAAGCCCTAATTATTTCTCGTTAAGGTTTTCAATTGGCGCTTTTGCTACAATTCATATATTAATGCTTAACTTGATTATTTCCTATTTTCTTGAATTCCTCTCATGTTTATGCTTGATCATCATATGCATGTGGTATGGATTTGTTATTTATGTCAATTTGGATGACCGAGTCCTAGGCACCAGGTTCTTGGATTAATCAACATAAAGACAACTGGAATAGACACCATGTTCCAATCTGAGTGTGTTTACCGATTTCCATAAATTTATGCTTTCTTGAAGAACAACTTAGTAGATACCATGCTAAATCCTTCAATGAAGAAAAGAGTTAGAGTAGATACAATGCCTAACTCGTTGTTCAGGGAAATCAATAGCTTTAAGGAGAAGATATCATTCCCTTGTGGCTGGTAGCATTGGCATTGTGAATCTTAATTGAGTATGATTAGCGGTGGATATCGAAGCCCTACCTTATTTCATATTATATTTCTTCAATATTTTATCTCTTCTCTTATTTGATCTGATTAATATTTTTATTGCTTTTCACTCGTCTCAATTATTAAGGAATTCTTTTTAAGCATAATTTACCAATCCTCGTGGGAATGATCTCGTATTTGCCTACTATACTATCGTTTTGATCTTGTGCACTTGCGAGTAAAACGTACAAATATTTATCTATTTATTTAGGTAGATATTTGCACAACAAGTTTTTGGCGTGCAAAGCAATTTTGATTTGTCTCCATTGCTCAATATGGTTCCACACTATAGAGGCACACCTACAGAGGATCCATATCTACACATTCGGGACTTCTTTGATCTTTGCAAAACTCAAAACGTCCTTGGCTTAAATGCGGAAGGAATCAGGTTAATTCTCTTCCCTTTTTCCTTGAAAGATAATGCTAAGTTATGGTTGAATTCTTTGGCTGCAGGGTCTATTCAAAATTGGGATGAGTTGGCCACAAAGTTCTTGAAAAAGTTCTTTCCAGCCCAACGGACTAGGCAATTGAGGAGGGAAATTCAAACCTTCTAACAAAAAGATGGAGACCTATTCTTTGAGGCATGGGAACACTTCAAGGAGCTACTTCTAAAATGTCCACATCACAATCTATCTCAGGACGATCAGGTACAAGCTTTCTATGAAGGTTTAAATGATTCTAACAAAAGTCTTGTAGATTCAGCTTGTGGAGGTGTACTAATGGAAAAGAATAGTGAGGAGGCAATAGAACTGTTTGAGACTTTAAGTGAAAACTCCCAACAATTCTCATCCCAAGGGAGGCAAGGACTCAAAAGAAAAGGCGTCTATGAAGTGAATGGCAATAATGGAGTTCAAACTCAGATGGCTACCTTGGAAAGGAAACTGGATATGCTAGTGAAAGTCATGACTACTCATAACATCTCTCCCATTCAACAGATTGCTCAAGTGGAGGTATGTGCCATATGTTCTCATTCTGATCACACCACTGAGACTTGCCCTATGTTTTCATTTACAGATCAAGAGAAAGCAAATTATGTGGGCCAGAATAATTACCCTCCAAAGAACAATCCATACTCCAACACCTACAATGCAGGGTGGCGAACCCACCCCAATTTTTCATGGAGTAACACTCAGAATGTGCAAACTCCCCAAGGGCAGCAAAGAAATTTCCAACAGGAAAATAACTATCAAGCTCTACCACAAGCGGTCGAACCAAATCCAAAACCAAAGAAGAATGACCTTGAAGATGCTCTACTCAAATTTTTAACTGAGCAACAACAGACCAATGCTCAGATCAATAAAGCTGTCCAAAGATTGGAAACACAAGTGGGGCAGTTGGCCAAAGAGTAAGTGGGAGAAAAATGGGCGAATTCCCAATGGAAGCTGACTGTGAACAAATCATCAACCACCTCAAAAGAGAAAGCGAAGAAGAGCTTCAAAGTCAGTTGGTGGCTAATCCTAATGGATAATACGTGGAGGATTGGAGTTCTTCCTATCATGAGCAAGTTATCACCACATTGAGGAGTGAAGAAGTGGTCGAAAATCAGGAGGAAGATGGGAACGATAAGCAAATTGAGGTCACACATGATCTACATCAGGAAAAAGGCAAGGAAGTAAGCACTGAGGCTTCTTCAGCATTAACTCCTATTCCCGAATTACCAAGATGCCATGAGAGTAGTCTGTTAGGACCATTAGACGAGCAAACTGAGGTCATCAAAGCAGAAAAACTCTCTAAGTATTCTCCTCATAGTATTCTAGTACATGATTCCCTTCCGGATGAGAAACTGTTTGAGAATTCTCAGAGTGATTTACCCCGATCTGTGAAAATTAGGAACTACCTTTTTGTAGGTAGAATTCACTCTCTATGGTCCAAGAGAAGAAAAGATTGGTGCTTCAAGTTTAAACTCAAAAGATACTACTAAAAGCGCTCGAGCAGTCCAGGAGCTCAAGCACATCTGCCCAAATTAGTGGTACTGAGGCCACTGCATGCACTGAAAATCCATATCCTTTAAAGAATTATGGTTTTGTTTTTAATTATAGTTCATTTTATTTTGGTTAATTTTAGTTTTATTGTGGTTAATTTTAGTTTCTATTCTTTTTTATATTTTAGTTTTCCTTTCCTTGGTTTTGTTTTTCTAGTTTTGTTTTTCAGGGACAAGTGTTTTTGCATTCAAGTTTGGGGGTATGCTACAAGCCATACCTAGTCCAACCAATTTTCTCATCTCCCGGGTATGATCTTTCCATTCTATCTACACATTGAGGACAATGTGTAATTTAAGTTTGGGGGTATGGGACACACACACACTTTCTGTTTAAAAAAAAAATGAAATTCCATGTTCATGTTATTTTTAAGACTTTGGTTGATCTAAAAATTGTGATTTGAATTTCATTGATGAGCTTAGAATGTTGAACACATGATCATTTGAAATTGATTCTAAAGTCCTACTACTTACTTTTGGCATCTAAGGATTCATTTGTTTCAATCTAAACTATCACAAGCACATTAGCATATAATTTGTGAGGTATGATATATGAACCTAATTGTGTATTTTTTCAATGTCTTGAGTGAAGCTGGGTGACTTGTTGAATGGATACCTTGGCATATTTATAATAATAAAAAGAAAAAAAAAAAAAAAAAAAAAAAAAAAAACCATTTTTGAACCTTTCACCGAGTAACTGGACTTCTTGCCTTATTAAGCAGTGAATGCAGAACGATGATCACGGAGTGGTGCTTTAGTCCTCTGTTGTAGGCCATCTCATCACTGTTGATCCTCAGGTCATCAGTCACATCATCCGAGTCCCAGTGCTCAAGATTTCGGCCAGCCCATACAATGAGGTGGTGCTTCCTCCATCCCTGGATGATCTCAGGGAATTCTTCCATGCCATTCCCCAAGGCGAGGAGCGCTCTACTGCCATCAGGATTGGTGCCCTGTCCTCCTCCCACGCATGCTGGCCAAGATCATTCAGCAGAACATCTGGCTTGTTGCTCGGCGGAGTGATTTGATCCTGAAACGGGCCCAGTTTGTCTATGCAGTCCACCTTCGCTTGCCTTTTTGCCTGTGCAAGCATATTTTGGGTGTTATGTTAGAGGCCCGTGATGAGGGAAATGCTGGTCTTCCGTTTGGCTGCCTGCTCACTCAGATTATTCTTCAGTCGGGAGTCAATGTCAATGGAGAACCGAAGATGAAAATCCAGTAGCCAATCAGCAAGCAAACACTGATGAAGTCCAACGCGCAGCTGCGGAGAGATGACTCCGATGATAAGGTGCCCCCACCTACTGCTATGCCAGTCAGCTTTCCGGATATGGCTTCATCCTCACAGACTGTTCCGCCATCTGAGCCGGAGGTTAACTATGCTAAGATTATGGAGGCTCTCACTGTTCTTCAGAGGGGGGATGAGCAATATGCAGGTGTCTATGTCCACCATGCAGCAAGAGGTGCACTCCATCAACAAGCACGTGGAGCAGAACCAGCTAGACCTCAAGGAGTGCCTGAAGTATCATCATCCCAGCAGTAGTGATGATGAGGCTGATGTAGATGGGACTTTACCTTTGCCTGAGGATGTTTGATTCCCTCTTGTTTTTGTTGTCTTTTTTTATTTTGGAACATTTCATTACTTTTCTGTTGTTATAACACTTGGATTTATATTACTCTGTTTCCCGGGTCCTTCTGAGACCGTTAGGGGGAGTAATTTTTATTTCAGTTGGTTATTTTATTACACTGTTTTACCCTTTGTCCATTTGTGACAAAAAGGGGGAGTAATTTTATTTTTGGACCGGGAATGTATTTCCAAACCAGTCAAGTGATTTTTGTCCCAGAATGGCCAAAGGGGGAGTTTGTTAGTATTTTGGCCTCAATCTGTGTTTGGACAAAATCATTTAAGTGTAAAGATGCTGTAAACAGGGATTCCACTATTCAGAGTGATGTCAGACGATTCTGCTTGCAAGTCAGAAGAATTTCAAGTTCCCTGTCAGCCGTCTGAACAATCGAGCCATCCCGTCCGGACGCCCATCTGTCCACTGTTCCATACGTCCAGACGACGTGTTCTACCGTCCGGACCGCCAAGACAGATCAGCATCATCCGTCTGGACGAAGTGTTCATTCAGTCCGGACCCCATACTGTATCGAGAAGTTTCTGCGCCAGCTTGCATCCGTTCGGACGTTTTAGCAGCACGTCCGGACGCCTCTCAATACTCCATCAGTTTCTGATTTCTTTCCAAGTTCCAAGAAAGGGAAGATCAATCAACCGTCCGGACGATGTGGTATCCCATTTGGACGCGAGTCTCCTTAAGGCAAGAATCGCAATTCAAATATCACCGTCCGGACGTCTGACAGCTATGGTCCGAACGCGTGTGCATCAAAGAAGGAAATTGCCGATTCGACTTCAACCGTCCGGACGACTGCCTATCATGGTCCGGACGCGCACATTGCAGATATGGAAATTGCGTGTTGAAGAATAGCCGTCCGAACGCTTATCCCCCATGGTCCGGACGCTCTAAAGCCTTATAAGGAAATTACTTACAGCGGACGTGCGACCGTCCGGACGATGTGCCATCCCATCCGGACGAAGCTATTAAACAGGAAAGATTTCCCTGATAAATTTTTGGAAAATCTTGTCGCACAGTTGTCCGTCCGGACGGCCCATGTCCACCGTCCGGACGGCACCCAAGTATATTTTTGCCTGACGCTCATTTGAGCCCCCAACATATAAATAGAGGCCCCTGGGCATTGAGAACTGCAAGAATTCGGTGTGAATTCCATTAGAGCTCGGAGAAGTCATCAATCCCTCTGAAGCCGTTTTACAAGTGTACTGTGCTATAAACCGAAGTCTATCTTAGAGGTCGGCTCTAAGGTAAGGAGTTCCATTGAAGACCCCTTCAGGTAGGAGAACCTGGTTGGGAAGCATTCGTGTTGGGTTACATGTCAGAGATCAAGGTACGACCACTGCATCGGTACATGTGAGTGTTACTATCTTGTATCTAGCTTTGTCTTCTAAATAGTGGAATTCCTGGGTTTGGTTGCCCCGAAGTGGTTTTTCTCTTAACTGAGTTTCTACTTCGTCAACAAAAATCTGTGTGTCATTTACTTTCCGCTGTGCTTTAATTTTTGTTAACACTTATGCACACACTTTATTTTTAGAAGTCAATTTTGGTTTTTCAGGCGTTGATGTGGAGAGGACCTAGTGAATCCCATTGTGATATATATCTCTGGATCTGTACTATTTTGTGGCCGTCGGCTGTTATTATTAAGATGATGTTTTAGTTTATTCTAGCTATTCTTGTGATGATTGTAGATTTTAGAATGCTATCTTTATTCTTTTAAATAAAAGTCTTTTGCTGCAGATTCTCTTGGGAGAGTATGAGGTCCTTGTGGTCTTGTTCTTCTTAGAATAAGGTTGGAAGACAGAACATGAGGTTAACTACCAATTACTTAATTTCATTGGGGCATTACACCCTAAGAGACATCTCTCTATAAGATAACACTTGTGTCTCCTTGAGTCACAAAACACTCTTGGTCTGGTATGGCGTTACCAACCTTCTTGTTGCTAATTCCTCTCCAACTCACTGTTTATCCTATAAAAGTAATCTCTATTACTTTTAGGTAAACCTCTATGACAACTTGTCAATAATTCATTCATCCAATGTTTGAATTTTGACTGCTAATTATACTCCTACATTGTTGTGCAAATTATAATACTCGCAAGTGCACAAATCGTTTTGCAATATAGCGTTATGCAAGTGCGAGGTCAATCCCACAGGGAATTGAGTTGCGAAAATTAATCTCTATTCAAACTAATCCTATTTTAACCTAGTTCCAAATTTAGGGGTTTTTGATAAAATGAAACATAAACAAAAATAATGAAAATAAAGGGGTCTAGGGTTTTGGAATTCACACTCACCAAATCATAACAACTTATTCTCATGCTCATCACACATATTTGAATTTCTCACATACAAATCTTAGGTATGCTCTACTTTGCTTCAAAAATCATTTAAATCATTCAATGAATCCGTTCATTGCACAAATCACAAAAGATATCAGGTTTAAACCAAATCATCAAATGTATCAGTAGAACGAAACATAATGAATATCCAATGTTTTGATAGATGAAAAACCAAGTCATCAATTTAATGAAACTATTTCGAATCATCACTTGTATCCGGAAATCACAAGAAATATCCAAAAATCATCTCAAAAATCGAATAGAAGTAAAACAATGAGAAATCAAAAGCCCATAAACTCAAATAGCATAAACAAGCATGAAACTCAGTTTCTCTTCAATGGTGAGGTTTCATCCTCAACCCTAAACGAAAATATCAGCTACCCATAACAAAAGAAAGCATAAATAAACAACAAGGATGCATTAAAATCAAAGAAACTTACAAAGATTTGAAGTTCTAAGACAAAATCAACACTAAAAATGAGAAAAGAATGGTATTTATAGAGTTAGCTAGGGTTTCTGAAATTCCAGCTCCGCAAAAATTCGATCGATCGACTTAATATTCGATCGATCTACTTTAAAGTCGATCGATCTACTTTTTGAGCACTTCAGAAAATCCAGCTTTTCTATGTATTTTTGCCTTGAAAATTGTCATTTTACTCTTATTGCCCTGCAAAAACGCAAAAACACTAAAACTAACTAAAACATCAGAAAGTAACAAAGCTAAAGGTTTAACTAATGTAAATTAAGGGGTCCAAATATGCACTTTTTGGCACTCATCAAATATCATCATAAATGATTATGGTCCTATCTTTTCTGTGTATTAACATTTTACTTGATATCTCCTATACTCATGTCTATATCATATTTTTGATCTAACATTCGAATTCTTAGATCAAACTTGATATTCCAATACGTGGATCCATGCATATGTTCAATAAAGTACTTTTGTATCTTGCATATTACATGCCTCTAGATCCTTGCTAAAACATTTTTCTGACTGTATCTTGAAGATGCATTTTTCATAGTGATTATCTCGAAACAATCAACCTTAGACTTTAATCTTGAATAGACGTCAAGCATGGTTAGAGGAGAAGAGTTTTCTCCGGGTAGATCCCTTTTTTTCTTTTTCTTTTTTTTCCGATAAACATTCTTAACCACCACTGCTTTGAAGGTTTTATCCTTCATATCTATTCTCTCTTTTACTTGTAAACTCAATTACAACATTTTATTTTTAATGTCGTCAGGAGCCTTTACAAGTTGTCAAACTTGGTTGCATTACCAACTAGTTTTACACAGCTTTGATCTAATAATCCGCATCCAAAAACCATTCTATTGTATTCTTTAGAATATGATTCATCTAATCAATCTCAACTCCCACTACAATATGGTAAGTACTTTAGATATGTAAATAAAAAAACACATAGTATATCTAAAACATTTGTAATGTCTCAAAATAACTACTAAATTATCATTTTTCTCAATATCTGAGCGTTCTTTTAGAATCTTCGAACTCTTTCCTTAGATTTACTCATTGTAATACCCGGGAAAGATACCCTACTTAAGTTATTAAGATATGTGCATAAGTACAAGGCTTAAGAATTGCTAATAGTCTAATAAAAATTATGTATTTATGCATGTAAAGAAATAGATTAGTAAAGTTGAAATCGATCGAGCGACTTTCTGGTCGATCGAGCGATTATGGGTCAATGTCGATCGATCGACTAATTTTGGATCGAGCGATTTTATCCAATGCGACGCAGCTTACGGGTAAACAGCAGAGAAGTGATTTTCTACCTTTGATTTTGAACCCATTGCTTATGGACGGCTCCAAATGATTGAAACTTATTTAGTTGGCCTAAGTTAGCTTAGTTTGGTTGAAATTGAACTAGATATGGTAGTACAATCTAATTATGACACAAGATATGGAAAAAAATCTAATATTAGATATTACATGATCTTGCATGGATATCTCTCTCTCTTGCTGTCAAAGATCCGACCATTGGAAGAAATTTTGCTTGCTTGATCTCAGCCATTCGAAGTTATTATATATAGCATGCATGGGACATCAAAAACCAGCTAAAGCCCTCCCCATACCACTCATGTAAGCCTCCCTTCTCTTCACTGTTTTGATGCTGGATCTTCCATGGGAAAATCTCTCTCACTCTTCTATGAAAACCAGCACTTATGAGCCAGAAATGAAGCCTTAAATCTCCTCTTGTTTCTCAACAAAACACCAGAAAACCAACATTTGAAACCTCTCTCTGATTCTTGCTCAAAAACCAGCAACTTCCAACTCATTTCAAGCACTCTGTTTTGGAGTTAGACCCCTTCCTTTTATCCAATCTGTTGGGTGCGAATTGGTAAGTAAATCTTCCTTTTTACTCTCTAAAATTCAGTATGTGTTCCATAGGATCATGGGTAGTTTCTCCTCTTGAAATAATTACACTCATGAAGTTTTAAGCAAGCAAGATAGTAGCTTTGCTTTAATATTTTGTGTGGGGATGAGCTGCTGAAACATAGGTATGTTGATTAATAAAAAGGAATGTGTGAAGTGAATGGTGTGTGTGTGTGTGTTGTATGCTGGAATTCCCTGTATGAATGAGAATATTAAGTATAAACTTAGTAAGTGAGTGTAAATGGGTATATGGCTAATGTTGTGTGTGTGAAGAAGTATTATTTTGGCCTCATATGGGTATGAATGGGAGTTATATATCAACATACTAGTTGGAATGAATGGCTAATAAAAGAAGATGTCTTAGTTTCATTATTCAATAATCTAAGATGGCATTCAATATCTTGATTAAGAAAACCAAAACGGAAGTATTAGGACAACGGTTAAAATAATACTTTAAGGATAAGTATAGTAAACATATTTGTAGCCTCTTTTCACTAATTTAGTATTACTACATGATTGAAATTATGCAGTTATAGAGAAAGACTTTTGAAGCAGAAACTAGTAAGTATCTCTATACTTACTGAGGACGAAGCTGGTTGACTTTTCCTATAATATATGCTTACTGCTTTATTTACTTGTTTGCGCATGTGGTTTTGCATATTTTATTATTTCTAATAATCTGTCTAATAACAAGCTGTTGGATCAAGATCCACGGTGGGTATGCGAGGCTTCACATGAGTTCCAAGGTTCTCAGTGAATGAGGAGGTACCTGAAAAGAATAATAAATACAAAAACTGGTGTACCAAGGTCACCAGGGAAACCAAGGTTTCCAGGAGCCAAGGCTCCCAAAGATTATAATTAAAAGTTAAGTGAGGAAACCAAGGTTTCAAATAACACGCTAACCGTGCCAAGGCCAACAGAGTAGTGGAAAAAGGGAAATACCTAAAACTCTACACTTAAAACTGTCATTGCTTTATGATTACGTTTATGTTCATTTTATGTCTATGATTCGCGATCATAGATTATATTTTGTATATACATGTGATTATATGGCCATTGCATTATGTTGCATTAATTAAATAAATCAGCACTCATATTATTATTGGAAACAGCGGACTCACTTTGGTGTTTATGTTGTTTTCTTCTCTTTGTATGGTATTTGTAATGGTTCAGGCTATGAAGAAGAAGAAGATTATCAGGACTATCCCGACACATAGATGGTTCCTAGTTCAGTTTTTGTAAGGCTGGATAGCCTATATTTTGGGACTATCCTGTTGTAGTTCATTAGCCTAACTTAAGACAGTACTTATAATTTCTCCAGTTATATGTAGATATTTGGCTTGTATGATTACCTAGCCCTGTGAGGCATGACTGGTATTACTGTTTGTATAATTATGCTGATTGACTTATTATATATTTTGAGGTATTTCAGTAGTAGCTCTGAGGTGTCATTCTATTCCCAATCGATATTACATTTATTCCGTTGCCAATAATTACCTCTGATAAGTTAGTAATGTCTTGTGAAAATTCGAAAATTTTCACTTACGCTTTTTGTAAAAGCGGGGCGTTACACTCATACAGTCTTATTTTTAGGAACTTGGTGTGAACTGACATATTTCTAACAAATAGGACTACATAGTTTCCATAACCTTTGTTTCTTTAAGTATCCAACACCCAACCACTCTTTGTGAAAAAGTATTGTTGTCTCTTGGATATATCCTTTAAAGAAATTGGGTAGAGTATTTCCTTTACTACAATAAGTTTATTCCTTATATCACACACTAAAAAGTTTTCCACTTGGGATACAATTCATATTTTGATGAGTTGTCCTAAGGGATACTTTGATTAAATCAAAAGTTATTTATGTGTTTGGAAACTCTAAGAATTTCATACATAACCATCTCTTCTTATAACAAATCAAAATATCCTAACCAAAACATATTCATTTTCCATATTATCCATTCAAAGAAAGGAAACTCTTCTTCATATTATTCTCCAAGAATGATTCTTTAGACTAGGATCTCATCAAGATCCAATGAGCCTCTTGAACCCATCCTGAATTAGTCTTTGGATCCTTGGTGAATGAACAAGTACAATACAACATATTGGCAATACTTATGTTTTGTTAGATCAAGAATAAACATCAAAGTAATAAACGAATCTAAAATTAAATTTCATTCATATAAATCATAAATGATTTAAAAATGACAACTTTGGAATTTGCATTCCAACTCCAAACTTTCAAGGTCTATCTTTTCTTTTCTTGGTTTTTTGGTTTCCTAGAATCCTTGCAATCTAATTGCAGACATCTATTAGTACTAAATCCACACACCAGGAATTCCGGTGGATTCTTACTAAACATGTATCTCAAAACCAAAAGAAAAATTTTACTTGTGTTAGTTTTGTTGGCAGAATTTTGTTGACAAAATCACTAGCATGTAATGTTGTTGTCATTATCAGGGATGTTGTATATTTTAGAGTCTTCATTTCAGAAAAGTGTTTCAAGATGTTCAAAGAAGATTCTATGCAGATTCCAACTCAAAAAAGTCGAATCCCAAGATTCCGTTCGGACGGCCTAGTCATGCGTTCTGACGCCCATCAGTGTCAAGAAGCCGAACAGTTCAAGGTTGCATCTGTCCAGACGTCATGGCAACACATCCGGGCGCTCTTCAGAGTTCGAGAAGAATTAGGTTTTCCTTCGAAGACACGTATATGGGAAGACAGCTGCATCCGCTCGGACGACAGGGCAACACCATTCGGACGAGGTCCTTAATAAGGCAATACATGGAGAAGAATTGCAACCGTCTGGACGTCAAGGCAACTATTATGAAAATTACGTGCAGCAGAGTTGCAACTGTTCAGACGCTAGGGTAACACCGTCCGGACGCAAACTTAATATGGAGAGCACATTATGAAAGGGTGGTTGCATAATTATTCATCTGGACGGTCTCAGCTTGCGTCCGGACACGACCTAGAGAAATCCGATTAAGAGTCGATTTAGGTCTTCTATAGCCTATAAATAAAGATCTCTAGGCATGTATTATTTATAGAATTCAGTATTGAATTCTTTATAGCTTAGAGAAGGTGTTTATGGAGATATTGTGAAGATTCGCTAGCTCTCAAGTTGTTGTCGTTGTACTGTTGTTGTGCTCGTGTTTGAACTCTATCTTAGGGAAGAGCCCTAAGGTAAAGGAATCTATAGAAGACCCCTTCAAGTAGGTGGCTTGGTTGTAAGGCGTTCACATTAGGTTACGTGTCAGAGTGCAAGATACGATCGTTGCATCGGGTATGTGAGTGTTACTGTCATTGTACTAGCTTTGTCTTCTAATAGTAGATTTCCTGGGTTTGGCTTCTCCAGAGTGGTTTTTCTCTTAATTGAGTTTCCACTTCATTAACAAAATATCTATCTCTTTTAATTCCGCACTTTTGATGTTTTGTTACACGTTGCACACACACACTGTTAAATTAGAAGTCAATTTACTTTTTCAATTGGTATCAGAGCTTGGTACACTCTGTTTAGATTAATTTCTTGAGTTTAACCTTTTTGACTTCTATTTTACCATGGCTACGTCTCAAAATCTTAATTCTGTCCCTGCCTTTGATGGCACGAACTATGGCTATTGGAAAGCTCGTATGCGTTTCTTTTTAAAATCCATTGATGTTTGGCAAATTGTTGAATCTGGTTGGACTAAGCCAGAGGATACAACTATCGAACTAGTTCGCCAAAAAAACGTACAACTTCCTAACGATAAAGCCCTTCATGCTCTATGTCAAGCTCTTTCACTGTCTGAATTCACAAGAATTTCAAACTGTGAAACCGCTTTAGAATCATGGCAAACCTTAGAAACACATATGAGGGCAAAAACTTGTTAAATCTACCAAGCTCCAAATGTTGATTTCTAGATTTGAAGAAATTAAGATACTTGAAGAAGAGACATTCGGGGCATTTTACACTAAGATCAGTGACCTTAGAAACTCGATGGTGAGTCTTGGGAAGTCAGTCTCGGATGTAAAACTCATCTGAAAAATTCTAAGATCTTTGCTTGAACGTTTCAGAATAAAGGTGACTACCATTGAAGAAAGCAAGGATCTAGAAGTGCATGTGTGGAGGAGATTATTTTGGTTCTAGGGATATTCACAGAGATTCACAAAGGTTTAAGCTCGGTACCGTTGCTTGAGATAGAAGTGCACCCGCTGAAGGACATTGAGAAAGCGGTAATCCATTTGTTAGTATTTTATATTGGCAACATTCTGGTTGACAAAAACACTTTATGTAAATGTTGCTTTTTAACAGGAATATTGGTTCAATTCAGAGTCTTCAAGTAATATGGACAGTGTCTCAATTCATGCCATGTGTCTGTTCACAAGCTTCCAGAAGATGTCCATGAAGGCATCCAGACGACCCTTAGTGTCTAGAAGCTTCAGCCATTGCAGCTGTTCGGACGACCGAGCTACACCGTCCGGACGCTAGGTCAAGCTACTCTGAGTTCTACACAGATCTGGATTTCAGAAGACACTAATTGGGAAGGTTCTACCAGACTTTCGGATGATGTGGCAACACGTCCGGACGCTACCCAGTATTCCAGAATATTTCGGGTTTCCTTTTACGGATGCGGAAAGGAGTGACAGCGTTGACTGTCCGGACGCGGTCCTGGTTTGAGAAGAATTTCGTTATTCTAGAAAGGCGGTCATAGAAGACCATCCGGACGCAGCTAAGTGACTGTCCGGAGGCTGCTTGCCAGAGTCCGAGATTGATCAAAATTAGGTTTTCTGTAAGCCTATAAATAGATGGCTCTAGGCTTGTATTTTGTAAGAATTCAGTATAGAATTTCATAGTGCTTAGAGAGGGTGTTTGGGGAGATTTGAAGATCCGCTAGCTCTCTAGCCGTTGCCAATGTGTGCTTAACTATTCATATAAAGTCTATCTTAGGGAGGAGCCCTAAGGTAAAGGATTCCATTGAAGACCCCTTCAAGTAGGAGACTTGGTTGAAAAACGTTCACGATGGATTTTGTGTCAGAGTAATAGGAACAATCGCTGCATCGGGATATGTGAGTGTAACTTTCTATGTACTAGCTTTGTCTTTTGCATAGTGAAAATCCTGGGTTTGGCTGCCTCGGAGTCGTTTTTCTCTTAACTGAGTTTCCACTTCGTTAACAAAATATTAATTTAAATATTTTGTTGCACACTGTCACACACTTGGTAAATTAGAAGTCAATTTTATTTTTCAATTGGTATTAGAACTTGGTACACTCTGTTAAGATTTATTTCTTAAGTGTGATCTTTTTGACTTCTATTTTTTTTTCATAATGTCTCAATCTCTTAATTCTATTCCTGTCATTGATAACTCAAATTATGGGTATTGGAAAGCTTGTATGTGCTTCTTTTTAAAATCTATTGATGTTTGGTAAATTGTGGAAAATGGTTGGACTAATCCAGAGGATACAACTGCCGAACTATCTATTGTTTAAAATAAAGCACGACTTTCCAATGATAAAGCCCTCCATCCTCTATGTCAAGCGCTTTCTCCATCTGAATTCACAAGAATTTCAAATTGTGAATTTACTAAAGACGTATAGCAAATCTTAGAAACAACATATGAGGGCGCCAAACTTGTTAAATCTGCCAAGCTCCAGATGTTGATTTCTAGATTTGAAGAAATTAAGATGTTGGATAATGAGACATTCGGTGAGTTTTACACCAGGATCAACAACTTGAGAAACTTGATGGTGAGTCTCGAGAACAGGGTCTCTGATGTAAAACTCATCAAAAAGATTCTAAGGTCTATGTCAAAGCGTTTTAGGATTAAGGTGATTGCCATTGAAGAAAGCAAGGACTTAGATTTTATGAAGATTGAAGAGTTTGTGAGATCTCTTCAAACTTATGAGCATTCCCTACCCCCAGTCAAGAAAGCAAAGGAAATGGCCTTCAAGGCGACTAAAAGCATAGTCTCCCCTGATGAAGACTCAGAAGAAGAAGACGAAGTAGCCATGCTTGCCAAAAATATCAATAAAGTAATGAAGACTGATAAATTTATCAAAAGACATAGGGAAACTCCCTGTGAAGCCGAGCCAGAAGAAGATGAGAAGAAGGATCCTAGAGGTCCTAGATGCTGTGAATGCTCCGGCTTTAGACACTTGAGGGAGGATTGTAGGAATCTCAGACAGGCCAAGAGGAAGGCTTTCAACGCTACTCACAGCAAATCTGAAGAAGATGAGACATCAGATAAGGATCAGAAGTATCTGGCCTTCGTAGCACCTCATGAAGAATTTGAGGGGTCACAATCCTACTACTCAAAGAGCAGCAATAAAGAGAGGGAAGAACTGAAAGAGGCATATGGACTCTTGCAAGAGACCAATCAGAAGAATGTGAAAAAGCTGAATAATCTGAAGATGGAAAAAGGCACATTACTTCAAAAGATCACAGACTTGGAAGATAAATTGATGGAAGTGCAGTTACACTTGGAGAAGTTCTCAGACAACAAGCTAGCCCAGATGTGACCGGACAAAAGTGCTCATCTAACAAGACTGGTCTCGGGTATGTAGCTACTACTAGGGTTGGCAATTTTTGACACGACCCGCGAATCTGACACGAACACGACACGAAAATACAGGGTTTGGGTTTATGATTATCGGGTTCGGGTCATAATCAGGTCGACCCGATTATGACCCGTTTATTATCGGGTCTGGCAGGTCAACCCGCGGGTGACCCGCTAGACACGATTACAACCCGGTTACATATTAAAAAAAAAAAAAGCAGTTCAGCCTTCAAGAAACCTAGCCTACTTGCCGTGCCTTTTCACTTTCACAATCACTCATTTTCTCCTCATTTTCACTCATTCATCGTTCACTCAGCCACGACCGTCGAAGTTTAGATCTCGAAGTTGAAGCCGAGCTCCACCACGCAACCCTCCAAAACGGCATCTTCTGATCGTCCCCAACGGCTCTTTCCCAGTTTCCCTCTGATCTCCACCACCGTTGATTCTATCCTCAGCCCAGTCGAATTAGGGAATCGTCCAACCGTCCAAGCCCCACCAATGATTCCCTCTGATCTCCATCTTTCAGGGTCCAACCGTCCAAGACTCCAAGCCCAGTCGAATTGGGGTTCTACCGTTCTGGGGTGGCCGTTTGGCCGGTGGGCATGTAGATTGTGTTGTTTGGTTTTGTAACTTTTTTCATGTGACTAGGTTCTGCCGTTTTGGGGTGGCCAGTGGACACGCCGCACGCTGATTGCCGGATTGAGGTTTTCAGTTTTGGGGTGGGCACGGGTTCATCGGGTCGTGTCAGGTGACCCGAGTAATAAACGGGTCGTGTTCGAGTTACACGTTCTGACCCGATTAATAATCGGGTCGGGTTCGTGTCAGACCCGATTATGTAATCGGGTCAATCGGGTTGACACGAACCCGACCCGCAAACCCGAATTGCCAAGCCTAGCTACTACTAATGCCTCCAACATTGCTTCTATTTCAAAAAATGTGTTTGTGAAGCCCTCAGTTTCAGACTCTCAAAATGCATGTGGAGATAGAGGTAAGACAATTGTACTAAATCATGCTTAGTCAACTGACATATCACATTTTACTGTGAAATCAATTTTGTAAGTATTTACTTATCTCGTCCGTTCATCCATAAATTTGGACATCCTGGGTTCCTGCTACTGCGAAACATACCCTAAAATTAATAATACTCCTTAATCTATTAATAAAACTCTATTCAGCGTTTCTGCCATCCTTCAAACGTTCGGCCATAAGAATGATTGTTTGAACCATGAACATTCGTCAAAGGCTTAGAGAACATTCGAGGGTTCCATAATGCCTAAAAGTCTAAAGACATTCTACTCTAATGTGCTAAATCATGATTAAGGCTTCTAATAGCATAACAAGAACATTTTAAAACATATCATTGTGGCCATTTATGAAAATCAAGAGTGAGCATATACTTATGTTTAGAAAGAGCATTTTCTTTCTATAAAGCTTTGCATGCTTTAAATTTGTGAAAACCCGAAACTAATAAATATGGAATATTAACAACATAAAAAGAGAAGTTAGATAACAAGGAATACCTCTTGTGAGAGTGGAATATCTTCCAAACTCCTTCCTTTCTCTCTAGAACTTCCTTCTAACAATAAGTGGTATAGGATAAGTGCATGGGGACAAATGGTGCAAGGAAAACGTATGGGTAAGGGGTATTTATAGGGAAAAGAATGTAAAAGATAAAGATCAACTGATCTGTCATTTGGCGTACGTTCTTCAAACGAGGCTCAAACGTTTGTGTACTATTTAGGGTTGGACAAACGTTCGTTGTGCAATTTCCGTTCGATGTACGATTTGACATGGGATATACCTTCTGACACACAATACTACACGTCATCAAACATTCGCAACAGGAACTTCAAACTTTCGCGAAGGGAACTTCAAATGTTCTCAAAGGGATAAGGATGATTGGTTGTCTCAACTAGGGCAACCATTGATCGTTTGCGACATAATGATGAACATTCGTGCTAAGGTTTCATCAAACGTTCCAAGGAATAAGGAGAACGTTCAAGGGGACTCAAAAGGTACTTAGTAAATAATTTATTGAGTAATGGATTACAGAATTTTCCTAAGTTTTTAAATTGTAAAAATTATTAGTTTTTTATTATTATTATTTATTTGGGGAATCACAGAAAGAGTCAAAAATAGCCTCCTAAGCAAGAACACGGATCTGTTCTTCATCTTCGGTCGAAGAGAGAAAGACGAAAATGTGAGCAGGGGCTGCAGCGAAGAAAGCCCAATAGAAAAGAAAAGTGAAAAAGTAGGGTTAGGAATTAGGAATATATATTTGCCCAAAAATATTCCACTTTATGCATACTTAAAAGTCGGGTTGGAATTGAAAATCCTACCTAGATTTCGATTCCAACTCCAATTATTTTTTTTTCAAAAATATTTAAATAATTTTGAAATCCGGCCCTCGAACCATTGAAAGTCAACCCGCACGGGTCAGATTTTGAAAACTCATTTTTTTGCCCATCCCTAAGAATGAAAGAAAGACAAAACATTAATTGGATTTGTTTGGCTAACTTTTTTTTAGAGGGAAAAAAAATTATTAAAAAAAAAAAAGTGCATTTTTCAATTGAAAGTGATTTTTATTAAATTTAGACTTTAAAAAAAAAATTAAAAAAAATACTATAGGTACTAAATCTTTTATCAGGAGATGGGTACTAAGATGATGTGGAGTTTATTTATTAGAGATGATCAAAATAATTAATAAAAAGAAATGTTACGGATACTAATAAATAAGCTTCACATCATCTTAATACTTATATCTTAGTAAAAGATTTAATACTTCTAACATTTTTTTTTTTTTTTTTTTTAAAAAAAAAAATCTTGAAAAGAGGGGGAGATACATGCTGGCAGAGGCAAGTAATCCTGAATGAAAGACAAGAAAAAGAAACTATACACAACAAGAAAGACATGTAATATCTCAACTTATTTTGTTTTGGTATAATAGTTTTTGGAATAGGTTTTTCTCTTGATGATTTCTCCGTCAGAGAAAGAAATACAGGAAACACGAAGACGGGCTTATCCCCGGGCTAAACTAAGCAAGAAAGCAAAGTTAGGAATTAGAAATCAGTTGATACAAAATTCTTAGTTGAGATCGAGAAGCAAAAGTTTCGTGGTGGCCCCCCCAGCTACAAGTGGAAAATGCTTACGCGAGACCCCCATTAAAAATGGTGTAAAAAGAAGGCAAAGCACCAGCGTTGTTGACAGGACACCAGTTGCAGCTTATTATTTCGGACAGTCTAATCAACTCATTCTCATTAATAATGAGTTGCATGAAGAAAACAACATACAGTTGTTCAACCAATTAGCGGAGATATGTCAGGGATTCTCAAAATTATTTCATAATCGTATGCAACCCGCAATCATCAAAATCTGAAGCTTCCAAAATGCACTACTTTGTTTTCAGAGACGTGAAATGTTCATGTTTCGCATCATTCGATGTGGATGGACTGGATGGGATATAAAAATAAAAAAATAAAAAATAAATAAAATGATACTCATTCATATCTTTTATACATTTCCATATAAACTTGAAGTTTGAAATTTATCATTGAATTTCTGAAACCCATAAATGTAATGGTAAATTTCATGTAAGAGGTGTAGAAATATCATTTCTGTTATTCGAATAGTGATGTAGTGGACACAAATTTCTTATCAAGTAATTTGTAAAAATTTCATATAAATTACCATATTTTTTATGAGAAAATTTCTTATAAGCTACTAAAAACATAGGTGAGAAACATATGCAATTAATAAAAAAAAAAAAAAAAAACATGTGCTTCTCACATGTAAGGAACACACGTCACTATTAGAAGATTTCCTACAAATTAGTTTATAGAAAATTTCTGTCCTAATTTGTAATAAATTAATTACGTACAAACCGATTTGTAAAAAATTTATGTCCAAGAAAATTCTGTAAGGCTAGCATTTTATTGTTTAATAGATCTCATCCGACCATGGAACTCGTTGAGAATTAACTGGAACACAAACCTACCTAATTAGACCCTTGATTCAGCAAATATAATTCCTTCCTTGAAATCTGTTTCTTTCACTTTCTTCACCATGGGTACTTGTCACGGTAGAATTTTATCAAAATGAGATTCAGATCTCTATACACTGGCCAAAAACCGGTTCGAATCAAATCAAAATGAAACTCAGATGATCAACAAATCTAAATCATGCCAAAAGATCTTTTGCTTTGGACAAATACAATACGATATAATTGTTTCTGGGAAGAAAATTCAGCAGTTGAGAGTTGGAAGGAAAAATAACAACAATAGAATAGAATGCATGTTTTGAGGGAGGAGGAAGTTTTAGAGTGACGGTAGATCTAAATCGACTCCAGAATGCAATTATGGAGAAATTTGACATGATATGTTTCTATCAACCAACTAAATCACTACCTTATATATATCTTCTCCCTCTTCATGCCTTCCCCTTCCCCTTCCCCACCCCCAGGTCCGCCGCAAACCAACCCCACTTTCAATTTCAAACATGCTGTTAGAAGCATAAATCACTAATATCATTTATTACCGAGATAAAAGCCAAAAATACAGAGACAGCGATGACAGAGTCATGTGCTGTTGAGTTAGACGGCTATAATAGGCTTGGATGCGAGAGAGGTAGGGCTTCATATCTAACACACCCTTCTAACCTGGAATAAATCAATCATTATTCCACCTAATCCACCCCTCACCCTGGGACACTAATCTCATAATCATGCGTATTTGGCCAGACTCAACAAATTAATCCCAACATAAATTATGTCCCAAACGTAGAATTTTATCCCAATCCAATACATATACTTCCTCAGCCATGAGATACAAGTTATCAACCGATCCAGCAAATCCTAAATTTTGTCACTTTGCCACCCCACAATTTATCCAGCTATTTATACCACGAGTCAAAATCAATTTCTTTCCATAATAAAATTTGGCCAAAATTATTTGCCATGACACTAGAATGACCATATACAATGTAGGAAAATAAATAAATAGGCGCTTCAACTCTTTTCAGGGTCTGGTGGAGTATTGGAAAGTACATATGGAGACGTGAAATCGGCACAAAACTAAATAATCGCTACAACAGAGCCAGCATACGAAAATTATACTAGACAACGGAAATGGCTGCGTAGGAAAGAAAAAAAAAAAGACAAAGGAAATGGGCTGCAAAAACCAAAAAGCAATAGCCATGTAGCAGTCAAACCACAGATGAGAGAATAAAAGCAGTAAAAGTGTCGAACATACCTTATTTAGCAAGTATTTATGTTGAGAAATCTAGATTACATATCGACCCCTTAACATATTACATTGAAACACAGAACATTACAAAGCAGTCTTCAGTGTTTCTCAAGTAACATAACATATATATCCCAACAATTCAAGCACATTTCAGATTGCAATGCATCTTTTGATATGAAAGCTGACCCTGTGAATGGAAAAAACACACAACATTAGAGTTTGGCCGTCAGAAACTAAGCTAAAAATGTAGTTTATCTATTGCAATGAGTTGCAAATATCACATAACTACTAAGCATGCAACTTATTTTCATTAACACTCAGGCTAATGATTGCAAATGAGTTGGGACATCAATATAATAGACTCAGATCGATCTTACAAATTTAAATTGGAAGTTCTGTAATAATATCACACTTTCATATCAACCAAAGCAAGTAAAATGGCTCAATCCCCATGAGAACGAAAAAACTCTGAAGAATAACAACATGAGAGGTTTCTAACTTTCAAAGAAAGAAAATATACCTTATCTATAGTTACAATAATCTTAACTTGGGACATATAAGAGCCTGGAGAACGAGGGGTTGAAGGGTCCTGAGACGGAGTGTTCTGGACTACTGGCGACTTCGAGTGACTCAGCGAAGACGACGACGGATACCAAGGGTAAGTCCGATTCTTTCTGGGTGAACTTGTTTCTAGGGTTTTCCAGTGTTCTTCTGAAGCGGGTTAGGGGCTTCTGGGTCGGGTTCTGGGCAAGGGTCCTAAGCCCAACGGTTTCTGGTCGAAGTCGTCTTCCAAGAAGCCCATTATCCCTTTAAAACCGTTCTGGAAATCATCGGGTCAGAGTGTTGAGCTCTGTTTTGGGTCTTCCCCTCCGTCCAAAGGCTTTGGGTCTCACTTTTCGGGTCCCACAGAATTTCTTGAAGCTTCTGTAGTGCTCTCCTCGCCGGACAAATTGAAGGAGGACTGTTTAGGGTCTGTTTTGGTGGAAGATTCGGAGTTGAAGCTGCTAGAGGCTGGGTCTGAGCGGTTTTCGAAGGACCACCGATTGGGTAATGAAGTTCCAGAATTTTCTTCTCGGGGATGATTTGGTTCCAGTGAGTTCTGGCCCTTCTCATTCGGTTCTGTCCTCTTCCGGAGTTGGGTCTAGCAGCGTGCAACCTCCAGCCTCAACAACATTTGGGTTTCCCCTTTCACCAGCACCGGAACTCTTTTCTTCGGCGGCTCCGGCTCTGGCTCCTTCTCTGGCCCCTGGCTTTAAGTTCACTCCATTGAGGCCGCTTGAGATTCCTGAACCCTGTTTCGACCCTCCGTCTCTCACTGGAGCAGCAGCGTTGGGAGAGAAGCTGAGTTCTTCTCTCCCTACGGTGGCTTCTAAGCCAATTCTGTCTTATTTCAAGAGGGCGAAGGCACTACGGGTAAAGAATTCAGTGAAGTGGACTGACAAGCTATTTTCAGGCTCCATGGAAGCCGCAAAGTTGAGTTGTACTGTTAAGAATTTTAAGGCTACAGTGCCGCCAGCGAAGAATGTTGTAGAGCCTCCTGCGAAGAAGAGAACAGAGACTCTAGTGAAGCCAGGCCTTTTTAGTAAGGGGTTTCTTAACCTTCCCCCGATTGTTTCAGCTCCTCCTGCTTCGCCTCGGGAGGTCAACAAAGTCGAGGAGGTAGGACCTTCCTCCCCTCCGAGTGGTTGCTTTGATAGTTTCTCCCAACCTCGAAATGATATTGTGGTTTGGGAGGAAGATGATGATTATTGGGATGGTTTGCCCTTGGATTGGGCGATGGAAGGGGATTTTGGGGAGAAGGCCATGGCAATTCGTGATGCCATGGAAGAAGATTATCAGCGGATTAAGATGATTGCGCGCCAAAAGTCTTAAGGAAAAAGGAAGCTTCTGAACCTGCATAGCTTCATCAATTATGGAGACGCGAAAGATCTCTCTAGGCGTAGGAAAGGCAAGGAACACATGACATAGGTTAGTGTGCCTTGGCGGGTGGTGGGTTGTTATGTTATTAGTTGGGTCCTTTTGTAGTTTGTTTCTTGATTTTTTTTAGCTTTTGGGGTTTAGATTTTTGTGGGTTTTGTTGGGTAGCAGGTTAGCTCTAGTTGCTCCTGTGTATACTTCCTGTGTACTTAGAGGCGCCTTACGCTCTAGTTAGACTTTAGACATAATTAGTCAAGCTAGCTATAGCTTTTGCTCTGCCTCTTCCACCAAACAAAACTCAAAAGACAAAAGTTAGGTTCAGACATTCCAAACACAACCTTCACCACAGGCAAGCAGGTCACAACCAGCAGTATTATGTCATCATTTCGCATTATAAGGAAAGAAAAATACAACCGGTGCATCTTGTGGAGGCAAATAGTTTAGAATACAGCAAGTGGCAAGTTAAGCAATAAATGGAAATATCCATCCTTGAGAGAAATTGAAAACAAATGAACATAGATCCAGATTTTTCATAACTAAGAAATGATGCATCGAGTAATTTCTCAAAGCATGCAGTCAAGTCAGTATATAGCCCCTAAGAGGATGGCCAAGCAAACAAATCACACGTTCTCAGGTCTTCACACCTCTTCACTTGATAAGAAATAAACCAGGTCTCAAATTGGTAGTGGATCTAGCATGTCAACATGGGGTGAAAGATGCCCAACCTTTCTCCCGGAGTCAGAAATCCTATGCTCATAAATCACAGTTTTCTCATCACAAGCTATAAAAAGTAGAGGTTGCAACTATGAATACCAACAAAGCCATTCTCTCCTTTACCCCAAGGCTCCTGACCATAAATTAAGTAATAGAAAAGGAAGGTGGATAGGAGGTAAACAAAGGCCATTAAAACAAGTTTTCGAACTATTTCCTTCCCCGCCACTATGTGCAATACCGTCACCACCAACTTCTCTTCTTAATCAACACTGAGATCAAAGATTCAAAATATCGCATTACTATCATCATGTCATTGTCACTGTTAGAATATTACTTAAATAATTGAATTCCCACTTTCGTATCAATTTAAGTTTTTGAGGCGACAATTGATAATTTAACAGTTAATATTACGTGTACGTAATGGATCCAAATACTGGCCCTTTTGAAGCAAAAATTTCCAATATGCTTAGCAAATAGCAGAAATTCAAACAGAGCAAGAGATGAGAAGTTTAGAACAACTTTGTTTCTCAATCCACCGCTAAAAGTTTCCACTTGACTATCATTTCCACAAAGAAGGCTGATCAGCAACTAATCCTGTCCCTCTCAGTATTTCCGCGCGTATTCACAGATAAAATTCCATATTGCTTCAACTTCTGAATGATTTCAGCCATACACTTGTGACAGGACAAAGTCTCACAAATTGTTTACTTGTCTATTCAAATTTTACAAGTTTAATAAATTCTGAATGATCTGATAACATATTAATTTGTTTCTTTATATTTTCCAGACTATTTCTAGGGTTTCATTCCGCGACCATGGCCACGGTCATCAACATGCCAGTGAAGTCCCAAACTAAATTGACCAAACGAAGAATGAATTAAGAAAAAGAAAAAGACAGAGAGAGTAATACCATTGAATCTAGTTGTAGTAGAGCTCGAGGCCCATGCCGTCGTGGATCTCGTAGTCCTTGAGGGTGATGTGGTCCTTGTAGATGTTGTACCACTTCTGGATGCGGATCTTGTCTGATCGGGTGCCCGTCTGGGCCGCCACCAGCTTCTTCAGGTCGCCTATGGTGTCATCCTCGTTGCACTTCACGCGCACCTTCTTGCCCAGCCGATCGTTCAGTACCACCTCAATCATCGTCGCCGCGCTTTATCAAAACCCTAACTTCGTCCTTCGCGCACAAATTAATCGAGTCCTTATAGCCTCTTTTATCTTTGACCGACTAAATTGTACAAAAAGTAGCCGGCTTTTTCTTCTCTTTCTTGTCCTCCACGCGATTTGACCGTGTTGATTTTTTTGTGCCACGCGTGGTTTAATTACACCTCGGGTCTAGAACTTTCACTAATTGCTCTTTCGGTGAGGGTACTTTTGGTCATTCACTTGTTTCGAGTCGAGTTTTTTATTTTTTATATTTTTTCTAACCTTGAACAGGGCATGTCAAAATAGAATTTGGTTTTTTAAAGTATAATAAATACTATTTAAGTCTTTTAATACATTTTAAAATTCTATTGGCATCTGAGGAATATACTTTTATAAAAATAAATAAATAAAAAATGTTTATAACCTCTTAATACAAGGAAAAATCCAATAAAATCAAATAAAAAATCCAAGGAAAAAGAGTAATCTATATAACTACATAAAAGAGTGAAGCTTTTTTTTTTTTCAAATACGGGAAAAGGGGAAAAGGGGGAAGCTTGTTGATTTTGTTTACGGTAGGTGTAAACTTACTCTCCTTCTTTTCTTTTCTTTTTTAATTATATATTTTTGAAAGAGTAATTTTACATATCATTCATTTGTTTTCTTTTTGTCCTCAAAATTGATGTGACTCTTAAAATTACCATTAGATTAAAATTTAATAATGATTTATCATAAATTCAATGATAATTTTAAGAGCCACATCAATTTTAAGAGGATAAAAAAAAACGAGAGAATGATATGTAGCATTACTCATTTTTTAAGAGATATAAGAGAGAGATCTGGGGCATTTGAGTTTTTTTTTTTGGTCTTTTTATCATTGTTCCACAAAAATCATAAAAGCGTAAATTACTACTCCCTCCCTCAACACGTGCTCTGATTGTTATAAAAGTGAAAAATATCACGTCAATTAATTCCGGCACTCCGATAAACAGAGGTAAAAAATAAAAATAAAAAAAGACAAACTTTTGAAAAACAAAAGGCTTAATTTGATTTATTAACTTTTCAATAGACGAAGTAAAACTTCAAATTGAATTGCTTTTTAATGAAAGATACATGATTAACTATATATCACGTTTTTATCTTAAAATTATTTCATAATATCGACATGACAGAGTTGTTTGTCACATTAATATTATAAGATAATTGTGAAATAAAAATATAATTTCTATCGTTACTCTCCACAATTACTTTACAATGTTAACGTGATTGTCCTAACCAATCCAACCCTTAAAAATAAAAAATAAATTTTTTAAAGAAAAAAAGTAGAATTATCAAAACATTATAAAATAATTATAAGAAAAAACTGTGTTAACTACAGTTAAAGCCAAAAACGAAAGTCGTAACTAAATAATAAAAGCTAAATAATAAAACCAAGTACAGACCAGCCACCTAGAGCTAAACGTCAAGGCAGACCAATCCTGAATCACTCGTCTAGAGTTGTAATCAAACCGATCCGATTATTAAATGTTTTAAGTATGGTTTGTTTAAAATTTTCCAAACCCAAGCCGAATTTGAAATCTAGTTCTAATTCTGTTCATTTATTTTTCAAACAAACTCGAGCTATTACATTACAAAGAAAATTTCTTTTCCTTTTTAGAAAAAAAAAAAAAAATACTCATAACAAAGTTATAAACAATAAAAATGAACCCCATTCGAGACGAGCTAGAACCTAAATTTATACAAGTCAAATTTTTTTGTTAAAACTCTATTCGTTTAATAAATGAATCAATCATGAGCTAAACATGTTCACAAGTAAGCTCTATTTACTTACAGTCCTACTCGTCCTATAATAAGGAACATAGAAAGTCATCTAAAATGTCAAACCACCACATGTTTCGAACATCCCCAACAGACCAAAAGGGGGGGGGGGGGGGGGCCTAACTGATATTAAAAAAAAATATATACATATAAAAAAATAAAAACCAAGTGTTTCTTGCAAGAATAAATATGATTATGATGGATCTGGGAAACCCCATAAATCAGTATCAAAAGGAAACAAAACCTCGAATGATAAACGAGAACGACAGTAACAAATAACTAATAACAACAATAACCATGACACGCCCTACCATCCAATCCCCATATGGAAACAAAATTATACTGTACAAACTATTTGGTGCATAGGCCCCTTCCCCAACCAAATTTGGGGTCCGCCGCTGTCGGATCCAACTGACCCACAATCACTCTAAAACAGCAACCTCTTGATCAACCCTCCAATAATTAGCATCATTGAACTCCTTCATTCCAGGTCCGTCCACGTCAGAATTCTCCTCCTTCTCTGGCACCTTTTGTATAATGTTTCTCTTCAATGGCCCTGCTTCCCCAACTATCCCCTCCTTAAGAGCCTGTTCCATAGCCTTCTCGGTACCTTCTAATTCGACACCTACAAACTCAACATCCTCCTCAAACAATGACGGTACAGCAGCAGTTCTCTGACTTGAATCACTACCTTCTGAATCCTCATTTGAAGCTGTAGTGGTTGTTGGCGAGCCATTTGCAACTATAGATTCTCCACTTGAAGGAGAACTAGTATTAGAAGTCACTAATTGAGCTCGAGGATTCACATCAGAATTGGTGTGATCCTCGAACGGATTGACACTTGAACCGCCAACTTGCAGATCTGATGAATCGCTCCATCCCACCCAATCAGGTAAAGGCCTATCTCCAAACAACTCGTTGTCGGGTGTCTCAAACCTGAAGAATCCCATATCATGGGAAGCACTTGCCTTCTCGCTTTCCTTGTTCAGAATTCCACCATTCACAGAACCGCTCACAGTAAACCCATTCAGGAAGTTACCATTGGAACTAGATGTGCCATTGACAGAATCTTTGCTTTCAGCCAACTCCTCATCCTCCCCAACCACAACTTCATCGTCACTACTGCTGTTACCACCATTTGCAGTTCCATTTAAGTTTATCTCATCCATCATCTCTGATGTACTCACAGGTGCGTTACCAATTCTGTCGTCTTGGAATGCAAACCAGTTGGAATTCGTGAATAGACTACTGTATAAAAGGGTTAAAAAAAAATACATATATTAATTTTTTCTTCTTCCTGTTAACATAATTAGTTCCAAAAAAGAACAAATAACGATAATACGCAGCTGAGCCAATATGAAGTTCTTACACTACTAAGTACAACAAATTGAACAACATTTTAATCCTCCAACCTTGCCAGTTTTTGTTGATGGCCTTGATTGGGCGTAGCTATATCTAGGGCTCTAAATGGACATGGTCATAGGTCTGAACACAATCTAAATTCAATATTTTCATATTATATACTGAATATATCCAACAAATTTTATGACTCTGACTCTTAAGCCTTTGATTATAATCAGATTGAACATGGAATTAGATAGATTCAATCCAATTGAGAACCAAATCTAATATAAATTACCTATGTAATAAAATCAAATAGTTATAGTATTGAATAGATGATATCCTTAAGGAAAAAAAATGTAATGATATTTAGTCAAACAGTTAAATTTCAAAGGTGCTTTAAAATGCAAGGTAAAGAAATCGCCAATAAAAACCAGATTTTACAGAAGTTCTGTACGTTGTTATTATAGAATTTAGAGATATATTGGATGATTCTACCTACTTCAACCTTAGGGCAGAGACTGTATTTATAATAAGAGAGTTAGTCCTTAGATAGGACTTTACAAAGCTATCGTGAAACCATAGAGAAGTACTTTAGTAGGACTGTACAATCAGTAGATAAGAGACCTAAAGCTATATAACTTATTTTTGATAAGTAATAAACTGACTTTATTAAAAGCGTCAGGCGCCCCTTAGTACACCGGTAGTATACAAGAAAAAACGCAAAGCTGGAAATCGAAAAAAAAAAACAGCCCAAAAAAAGAAAGAAAGAAGCCCACCAAACAAACCCACGAGAACCTAAACCTACAAGAACAAAGAACCCCAACCCAACCCTCAATAAAGCTATATAACTTATAGTAGTAGAAACATAAGATAATATAGAAACTTAAAGCTATAAAACTTATAGTAGAAACATAAGAGAGCTAATTCTGGACAGATTTATCTTTATCTGGTCTAATAGTTATCTACATAAGACAACCGAAGATGAAATTCAGTTAGCTTTATTTTTAGTAACTTATAATTATGAAATTTTTATCATATTCAATAATGAGCTTGAAACTGGCCTTAGTTTTCTCAATTTAAATTACAATGCTAACTGAATCAAGTTAAATTCATGTGCTTCCCTTTCATCAATGTTAAGGCCGCTAACTTCTATATTCTTTTATTAAATAGTTTTAATTTGTACCTCTCAAACTCACAAATTTATATCTAAGTTGATAGAATACTTTATGAGGATGTTCTTTCATGGGACTTTCAGGTTTGCCAATGAGATAGGCAACCCTTTGGCAACTAATGGGCATCTCTCAACTTTAAAGGACTTCATACATCATTTCTAATATTGTTGATAACGTGTTGGGTATGAGGTGGGAGAGGTGGGATAGGTTCTTAACGGTAACTTGCGTTACACATTCGTTTCTTTCCTATCAATAATTCATAGTTCTTCATTGAAAGAGTCGATCTCTGACACTTGTATGATCTCAATTTCCATTAATACCAGAAACAGTAGCAAAACATTCACAACACTGAAAACTAAATTTGGGACGATGTTTGACCAGCAGATAAAGAGGACTGCATTAATAAAATCTGGCATGTCCTCTGTGAACCTCGTGGGATAGCAAGGAATCCAGTTCAATAATGAAAAATGTTACCTAAGCATCCTTGCTTGCAAACAAATATTTTCCTAGTGTATGTCCACAGTTCCTCCTTAATAAAACTTCTCTAAAAATAAAATAATTTACAAACTTACCTCCCTTGATCATCACCTAGCCTCAAGGATGATATTACAACTTCAGCAGATTCATCATCAAAGTAGACATCCTGCATATTTATTATCAAAGGAAGACATTTCAATATTAAATTAAATAACAAAAAAAAAAAGTTAAAAACCTTCCTCTTTGGCTTGTTCATATTGCCCCACATCCTATACATTCTAGATCTTCTTACTTTTCCATGCCTGACTGAGTTAAATAAAACATAACCACACCTCAACTTTTTAGAATCAAATCAGGAAAATGCTTTGGTAATAAAACATAACCACACCTAAACTTTTTAAAATCAAATAAGGAAAATAACACTGGCAATTCAGAAGACTCAAAACTTTACCTCATCATCACGATCAAGAGTGCCATGGTCCTGCAACCATCATGATACAAACATTAAACTAAAGGGCAAAATAACTCCCCGACAGGAAAAAAAAAAAAAAATCCCAGGCAGTGAGCATTAGGGAAAGTTAGGAGCAAAAAATGATGAAATGGTAATATATGCTCAGAGTGCATCTAATTCACCTCTTCAGCATCTTCATTCCCATAGATTTTGTAGCGGAAGGCCTGGCTCAAATTATTCGCTAGAGCTGCTACATCATAATCTCTATCATGAAGATCATCATCATCACTATCCCTTATCCTATCTTGCAATGCAGTTGGACGGCTGAAAACAGTGAGGAGAAAAAAGGGGAAGGGTAAATAAAAGATCAATGGAGTTGGAAAGGTCAAGAATATGGCAGACAAACTAAAGTCGAGATCCAGCTTAAAAGGGAAAATAAGCTTTCGAGACTTCTAACAACACTACAACAGCAATTAAGTGCAATTTCACTAGCTGATGATACAATGACCTAAATACCTTACTAATCCCAACAGTGGTTTTAAAGTTGCATAGTTCAATGTAACATACATCTAGTCAAATTCCTCCCTTTTGCTTCAAATCTCACTTGATATACAATCTCCATGTAATTTTAATAACTGAAGTAAATCTCCAAATCTCATATCTCATATTTTCCAAATTACATTATGTTGAATAGAATGCACAACAATTCTTACATTACGACTCCAATCACTTTTTAGAACATGCATGGCATATAGATGAGGTAAGATCATACCCACAAGCCCATCTGTAGACGTTTTCAACAGCATTGCGCTCCTGCAGAACTGTAGCTTGCCACTCATTCCATTCAGTATTTTCCTATAAAGAACATATGTAAATAGTAGTGTTAGAACAGATAGTAAATAGAAGAAGAAGAAAAATAGCCATTTGAAAGATGTAAAATAATTAAAAAAAAAAAAAAAAAAAAAAAAAAGGACTCCTTAAATGTATCCAAGATATCTCTTGTATAGTCCTGGTGTACTTGAGTTGCGCCCCTAGTGCCTTTAATGAAACTTCCATTACTTATCAAAAAAAAAAAATAGATCCAAGATATAAGTTCTTTAAATTTATCAATGACAGATATGAACAATGCACCAAATACCCACAAAGGAATCAATAAGAGGAAACACTGACATTGTAATATGGGGAAACAAAAAAAAAGCCTTTGAAGATGAAGTAAAATTTTCAGGAGCACATAAAAGAGTGATCTGAAGGTAAGTTCAAACTTAGCAATCATGTCTTTGTTGAACACCAAAGATGCACCAAATACATGACACATGATTTAAAAAGAGGAAATACTCAAATACTGTAAAGTGAAAAAGAGGTATTTTTAAAAACTCCTGACGCTAGTCAAAGCACCCAAAAAATGATCTTAATAAAAATTTATAGTCGGGAAATTTTAAATTTCCAGGCAAAGAACGGCACATGGTGGAATTGATTTAGGAAGGGTGGATACCTATCACCCACCTGAAGACAAGCCTGAATGCGGCTTTGACCATTTCCCAACTGAACAAGCTTGTTAGAAACTCGCGTAATATGTCCAAGATTTCCTGCCCGAGGTGCCCGTTTTCCAGTAGGCATTGTTGGCTGCAAAGTCAGGGAAGTCTATAATAATCAGAAGTTCTAGTACTATCAACAGGTAAGAGGCCACAAATGACTACGTATATGATGTGCTATTACACAGAGCAAAACCCTATATAAGTATATATATCCATTTCAGCAGAAACCCAAAAAGAAAAAAAAGGAAACTAATAAAAGATGAATACACTATGAATCTCTACTTCCAGCTTTTAGTGTTTTGATAGTTATGGTCCTCTTTTATCTTGTTCTGACAGTTCAGCAGAGCATTTATAGATGTGCTACAATGATATGAGAGTCGTCAAAGATAGTGACCTGATTAACGTCACTAGAAAGAATGGGATGTTTATCTGTTTGAAGAATCTTCCCAATCAAATCGCACTCTCGAAGAAGATGATTGACCATAGTATCACTCTTGCTTTCCAAACATGACAATATGATACTCTCCACATGGTGATGCAACGAGTTATTGTATGGGTACCTGCATTAATTGAACAGAGAAACTATAAACCATGCATCTTCAGGCAAATTAAAGAGAAAGAAGCAACATTAATTGCAAGAAGAAATCAAGCTTTCGCTAGACACCAGTAGCTTGGTCACTCATGCATTGAGAATCAAAAAATTAAAAACTTACTCAAAGAAAAGATCAATGATTCGTCGAATGGTTCCTGAGCTGACCAATTCATCCTCGGCAGCATCATTGGCAGTTTTCAATAGCACTGCAACGAACTCCACAATCTAGTATGGATAGCAAAGAAATATCAGAAAAATAAAACTGGATATCCAGAAGTCATCAATAAAGTCAGTTTCTGGGGGAAACAAGAGTTTTTAAACTGCATTCTGAATCCTACAAAAGTTTTAAAAAATTGACTAGGGGCTTAGGACATATGACAGCCAACTCTCTTAGTCTTACTCCACTCAACTTCCAAATTGGGTATAGGCTCAACTTCATCTTGCATATTGAACTTATAATAAATAAACAAACCAACCTTTAGACGATGCTTCCCAAGAGGAGGCCTCAATTCTCCATATGTTGTAGGCAGTATCTTCTCATCAGATGACACATTCAGAAGTGTAAGCAAGTCACCTGCATAACAAAGTTGTATCATTGAACGTTTGGCAAGCATAAAAACAGCAATAATAGTGCGGCTATTAAGTTGTGTTCAATTTGTGAGTATGGAATGACTGGAATAGCTGCAAGTTTGAGTGGAACTTTCAGTCGTAAAATTGAATTTGCAGATTTTGCAGTCCTTCCTCCATTAGGTAGCACTTTTTAGTGTTTTCTTTTTCCTTCTTTCCTAGGACTTTTCAGATTTTTAATGCTTTAGTATTAATTTTCTACTTTCACTTAGGAACTTCTCTAGTATAATTCCCATATAGTAAGTTTTTGCACTCCCTCCTCCATTGTGCATAGTCTGCTTCAACCATCAAAGAAGATGATTGTGGATCCTTTGTTAAAGTGACAACTAATTTTCATGTCCATCTGACATTCAACTTATCCAACTTCCTGACTTGTTTCAACTCGTCTAGAATGACTTATTCAACTCCAACTTAATGTTACCCGACGACGGCATGTATTCATCTTGGAGTCCAGATGACAAAAGGTGCTATATCAGAAATTTATCTCATATCAGCTTCTTGGCTTGTCTAAGACACAAAGTAACATTTACCAAATGAGAATCCTCATCTCTGTTTGCATATCAAATTTTTTGATTCAAAAGGCAAGAAGATGGAAAATGTATGATACATCACCAAATCATCAAATGTAAAGGGCACGAAATTAAACAAAGCATCATATAGACAAACCGAACACCAAGAACTTGGAGATAAGGTCTTGTAAGCTCCATACACATCATCAATAACAGATGAACAATAAAAGAGCAAATTTTCAGAATGATATCTCAACTTTAACACATTTCTAATGATCAATTATGTAATTGTTACGGACCTCCGTAACAGGGGATGAACGGTGTATAATTTGGATGAGGAAGTGCGTGGGATAGTAAGGTATTCGAGGTACCCTGGGCCTCCTAAGTTAGGATTATTCGAGAAATCCTAAAAAACTCCTAATCAACTACAAGAGCTGAATTATAATAATTTTCTTCTTGATATTATTTCATTCTTCAATACCCTATTTATAGGGTTACAAAGCTAGAATTACGGAATGATAATTAAATAAATATTACAAACACTAAATAATAAATATTAATTCTAAAGGGAGACAAATCCCTTAATTTCCTATTAGAGATATTGCTTTATGAACAATACTCCTTATTTACTTAATAATAATAATAATCTACGACTCTTACCTTATTTAAAAACCTATTTAAAAACCTAACCTAATTATTCTCTTAAAGAGAGACATAAATATACTTCCTATAATACCATTATAATATACTCGAGGTACGTAACAGTAATCTACAGATCTAAATTTGACAAACTATTCAAAAATTTGACATTTTCTTAGTTTAAGGCCATCGGGCAAAGTAATTAAATAAATAAAATAGGACATTTCTTGTTTCCCTCAACCGAAAAATCAAATACTAACAATTTATTGGCACTAAATTGGGGAAATCTAAAAAGAAGAAAACCACAAAGAAACTTCAGTAGTCATCATATCAACTATGCTTTGACAGCAACATAGCAAGGCAAGATCTAAACACCATGTTCACCACATAAGCCTGTCTAGACTTGCTAAAACATCTATCAACAAAAAGTTAAGGCCAAACAAGGCTAAAAGAATTGTTTTTCATGCCTAATATCCATCAAGTGAGTCAGCTTCTTTTATGTTAAATTTGCAAAAAGTACAATACCATGTTTTACTTCTTCTGATGACAGCCAAAATCATTTACTAAAACATAACTCAAATGACACAGATTCATTTTACAGTGGCAACCTATAAAACAAACTTAAAACATTTGTGGATATCTTTGAAATTTCTATTGAAATTAGTAATTCCAGAATTGATAGTAAAATAATTATTGGATATGAAATAGCATCTCCTAGTAAGGCTATATTCCTACCTAATTATTGGAAATGAAATAGCATCTCCTAGTAAGGCTATATTCCTACCTAAGGAGGAAAAAAAAAACACAAGTCAATAACATCAGTCTAACAGATACATAATTATTTAAATGGGAGTACATCAAACAGCAAATTGGTATGAGAAGTAATGATCGACTAGCCAAACATTTTAACAAATTTCATATCATGAAAAACCTAAAGTTAGAGGCTTAAAAAACTTACCAAGTTTGGGAAGCATTGCACCAATTGTCTCAGGGTTAACAGATATTGGAGGTTCATACATATGTTGGCTTCGAAAAGAATGGAACATGGGAGAAGGTACTGCTGATCTTTTTGGGTCCAACAAAGAAATACAGACAGAGAGCGAGTGAACAAGGCAAGATTTCGAATGTGAATCTTCCAATGCATGACTGAATATCCTTGCAACAAAGCTGACATTGACAAAGAGCTTAAAATCCTCTATAAAATATGCACAAATAACTAATAATGTATGTTTATGTGTGTAGCTGACTAAAACGCTATCTGAAGACAAACCTGGGGCTAGAAAGTTTGGTGGCTAGGGCCGATGAGGAATTTCGAGTTATAGCACATAGTGTTTCAGCCACATTAGCATGAACCTCAGGAGGACTCTGGTCCAGGTAAAATCAGTTATTAGAAAATTCTATACAGAAAACACTAGACCATATTATAGCTGAATATAAAAAATTAATCATAAATAAATAATAAACTTTAATGCTCATTTCAAAGCTTTCCTTTTTTTTTTCCATCCCTCACAAACTACACTTTCAGTCCCTAATATATAAGTTCCAAGTTGATACTTTTATTTCAATGTTTACCACGTCAACAATTTTTGTGACAGTATCATCATCAATCAAATGGAAATAAAAACTAAAATTAATTTATTAAACTAGTTACACCATATTTCAGGGACCAAAATAAAAGTTTAGCCTAAAATTATTATGCATTTCAGCTTCAAAAGGTAAAAGCTAGAGTGAAGGCAGTAAAACACACCGGCATGACCCTGTCTACATGCTACATCACAGCTAAGGTAGTAAAACCAAATTTCAAGACAAAACTGTTGTTTAGGAATTCCACAGTGAGCCAATAAGGAAAAGACCCAACTACCACTAACCAGCATTCAAAAGAGAACAAGAAAGAGAACACACACGCACAACAACAAAAACTCAAAGTTGGCACGCCATATTTCTGAACCTTTGACAAAGAATGGTATCCTTACCAAAAATATCTCTCAAAAAAACAAATCAGATATCTCTTTAGCCACCCAGATTCTAACTTCCAATCAGTGCCAAATCCAAGGAAGTTGTGGCTTCATATAATGCTAAAAATGAGCATAAAGCTATTCCAGCTTCAAAGGGACATGCAAAATACAGGAACATTTAAGTTGAAGGCACCAATGGATTTACTAGTCAAAAAGTAGGGTTCTTTTCTTAAAGAAATGAATAATCAGACATGCAAACATACAACATATATCGGATATACTGTAACTTGAGACACAAATGCCTATAGCTCCCACATGATGCAAGTTTATACCAATCAGCATATACATCCTTTACTAGACAAGAGTGAGCAAAGGCCTTGCTGGTCCCAAACTTAGTGCTTTATTACACTTACTGATGGACTCAGTTTATCCACAATCATTTCTAGCAGATTGCTCTCAGCCAACCATTGCATTACTTCTAGATAATTGGGATACACATGGTCATCGGCACCTACAAGTCGAACCAAAACCTGCATAACGAGCTCACCTAAGATCAAAATACAACCTTAAATATGAAATGCAAATGTTACAAAGAGAGATCCACTTAAGTTGAAAATTGTAGGTGCTTACCTCCATGATAGATGTAATTCCTATCAAATCAACAAGGTGGCGAAAAACATCCTGATGTGCCTGTAAAGATAACAGATATGAGTGAGATATAATTTAGAAGGAAATATAATAGCTAACGACAAATTTTTTTTTATAGATTATAGAGAGTATACACCACTGCCATGCCTGTTTCTGCCACCCAATAGGCAAATAGTATTCAAGGATATTTGTCCTTAAGGTACCAGAACCAGCGGACAGATCTTCCAGGCAATGCACAATTCAGCAATCCAGGGAAAGCTTTTACAGTCAAGATTCATAATACTAAGTGGATATATAAATTTCAAACTGCATTAAGTATCGTAGATTATAAACATTGACTTAACCACAGAAACATTATGGGTTCATTTGGTAAAACTTTTCAAAGGGTGCTTTTTGCTTTTCAGTTGTGATGTGACATAAAGGTAAAAGTAGTTTGTGAATGTTGTGTTTTAAGTTGTTTGTCAATGCTTTTGCTTTTTTGCTAAAAAGCAAAAAGCTGTCCTAAAACGAATTGCCAAACGAGCCCTATGTAGCTGAGCAACATTTTAATGCTAGGAAGTTCAGAAAAATATTATCCCAAACTAACTAAGCAACCTAACAAAGACCATAAAGAAGAAGGGATAAAAGCTCAAACTAAAGCATTTAAATACTGAGATTCTTCCCTACTTTCACATACCTACCAATAACCATTTACCACAATAAAATTGTCAAGCCAGTGGAGTATTCTAAAGAAATAGCATTTTGAACAGGCAGGCAAAGCGCTAATACATGACTACAAAGAGCCATGCAACACAAAATAAACAACTTTTTTGTCCTAGAAGAATGCCAATGCAGCCTTGGTTGGCAGGCCTTGTTTATAAGTCCCAGGATTTAAAAACAAACAAAAATCCAGCATCGCATAATGCTTCTGACCAAGAGACAATGGGTTATGCAAGAACATCAGAATACTTGCCACCAGAGAGCACCATAGGCAAGCAGTACATATAAAGGAGAGCCTAATTAACATAAAACACATATATCCATATAGGAAACAGATTTAAGGAGAGCCTAGATAATATCCAGGACTTTTTAACTGCAAAGCCAGAGAACCAACATGGCCACTCACTGGAATTTTCAAGCACAAAGTTTGCACCAAAAAAGAAAAGAAAAGAATTTGATAGCTTCAAAGATGCACTCGGCAGCACAGGGAAGCAATAAGAGTTTAAGTTTAGCCAAACCAATAGGCTTATAATGTCACTCAAGTCAGGATGTCATAGTTATGTTATCCGAGGATCTATTAACGCTAGAACGGAACAACTTGGGTATCAAAAGTCACCATTTCATGAAAAGATCCAAATATTAGCAAAGAACTCTAACCCTTCACTGTGCGTCCTACAACATCACTAGGGGCAAAATAACCAGCAAAGCAATTTATGGCATAATCTTATGTGCATGAGCAAGGATTCTCAACTCGTTATGAGGCTGCAATTGAGACACCTAAAGCATACATTAAAACCAGGCACATATAGTTGATGCTGGCCATGAGCAAGAGCCAATGATTTCAATCTAGTGCTCATTGTTTCTAAAACATTGCAACAGCTCGCCATAAAAAGCAAAATTAAATAATATATACAATGCAAAGTTAAACAAGTTTTTTTTTTTTTTTTTGATAAGTAATCCAAATATCATTAAAAGCGTAAGGCACACCTAAGTACATAGGAAGTATATAATAGAAGCCACCTAACTAGGAGGGGCAAAATGAACAAGAAAATCATTATAAAGTTAAACAAGTTTCTTACTTGAACATAATTCATAAGTTGGACCGTCTTCCGTATCATAAGGCACACAACAACCTGAATGATGAAAAAAATTATAATCAAGAAGTGGTGCCACTGACGCATAAGTAGGAAAAACATTGCCAATAAATAACAAAGAAACCAAGTTTCTTGTATCATCACAGAAGACCTTGCTAAAATACCCAGCCAGCAAGGTACCATGAGGACGATTTGGTTCCAAAAAGGAGAAGAGGAAGTTCATCAGCTGCAAGCACAGGGAAAGTAGAAGAAATCAAAATCAAAACAATAGCATATCAACTTCCATCCTTATAGATGACATGAAATCATGAATAACCATAACCCTGTACCTCCTCTTCCTCCACCAAAGTCTTCAAAATAACATCAATTTCACATGTGAAAATCTCACAGGCAATGAATGGAAACCTAAATCATGAAACAAATTTTACGAAGAACAATTAGAAGAAAGAAAGAAAATTCCAAAACAGTTGGAGCCTTGAAATGTGAAAATTCGTGAATATCCCTTTTGTATCAAGTCAGAGTACAATACTTGAATGCTCGTTTGCTTTCAGCTTCCTCTGGGGGTTCTTCAATGATATAGCGCAATAACTGCTCCACCTGAGCTCTATCCCGTAGACTGAAAACATAAATTCTAAATAAGTAGTTTCCAGGATCAACTTTTATGTCATCCAATAAACAGACCACAACTCATATCAATTACTATCAAGCAACCCAAAAATGTAGATATTGGTGGCAAAATTAGGTAATGGATGATAAAGATTATAAAAACAGTTTACAACTAGAATGGAGAAGGAACGCTACAAGTTAATGAGACGACTATTTAATGCTTTGCATTCTTGAATTATTTCTTCTTCATCCAGAAGCTCTTCTAAAGTGAAATTCTCCTTGTCTAATAATGACTCCACCTGTGAACAAGAAAAAGACACAACAAGCTCAAATAGGTTAGAGATAAAGAGATTGGGATAAAGAAAAGAAAATAGTACACTGCGGGACCAAGCCCAGCATTAATAGGACACTAAAATTGCATTTCAAAAATAAATAAATAGGACACTAAAATTGAAACTTTAGATAACTAGACACCCCTTAACAGCCACACATCTCTATAAGCACACTCTAGAACAATCACCTTGAAGCAACTATATTAAATTCCTAGTTGTTCCAATTTCAAGCCCATAAAACAAAAAAAAAACAAAAAAAAAAACAATCTTTGCCAGCAGTCGTTCCCTCCATATCCCCAGCAGCCAAAAAAGGTCAAATAGCATTTGTAAAGCAAAAGAGTTGGATTCAAATTAATTAAAGACCACAAGAAGCAAATTAAAACCCCAGAGAATGAATCCACTTAAACCTATTCAATTTGGGAAACCACAAGAAGCAAACCACTAGAAAACATCCATAACATAAACAACACGTTGCCACAAAAAAGTACACATATAAAGCAAGCCATTACAAAATTCAACAACCAAAATTAGTACAGCACAGGCCAATTAGTCAAAAGCAAATTCGAATGAAACATACTAGCAAGTTGAAACTACAAACAATCGGTCAACAAATTACTTAAACCAAAACGAAAATCGCACGCCGTTTCCAAGAACATAAGAAGGAAACTGCTGCAAAAAATATGAAATAAGCAAATCCAAACACGGTATTCTATTTCATCGAATTACAAAGTCAAATGAATTAGCATTTCTAAAACTCTAAAAATTGGGTTTAAAATCACTTACAGGTGAGGAGGCAGAAAGAGCTGTGAGCTTCCAAAACATGTCGAAGAGAGAGAGAGAGATTCAGCAGAGCCCGAAGCAAGAGCTGCGCAGATCTGTAAACCCTAGAAGCGCGAGGAATCTAGGTGAGAAAAAGACGCGGAGAGCTCTAGATTCGAGGGAGCCGAGAGAGAGAGAGAGGTGCTTTGAGCTGTAAACCCTATTTTTTGTGAGAGGGAGATCCAAAAGAAGCCAGGGCCGTGAAGATCGAGAACGATAGAGAGAGAGAGAGGGGGAGAGGGAGGGGCAGGCCGATAAAAATCGCAGCTGTAAGGCTGTAACAGAGCAAATAGCTGATTGAGGGTCGCAAAAGTACAGAATGTGGTACTCGGAAATTCCCACAAAACCATTTTATGTCAATGTAAACTGAATGCATGACATGTATGTATGACATGTGATATGTCTTTTACATGGTTGTTGTGTTTACAAGTGTGGTAGGTGACTTTTGATTTTGAAAAAGAGTAAAGTTGGGGTCACGGCTCATGTACTCTTTTCCAAAACGTAAGCGTGATAAATTACGTCTCGTGGGTTCGAAAGTTTATTAATTTGATTTCCAACAAGCAAATTAAGTGCAGAAAAAAAAATATTGCGGGATAAAAATATAATTTTAAATATTATAGTGAGAATTTTAAATTATCTTATGCTCCATTTGTTTTGACATATAAATTACCTAATGCTCCGTTTGTTTCGACGTAAAATGATTTTCGTCATAAAATAGTTTCAGAGAAATCATTAAAAATACATTTTTTGGTATTTGGAGCGTATGAAAAATCACAAATATTTTTTTTTATATTTTCATTCAATTATATTAACTTATAAAAATCAATTTTTATTCACAACATAGAAATATTAATATCAAATAATATAAAAATCACCTGTAACGATATTCTGTCATTGACCGGTAGAATTCCAGCCACTTTCACCGGATTTCGACTACTGTTGCAAGATTTCAGAATAAATGTCAGAATCTAGACAGTTTCGTCGGAATCTAAGTTGGCCGAATTCTGACGAAAATAGCCAAAACCTGGTCATTTGTGACAGAATTTGGTCAGAGTGGTCGGAATCCAGCATAAAATGTCTGGATCCCTGCTAGTAGGCCGGAAGCCGACCATTCTGGCCAGAATCCGGCTGTTAAGGCCAAATGGTCAGAGTTGCCAGAATCCAGCACAGAATATCCGAATCTCGACTAGTAGGCTGGAAGCCGACCGTTCTGGCCAGAATCCAGTTGTTATGGCCAGAGTGGCCGGAATCCATAACAGAATGTCCGGATCCCGGCCAATAGGCCGGAAGCCGATCATTCTGGCTAGAATCTGGCCATTCTGGTTGCTGAAATCTAGGCTGACCGGATTCTAACGAAAATGGCCTGAATCCGGTGACAGTGACCGGACATTATTGGATTTCGACACCAACCAGATTCCTGTAGTAGTCGATTACTTGAACGTGAATGTTAGATGCGCATGCCGTCTAGCGAAAATGATTTATGCTTTTAAAATTTACTAAGCGTAAATCATTTCTCAAAATTTACTAAGCATTTTTTGTCAAACGAAATCATTTTTCTGTTGACTATTACTTTCGCCCCCACTAAACACGAAAAATGCCAAAATCATTTTTTTAGAAACTATTTTACGTCGAAACAAACAGATCATTAGATTAAGTCATTATTGCCAAAAAAAAAAAAAAAAAAAGTTAGTTGCTACTGCCAAATTTACATTATAAATGATTATGAAATGAAAATATTGTATGTGTGTGACATACATATATAACTAAAGATATTTTTTACATGCAATCGATTAAAGAATTCTTAATCTTATAAATCCTACATGTACTGGCGGATTTTTATTTTTATTTTTTATTTTCTATAGATATTACTGGCGGATTTTATTTAAAATCAACAATCACGGTTTTATTCTATTTATGTCAAATAAATCTCATTTTATATAAACTTGACAGTTAAAGCTGATTGAGAAGAAAACCTCTAGAAATCCACGAGTTGATAAGTACGGCTATAATAAAGGTCAATGTAATTCAATTCAAATATCATTAAATATTAATGACCACAATGGCGACCCAAGGACCATCTACGGCCACCATCCCATGAGCTACGGGTCCCATGACCCATGTGACTATGTGAGAGCTCTGGTTCTTTATTCAAATCAGACTTGTGACCCAGGAAAAATATAGGTATGGATTTACTTTAAAGGTTAGAAGATAAAACTGTTATGAAATACATCATTTCGTCTATGTTTTTTTTTTTAAAAAAAATTAAATATTTAATTATGCGCATGGACATCATGGACTACCATGCGAAATGTGGCATACGGATCGTGCGGGCAAGACCATTTTTCCAGTTTCCGATAGTACCCATGCAAATTTCTTAAAATGCCTTCCCCGTACAAAAAAGAGATCGGACCCGTTTGGTGTCACGTGCGTTACTCTCAACTTCACTTTTGAATTTGAGGAGGGGTGGAACAGTGCGCACCATCCAGCATCCACCTTTTGGAGTGACTTTCTTTCAAGGCGTCGGCTTGAGCACTAGGTGAAAAAAGGTCAATTGAAATACAACCAAAAAATAATAATAATAATAATAAAAAAGGTAAAGTTAGCAATAATTCCTAGTCATTATATGGGTTTCAAATCTCTCTTTTCTGTCTCCCGAGAGAGTCACTGGGATGGATTTAAGGAACTTCTCTTTTGCTTCTTCTATCAAAGTCATTCCCTTTGCCTCATGACCTCAGTTCCATTAAAAGAGCACAGTCATAAAAAGTCGGCAAGTAAGGATTAAATATTACTTCCAGGAAGACTCAAATACATCTCCAGTAATGAGCCGTTTTCAAGCAACCCACACCAGCCTTTCTCAAGACATGTATAACTTTAGTTAAATGGAAATTCAGATTTTTAACTACCATTTATTTGAAAAGTCAAAATGTTTATTTCACATTACTTTTTTTTTTTTTTTTTTTGTGTACATTATTATAGAGTAAGGAGTGATTATTAGAGCATTTTCAGCGCAATGACTATTTCAGTTACTAAAAATACACATTTTTCTATTTTTATTTACTACTTTTTCAATATGTTAATGCCAAGAAATTAACAATGACTATGCACGTCTAGTCCTCAATCCGAAATCCTTGCAAGACAACCAAAGCTCAGAGTGGTACGTCGCCAAGAGGGTAAGGGGGCGGCGACACCACCTCCGATGCTTGAATTAGTCAAAATATAAAGATGAGAATGAGGAGATAGATGGACATTAGGGCATAACAGCATACCTGTGTCTAGCCTCCTACTGACCTTATATAGGCTAAGTACCATTTATTTCGTGTGCCTTCGTAATGCAATTGTCACGAATCAACCATTAATTTGGACTTCGATTGCGCGGGTTCTTATAATATGATGTGCTTTAGTGAGTTGACTTTTCTAAGTGGGTGCATACGTTGCTTTCCATAAAAGATTGTTGCTTAATAGTAAATTTCTCTTATAGATGTGTGCTTCACACAAGGTTGTGTTTGGGCTGGTTGTCTAATGGGCCGATGGGAGTGTGGGCTTCCATTCCAGTTGTCTCTCATTTACAAAGAGTAGTAAAGAGAAAAACCACTCAAACCCAAAAGTCTCAATACACTCAATTCACACTCTCACACAAAGAGAATTAATTGACAAAAGAGAAAACTTCTCTAAATGGTGTATTACTCTCAAAGTCTCACAACATTGCTATTCTTCAATTCTGCAACTCAAGTTCATGAAGTTGCTGCTGTATATATCTTCTCTACATGACCAAATGAGGTGCTTTCCTTTTATAGAAAAGGTAGTTGGTCAAGATACTTCACAATGAAGTAAGTAATTACTTCTCCATGAAGTAAAGCTACAGTGAGACAAACTAGAAGAGAGAAGATAAAAAGTCAGCCATAAAAGGCTAGGGCCCACCATGACTTGTGAAATGATAAGTCATTACTCGACAAATCTTGACCTTGACTTGAATTTCATCAAGTCTTCACTGCAAAATTCCTCATGACATCTCCTCCAATACCCCTAAGGGTAATCACAAACTACATACACTAATCAAGTCCAAGCAATGCTTGAACTTTAGAACTGGAACTGGCTTTTAGTCAATATGTCCGTTGGATTTTTCGTCGTGCCAATTTTCTTTAATGTGATATCACCTTGTGTCACAACCTCCCAAAGAAAATGATATCTGACATCAATGTGCTTGGTCCTTTCATGATACATTTGATTTTTGGTCAAATGTATTGCGCTATGGCTATCACAAAACACAACAGTCTCATCCTGCTGCAAACGTAGATCACTAACCAAACCTCTCAACCAAATTGCTTCTTTCACTGCCTTTGCCATTACCAAATTGCTTTCCTGTGACGACCCATTTTTTTTTTTATACAAAACATTTCATAAATATTAATATCTTAGATTACTAATGGATCCTCACAGTGGCACGATGATGTGTCGCAAAGTCAACATATGGTACATACCCCATATATGTATCTGGTAAATCAAAATACAACATCTAACTACTATGCAGCGGAAAACATAAACTCAATAGCGGAAATCAAATCTTAAACATTTATCATAAATTAATAACAACAAGAGCCATTTAATATCTATGTGTTTAAGTCTTTCCACAATATAAATACGTAACAGAATGGCTTTATACAATAACGAGTGACCCATGCGTCACAAGCCCCAACAAAACCTATAAAACTGAGGACGCCCATGGTCCCGCAATTACGACCATCGCGGCAAGCTTCGGTCATAATATCCCAAATGCACGTCTACGACCCCCATCAACTACGACCCGAGTACTTGCAGCCAAAAGGACATCATCTATACGGTTGTGGGGGTTTGCCACATCCTTATAGGTGAAATTATGAGTTCACCACCTCAGTGATATTAAACTAACTGAGTTTTCACAAAGAACCAACTTTTCTTTTTAGTCTCGCGTACACTATAACAGCTACCACTTTATAACATTTTGTTTGAAAACCCCCATAGCTGATATAGCAAACACCGACTATCAGAAAACATTTAAAATATACTATGTAGTTGGACCCATACGTAGAAGTTCTATTGGCATGGAAGCAACCACGTATAAACCCACCTACAATATTACTTTTATGTTAGTAGCTCAAATGCACATAGGTCTAACGTTATTAACTGTGATAACACTATGCCTCAGAGCATTACAACTTCATGTCAAAGCACATAGTTGTCCATGCGGTTACTAGAGTAAGACTCTGATATCCAAGCACTTCTTACTAATGTGCCACGACAATCCATCTACCTACTCCCAAGCCACACTGATATCGCAACCAATAGCGTCATAACCAAGCACACTAAGCTTAAAACATGCCATCTCGCTCTTTAGTACAAGCTTACTATCATTTTCCGAACATGGTTAACACGGAATCCCAGGGCATTACAACTTCATGTCGAGCATATAGTTGTCCATGCGGTTACTAGAGTAAAACTCGGGTATCCAAGCACTTCTTACTGATGTGCTACGACAATTCATCTACCTACTCCTAGGACGCTGTATTACTCATACCGAACCATGACAATATTCTTGTTCGTCCAAGCTCAATGTTATAAAATTATGCAACTAGACGATAGCAGTATACATAAGCTCTTTTGCCATTAAAACTCTTAGGCATACTAATACGTCTAGTACAAAAACTACAATATTCTATATCATGAAAACATTATACAATTTAACAATGATATGCATGCTCATGATTGTCCTTCCTTTCCTTATGTCAATCCTTTCATTCCTTGTGCTTTGTCCTTTCATTCCTTTCATTCTTTGTACTTTGTCCTTTCATTCCTTTTATGCTCATGCTTTTATGCTTTACAATTCAAACTCTATTATCCTATTCTTTACAAATCATGCTTTCTTCAAATACAATTAACCAATTAACATGAAACTTTATCATTCTACTTTGCATAATTTAAATCCCAACCGCAGCTCACATTCAAATACTTTAAAAATAATTCTACACATTTCATCCATACATCATTTCATAACATCATTGATATTATTTGAACATAGTTGAAACTACTCAAATCAACCAAAACAGATATATTCAACATACAGTTGGTTCGGATTTATAAAACACATATTTTGCTATTCTAATAAACATAAAAATAATAGTTTCTCAGTGAGTAAAATATCACCTGGCTGCATTAGACTCTTGACTTGAACACCCATCGGATTCTAGTCACTTGGACTCTACATTAGAGAATCAATTCAAGTCTCCAATCCAGACACTATCCTGCAAACATTATAACGTCAGACTATGCTATGGGACTCATTCTATGACACTAAGACTACCCGCGTACTCACACGTCTCATTACTCGCTTTTAAGTCTAGTTAAGTATCCTAAACTATTATTAGGTTATCATTGGTTTTAGGTTCACATTTTATCTTGTTTATTAACTACACAATGCCCTTACTATTTTATTTGCCTACTTATCACTATTACGTCACATTACCATTGTTAATCCTTTAACGGCTTGCTTATTAATTTACTAAGTTAACATATATATTTAACTCATGTATATGCATGTGTATATATACATATACACATTCAATGCTTAAACCTAATCCGATGATACACTACGATACTTAGTGTACATGGATAGGTGAATTGGGTATTTAGTTACTATGTTATCATTATTAACTATTAAGCTTTATTTATCAAACTCTTATTAAGCTAAACCTATTCTTATAACACACTTGGGTATTTCATCTTACATAGATAGACGCATTAATAATCTAGTTACGTCACTAACTAAATCCAAAACCCATTCATGTGTTTCTATAAGCCTTCTAACCTTTACTTATTTCCTTAACCTACTTCTAATTAGGTAAATGTTCCAACCATTAACTCGTAGAGCCAAATGTTTAACACTTACCTATTTATCATATTGTCCTAGTGCCCTTATACAATAATCCTTCCTCATACTTTCTAAAATCCAAACCAATCACGCTCATAACATAGTCAAGTGCTCAAACATTATTCAACCATTGTTCAAAATCACACCCAAGACACCATATCAACTCAGCCCACAAATTCCCTCAATTTAAATAACCCAATCAACTACAATTTCTTCCAAAATCTCATAACTATTATCATTCTTACTACCAAAATTCCAACAATGTATGATTTGGCATTAGCCATCAACTAACATAAACAAAAACCACCGAAATCAAGATCAAGAACAAATCCAACAATAACAAATTATCAATCCAAAATCCATATTTGAATCCCATCAAGAACACCCGTTAAAATCACTCTCTCTATACATGGCTACTACAAGAGACTAACCAAACCATTCAACCATTTTCAATTAGCGTTAACCCCTACAAGACAAACCCAAACAATAATCCAACACAATTAAATTTAATCTCTAATGATAAAATATAAACCAACATCATCACCCAATTTACAAGTCCTAAAACCAAATTCAGATTTCCATCAACATACCTATTAGAATCAATTTCCAATCAAACATTAACAACCTATTAATAGAGCATTAATCATGGATAACATATTCAAGAATCAAAACTCCAAGAGCACCCTAACTCAATCGATCCAGCCAACCTTGCCAAAAATCCAATAAAACCCTAGGTTTCATCTTAAACAAGACACAAACATTCAACAGAAAATTAAGGAGCCAAAACACCACAAATACACACTGCCGTGACCCAAATTTGCCCATCCATGAACATTATCGAAAACTCAAAGACCCCAAGAGCAACCAGTCGGTTTCCCCATGGAAACCCAACCAAAATTCCAACATCCCCCCAAGAACACCTCAACCGGATGCTACAAGGACCCAGATCAAGCTTTCAAAGCAATTTAACCAAAAGATAATCCAATCCGTAGAGAACCCACAAATTCGAACCCATTCAAAACCCCAACAACCCATATAATTTTCTAACTCTACGATCAATGGGTATAATGAAATTCACAAGAAAAAGCTAGAGATTTACCTTACAAAACTCCCATGGCCAGATCCCATGAAAATCGCCGGAAAAACGAGCTTAGCCCGCCGGAAATCAGCTCCCTCTGTCACTCAGGTTCGGTCACACGGTCGGATCTCTTCCACAAAAGCTCTCTCTCTCTCTCTCTCTCTCTCTCTCTCTCTCTCTCTCACGATATTTGTGTGCGTGTGATAGAAGAGAAAGGGAGAAAGGAACGGAAAGAAAGGAGAAGAAGAGAAGACGAAGGAGAGAAGGGGTGCCGGGCGTGTTGCGTGGAACAGGGGGTGTGTCGGGCCGTGCAGAATAGGGGAGGGGCTCGGGCCGCTGTTCGTGACAGTGAGGGAGGAAGGGAGAAGAAAAGAGAAAGGAAGAAAGAAGAAGAGAAGGGATCGGGGGAAGAGAAGAGAAAAAGAAGAAAAGGAAGTAAGAGGCGTGAGAGAGAAGGGGGGTATAACCGGATGGGGGAGAAAAAGTAAAGGAAAAGAATGGATAAGGTGGCCATGTGTCACATTGTGAGTGGTTGAGAGAGGATAATGTAATCTTCTCTTGATCAACCCGGTGGTGACATGTGGTAAGCTAAGATCTCCTTTTATCTAAAGCCTCCATCTATTATTAATTATAGTAGGACCCCACTTTATTTTATTTCTATCATTTGGTAATTAAAATTTAACCTGACATATATTCAAACAACATTTTACTAATGCGATTAATTATTTATTTCACTAGTTCATATTATTATTTGTTATTATTCTCTAAAGACCCATTAGAAATATTTTATTATTCTAATTCCATTATTCTAGCTTAACTCATTTATACATTGATAATATAAATATTGTTACTTAAAACCTAATTATTGGTCCCATCTAATTAATAAATATAATTTATTAATTGTTGAATGTCCTATTTATTTTCTTGGTCTTTACATTTCCCGCTTTCCTTTCCCTGTGAATCTCCATCCCTTGGATTTTCTTCGCAACACCCAAATCCTTTATTTTGAACTCATCACCCAACATAGATTTTAATCTCTTAACCTCCAACATGCTTTTAGCAGAAATAGTCATCCACATATAGCAACATATAAACAAAAGAACCATCTAACAATTTTTTGTAATATACACAGCTTTCATAGTTACTTCTAGAGTAACTGTTGATGAGCATTGAATGTTGCACATTCAAGCCCCCTAACTTGCATATATTAGCATGTTAGTTTCATTGTGATATAATGTTTAGCAATATTTTTATGTTAACAGCACTCTCAGGAACCAGGGGAAAAACACGAGTAATCTTTCAAACTTAAAAGAAAAATCCAGCATTCACCAAGACAAGTGAGCTCGAGTGCATTAGGCACACTTGAGGCTTGAGCGCACACCAGGAGCTCCAGCGCTGCAGGAAGACTCGCGCGCAGGACACCATCACATTGGGATTGAGTACACATCAACTAAGCTTGAGCGCAACAGAGAGCTCAAGTGCAGTAATGGCTGGGATCGAGCACAGTCGTGCGACAGAGTTGGCAACAAGACACCAAATTCATTTAGGAGTTGTTTTATGATTTCTAGTTCGATTAGATGTTCTAATATGTACAAGTCCGTGAAGGATTTCAGTTGTCCTCTCTATAAATACCCTAGAGTCATCCATATTAAAGATATCAGATTATTTTACATTAAAGAATAAGAATCAATAGGCTTAGAGGCTAGAGTTTTAGAGAAAAAGTGAAGAATTTCCAGCAGCAATTTGGGATGGATTCCTCTCTGACAAAGATAATTTTCAGCATCTCCATGAGCGGCAAAATCTTTCGTTGGGTATTGATGTAGCCATTTCCAAGTTGTAATGGTATAATTGTGTTTTCTCTTGGAAATTTCATGAACATGAATATTAGTTGTTTAATCTTGAGATTGTTTCTAATGTTTATATTTGATTTTAATGAATCTTTTATCTTGTCTTAGAAAATTATTTATCTTGATTGAACTCAACGTTCATATTTTCTATAATTATGTGAACGATTAGTTTACAACAGTTTTAATGGACACGAGATCAAGAGGGTTTGATAGGCCATGCCTAGGAAGAATGAATTGTTTTACACCTTAGTTAGTTTAATTTAGGTAAATCGATTTATGCTTGCCAGAAGATGAGTTATGCTTATCCCTTGATTATGTGTAAGCTAATTAGGATATTTGATAGCATATGCCTAGGAAGAATGAATTGTTCTATACCCTAGTTTAGGTAGAGGATTCATACATTGCCAAAAGATGAACTATACTTATCTCTTAATAAAAGAATTTTCTTAACGATATTGTTGGGTGCTTGATACACACACACGAGTCATAATATTCATATACGTGAAATTCCCATGTTAAATGCAATTTGCCATTATGATGATGTTAGATGTGAGATCAATCCCCTATATTTATCCTGACTACTTTACACTTTTAATTACGTTTTACTTTAGTAATAATTGTTACAAACCAATCAACTCTTTTTTTGGATTATATTACAATTAATCTTGATAAACTTAACGGTACAAAACTAACAATCATTGAGGTTCGATACCCTCACATAGACCCTATTTTACAAGGATTCATTCTATTGCGAATGGTTTTTATTATTGGTACACTCCACACCACATCAATTTTTGGTGTCGTTACCGGGGATTGTTACGGTTAGTGGATGGGATTAATTTTAATATTGATTCATAACTTAGGAAAATTGTACTATTTAATTTTTTATTTCTTTTTTCGCATTTCTATTTAAGTTTTTGTTTCAAGTTCTACACTGACTGTCCAAAACTGCTCGAGTGCACCATATTGGGCTCTAGCACATCTTGGTTGCACAAGTGAGCTCGAGTACATATTCATTGGGCTCTAGCGCACCTTCCCAAAGCAGTAGTATTGAAGCTACTACACTTACTGCAACCAGCGGACTTCCGTAAGTTCTCTTTTTTAAGTTATTATTTTTAATTATGTTTTCTGTGGTTGTGCAATGAAATTTTGGTCTCCATTCATTATCATTACCAACCATATCTTGTGTAGACATCGAGCGAACATTGAGGAAATGTCAGGCCGAAATGGACTTCGATCTAACCGGAGAATATAAAACTGAGATCATGGCTGAGGAAGAAGAACAACCGGTTGTTGCCGTGGGATCACTATATCCCGTCCACCAACACTTCACCATCATGCCTTCAATTATCGCAAGCTGTAGCAGTTCGCTATGCGATTAAGTCCAGCATCATCCAAATGATGTCATCCTTCCATGGGCTTAACAACGAGGATCCACACTGTAACGCCCCGAATTTGGACCAGCAAATTCGTAAGCAGAAACCTCCGGTTTCCACGTGACATTACTACATCAGAGATAAACTCTTGCAGCGGAATATATTTTTTCTTCTAAAGTCTTAGGAATTGATAGCATAACACATTGGAGCTGACTGAAATACCTCGATATATTTATTAAAAGTTACTTGGGTTAATCTTTACACACCATATGCACACTAGGTGCATTAAAAATTTAGTGACACAGACGGCACATAAGCATACAACATAAAATATGTCAAACATAACATCGTTATAATTATTACATGCCATAAAGTAAAACACACATAAATATGACTAGCAACTTCTAAGCTAGTACATATTACTTCGGTAATGGTTTCAAAAACCATCAAAACTGGCATATGGGTCCGTGCCTTCAACCTCCTAATCTGCATCAGTAACTATGCAAATATGACGTCATCATATTTACATAGACAAACAAGTGAGTCATCCCTTTTCATATTTAAGTTACCATCAAACTAATAATAGTTCATAAAGAATACAAATGAAAAGGTTGTATGAGTATGCATCGTAGTAACCATTTAGTTTGTGTTTTATGATCATCTTTCTTCACACCTCTCGTTCTTAGGTTATCTAAACCCGTTCAAGTCCTTTGCCTTCCACTTAAAGTCTTATCTGTTTTTACTGGAATCCTACCGGTCACATCATTAGTTATATATTAGGACTTCAGACACCCCTTGGTCACTCTGAACCCCCTGGGTCCACTGATTAGCCTTCCTTCCACTTGCTACTACATCAGCTTGTTGATGGCTATCTCCTCAACCATTTTATTAATTAGCCACAACATGCAATGCATGAACAAACACTCATGCAATCAACACACACTACACAATCCTAATGAAACGTAGAATCATGCCTCAGTAAGTACATCCATACTTACACTCTTCTCCGTGTAATTTCTTAGACTTCTTTTTTGCGTATAAATCCATCCACACAATAATATATATATCAATTATCTATCAAACAAATCATTATTTATAGACCCTCATCTCTTTATATTCATTTATTATCCATCAATTCATTATGTTTGAGACGATCTCTTATAATAATCTTAAAACCTTAGTTCATGATTTGATGACGAGGCTATATGACCAATACCACCAAATCTGAACTTGAAGGATTAAAATATATCATAAAGACAATAAGAGTAAATACAATCAACTCATGAGAGTCATGAGAACATGAAATGTAAAAGAAAATATAAATACGATCAACTCATGAAAGTTATGAGGACATTGAAATATAAAAGAAAATATAAATACGATCAACTCATGAAAATCATGAGAACATTGAAATATAAATTCAATCAACTCATGAAGTCATGAGGACAATGAAATATAAATGAAAGTATAAATACGGTCAAAAAGAGGTACATGTGTTCTTTTAGGTCATTTTCTTGAATTCTTTTCTTTTTAACCTTATTTCTTATGTGATCTATATTTTATGCAGTAACTTAACATAAAATAAATCTTAGAAATAACTTATGGAACACTTGAACACATAGGAAACTTACCAAACAAATTCTGAAACAAAAGTCCTTTTATCATCTATTTGATTTCAGGATTTCTGTCCAAATGGAGGGCAGCTTACTCCGACCTACTTCTCGATGGTCAACCCTACTTCGATTGACGTGAAATTTTGAGGGTAGATAGAAGACTTCAAGACAAACACTTTCTCTTTTTGGTTCGACTCAATCTGAGTTTGTCTTGACTCAGTTTCGGTAAGTCAAAGTTTCTAGTTTTCTTTTTATTTTATGGGTACTGGCCGAGCAAGAAGAGTAAAGATGGGGAGTTTTTTTTTTTTCTGTTGGAATCAAAAGGGAAGGTGTTGCTGGATTTAAAAGAGAGACACGGAAGAGGAAAAGCTTCTGTAGCTCAATTTCGTTGCTGCAATAGAGAGGGCAAGTTTGAGGGAGATGCATAAAATAAAAAGGAAGAAGATGAGAGGGGATAAGTGCAGGAACTAGAAGTGAGCTTCTCCTTTCACTTGTCATATGGTAGAATGAAAGGAAAGGCTTGTCTCATATTTATAGGAGTCTTAGAACATCAAGGAATGAAAGAAATTAGTGCATAAATACTAAAGGGTTGCTGGAAAATTCAGATATCAAGGGAAGATTCCTATCATCTTACTTTCCATACCTTTACACTTAAATAATCAAATTGCCAACCATATGGACTATGCTTTCCACTAAAATTCCAGCACTAGTTGGTAGGTAATGATTTCAGTATGTGGGAGGGCAGCACTTGTGGTGATGAGTGCATAAATTACAGTAAGTGGGTGATGAGTTGTCCAACCAAAGGAAAATATTAAATAATGTTATATATGAATTTTTATCCAAAACAGAGGTACTATGTTTCATGGGTATTTTCATATCCTTAATGAAGTTCAAAAATTATGAAATTCAGAGGGTAGCTAGAGGACTTTGAAATGAGCGTTCTAGTTTTTGAATCGACCAAAACGGAGTTCGTTTGACCCTGTTTCCATCATTCCAAAGTTTAAGGTCCGTTTATTGAATTGAAACTATAAACGTTTTTTTTTTAATCAATGAATATTTATTTTTATAAATATTCATATTTATTCTTTTGCCTTATTAATAGGTTTTAAATCTAATTTAAAACATTAAATCTTATGTCTTAAAATCTAGGGCACTACATTCCTCCCCCCTTAACAAAATTTCATCCCCGAAATTCGTAAACTATGCTTTGCATAAAGTTTACATTAAGGGAAGATTTAGATTCCTAAATCTTAAGTCTAGTGATACAAATTTTAAGTGCAACATCTAATTGTTAAACATGAAACATAACAAACAAGCATACAACACAGTATGACAAATTATCATATACATAAAAATTTCAAGCTCATTATAACAAGAAGTATAACAGATCAAACTAATATGTAGATTACAGAAAATAATGCATATATATTACTAATCGAACTAGTATGGAAATTACTAAAGCGGTTGCATTTATTTATCTCATTATAGAAAAAAATAACAATTTTTTGTATAACATTTTCCCTTTGTGAAGATGCTTTCTGATAATCCGAATGGAAGCTTGCTAAATGGAAACATGGAATCCAGGAAAGTGAGGAAGGTGAGGCAAGTAATGAAGAAAGGATATGAGTGAGACACCCATATTCGTTGTGCTCTCTCTTTTGTCACAGATCGCCATCACTGGATTAAGAGTAGATGCCAGAAAAGTTCACGATGACGAGGAGGAAGAGAAAGACGCTTCATCTTAGAAGCACGATCAAGAATAATCTTGCTTCTAGATGACATGATCAAGAATAGTCTTGCTTCGTTGTTTGTGAATAAGGTTGTGATGCTGCATTTATCTTGCCTTCAGACTTCGAATTTGGTTTTGATACCACAGTTTTCTTCTCAAGAAGTGATGATAGGCTCAAACTAGAAGAAAAATTGGCTTTCAGAGTATGTAGGATTGAGAACTGAAAAGGGTGCTTCACAAGGGAGAAGAGAATTGAATATATAGATGAGATTCGAGAGGGAAACAACGAGTGTAGTGCCAACAATGGATCATAATATCTCCATACCTTTCTCGGAAGCTCCTCTAGCTCTACAAGGTGCAAAAAGTGCGGCGAGAAATCCGAAAAATCATTGAGTGAATTCGGAATTCGAGAAAGGTGAAAGTTGAAAGTTGAAAAAGAGAGGGAACTCGTAAATCGAGGACTGTTTGTCAGTGGTAGTGGCGATTGTGCTCAGAATGACGATTTTTAGACCGCGTCTTGTCTACTGATTAATTTCTCTTTCCTTTTCCATTCAGATCCTTCGAAGAACAGCTTCATTTCTTTCCTTTCTCCTTCAGGTTCTTTGAAGAACAGTTTCATTTCTTTCATTTTCCCAAAATGGCTTCGTCTTCTGCTTCACAAAACAATATTGATCTGAATGCTGTGCCTGATGTACAACCAGAGATCTGGCACCCATCATTCCTATTGTTGTGCAAATATCTACCTGAATAAGTAGACAAATATTTGTACGTTTTACTCGCAAGTGCACAAGATCAAAACGATAGTATAGTAGGCAAATACGAGATCATTCCCACGAGGATTGGTAAATTATGCTTAAAAGAATTCCTTAAAGAAATAAATTTAATAAGACAGGATAAAAGATTGAATTAAAAATAATAAGAAGAAAAGGTAGGGCTTCAATATCCACTGCTAATCATACTCAAATAAGATTCGCAATATGCATAGTACTACAATCATAACATGATGCTTAATGTTTACCAGCCACAAGAGAATGGTATCTTCTCCTAAAGCTATTGATTTCCCTAAGCAACGAGTTAGGCATGGTATCTACTCTAACTCTTTTCTTTCTTGAAGGATTTAGCATGGTATCTACTAAGTTGTTCTCCATGAAAACATAAATCTATGGAAATCGGTAAACACACTCAGATTGGAACATGGTATCTATTCCAGTTGTCTTTATGTTGATTAATCCAAGAACCTGTGTCGGGGTTCTTTTGTTACTCTATTATGCCCAGGACTCGGTCATCCAAATTGACATAAATAACAAATTCATACCACATGCATATGATGATCAAGCATAAACATGAGAGGAATTCAAGAAAATAGGAAATAATCAAGTTAAGCATCAATATATGAATTGTAGCAAAGGCGCCAATTGAAAACCTTAACGAGACATAATTAGGGCTTCAATCGAGCCCTAACTAAAGTATTAGTTACAACTAATATAAACTAAAATTATATACATACAGAAAATAAATAAATAAAGAAAATAAAAACTAGGAAGAACCTCCTTCTTGATGTAGCTTTTAATTCTTCCTCAAAGCTTGTGTCTCTTTCTTCAAAAGCTAGAGGCCTATTTATAGGGATTAGAGAAGCTTTAGAAGCTCTAGAATTCCTATTACAATTCTAAGTAGGTTTTCTAGTCCAAAAAGAATAATTACAAGTCTTCTCCTTTTTCTGAAATTTCTATCCAAGTAGGAAAAGGATTCCAAAATTCGTACAGATTTGCGGTCTTTTATTGCGGGGGGATTTTGGCATGGAAAACGTCCGAATTAGGAAAAACCTATTTCTGACATATTTGTTGCCTTTCTTATTAGATTTCCAACGCCACAAAATTTGTTGCAATATGATACTTGAACCGAAAGTTATGATTAAATTACTGAGACATGCTCATTCTGGATTCTTTCCAAAGATAACGAATTTTTGCCAACTTCTCTTTCCTTAAATTCAAAATTGATTTGGAGTTTGAATATATCCAAAAGTGAGTTTGCTGACTTCATTATAATCTTGGAATTTGATCGGTTTTTCTTCTAAAACCTGTAAAATACAAGAAAACACAAAAACAACACAAAACATCAAATTATAACAAAACTAAGAGCTTAACATATGTAAATTAAGGGGCTTGAATGTGTAACATTCAGCACTTATCACACCCCCAAACTTACATATTGCTAGTCCCTTAGCAATGCAAAATTGAAAATAAAATGAAAACTAAAACAATAACTACTCTACCTCCTCTGTCGCGGGAAACACAATTGCATTTAGCGTATGCAATAAGCCTTTTAAACCCCTAGGACTCCCTAGTGGACGAGTGAAGTCTCGTGAGGGTTTGCCATGAATGATACCCACAAACATTATGCCAAAATTCATGTTTATTCCAAAGAGTTAAGTGTCACCAAAATTATGATTCTCATTCATTAGCAAGCTTAGAAAGATAAACTCCATCTTCAATATAAAATAGAATTCCAAAGTCTAACCACTTACAAACGACAAGCTCAGGCATCATAAGTTCAATTCAGTATAAGGTGAACTAACACATAATCATGAGGCTTCAATTAATTCCAATGTGCAATGATTCAATATCTCAAAATTCACTGGGATCCCCATCAAATTGAATAACCAAGGCATAATAGCAAGAGCTTTATTTTTATTTTTATTTTTTTTATTTTTTTTTCAGACTGTGCAATGCTTAGTTCTCTTAAGCTTTCTAATTGACCCATGTAACGAGTGTTAGGCTAATGCTCCCAAACCAAATGGTTTTAAGGCACTAAGTGTTGAAACACCCCTAAGAGCTTACTAACTCGAGTCAAAAAGGCTACAAAACTAAACTAGTCATGACTTTAACCAATCTGAATTTCTCACTTTTTGACGTGAACATTCACTGCTTAATGAGGCAAGAAGTCCAGTTACTCGATGAAAGCTTCAAAAATGGTTTATTTATTTATTTATTAAATATATGCCAAGGTATCCATCCAACAAGTCACCCAGCTTCACTTAAGACATTGAAAAATACACAATAAGGTTCATATATCATACCTCACAAATTATATGCTAATGTGCTTGTGATAGTTTAGATTGAAACAAGTAAATCCTTAGATGCCAAAAGTAAGTAGCAGGACTTTAGAATCAATTTCAAATGATCATGTGTTCAACATTCTAAGCTCACCAATGAAATTTAAATCACAATTTTTAGATCAACCAAAGTCTTAAAAATAACATGAACATGCAATTTCAATTTTATTTATTTTTTTATTTTTTTTTAACAAAAAGTGTGTGTGTGTCCCATACCCCCAAACTTAAATTACACATTGTCCTCAATGTGTAGATAGAATGAAAAGATCATACCCGGGAGATGAGAAAATTGGTTGGACTAGGTATGGCTCGTAGCATACCCCCAAACTTGAATGCAAAAACACTTGTCTCTGGAAAACAAAACTAGAAAAACAAAACCAAGGAAAGGAAAACTAAAATATAAAAAAGAATAGAAACTAAAATTAACCACAATAAAACTAAAATTAACCAAAATAAAATGAACTATAATTAAAAACAAAACCATAATTCTTTAAAGGATATGGATTTTCAGTGCATGCAGTGGCCTCAGTACCACTAATTTGGGCAGATGTGCTTGAGCTCCTGGACTTCTCGAACGCTGTTGGTAGTTGCTTTTGAGTTTAAACTTGAAGCACCAATCTTTTCTTCTCTTGGACCATAGAGAATGAATTCTACCTACAAAAAGGTAGTTCCTAATTTTCACAGATCGGGGTAAATCAATCTGAGAATTCTCAAACAGTTTCTCATCCGGAAGGGAATCATGAACTGAAATACTATGAGGAGAATACTTAGAGAGTTTTTCTATTTTGATGACCTCAGTTTGCTCGTCTAATGGTCCTAACAGACTACTCTCATGGGATCTTGGTAATTCGGGAATAGGAGTTAATGTTGAAGAAGCCTCAGTGCTCACTTTCTTGCCTTTTTCCCATTGTAGATCATGTGTGACCTCAATTTGCTATTCCTTCCCCTCTTCCTTATGATTTTCAACCACTTCTTCACTCCTCAATGTTGTGATAGCTTGCTCATGATAGGAAGAACTCCAATCCTCCACGTAATATCCACTAGGATTAGCCACCAACTGACTTTGAAGCTCTTCTTCTCTTTCTCTTTTGAGGTGGTTGATGATTTGTTCACAGTCAACTTCTATTGTGAATTCGCCCCTTTTTCTCTCACTTAACTCTTTGGCCAACTGCCCCACTTGTGTTTCCAATCTTTGGATAGCTTGACTGGTCTGAGTATTGCTCTGTTGTTGTATAGTCATGTATTGGAGTAGAGCACTTTGGAGGTCATTCTTCTTTGGCTTTGGATTTGGTTGGACCGCTTGTGGTGGAGCTTGATAGTTATATCCTTGCTGGAAATTTCTTTGCTGCCTTTGTGGATTCAGCACATTCTGATTATTACTCCATGAAAAATTGGGGTGGTTTCGCCACCCTGCATTGTATGTGTTGGAGTATGGATTGTTCTTTGGAGGATAATTATTTTGGCTCACATAATTTGCTTGCTCCTGATCTGTAAATGAAAGCATGGGGCAAGTCTCAGTGGTGTGGTTAGAATGAGAAAATATGGCACATACCTCAACTTGAGCAATCTGTTGAATGAGAGAGATATTATGAGTGGTCATGACTTTCACTAGCATATCCAGTTTCCTCTCCAAGGTAGCCATCTGAGTTTGAACTCCATTATTGCCATTCACTTCATAGACGCCTTTTCTTTTGAGTCCTTGCCTCCCACGGGATGAGAATTGTTGGGAGTTTTCGCTTAAAGTCTCAAAAAGTTCTATGGCCTCCTCGCTATTCTTCTCCATTAACATGCCTCCACAAGCTGAATCTACAAGACTTTTGTTAGAATAATTTAAACCTTCATAAAAAGCTTGTACTTGATCGTCTTGAGATAGATTATGATGTGGACATTTTAGAAGTAGCTCCTTGAAGTGTTCCCATGCCTCAAAGAATAGGTCTCCATCTTTTTGTTGGAAGGTTTGAATCTCCCTCCTCAATTGCCTAGTCCGTTGGGCTGGAAAGAATCTTTTCAAGAACTTTGTGGCCAACTCATCCCAATTGTGAATAGACCCTGCAGCCAAAGAATTCAACCACAACTTAGCATTATCTTTCAAGGAAAAAGGGAAGAGAATTAACCTGATTCCTTCAGCATTTAAGCCATGGATGTTTTGAGTTTTGCAAAGATCAAAGAAGTCCCGAATGTGTAGATATGGATCCTCTGTAGGTGTGCCTCTATAGTGTGGAACCATATTGAGCAACGGAGACAAATCAAAATTGCTTTGCACATTTGGTTGAAAAGCAATGCAAGAGGGTTGATTTGGATATTGTGGTATGAAGGAACTCTTCATTGGCTTCCGCTCGGGTGGATTCTCTACACGTACTTCTGCCATGTCGTCCTCAACTTTGAATACGTTTTTTTTTTTTTTTTTTTTTTTTTTTTTTTTTTTTTACATGAACATAAGCATAACAAAAGGAAAACAAAAACAAAAATTAAAGGAAAAAATCCTTTTTATTATTATTATTATTATTTATTTTTAGATTATCAAAAACAGAAATAACTAAAATAAAAGGAAAAACTTTAAAAACAAAATTTAACACAATCCCCGGCAACGGCGCCAAAAACTTGTTGTGCAAATATCTACCTGAATAAGTAGACAAATATTTGTACGTTTTACTCGCAAGTGCACAAGATCAAAACGATAGTATAGTAGGCAAATGCGAGATCATTCCCACGAGGATTGGTAAATTATGCTTAAAAGAATTCCTTAAAGAAATAAATTTAATAAGACAGGATAAAAGATTGAATTAAAAATAATAAGAAGAAAAGGTAGGGCTTCAATATCCACTGCTAATCATACTCAAATAAGATTCGCAATATGCATAGTACTACAATCATAACATGATGCTTAATGTTTACCAGCCACAAGGGAATGGTATCTTCTCCTAAAGCTATTGATTTCCCTAAGCAACGAGTTAGGCATGGTATCTACTCTAACTCTTTTCTTTCTTGAAGGATTTAGCATGGTATCTACTAAGTTGTTCTCCATGAAAACATAAATCTATGGAAATCGGTAAACACACTCAGATTGGAACATGGTATCTATTCCAGTTGTCTTTATGTTGATTAATCCAAGAACCTGTGTCGGGGTTCTTTTGTTACTCTATTATGCCCAGGACTCGGTCATCCAAATTGACATAAATAACAAATTCATACCACATGCATATGATGATCAAGCATAAACATGAGAGGAATTCAAGAAAATAGGAAATAATCAAGTTAAGCATCAATATATGAATTGTAGCAAAGGCGCCAATTGAAAACCTTAACGAGACATAATTAGGGCTTCAATCGAGCCCTAACTAAAGTATTAGTTACAACTAATATAAACTAAAATTATATACATACAGAAAATAAATAAATAAAGAAAATAAAAACTAGGAAGAACCTCCTTCTTGATGTAGCTTTTAATTCTTCCTCAAAGCTTGTGTCTCTTTCTTCAAAAGCTAGAGGCCTATTTATAGGGATTAGAGAAGCTTTAGAAGCTCTAGAATTCCTATTACAATTCTAAGTAGGTTTTCTAGTCCAAAAAGAATAATTACAAGTCTTCTCCTTTTTCTGAAATTTCTATCCAAGTAGGAAAAGGATTCCAAAATTCGTACAGATTTGCGGTCTTTTATTGCGGGGGGATTTTTGCATGGAAAAAGTCCGAATTAGGAAAAACCTATTTCTGACATATTTGTTGCCTTTCTTATTAGCTTTCCAACGCCACCAATTTTGTTGCAATATGATACTTGAACCGAAAGTTATGATTAAATTACTGAGATATGCTCATTCTGGATTCTTTCCAAAGATAACGAATTTTTGCCAACTTCTCTTTCCTTAAATTCAAAATTGATTTGGAGTTTGAATATATCCAAAAGTGAGTTTGCTGACTTCATTATAATCTTGGAATTTGATCGGTTTTTCTTCTAAAACCTGTAAAATACAAGAAAACACAAAAACAACACAAAACATCAAATTATAACAAAACTAAGAGCTTAACATATGTAAATTAAGGGGCTTGAATGTGTAACATTCAGCACTTATCACCTATCTCCAATAGGCCATCTCATGACTGGTGACTCTGTGATGCTAGATGATGCAACTACTACATCGGTGGCTAGAGGCATCATTACTCCACGGGATGGAAAGTTATTGGCGGATCGGTCTGATGTTGAAGCCATTAATGATTCTATGGCATTCAGTATTCAAGGTGCTGCTTCTGTTTCAAATATGGTTCAACATCTGCAGGTTCGAGGGAATGAAGTTCAATCACTACAAAATAAAGTTTTGGTTTTGTAGTGATTGTTCATGGATTTTAGGCGAAGGAACAGAGTTCTTCAGCAAGAAAATAGAGAGCTCAAGAAACTTGTAGATTCATATGCGAATGACCTGGGGAAGAAATATACCAAATTGGAGCAAAACACAGACCGTCTTCGAGAACAACACGTGAATCTCTTGATTGAAGTCCAAAATCTTAGGGTTTTCCGCCCAGAAACTTAAACCAGGTATTTTATTCGGTTTAGCAATTTATTTCCAAAAATTTAAATAAATAAATAACTTTAGTATTGTGTAATACCTGTAGGTCTAAGCATACCAAACTCTCTATGAATGGTGCGAAAATGATCCTCTTTGCAAGTCTACTGTGTTCCTTCAATCATATGTAATCAATCTTGTTTAAAGAGGTTGGAAGGAAATAATATTTATTCTAGCTCTTATTATTTCCTTGAAATTTTATGTAGTACCATGATCTTTCCTTTATTCTTGCACAAATACTATCATCCTCGAAAACCATTACATTAGATCCTTAATATCAATCCAATTTAATTATGCATTTGATCAATCATCAAATCTGATAGCTAAAATATCTATCCCCAGGGTAAGGATTTCCCTAAGAGAGTTGTTCTAAATGATTTTATGATTCATTTTCTTATATTAATAACTTAGTCTCTAGAAAACTTCAACAATTCATCAATGATGGATCTATCTTTTCCAAGTATCACTAAATCATTTAATTAACTGGTTTCTCTTAATAACATATATATATGTCCAAAATACATGTGAGTCAACCATTTGCAGTTTATATACTTATCTCCAAAATACACTGTTAATCTTGATTGGGTATGTTAAATGCTTACCTCTCAACTAATCATTAGTCAACAGTCCATGAAGTATATTTTTCTTACCTTCTAAGGTTAATCGGATATGCATCAGAACCTCAATATTTTTCCTTTGACTCTAAAGTTATCCTTATCATGGACATTGGAAAAACATCATTTCTAAGCATATCAATAAGGTGCTTAATCAATTTATCATCTTAATATCATTGAATCTGCTAAGTTATAAGCACAAAAAATCCCATAATTTATATCTCCACAATGTATCGTTTCATGACTATACCTCAAAATAATACTAGATGTTAATCATCCTAATTATGAAAGTATTTTTAATTCCATACCTCAGGTTTCCATTCATCTAACATTGAGATTGACATCTGGGTGGGAGTCGTTCTTCACTAAAAACATCTAAACTTTTTAACCTTGATAAAAGAATATATATTCTATTCTCAACATCTATAGAACTACAGATCTTAAACTTGAGAGTCATATATACATAAATTACAGATGCTTATTTATAATCTAAGGTGGTATTATGTGCCTTTCTATCAAGTGCACACTACCATCATACCATTCCAACATGTATTTCCTTAGTACATATTTTCAAAAATCTTTTATTGTATTAAAGCTTTGCTTTCCATAAAGAAATTTTATTGTTCAAAAACTTTTGAAAACATAGTAATAATACATGAATGAGTATTCTCATTTTGGAACAAGAGTTTAACTCCCCCATTTTCAATAGAAGTGTCTCCGTTGCTTTTAGACAATAAAACAGAAACATGTATATAATATAGATATATCATTTTCATAAAACTTTTATTTTCAAGACATTTTCTTCCCATCTAAACATCATTTGTAAATATTGAAACAATGTTGAAAGTTCATACTTCAAACATTTTTCTTGTTTCAAAATCATTCTTTAATCAAAATGGTTTCATCTCCCTTATCTTGTAGTATAACCTTTGTTTCGCATGCAATCAAACCAATATATTGCCAACATGCGAATCATATCAATATGTTTCCTAATATGTAAATCATACTAATATGTTTCTTAATATGCAAATCATACCAATATGTTTCCAAATATGCATAGCATACCAATATGTTTCTTATATGCATAGCAAAGAAACATATGGTCATTCTTAAAAATCATCTAGTGCATATATTCATAAAAACATAGATAATTATACTTCAAAAAATTTCTAACTATAAACAATAGTTCACAATCTTATTAATTAGGAAAATTCACACCAAGTCTTTTATAATATCTATAAATATTTTATTAACTAAAACTCTTGTATTACTTCTAGACTTCTAAGGTCATGACTGACAGTTCTCAGAGGAAAACTGTTCTGGCACTAAACTGTAACTTCCTAAGGTCACCTTAAGACACTAAAGGTTCATTGGGTCTCAGAGCCAACCGTTCTGCTACCATACTGTAACTTACCCAAGTTACAGTATGACACTGACTATTCACTGAGCCACAGAACAAACTGCTCTGATACCATACTGTAACGCCCTAAATTTGGACCAGGAAATTCGTAAGCAGAAACCTCCGGTTTCCTCGTGACATTACTACATCAGAGATAAACTCTTGCAGCGGAATATATTTTTTCTTCTAAAGTCTTAGGAATTGATAGCATAACACATTGGAGCTGACTGAAATACATCGATATATTTATTAAAAGTTACTTGAGTTTATCTTTACACACCATATGCACACTAGGTGTATTAAAAATTAGTGCTACAGGCGGCACATAAGATACAACATAAAATATATCAAACATAACATTGTTATAATTATTACATGTCATAAAGTAAAACACACATAAATATGACTAGCAACTTCTAAGCTAGCACATATTTCTTCGGTAATGGTTTTAAAAACCATCAAAACTGGCATATGGGTCCATGCCTTCAACCTCATAATCTGCATCAGTAACTATGCAAATATGACGTCATCATATTTACATAGACAAACAAGTGAGTCATCTATTTTCATATCTAAGTTACCATCAAACTAATAACAGTTCTTAAAGAATACAAATGCAAATGTTGTATGAGTATGCATCGTAGTAACCATTTAGTTTGTGTTTTATGATCATCTTTCTTCAGACCTTTCGTTCTTAGGTTATCTAAACTCGTTCACGTCCTGTGCCTCCCACTTAAAGTCTTACTTGTTTTTACTGGAATCCTACCGGTCACAGCATTAGTTATATATTAGAACTTCGGACACCCCTCGGTCACTCTGAACCCCTTGGATCCACTGATTAGCCTTCCTTCCACTTGCTACTACATCAGCTTGTTGATGGCTATCTCCTCAGCCATTTTATTAATTAGCCACAACATGCAATGCATGAACAAACACCCATGCAATCGACACACACAACACAATCCTAATGAAACGTAGAATCATTCCTCAGTAAGTACATCCATACTTACACTCTTCTCCGTGTAGTTTCTTAGACTTCTTTTTTGCGTATAAATCCATCCACACAATAATATATATATCAATTATCTATCAAACAAATCATTGTTTATAGACCCTCATCTTTTTATATTCATTTATTATCCATCACTTCATTATGTTTGAGACGATCTCTTATAATAATCTTAAAACCTTGGTTCATGATTTGATGACGAGGCTATATGACCAATACCACTAAATATGAACTTAAATGATTAAAATATATCATAAATACAATAAGAGTAAATACAATTAACTCATGAGAGTCATGAGGACATGAAATGTAAAAGAAAATATAAATACGATCAACTCATGAAAGTCATGAGGACAATGAAATATAAAAGCAAATATAGATACAATCAATTCATGAAAGTCATGGGAACATTGAAATATAAAAGAAAATATAAATACGATCAACTCATGAAAATCATAAGGACATTGAAATATAAATTCAATCAACTCATGAAGTCATGAGGACAATGGAATATAAATGAAAGTATAAATACGATAAAAAAGAGGTATATGTGTTCTTTTAGGTCATTTTCTTGAATTATTTTCTTTTTAACCTTATTTCTTATGTGATTTGTACTTTAGGCAGTAGCTTAACATAAAGTAAATCTTAGAAATCACTTATGGAACACTTGAAGACATAGGAAACTTACCAAACAAATTCTGAAACAAAAGTCCTTTTATCATCTATTTGATTTCAAGATTTCCGTCCAAATGGAGGGCAGCTTACTCCGACCTACTTCTCGATGGTCAACCCTACTCCGATTGACATGAAATTTTGAGGGTAGATAGAAGACTTCAAGACAAACACTTTATCTTTTTGGTTCGACTCAATCTGAGTTTGTCTTGAATCAGTTTCGGTAAGTCAAAGTTTCTGGTTTTCTTTCTATTTTCTGGGTACTGGCCGAGCAAGAAGAGTAGAGATGGGGAGCTTTTTCTGTTGGAATCAAAAGGGAAGGTGTTGCTGGATTTAAAAGAGAGACAAGGAAGGGGAAAAGCTTCTGTAGCTCAATTTTGTTGCTACAATAGAGAGGGAGAGTTTGAGGGAGATTCAGAAAATAAAAAGGAAGAAGAAGAGACGGGATGAGTGCATGAACTAGAAGTGAGCTTCTCCTTTCACTTGTCATAAGGTAGAATGAAAGGCAAGGCTTGTCTCATATTTATAGGAGTCTTAGAACATCAAGGAAATGAAAGAAATTCGTGCATAAGTGCTAGAGGGTTGCTGGAAAATTCAGATATCAAGGGAAGATTCCTATCACCTTCCTTTCCATGCCTTTACACTTAAATAATCAAATTGCCAACCATATGGACTATGCTTTCCACTAAAATCCCAGCACTAGTTGGTAGGTAATGATTTCAGTATGTAGGAGGGCAGCACTTGTGGTGATGAGTGCCAAAATCAGAGGAAGTGGATGATGAGTTGTCCAACTAAAGGAAAATATTAAATAATGCTATATATGAATTTTCGTCCAAAACAGAGGTACTATGTTTCGTGGGTATTTTCGCATCTTTAATTGTAATGTCCAAGACATTATTTAATAATTAAGTATATATTTGAGTAAATAATTAATTAAAATTAATTGAATGTCATTAAAAATGCAAGTGAATATTTTTAAAGTCCAAAGAAAATTAAAATGAAAAGAAATTAGAAAATAAATATAAAAGAAAATAAATTATAAAAGAAATTAATTAATAAAAAAAATAAAATAAAAAAGAATTAAAGAATTTAAAATAGAAAAGAAATAAGAAAATAAAAGAAATAGAAAAAAAATGAAAAGAAAAGTCAAAGGAAGTAAAACAAATATATATATATATATAAGACGTGCGCCTCACTCCTCAAAAAGAAGAAAAGAGGGCCACATGGGCCTTGATAAGAAAAGGAAAAAATAAAAATAAAAATAGAAGAGAGGCGCACGTGCGCCTCCCTTCTCAATTAAATGGAAAGGCCATTTGGCCTTTCCAAAGTAGAGGCCGAGCGCCTCGGTTGTTTAAAAAAAAATAAAAAATAAAAAAAGGGTCATCTGACCCGAGAGAAAAAGAAATAGAAGGAGATGATTTTTCTTTAAGGTTTTTCATACAAAAATCATGATCTCCGAAGATCCAACCATTTGAACTCAAATCCGATTTCGGAAACGTGATCTACGAAGCCTGATCTACGTTTCTACCGATTGGTTTGAGGTATTTTCACAAAATCTTGGTCTTTGAGATTTTAGATTAAATCTAAAGATATATGGGTTTGATTTTATGTGTTCTTAGGATATGTTGTGTGGAACTTGCTAAACACTCTCCAAGTGTTGGATTTACATTTGGTAGAATTTTTGGTGAGTTTCCTCAAACTCTAACTTTTAGGTATTTAATTTTAGTTGAATTTTTATGTGATTAACCTTTAATAAATGCTATGGGTTAATAATATTGTGTTTGTGGTAGTGATTTATAAATTATGGGTTAAGATTGGAAACCTTAATTTGATGGGTTAAATTAATTTGGGGGTTTTAAGTAATTGAAACCTAGATTGTTAATTTGTGGATTAATTATGGTTATAATGATGATTAATCCCAAATTAGCTATGGATTTTGTAAAAATAAGTATTTATGGGTTATGTTCTAATATTAGTAAAAATAAATAATTATGTGTATTTAGTTTAAATAGTTTTTGTGAGATTAACCCTAAGATTTTCTTATGGGTTAATGTTATTTTAAATACGGTAGTGTTTTATGTAAAAGTTTAATGAATATAATTTTGAGTGTAAATATTATGGAGAAAATGTTAGTGAGAAATAATTTAGAGATTCGTGAATATAATTTTAGGGCTAATATTATTATAAGTGTTAATGAAAATAATTTATAGGTTAGTGAAATTAATTGTGGGTTAGTAATTAATATTGTGAGTAAATAGTTAAATAGTGATTTTAATATTTAACCCTTAGTAAATACTTTGAGTTAGTATTGTTTGAGTTTTAGTTAGTGTCTAAGATTTATGGGTAGACGTTTGGAACCCTTAAAAATATTACGGGTTTTCCAACGGTTTAGCCTTGAGCGATTCAAGTGCTAATTAGGATGTTAATTATTTAAAGTATTAAATAATGCAATGTGTTATTCCACAGTGATACATTGCAAGGTGGCGTCTAGGCTTGATATCCGCGCAGCCAGGTGTGTATTCTACTCACTGAGGAACTTTAGGAATTGGATATATGATTTGCTATGTTTGGTTTAATTAGATGTTAACTCTATGATGATGATTTGGTACATGTAATTATAAACTATATTGTGAGAATAAAATGATGTTGAAGAATGCATGAGATTTGTACTGTGAATGATGGCATGGTGTTGAATTGATGTTGAGTATTGTACGAGATTTGTGTTGTGAATATAATATATGTTGATGAATTGATATTGAAGGTATGCATGGAACTACATGTGAATGGATAACATGATGTTGGATATATATATGTGATTGAATTGAGAATTGTTGAATTGAGAACACGATGATAAGTTAATGTTGAGATGATTGAAATTGATATGTTTGGAATTGTTAGGGATTGAGTAACATGAAATTATATTATGAATGTGGTATGCGTCGGAGGGAAGATGAATGAGAATAATGTGATTGAGTTGTGGATTGTGGGAAGTGAATACGTTATGATAATGGTAGTATATGAGTACTTGGTATACAAGGTAAGCCTAGGGTATGTGGCTCTAGCACCTGTGCGTTGTTTGCCCTGCAGGTATGTGGCTTTACGGGGGGGTGTTAAAGGTAAGTCTAGGGTACGTGGCTATAGCACTTGTGTATTGTTGCCATGCGGGTATGTGGCTTTACGAGCGATGTTAAAGGTAAGTCTCGGGTACGTGGCTCTAGCACTTGTGTATTGTTGTCCTGCGGGTATGTGGCTTTGTGGGCGGTGTTAAAGGTAAGTCTAGGGTACGTGGCTCTAGCACTTGTGTATTGTTGCCCTGCGGGTATGTGGCTTTACGAGCGGTGTTAAAGGTAAGTCTAGGTACGTGGCTTTAGCACTTGTGTATTGTTGCCCTGCGGGTATGTGGCTTTACGGGCGGTGTTAAAGGTAAGTCTCGGGTATGTGGCTCTAGCACTTGTGTGTTGTTTGCCCTGCGGGTATGTGGCTTTACGGGCTGTGTTGAAGGTAAGTTTAGGGTATGTGGCTCTAGCACTTGTGTATTGTTACCCTACGGGTATGTATCTTTACGGGCGGTGTTGATGATAAGTCTCGCATTGAAGTGCTAGCACTTGTGAGATGTGTGGTAAGCCTAGTATTGAAGTGCTAGCACATGTGAGATATGTGCCCTGCGGGTATGTAGCTTTACGGGCGGTGTTGAGATGTGTGGTATATTGTATTGGAAACTGTGATAAGATATCAGAGTGAGATGAATGGTGTGGCTTGTACTTAATGATGTGTTGTTGTGTGGACTTAATGATTTGAGAATAATATTGTTGAATCTTGTATGTATGTATATTTGCGTGCATTGTTTACTCCGTAGCGAGTCTTATACTACTGAGGTGGTGAACTCATACTTTCACCTGTACGGATGTGGTTAACCCCACAACCGTACAAACTCTGATGCTTTGACTGCAGGTTCAGTGGATCTAAAGAATGACGTCGTAGCATAGTACTTGGGATATTATGACTGAAGCCTGATGCAACAGTTATAATGGTTGGACCATGGGTTGTCCGCCTTTTGGTAGACTTTGTTTAGGGCTTGTGTCGCCTGTGACACTTGTATTTATGAGCCAGTCTTTTGGTATGTATTTAATAGCTATGTAGAAGCCTTAAACAGATAGACCTATTAATGGCTCTTTTGTTGTGATTAATTGTTGTTTATGGATGTACCTTCCGCTATGTTGATAATGTTATGATGTGTTATCCCCTGCGTAGATGTAACTCTGATTATCAGGTACATGTTATGGACTGTGTACCGTATGTTGGCTGAGCGACATGTAGTCGTGCCACTGTGATGACTTATTTTATGTTTTCAAAAAAAAAAAATTTGGGTCGTCACATTAGTGAAGTCCAAAAATTATGAAATTCGGAGGGTAGCTAGAGGACTTTGAAATGAGCGTTCCAGTTTTTGAATGACCAAAATGGAGTTCGTTTGACCCTGTTTCCGTTGTTCCAAAGTTTAAGGTCAGTTTATTGAATTGAAACTATAAACGTTTTTTTTTAATCAATGAATATTTATTTTCATAAATACTCATATTTATTCTTTTGCCTTATTAATAGGTTTTAAATCTAATTTAAGACATTAAATCTTATGTCTTAAAATTTGGGGCGCTACACACACAAGCGTCTCGACAAGTTCCTAGAGATTTGTTCTACCATAAAGCTACAAGGCTTTTCAGAGGATGCCTTACGGATGCGTCTCTTCCCCTTCTCTCTCAAGGAGAAGGCCAAGTGCTAGTTCATTCCTTAGAAGCAAACACAGTCACTTCTTGGATTCAGCTGCAACAATCATTCCTTGAGAAGTACTTTCCCATCGAAAAGACCAATTAAAAATATAGAGAGCTATCACTAGTTTCTCCCAAGATGAAGGAGAGTTGTTCTATGAGACATGAGAGAGGATGAAGGACCTACTCTAGAAGTGCGCACACCACGCTGTCCCCAAATGGCAACTTGTTCAGTGTTTCTATGATGGGTTGACCGAACCTCACAGATAGATGGTAGATTCTTCTTATGGTGGTACATTCATGCTGAAAAGTGAAAACGAAGCATGGACCTCTTCGAGAACCTCGGCGAGAACTCCATACAGCATGCCTCATCCAATCATCGGATGCATGCCACGAAAGTTTCAAAGGCCGAAGGTATTTATGTAGTGAGCAACCCCTTGGAGGTAACTATCAAGGTGGATGCACTATCAAGAAACTTGGACCAACTGATGGCATCTAGCTTTGTTCCTACCTCAACACCTCCCACTTATTCTTGAAAAATAAAGAGACTTCCAAATTAACGTGCGTGTGTGTATCGTGTAACAAAATATTATAAAAACTGAATTTAAATTACACAAATATTTTGTTAACAAAGTGAAAACTCAATTAAGAGAAAAAGCACTCTGAGGCAACCAAACCCAGGATATCCTCTATTCAAAAGACAAAGCTAGTTACAAAGCAATAGCACTCACATACTCTTATGCAGTGGTCGTACCTTGAACTCTGACGTGTAACCCAACACGAACGCCTCCCAACCAAGTCACCTACTTGAAGGGGTCTTCAATGGAATCATTTACTTTAGGGCCAACCCCTAAGATAAACTTCAATTTCAGCACGGCAACAACACACAATGGCAACGGCTTGAGAGTAAACGGATCAGCACAACAACTCCTAAAATATACTCTCTAAGCTCTGCCGAATTCAATACCAAATTCTTACAAATTACATGCCTAGGGACCTCTATTTATTGGCTACAGAAAACCAAAACCGAGTCTGATACGATTTTTCTAGGCGGCATCTGGACTGTAGCTGAGGGCGTCCAGACAGACAATTGTGCAACCGGCTTTCCAAATTAGTTGAATATTCTTTCCTGAATAGGGCCGCGTTCGGACGGTGTTGCCCTAGCGTCCGGACGGTTGCACTTCTGGTGCACGCAATTTTCATATTAAGGCCTGAGCATCCGGATTGTGGAGTCTGACGTCTGGATGGTTGAACGTCTTCTACACGACTTGCCTTATCAAGGATAGCGTCCGGATGGGATCAATACATCATCCTGACGGTTGCAGCTGTCTTGCCATATTTGTGTTTTGGAAAGAAATCCTTTTACTTGTCGAACACTGAAAGGCGTCCGAACATGTTGCTTAGACGTCCGAACGGATACAACCTTGAATAGTTTGAAGCTTTTGGACATAGATTGGAGTCCGGACGGAAAGTTCTCTTTGTCCGGATGGATGATACTTGACAGATGAGTGTCCGGACCACTTTGTCCGGACGGATGCAAGGGAATTGAACTAACTGTTTTGAAATCAATACAGAGTCTTCTTGAAGTACAAAACAGAAGTGTAGACTTTAGATATAATCAGCATCCCTGTTTAATCAGCATCATTACATAGAAGTGATTTTGTCCAATAGAATTCAGCCAATCACAAACTAACAAACTCCCCCTTTGGCCATTCTGGGACAAAAATACTTGATCGGTTTTAAAAAATACAATCCCGGTCTAAATAAAAAAATACTCCCCCTTTTTGTCTCAAAATGATAAAGGGTAAATCTAGTATAAGAAAAACAAAAAAATAATTACTCCCCCTTAATGTCATAGCAGGACAAGGGTAAACGGAGTAAAAATAATCCAAGAGTTCAAAAATGTTTACAAATGATCCAAAACAATAAAATAAAATGTCTCAAAATAAAGCAAAAAAAGAAAAAAAGAAAAATCAATCATCCTTAACCATGGGTGGATGATCCTCGTCATCACTGCTAGATGGATGATGGTGCTTAAGACACTTTTGGATGTCCAACTGGCACTACTCCACCCAGAGGTTGATAAAGTGAACCTCCTGCAGCATAGTGTGAACAGTCTGCTGCATAGAACTCATACCCCCCTGTAGAGATGTCAATGCATCTAAAATTTGAGCATAACTTGCATCATGCTGCGGAGGTTGTGGAGTAGTCTAATAAGATGATGCTATGTCAGGCATCTCAACATGAATAGGAGGAGACTGAGGAGCTTCATCTTGATCTTCACACCTTAGCCGGGCATTGGACTTCATCAAGGTCTGTTTGTTGATGGGATCCTGAATTTTCATGTTGAGCTCTCCAGAAACATCAATGCTAGCTTGTAGAATAATCTGAGTAATCAAGCAGCCGAATGGAAGACCGATATTACCCTCATCTCGGGCCTCCAGCATAACATCAAGAATATGCTTGCACAAGCAGAACGACAATCTCAAACAGATGGCATACAAGAATTGGGCCCTCTTCAGAATCAGATCACTCCTCCTAACAATAGGCCAAAGGTTATGCTGGATAATCTTCGCGAGCAGGTGGTACAGGGGGACAAAGCACCGATTCGGATGGTAGAAGGTCGCTCCTTGCCTTGTGGGACAGCAAGAAAGAATTCCCTGAGATCATCCAAGGAGGGAGCATCCACGACCTCATTAAAAGGGCTTGCTGAAACCTGAAGCATTGGCACCCCAATGATCTGGCTGATGACCTAAGGATCAACCATAATAACATGCCCCACAATAGTAGACTGAAGGATAATGCCATTGTCCTCATTCTGTACCACCTCTAGATGAGCATAAAATTCTCTAACCAGCCTGGTGAGCACGATGAATGCACAATTGTGAAGGTAGCCTCAGTGATAAGTGTGGATAATTTCACTGGTAACGTCCAGAGGAGCTATCATGATATCAGCTTTGAATACATTCCTCTTTGGAATGTCTAGCCTGGTGATTATTCAGGCTCTGAAAGCAGCCATGTCTTCCTTTGTCCTTTGACGAACTCTGCGCTGTGACCTGCCAGCAGGCATGGTTCTGCAAATAATAACCAAAAAAAATTTGCCGAAAATAACCTCAAAGATATTAGGTTCAGTTAGTCCAAAAAAAATTTGGCATTATAATGTCAATAAAATGGACTTCCCAAAAAAAATATACACACTAATATGCCAAAACAGTCCATTTAAAAGATAGAACAAATATCCCAATCTCAGCAGCAGATAAATCAAAACTATGCAAATTCCATCTTAGACATATTCCACAAAAGATCAAATATTCTAACAGTTAATAGAACACTGAAAAGAATATAAAAGAACTAATAAAGTACCTGGAATGGAGAGAAAATGCACAAAAGGACAAAAGGGACTGAGAAATCATGAGAAACCACGAGAAAATATGGACAAAACTCCAAAATCTAACAAAAAAGTTAGGAAAAGGAGAGGAAGTGTGTGACGGCTAAAGGAGAAAACAATACTTAACCCTGTAGGGTGCCCGTTTGGACGCATCACTAACCCATCCGAACGCGAGATGCCACATAAGCATGCGACAAGGCTGTGCGCGTCCAGACGTGTCACCTAACCGTCTGGCCGTTTGAGCCACACTCGTGCGGACGCAAGAGGAGACCGTCGGACGCTTCACACTGAAAAACAGAAACTGAAAGAAAATTTGCAGAAAAATTATTTTTCCTAAAGTCAGCTTCAGAACACACATGTATAATCAACTGATATAGCAGTCAGATAGTATCTAAAAAATATGCAGAGATATAAAAGAGAGTTAAGAGTTTAACCAGCACAAAAATTCCTTGTAAATAGAAATTTTAAAGAGATTACTTAACTCATGCCATGTGTGTATATGTGAAGACTTTCTCAATAAGGTATAAAATTCACTGATATGACTTAAAACAACTGAATTTTCTAAATAAGAGAGAAAATTAAAGAAGATCAGTCAAAAGTCAAACCTTATTTTACTAGGGCCTAGCAAGCCTCATCTGATACACTCCCTCTAAGATGCATCACTTTTCTTTTACTTAGTCCTTTAGTGGCCGTCTATTTCCGCAATGATTTGGTCACTGACTGTTTTTTTAGGGACAAGTTCAAGAACAGATTTATAACACAATAAGCAGTGGATCTTTTTAAATATCCATATTTACTGATTTTTTGAATGCTTTTTATCACTTTGTGTTGCAACCTAGAGAGAATGCTAGAATTTTTAGGTTCTAGGTTCAACTAGCAAGTTGGTCAATTTGACCATCTTACAAAAAAATCTCTCTCATAAGAATCTTCAAAAACAAAAAGTTAGAGAGAAAAAAATGTACCTTAGGAGAGCCTTGGATAGTGCACAAAATCATCGCATGAGAAGAGTAACTATCTAGCATTTAGTTGCACAGGAAAAACTTGGCAGATATCAGGCATAAACTCTCAATTGTATATAAGCATAGTCAATTAATGCCCAATAAATTGAGATATCAGGCAAAAATACATTCAATATCTAACATACCAAGAAAATAAAAAATAAAATTCCTGCAACTTCTCCCCCAATATTTTTTTTTTAATGAAAAACAATTAAAACATGCTATAAAGGTAAACAACCATAAGACTAACATGTAAGGCAAGATCAAACATGTGAATGATCAAAATTACCTATACAGAAAAATAGTCGTCCGACATGATTTTTCTATCTTCCCCAAATAGTACCTGCAAAGTTTTCTCAAGAGCAACAAGAGAAATAGGGGGCAAATAATAGTGGTTCCTAAATTGTAAAGCAAAAAAAGATATAACAAGTAGAAAATCATGCAATGTAATCAAACCTGATGCTCTAGGATTAGGAACCAAATCCTAGGCATATGTACTCTCACCAATTAGGTGAGTCCATTCCCACTCAAGGGGTGAATGTCTGCCTCCTTTCTGACCCATGCCTGCCTTCCTTTTGGTGGTTGTTGACAGGACTTCATCTGATGATCCATCCACTGTATCATGCTCTGCATCCAAATAGGCAGCTCCCTATAGAATTGATCATCCTCCATCTTTTGCAGCTTCTTCATGAAGTGCCTTGATTTGTTAGCCTTAGGTTTGCCATTCTGATTGGCAGGACCAAATCTCTACTAAGGCTGCTGATGCTGGGGAGCATGGTGCCGTGGGGCTTGCTGCCATGGAGCTTGATATTGGGAGGCTTGATGCCTTGGAGCCTTATGCTGGGCTAGAGGTCTTGTGCCGAAATTTGCTTGTCTGGGCACCTCTTTCTTGACCTTTGATCTTTGAGCCTTGAGAAGGGAACACTGGGGTCGGACATGCCCGCTTAGGCTGCAGTGATGGCAAATGGGAGGTCGTCTAATGGTGGGGAGCTTCTGAGTGATCGGAATATCTCCACTGATTATATCCTTCCCTTTGTCCACAACTGTGAGTGGAGGCTTGGGGATTGTGGGCTTGACAAAGACAGTCCTAGAAGTAGAGAGAATGTCAGAGGGAAAAGCTATATACCCGAGTCCGGTCTTGTCTATTGGAGTCTTCTGGATTGACATCATATGGATCAACTTCTCATCGGTGACCTTCTCCAATTGAAGCTGTGTCTCTAGTAGCTTCTCCTCTAGGGTTTTTATTTTGAGCAGCAATGAACTCTTCTCAGTTTGTAAACTATTCAGCTCATGGATATGCTGCTTCCGAGTCTCCCTCAGCTTCTCGTACTCTACATAGAGGATTTTATATGCCTCGTTGAGTTCTTCCCATCTTCATCAGTGTACTCTGAGTAGTAAGAATCCTCCTCTTCTACATGTGGAGCTACAAAGGTTAGAAATTTGTCTTGATCAGGAGATTCTTCTTCTTCGGACTCATCACTGAGAGTCGTATATATGCCTTCCCTTTTCCCTACTTGAGATTTCCCACAATTAGCCTGTATATGCCCAAAGCTTGAGCATTCAAAACATCTTGGGCCTCTGGGGTCTTTCTTTTCAATTTCTTCAGGTTCAGACTCTCTGGGGGACTTCTTCAGTCTTTCGGAGAATTTCTTTTTGAACTGATCATTCCTCATTAATCTTCTGAAATTCTTGGCTAGCATAGCCACAACATCTTCTTCTTTCTCATAGTCTTCTTCAGATGAGACTTTGGCTTTCTTTTTAGATGCCTTGAGGGCAATAGTCTTCACCTTTTTGAATGGGGGCAGGGACAGCTCATAGGTTTGAAGAGATCCCACCAATTCTTCAATATTCATCTCTTCTTAAGCCTTTACTTACTTCAATGGTAGTTACCTTGATTTTGAAACGCTCAGGCAAAGATCTTAGAATTTTACGGATGAGTTTTACATCCGAGATAGTCTTCCCAAGACTCACCATTGAGTTTCTTTTAGGTCACTCGTTTTGGAGTAAAACTCTTCGAATGTCTCATCATTCATCATCTTAATTTCTTCAAATCTAGAAATCAACATTTGAAGTTTGACAGATTTAACAAGTTTTGTGCCTTCATATGTTGTTTCTAAGATTTGCTATACTTTTTGAGCAGTTCCACAGTTTGAAATTTTAGTAAATTCGGACGGTGAAAGTGTTTGACATAAATCATGGAGGGTTTTATCATTAGATAGTCGTGCGTTTCTTTCATTTGCAAGCTCAATATTTGCATCTACTGGCTCAGTCCAACCAGTTTCTATAGTTTTCCAACAATCAATGGATTTTAAAAAGAAACGCATGCGAGCTTTCCAATAGCCATAGTTCGTGCCATCAAAGGCAGGAATAGATGTAAGATTTTGAGACATTGAAATAAAAATAGAAGTCAATAGGAAAGATAACATTCAAGAATTAAATCTAAATAGAGTGTACCAAGTTCTAATACCAATTGAAAAATAAAGAGACTTCTAAATTAACGTGCGTGTGTGTATCGTGTAACAAAATATTATAAAAGCAGAATTTAAATTACACAAATATTTTGTTAACGAAGTGGAAGCTCAATTAAGAGAAAAACCACTCTGGGGCAGTCAAACCCAGGATATTCACTATTCAGAAGATAAAGCTAGTTACAAAGCAATAGCACTTACATACCCTTATGCAATGGTCGTACCTTGAACTCTGACGTGTAACCCAACACGAATGCCTCCCAACCAAGTCACCTACTTGAAAGGTTCTTCAATGGAATCCTTTACCTTTGGGTCAACCCCTAAGATAGACTTCAATTTCAGCACATCAACAACACACAATGGCAATGGCTTGAGAGTAAGCGGATTAGCACAATAACTCCTAAAATATACTTTCTAAACTCTACAGAATTCAATACCGAATTCTTACAAATTACATGCCTAGGGGCCTCTATTTATAGGCTATAGAAAACCAAAACAGTTTAATACGATTTTCATAGGCGGCGTCTGGACGGACAACTGTGCAACTAGCTTTCCAAATTTGCTGAATATTCTTTCCTGAATAGAGCTGCGTCCGGATGGTGTTGCCTTAGAGTCTGGACGGTTGCACTTTTGGTGCATGCAATTTTCATATTAAGGCTTGAGCGTCCGAACAGTGGAGTTTGATGTCCGGACGGTTGACCATCTTCTGCATGACTTGCCTTATCAAGGACAGCGTCCAAACGGTTGTAGCTATCTTCCCATATCTGTGTTTTGGAAAGAAATCATTTTACTTGTCGAACAATGAAAGGCGTCCGGATGTGTTGCTGAGACGTCCGAATGGATACAACCTTGAACAGTTCGAAGCTTTTGGACACAAATTGGAGTCCGGACGGATGATGCTTGACAGATGAGCATCCAGACGGAATATCACATCGTCCGGACAGACGCAAGGAAATTGAACTAACTGTTTTGAAATTTACACAGTCTTCTTGAAGTACAAAACATAAGTGTAGACTCTAGATATAATCAGCATCCATGTTTAATCAGCATCATTACATAGAAGTGATTTTGTCCAACAGAATGCAGCCAATCACAAACTAACAATTCTCAACATGAGGCTTGTGCATTCAGCTCTCATCCTTTGCACCATGCGAATGATTGCTCTACATGTAACTAGTTTTATGAAACTTCTCATGAGTAGGTGAAAGCAAAATTCTCCAAACTTGGTCATGATCCATACTCAAATTCTTATAATCTAGGGTGGAGGAATCATCCGAATTTCGCTTGGCGAAATCAAGTTGCAAATTCAACACCATCTCAAGAAATGCAGAATCAAAAACAACAATAGTCCACCAGAGCCTTCAATTATAGGCCCTCCCAGCATTATCAGTCAGTCGCTCCTCCTCGGAATTCTACAAGTGATGATACACTATTGCAGATGCTAAATTCTCACACGTTGGCCATTGCAAAACTAGAAACCCAAATCGGGTAGTTAGCTAATACACTCAGTAGGAGAGAAGAAGGGAAACTTTCGAGCCAACCAGTGGCCAATCCCAAGGGACAATATCTGGTAGATGAGAATACAGTTAGCAGCTCTCATCATGAGCAAGTCCAGGCTATTACTGTCTTGAGGTGCGGTAAAACAATGGACAACAAGGTTGCGAAGAAGAAAGATGAACAAGTTGGTCCGCCAAAAGATCCTACTCTGGTTAAAGACAAGGGGCAATTCAACATAAGCCAACTTCAGCGACTCTACCTCTTGAGTGGCCTTATGAACCGAAGGCTCCATTCCCTGAACGCCTCAAGGAATCAAATCAGCTTGGGAAGCAAGGAGAGAAGATCCAAGACATGCTAGAGGTCTTCAAGTATCTAAAAAGCAATATCCCTCTCCTTGATGTCATCAAACAAATTCCCACATAGGCCAAGTTCCTCAAGGATTTGTGTACACACAACTGAAGAACAAGGGTCCACACTCCAAAGTAAGTTCTGCTCACAAAGCAGGTCAGTTCTCTTATCCAACACAGCATCCCTCCAACGTTTAAAGACCCTGGTGCTCCCACCATTTCTTGCATCATAGAGACCATAAGGTTGAGAAAGTCCTCCTCGACTTAGGGGCTGGAGTGAATCTGTTACCCTATTCAGTTTATCTGCGATTCGGTTTGGGGAAATTGAAGCCCACTACAGTTATCTTGCAAATGGCTGATAGATCTGTCAAAAAACCGCAGGGAATCATCAAAGATGTCATCATTCAGGTGGACAAGTTCTACGTCCAAGTAGATTTTATTATTCTTGATACATAACTTGTCTTCAATCCTAACAAGATGATCCTAGTTATCCTCCGTCGTCCATTCTTAGCTATAGCTAAGGCAAACATAAACTGTAGAACCAGGATTATGAAGATCACTTTTGGGAATATGAAGGTAAAGCTGAACATCTTCAATGCCTTTCAGCATTTGCAAGATAAAAGTGATTGTTTCTTCCTGGACATCATAGAGGAACTTGATGCTCATTGCCTTGCATTTGGACTAAGGACCCCTTAGAGGCACGTGTGACTCTTTGGGTTGGAAGACTTTCATAAGGGGCAATACATTAGCATCCTCTTATTTATTCCTTTTCACACCCTTCTGGCATGGTTGATCATCTCTCTCTGATTCTTTTTTAGTCATTTCACCCCATTCAAGTTCATGATTCATTTCCAGGTGAGCAACTATTTGAGATCACTAAGAGGGAACCGCCCTGGTACACATATATTGTCAATTTCCTAGCCATTGGTAAATGTCTCTCTAAGTGGTCCAAGAAAGTAAATGACCAATTCTTCAAGAAGAAAGGGTGCTTCTTTAACTCTAAATTCAAATCAAGATGGGATTGCCCCTTCAGAGTCACAACGGTTTCCCTTGACAGAGTAGTTGAACTTCGAGACCCGAGGAATGATACCTGATGTGGATTGGAGTGTACCAATAATAAAAAAACACTTGCAATAGAACGAATCCTTATAAGATAGGGTCTATGTGAGGGTGTCGAACCTCAATGATTATTGGTTTGGTTGTTAAGTTACTGAAAATAACTCTAATCTAATTTAGAAAATAGTTTTGATTTTTTATTTGCTTGAAACTAAATAAAAATGTAAAAGTAAAAATAAGATAGTATGGAGAAGTTATAGGGGATTGATCACACCTCTAACCTCATCATAATAGTAAATTGCATTTAACATGGAAATTTCATGTACATGAATATTATGACTCGTGTGTATGTGTCAAGCACCCAATGAAGTCGTAAGAATATATTTTTTTATTTTTTATTAAGAAATAAGAATAGCTCATCTTTCGTCAAGGTATGAATGTTCTACCTCAACTAGGGTGTAGAACAATTCATTCTACCTAGGCATGAGTTATCAAATATCCTAATTAGCTTACACATTATCAAGGGATAAGCATAACTCATTTTTTGGTAAGCATAAATCGATTTATGTAAATTAAACTAACTATGGTGTAAAGCAATTTATTCTTCTTAGGCATGGCCTATCAAACCCTCTTGATTCCGTGTCCATTAAAATCGTTGTAAAATCATCGTTCACATAATCAAAAAAAATATGAACGTTGAGTTCAATCAAGATAAATAATTTTCTAAGACAAGATTGAAGATTCATCAAAATTGAATATAAACATTAAAAACAATCTCAAGATTAAACAACTAAAAATTATGTTCATAAAATTCCCAAGAGAAAACATAATTATGCCATTACAACTTGGAAAAGGCTACATCAATATCCTACAAAAAATTTAGCCACTCATGGAGATGCTAAAAATTATCTTTATCAAAAAGAAATCCATCCCAAATCTTTGTCTGAAAATCTTCAATTTTTCTCCAAAACCCTTTGTCTCTAATCCTATTGATTTCTATTCTTTAATATAAACTAATCCATCTATATCCTTTAATTTGGACGAGTCTAGGGTATTTATAGAGAGGAGAAGTGAAATCTTTCAAGGATTTGTAATCCGACTAGAAATCGTAAAACAACTCCTAAGTGAATTTGGTGTCTTGCTGTCTGGTAGCGGACTAACCGGCTACGTGGATTTTAAATTTATAAGTTTGAACCACTCGCAATAGTACGTATCGATTGTACTATAGTAAGGGTGATCGGTCCACAGAGATTATGGGTTGTTTTGCGTAACAGGATACTTATAGAGTGTACTTAACTTAACTTAAAATAAAAACAAAGTAAAGTTGTAGAATTGAAGCTACAACAAGTAAGCAAAGAAATGAAAGCGGAAAGTGAAATAACTTAAAAGAAACTTAGGGTATTGATCTTATCCAATCCTCAACCAATGAAATGCTTAAAGTTTATATGGTTCTTCCTAACATGCATGAGATGAGCGCGTAATGGGCGTCAACCATTACGACGACCTCGACGTGAAAACACTTTCGTTAAGACGTAGTTATAAAGCACCTAGTTTTATATTAATCTACTCCACGTAAGATTAGTCTATAATTGAAAAACGTTTACACTATGAAAGGTGTGGAGTGATTAATGCTCCCTAGCTTACTACTCTACAACACATCCTAATAAGTATACACAATACATGAAAACCCTAATTAGGCCACAATGATAAGATATCTAGTTTCACACCGAACGGTTCACGTAAAAGTTACACTACAATTAAAAAAATAGGTTAAACTACCAAAGGTGTGAAACGGCCGGTATTCCCTAGTATGTCAAAAAGCATCATTGCAAAAGACATCGTTCTTGTTTCCAAGAACGTTGGTTTTACTCAAGAATCCAAGAAAACTTATAGACAAGCAATCCTTTTTTCATGAATAGTTAGATTGGAATCTTGAAAACAAAACCTTTTAGTATGGGTTTTGAGATCCTCTAGCCCTTAACAATCATCAAACATCTCAACAAAATCCTAAGAACCTCAAGAACACTTTATGGTTTTTGGATAGGATTTTGATCAAACCCTAAGAACTAATTTAGCTAGACATAATTGAATCTAATCTAAGCATGAAATCTATGAAAAACAGTAAAGAAACAAGATGAAAATTAATTAAAATAGTAGATTAAAACTTCTAAAATTTGGATTACAAGAAAAGAAAGGAAAAGGAAAACAAACTAAGCTAAGAACATGAATTTTAACAAAGGAAATTGTTCCCTGGAACTAAGCCCATAAAAATGTGCATCAAAGTAAATGAAAATACAAGAAATTGAAGTGATACACCTGAGAAAATCCGAAACCCCCAAAAGATACATGTTTTAACCTAAAACCCTAATCTCATATATATAGAGATTTAATTTACAAGAGACTCATCAAGGATCAATTCTAGCCGCACAAACAGAGCTGGTCGCCGTCCATTTCTGTCCATTAAAACCAACTTTTGATTTGGATCGCACAAAGATTTGGAAATATCTTGACCATCTGGAAGATGCGAAGTCGATCGATCAAAAATTTTGTGCTCAGAGAATCAATCGATCGCATCTGGATCGATCGAAGTTGAGTTGACTGAAAGTCGATCGAACGAATTATTGGCTGTACAAATAATCGATCGATCGAAATGCCTTGGACGATTTTTCATCTTCTCAGGATCAGCCTCGAACTCTGGAAATGAACAAAATGCCCTTGATGTATTTCCAGGTCTAATTCAGGTGTTTTGAACTAGATTTCCACGAAGACCTGAAAATAAGACAAAACACAAAACTACAACAAAACGTTATATATGCAATATGAACTAGGTCTAACAAATGCGAATTAAGGGGTCTTGAATCGAATAATTCAAGACTTATCACTGTCAACTCTCCCACACGACTGCACTCGATCCCAAGTATTACTGCGCTCGAACTCAGGTTGTGCTCGAGCCTAGTTCTTTATGCACTCAAGCCCAATATGCTGGTGTCCTATGCGCAAATCTTCTTGCTGTGCTCGAGCTCTTGATGTGCTCAAGCCTAGCTAATGTGCACTCGAGCGGAATGGTCTTGTGCTCAGGCCCAGTATATTGCACTCGAGCGTTTTGCTTTGCAGTTTGCTGGATTTGGCTTTTGTTGAATTTTGCCTTTATGTCCGGAAGATCACTTATGTTTTTCCCTTGGTTCCTGAGAGTGCCGTTAACATAAAAACAATGCAAAACATCATATCACAATGAAACTAAGAGGGTAATATATGCGAGCTAAGGGGCTTGAATGTGCAATAGTCAATATTGATCACACCCCCAAACTTACATATTGCTAGTCTCTTAGAAATACAAAACATAAACTAAAAAGAGATAAAATGCAAAACTACATTGCTTCCTCTTTCGTGGGAACACGATTGCATTTAGCATATGCAACAAGCGTTTTAAACCTCTAAGACTCCCTAGTGAACAAATGAAGTCTAGTAAGGGTTTGCCAGAAATGCTACCCATAAACATTATGCAAATCATGTTATCCATAAGATAGAAGCATAAAGAAATAATGTTTCTTAGTCATTAGCATGTTTAACATGATAAACTACATCTTCAAAACTTTTTAAGAATTCCAAAGTCTAAACATTTACCAATGGTTGGCTGAGGCAACACAAGCTCAAATTGGTCTAAGGTGAACTAACACACAATTATGAGGCTTCAAATTAATTCTAATATGCCTGATTCAATATTTCAAATTTCATTGGGATCCCCATTAGATAAAACAACCAAGGCATGATGATATTATTCATTTTTGTTCTTTCTTTTTATCAGGCTATGCAATGCTTAGCTCCCTTACACTTTTTAATTGATCCATGTATCGAGTGTTAAGCCAATGACTCCCAAACCATATGATTTAGGGCACTAGGTGTAAAACACTCCTACGGGCTTACTAACTCGAGTAAAAAAGGCAACAAACCTAAACTTAACCATATTATCAATCAATCCAAATTTATCACATTTTGATATGAACACTCAATACTTAATGAGGAAAGAGGTCTAGTTACTAAGTGAAAAATTCTTATATTTTCTTTTTATTCTCATGCCAAGGTCATTTATCTAAGAAGTCACCCAACTCACTCTGATGAGGTCTTTTTAAAGCAAAAATATATCAATAATAAATTAAACCACTCGCAATAAAATGAATCTTTGTAGGATAGGGTCTATGTGAGGGTGTCGAAGCTCAAGGAATGTGGGTTGTTGTTAAGTTATTGAAATTAACTCTAATCTAATTCAGAAAAGATATTTGATTTTTGTTTTATAATTGAAACTAAATAAAAACATAAAAGTAAAAGTAAGATAGTATGGAGAAGATGTAGGGAATTAATTTCACCACTAACCTCATAATAATGGTAAATTGCATTTAACATGGGAATTTCACTTACATGAATCATGTGACTCGTGTCTGTATGTCAAGCACCCAATGATGTCATAAAGAAATTTCTTTTATAAAGAAATAAGAATAGCCCATCTTCGGTTGGCATAGATCATCCATTTAACGACTAAGATGCGGCACAATCTGTCTTCCCTAGATATGAGCTATTAAATTTCTTAAGTAGCATACATGTAATAAAGGAATAAGCATAACTCATCTTTCAGCAAGACATGAATTGTTCTACCTAAATTAAATTAACTAGGGTGTAGAGCAATTCATCATTCCTAGGCATGGCCTATCAAACCCTCTTGATTTCGTGTCCATTAATACCGTAGTAAAACCATCGTTCATATAATCACAAAGAAATATGAATGTTGAGTTCAATCAAGATAAATAATTTTCTAAAACAAGATAAAAAGTTTATCAAAATTGAATATAAACGTTAAAGAAAAATCTCAAGATTAAACAACTACCATTTATGTTTATAGAATTCCTATAGAAAAACACAATTTCACCATAATTACTTGGAAATGGCTACATCAATATACTACGGATGAATTAGCCACTCATAGAGTTGCTAGAAATCGTCTTTGTCAGAGAGAAATCCATCCAAAGAAGCTGTTGGAACTTTGAAGCACTTTTCTCCCTAAACTAGCCACTAATCCTATTGAATTCTATTATCTATTGTGGTACACCCCTAAAGGATGAATTGGAGATCTATTTATAGGGATTAGGAGAACTCTAGAAGTCCTAGAAATCCTAGGAAAATTGGAAGTCAATTTCCTAGTCCAAGTAGGAGACTAAAAACCCAATCAAAGAAGGAAAATTATTAGAATCTTTCGAAATTCGCCCACATTTTTGGTCCTATATTGTGAGGCAATTTTGGCATAGTAAACGTCCGAATTAGGAAAAACCTATTTCGGAATATTTGTTTCCTTTTATATTAGCTGTCTAAGGCTGATAATTTCAACACAATCTGATACTTGAGCCAAAAGTAATGGTTAAAATACGGAGACATGCTCATTCTGGAATCTTTCCAAAAATAACAGATTTTGCCGACTTCTTTTTTCTACAACAAACAAATCCAAAATTGAATTAGATTCAAATATTTCCAAGAATGACTCTACAAACTTCTCCATTATGCAGCAAACAAATTCAGAATTCATTTGGAGTTTGAACCATGATAGATTATTTTCCTCTAAAACCTACAAAATGGAAGAAAACACAAAAATAACACAAAATATCGAATTATAACAAAACTAAGAGATTAACATCTGTGAATTAAGGGGTTTGAATGTGTAACATTTAGCATTTATCACACTCCAAGACATTAAAAACAGACACAATCAGATTCGCATGTCATACCTCACAACTGTGTGCTAATGTGCTTGTGGCAGATTCAAAGTGAAACATGTGAAATCTTATGTGCCAAAGGTAAGTACTAAGACTTGGATTCCTAATGAAATTATCATATGTTCAAAATTTTAAGCTCACCAATGAAGTGCAAGACACAGTTAAAGATCAAGCGCGTTCTTAGAAATAACATAATTTTTTTTTTAAAAAATAGAAAAGTAAAGCATGAAGCATTAAAGTAGAAAAAATTAAAACAAAAAGATAGCAGTGGCTTTCCATACCCCGAAACTTGAATTGCACATTGTCCTCAATGTGTGGACAGAAAATCATACCTGGAGGAAGGGACACATAAAGGCAACACTAGATCATGAGGATGGAGGTGGTGGTGCAAGGGGGCCATGAAATCTCTCCAGAAGAGACTGTAGCAGCTACTGAGCCTGTATGTGAGCCTGCTGATTCCTCTGTTGCTCCTCTCGGTATTCCCATCGATAATTAGCGATATCGAATTGTAATCGAGCTACCTCATCACAAATACGTATATACTCTGCTTATGTTATAGGCTTGTGCAATGGGGCTTCATCCTCCTCATATTAAGCAGCGATATCATCCTCATATTGAGCTGCATCCTCCCTAGACAGAGCTTCATCTTTCCCAAGTTGATCCTCCTCCATGGCCTTGGTAGTATCTATCTCCTCAACATTTTCCGCCTCAGCTATGGTGGGGGTGTGTTGGCGCAAGTGGGAAGTGCTCTGGGTCCATTGTTGTAGGTTGAACTTAGGAAAGTCCATTACGGTGAAGTCTTCATCTAGGAGCTGAGTAATAAGGAAGGGGAATGGTAGGAAACAAGTCTCTATAGCCTTTGTTCTCTTGGCGATCAGCCATTCCCAACACTTGTGCATTTGATCCTAGATAGGACAGGGGGTGAAGAACTAATAATCGCTATGGACAGCATACAATGCCGTTAAGAAGGAGCCGCATCCTTGAGTTTTGTGCCCCAAAGGACACACATTTTTTTGTAAGACTGTATCCATAAACCAAAGGTACGGTGGCAATGTGGATTTTCTCATGCAATTTGGATGCTTATTTGTGTAGCAGCCATCACACATATCACCGATCATGGCTTGCATAATGAGGCCGGGAAGGGAGCTGCTATATCGAGGAGTGCCATCCCACTTGACCAATACGGGTGGAAACTTATGAGGGCTCCCGAGAGTAAGGGCGATGTCACTTGGAGTAACCTCGATATAAACCCCATCAAGGGAAGTGGAGAGAAAGCAATGGAGAGAAAGCTTGACCATTCACAATCAAAGGTCAAATTCTGGTAGAATAACTTGAGGTGGCACTGGTAAGCCATGTTGGTATCTGGGTGGGGCAATGATGTTACGCCCCGCCGCTTGAATTCTCGGACAACCCACCTTGTAGCTTCAAGGTGTTTGAATTCTTCATTGATCATGAAGTGGGTCTCAAGATTGAACCCCCGGTGTCACCACGCACCACTAGTTAAGGCGTTGCGGGCATTGGAGGAGTGAGATGTTGAGGCTCGAGTAGTATGCATGCTGAAAATTGGTTGGGGCAATATGTCGAGTACTTGCTGGGTGTGGGGATGGACAGTACAACAAACCCTAGATGTTGAAGAAGCTGGAGCTGATCTTCAGAAAGGGAGAGAATATTTCGAATCTCTCTTAGCCTATAAAACCAAAAATCAAAGTGAGAAAGAGAGAGAATCAGTTTGAGGAAAGACCAGATTGTTAGTATTTTGGCCTTATTCTGTGTTTGGACAAAATCACTTAAGTGTAAAGATGTTGTAAACAGGGATTCCACTTTCAGAGTGATATCAGTCGTTTCTGCCTACAAGTCAAAAGAATTCCAAGTTCCCTGTCAGCCGTCCGGACGATCGAGCCATCCTGTCCAGACGCCCATCTGTCCACTGTTCCATCCGTCCGGACGACGTGTCATCCCGTCCGGACGAAGTGTTCATTCCGTCCGGACCCCATACTGTATCGAGAAGTTTCTGTACAAGCTTGCATCCGTCCGGACGTTTCAGCATCACGTCTGGATGCCTCCCAGCACTCGATCGGTTTCTGATTTCTTTCCAAGTTCCAAGAAAGGGAAGATCAATCAACCGTCCGGACGATGTGGTATCCCGTCCGGACGCGTGTCTCCTTAAGGCAAGAATCGCAATTCAAATATGATCGTCCGGACGCGCGTACATCAAAGAAGGAAATTGCCGATTCGACTTCAACCGTCCGGACGACTGCCTACCATGGTCTGGACGCACATATTACAGTTATGGAAATTGCTTGTTGAAGAATTGCCGTCCGGACGCTCATCCCCCATGGTCCGGACGTTGGAGTGACTTATAAGGAAATCACTTGTAGTGGACGTGCGACCATCCGGACGATGTGCCATCCTGTCCGGACGATGTCCTTAAATAGGAAAGATTTCCTCGCGAATTTTTCAGAAAATCTTGTCGTCCAGTTGTCCGTCCGGACGGCCCATGTCCACCGTCCGGACGGTGCCCAGGTATATTTTGCCTGACTCTAATTTAAGCCCCCAGCCTATAAATAAAGGCCCCTGGGCACTGAGAACTGCAAGAATTCAGTGTGAATTCCATTAGAGCTCAGAGAAGTCATCAATCCCTCTGAAGCCGTTTTACAAGTGTGCTGTGCTATAAACCGAAGTCTATCTTAGAGGTCGGCTCTAAGGTAAGGAGTTCCATTGAAGACCCCTTCAGGTAGGTGAACCTGGTTGGGAAGCGTTCGTGTTGGGTTACACGTCAGAGATCAAGGTACGGCCACTGCATCGGTACATGTGAGTGTTATTGTCTTGTATCTAGCTATGTCTTCTGAATAGTGGAATTCCTGGGTTTGGCTGCCACGGAGTGGTTTTTCTCTTAACTGAGTTTCCACTTCGTCAACAAAAATTTGTGTGTCATTTACTTTCCGCTGTACTTTACTTTTTGTTGACACTTATGCACACACTTGCTGTTTAAATTAGAAGTCATTTCAATTGGTATCAGAGCTTGGTACACTTTGAGAAGATTAATTTCTTGAGTGTTATTATATTTGACTTTTATATCTTGATATGTCTCAAACTCTTAATTATGTTCCTACCTTTGATGGTACGAACTATGGCTATTGGAAAGCTCGGATGCGATTCTTTTTAAAATCTATTGATTGTTGGAGTATTGTTGACTTTGGTTGGACTAAACCAGAGGATACAACTCCTGAAACAGTCCCTCTGAAAAACGCCCGACTTTTCAATGATAAAGCCCTCCATGCTCTGTGCCAAGCACTTTCTCCCCCTGAATTCGCCAAAATTTCAAACTGCGAATCAGCCAAAGAAGCATGGCAAATCTTGGAAACAACATATGAAGGCACGAAATTAGTTAAATCTGCCAAACTTCAAATGTTGACTTTAAGATTTGAAGAAATTAAGATGTTGGAAGAAGAGACTTTTATAGAGTTTTACTCCAAGATAAGTGACCTTAGAAACTCCATGGTGAGTCTTGGGAAATCTATCTCGGATGTAAAACTCATCCAAAAAATTCTAAGATCTTTGCTCGAGCTTTTTAGGATCAAGGTAACGACGATTGAAGAAAGTAAGGATCTTGAAGAGATGAAGATTGAAGAGCTAGTTGCATCTCTTCAACCATATGAGCTGTCTCTGCCCCCGGTCAAGAAATTGAAGACCATTGCCCTAAAGGCTTCCAAGAAGAAGGTAGAAGCCTCCTCTGAAGATGAGTCTGAGGATGAAGACAAAGCTGTGGCTATGTTAGCCAAAAATTTCAGAAGACTGATGAAAGATGATCGGTTCAAGAAGAAGTTTTCTGATAAAATGAAGAAACCTCTCAGAGAAGCTGAACCAGAGGAAGAGGAGAAGAGAGATCCCAGAGGACCCCGATGTTTTGAATGCTCAGGCTTTGGGCATATCCGTGCGGGGGGAATCTCAAAAAGGGCAAGGAGAAGGCATACAATGTGACTCTCATTGATGAGTCAGAAGAAGAAGCTCCAGAGTTTGAAAAATTTATGGCCTTTGTAGCCCCACATGTTGAAGAAGAAGACTCATATTACTCGGAGCATAGTGAAAATGAGGAAGAGCTCAAAGAGGCCTACAAGACACTCTACAAAGAGTTTGAGAAGCTGAGGGAAGGCCGAAAGCAGCACTTGAATGATCTGAACAGTTTGTAGACCGAGAGGAGTTCCTTGCTGCTCAAAGTACAAGAGCTCGAGGAAAATCTACTAGAGACACAGCTCCAGCTACAGAGAGTCACTGATGAGAAGTTGACTCGCATGCTGTCCATCCAGAAGAGCCCTAATGACAAGACTGGTCTCGGGTATGTAGCTTCCTCTTATGATGTTCCTTCTACCTCAAAGACTGTATTTGTAAAGCCTACAGTCCCAAAGCTTCTTCCCGCTGTTGACGATAAACAGAAGGAAAAGGTTAATGATGATGTTCCAGGCATTCAGTAGCCTCATTCCATCATAAGACCTCCTATTTACCATCACTGCGGTCTTAGTGGGCATGTTCGGCCTCAGTGCTCCCTCTTGAAAGCTCAAAAGGCCAAAGCCAAGAAAGAAGCGCCTAGACAAGCTCATTATGGCGCAAGACCTATGGCTCAGCATCAGACTCCTTAGCATCAGGCATCTTATCAAGTACCATGGGGACAAGCATCAAGGCATCAATATCAAGCCCCTTGGTCTCATGCTCCTCAGCATCAGCGGCCTCAGCAGCGGTTTGTACCAGCCAATTACAGTGGCACTTACAAGAGCAAACCCAAACATTTGAGAAGGCCTCAAGAACAATACTCCAGTGAGCCTCCTGTCTGGATGCAGAACATGATGGAGTTGATGATGCAGTCTTGTCAGCAACCACCCACTGGAAGGCAGACTTGGGCTGAGAAGGGCAGTTACCCCAGGAAAAGGAACCGACGCACCTAGCAGGTTCAGGTGTTCTTGCCTAGGATTTGGTTCCTAATCCTAAGGCATCAGGTTTGATTGCTTGCACCTTTCATGTTATATTTATGTGCTTGTTATGCAATCTAGGAACTAGTTTGTTGTGCCCCCTGTTTCTCTAAAGAGAACTTTGCAGATATCTATTGGGGAAGACAGAAAAAAAATAGGTAGAGTGACTGTTTCTCTATACTGACATCTTTGAGCATTTACATGTGTGATCTTACCTTTGCATATGATGTCATTTCCATATTGCATGTTTTGTTTGTTTTTAATAAAAAAAAAAAAAAAAAATTGGGGAGAATTTACAGGATTTTTTTTTCTTGGCTTATTAGATATTGTATGTATCTTTACCTGATATCTCAATTCTGTGAGCATTAATTTACTTTGCTTAGATACATTTGAGAGTATATGATTATTTTGGCCAAGTTATTTTTCCTAGTTGTGCAAAAGTAGGATAGCTCCTTTCCTCATGCGATGAAAAAGTGCACTATCCGAGACTCCTTAAAGGTACATCATTCATTCTCTGACTATTTGCTTCTAGAATTTCTAAATAAGAGAAGAGGTTTGTGATAAGATGGTCAAATTGACCACAGGCTAGTTGAACCTAGGATCTAAGAATTCTGGCATTTCCTCTAGCTTACAGCACCATAAGAATTGAGCAGTTATTCGTATGAATTTTGTGCTTTAAAATTGTCTATTCACTGCTCCTGTACTGGATTTGCAATATACCTTGCCCTCTATGAGCAAGTAAAAATTTATCTTGTCCTTCATGGTACAAGTAAAAACAATTCGGTGCTGTATCTCAGGGGGAGTGTATCAGATGAAGATGGCTAGGCCCTAGTAAGAGTAAGGTTTGACTTTTGGCTAATCTGTCACGGATTCTCTCTCTTCTTTAGGAAATCCGGTTGCTCTTGTCATGATTTTTCAAACCTTGTCGGTTCAGTCTCCACACACACACGCATTGCTTGAGTTGAGTTGCCTATTTGAATTTTCTATGATCAGAAAAATTATTTGTGCTATTTGAAATCTCAAACTCTCATTTTTATCTCTGTTTAGTTTTTGAGATGCTCTCTGATTGTGTTATCAGTTGATTATACATGTGTGTTCTAACACTGACTTGAGGAAAATTGATCTCTGTAAAATTTTCCTCAGTTTTTTTTTGTGTTTCAGTGTGGAGCGTCCGGACGGTCTATATTGACGTCCGGACAGCACTCTCTTGAAGTCTGGACGGGGATGGAGCCCACATGTACGGACAGGACCTGATGAAGTCCGGACGCACGCTGTCATCATCGTCCGAACGATCTCCTTATATCGTCCGGACGCGCGCGACCAGTCTGCTCCTTTCCTAGGCAGCGAGCGTTCGGACGTCATCAATCCACCATCCGGACGGGGACCCCACAGAGGCTATAAATTCCCCTACTCGCCGCATTCTCACCATACCCCACTCAATCTCACTTTTGGCAGTTTGTGAGTTCTCTTTTTGTGAGCTTTTGGCTTTTTGCATTTTTCTAATATTCTAGGTATTGTCTTTCAACCCTTATCTCTTCAGTTTTTTTTTTTTTTTTTTTTTTTTTTTTTTTTTTTTTAAAAAAAAAAAATAAATTGTTAGAATGTTATTTATTTTGGAATATGAGATGCATATATCTGCTATGTTGAAATTTCTTGGACTTAGTTGTGATATTATTTTGTATTTATTTTTTTACAAGTCCTTTTTACTGCTGTTATTCTGCCAAATTTTTGTTATCCTAACAAGAATGTTTTTGGAATATTTTTTTTTGGAAAATTCTTGTTGGATCTCGTGCAGAATCATGTCTGCCGGCAGTCCACCCCGCAGGGTCCGTCAGAGGCTTGTGGAAGATAGGGCTGCAATTCCGGCCAAAATTATGGATCGCTCCATCATTGCTGAGTGGAACGTTCTTCGGGCTGATATCATGGTGCCACCGCTGGACAACATACTTGCCATCATCCAGACGTACAACTGGGGATATGTCCACAGCTGTGCTTGTCAGGTATACACCAGATTAGTCAAGCTGTTCTACGCCAACCTGGAGGTGGTTCAGAATGATGATTGTGGAGTGGTGCTTCAGTCCTCAGTTGCAGGCCATCTCATCACTGTTGATCCTCAAGTCATCAGTCACATCATCCAAGTCCCAGTGCTCGAGATTTCGGCCAGCCCATACAATGAGGTGGTGCTTCCTCCATCCCTGGATGATCTTAGGGAATTCTTCTGTGCCGTTCCCCAAGGTGAGGAGCGCTCTACTGCCATCCGGATTGGTGCCCTGTCATCCACCCACCGCATGCTGGCCAAGATCGTTCAGCAGAACATCTGGCCTGTTGCTCGGCGTAGTGATCTTATTCTGAAACGGGCCCAGTTTGTCTATGCAATCCACCTCCGCTTGCCTTTCTACCTGTGCAAGCACATTTTGGGGGTTATATTAGAGGCCCGTGATGAGAGCACTGCTGGTCTTCCTTTTGGCTACCTCCTTACTCAGATTATTCTTCAGTCGGGCATCAATATCAATGGCGAACCGAAGATGAAAATCCAGCAGCCCATCAGCAAGCAGACATTGATGAAGTCTAATGCGCAGCTGCGGAGAGATGACTCCGATGATGAGGTGCCCCCACTTGCTACCATGCCAGTCGGCTTTCCAGATATGGCTTCATCCTCACATACTGTGCCGCCATCTAAGCCAGAGGTTAATTATGCTCAAATTATGGAGGCTCTTGCTGCACTTCAGGGAGGGATGAGCAGCTTGCAGGTGTCTATGTCCTCCATGCAGCAGTCTATGTGTTCCATGCAGTTAGCTGTGCACTCCATCGACAGGCGCGTGGAGCAGAACCAGCTGGACCTTCGGGAGTGCCTGAAGTATCATCATCCTAGCAGCAGTGATGATGAGGATGTTGCAGATGGGATTTTACCCATGCCTGAGGATGTTTGATTCCTTCTTATGTTTGTAGATTTTTTAGTCTTTTGTTATTTTGAGACAATTTCTGCTTTGTTAAAACTTTTTGGATATATATTACTCTGTTTCTTGAATCCTTCTGAGACCGTTAGGGGGAGTCATTTTTATGACAATTAGTTTTTGTTACTCTGTTTTACCCTTTGTCCCTTTGTGACAAAAAGGGGGAGTAATTTTTATTTATGGACCGGGAATGTATTTCCAAACCGGTCAAGTGATTTTTGTCCTAGAATTGCCAAAGGGGGAGTTTGTTAGTATTTTGGCCTCATTATGTGTTTGGACAAAATCACTTAAGTGTAAAGATGCTGTAAACAGGGATTCCACTTTCAGAGTGATATCAGTCGTTTCCGCCTGCAAGTCAGAAGAATTCCAAGTTCCTTGTCAGCCGTCTGGACGATCGAGCCATCCCGTCTGGGCGCCCATCTGTCCACTGTTCCATCCGTCCGGACGACGTGTCATCCCGTTCAAACACTAGACAGACCAGCATCATCCGTCCGGACGAAGTGTTCATTCTGTCCGGACCCCATACTGTATCGAGAAGTTTCTGTGCCAACTTGCATCCATCCGGACGTTTCAGCATCACGTCCGGACGCCTCCCAGCACTTAATCAGTTTCTGATTTCTTTCCAAGTTCCAAGAAAGGGAAGATCAATCAACCGTCCAGACGATGTGGTATCCCGTCCAGACGCGCGTCTCCTTAAGGCAAGAATCGCAATTCAAATATGACCGTTCGGACGTCTGACAGCTGTGGTCCGGACGCGCGTACATCAAAGAAGGAAATTGCCGATTCGAGTTCAACCGTCTGGACGACTGCCTACCATGGTCCGGACGCACGCATTACAGTTATGGAAATTGCGTGTTGAAGAATTGCCGTCCGGACGCTCATCTCCCATGGTCCTGACGTTGGAGTGCCTTATAAGGAAATTACTTGCAGCGGACGTGCGACCGTCCGGACGATGTACCATCCCGTCCGGATGATGCCCTTAAACAGGAAAGATTTCCTCGCGAATTTTTCGAAAAATCTTGTCGCACAGTTGTCCGTCCGGACGGCCCATGTCCACCGTCGAGACGGTGCCCAGGTATATTTTGCTTGACGCTCATTTAAGCCCCCAGCCTATAAATAGAGGCCCCTGGGCACTGAGAACTGCAAGAATTCAGTGTGAATTCCATTAGAGCTCAGAGAAGTCATCAATCCCTCTGAAGCCGTTTTACAAGTGTGTTGTGCTATAAACCGAAGTCTATCTTAGAGGTCGGCTCTAAGGTAAGGAGTTCCATTGAAGACCCCTTCAGGTAGGTGAACCTGGTTGGGAAGCGTTCGTGTTGGGTTACACGTCAGAGATCAAGGTACGACCACTGCATCGGTACATGTGAGTGTTACTGTCTTGTATCTAGCTATGTCTTCTGAATAGTGGAATTCCTGGGTTTGGCTGCCTCGGAGTGGTTTTTCTCTTAACTGAGTTTCCACTTCGTCAACAAATGAACAAATGTGGCTAATTTCTCTTATAAAAAGAGTCACGTCCCATGCTCTGTGCGACTGCGCTCGAGCACTTTCTGAAAGTTTGCTTGAGCCCATCTGGAATTGTGCTCAAGCCCAATGTTGCGCTTCGGCCTATCTGGTACTGAGCTCGAGCTCACCTTGCTGTGCTGGAAGTGTTCAAGCGCATCTAGGCATGCTCTATATCCTAAGAAAAACTAACCTACACTAAAAAGTAAAATAAAAGAAAAAATGTCATGAAATAGGTTGACTCCCATAAGCGTTAAGTTTAACGTTTTCAGCTAGATGCGGGTTAGTATAAAAACAAAAAAAACATAATAATAAAAATAAACAAAGATAACCAAAAAAAGAAAGAAAAAAAGACAGGAATGTAGTGTGTTGCCTCTGACGAGCGCCAAGTTTAATGAAATTAGATCTTCTGGGGGTTCAAAATGTTCATTATTCCTTTCCTCCATCTTGTTGTCAATTATCCTCTCACTACTCAGTGGGATGATGGCCTGGATTAGTTCATAATGAGAACTACTTGAAGCATTTTCATCAATCATGTAGTTTAGAGAATTGTCTTCAGATTGACTCTAAAGCGCCTCTACCTCCCTTTGATTGAGTGTGTTAATTAGCTGGTCCACGTGGAATGCTAGCTCATGCACCAAATTCATGTCTGCCACCATTTTTTCAAGGGCCGCATCAACATTTTATCTTCTTGGCCAGCACTATATGGAGATTATTGACAACTTAAGTGTGCAATCCCAAGTGCAAATTGTCATTAAGTAGTAAATTCTCGTGAGTCCGAGGGTCAAACCACAAGAATTTGGGGAACAAAGAAAACTAACAAAATAAGATTAGGAAAAATTTGTGACAATTAGGGGTGGGCACGGGGCGAGGCGGGGCAGTTTTTCGCCCTTCCCTACGCCCCTGCGGGTTGGGTATAGTGGACTTACAACCCTCAATTTATTAGAGGTATCTGTACGGGGCGGGTCTGGGCGGGGCCGGTTAAATTGAGTGGCAATTACGTAAATTTTTGTATTGATTTGTAAAAAATAAAAAATACTGGTTTTTGCTATTATAAAAAAAATTAAATTTATTCTTTTTGTAAATATAAACCTGATTAACCGTGTAAACTAAACTAAAAGCCCATTTCAATAAGTAAAGCATTTTTTTTTTATAATAAATTAGCATTCAGTAGTGTAATTTATAAAGTAAACATATATTTTTTTTTTTTAAGTAAATCAGAATTCAGATTTAATAATTTAATCAACAGTTCAATAATTCTAAAAAATATTCAGCATCCACTTAATGAAATCAACAAAACTAAATCCTGATATATATATATATATATCACTAGATTCACTACAAGAAATATCAATAATTCTAACATGAAATCTTCAGCATCTATCAAACTAAATCCTAATTAAAACATACAAAAACATAACAAGCAAAAGCAACCCACCCAAACAAGCATTAGCCAACCTAAGTAGCAAAGACAAACAAATCCAATAGGCAGCCACTAGCCAGACAGTAGTAGCAGAACACATAAAAACTAAAGTTATAGATCCAGCAGTACAACACAAACAAATCCAGCAGTAAAACTGTAAAACACAAACAATCCAAGCTAGTAGCACACATAAAACTTAAGTTACATTAAAAATAAAATAAAAGATAATAGCAGAATGAAAAAAGGCAACTTCAGTCTTCACGTCATTGATCCTCCTCAAGCAACATATTGATTTTCTTCAAAGTTATTTCTACAAAGAATGAAACAAAAAAAAAAAAAAATGAAGAAGAAGAAGAAGAAAAAAGAATTACATTCTCAATTGAAACCGATAATTAGAATTTGTAAATACTAAATATCAAAATAAATTAAGAAGTGAATAATAGAAATCTTACTTGAATCGAGCTTATAACTTTCAGGATCATCAACCATTTATGTGTCATAACCATTGCCACTGCTCAGGGATTTTGATCTTAACCAATTTTGTGCACACACCAATGCTTCAACTGTTTTGGGAGCCAATGAACTTCGAAAATGATCCAACACACGCCATCCAGTGCTAAACGCCGACTCTGAAGAAATTGTAATAATAGGAATGGCCAACACAATACATGCTATTTGGGCAAGTGTTGGGATTTGCACATTCCACCAATTTAAAATATCAAAATTCATATTCAGTTTTTCAACCTCCATCAAATACCGATCTATCTCTAATTTGTTATGAACATCACTTTTTGAAGTTAGGTACTTATGAAACTTGTTCATGAAGTGAAGTGAAAGGTTCTCAGTTTCTTCTGTCATTAAGGAACCTTGAGGGCATGCACTACCATGTTCAACTTGAGATGAAGTCTCTCCATCATCGAAGTGATCATATAATTTCTGAAGGTAGTGCTTCAATTTTTTCACCATATTAGTACATTGCTCCTCATTAAGAACATCCTTGAACCAAAATTCCAATGACCCCAATTTGGTTCGTGGATCAAGTATGACAACAACAAACATAAACACATTAACCTTATCAAAATCCCCCCAATACTTATTGTACTTCATCATCATTCTCTCCGCCATAGAACTCAATACATATTCACTACTATCACAATACAACTGTATATGCATTTGAATGCCACAAATTTCTTGCCAATACATATTAGAAGTCACATACAAAGACCTCGAAAGCCGCATTGTGACATCATAAAAAAGTTTGAAAAACTTGAAAAAAGTCCTAATACGAGCCTAATCATCATAAGTAGGAGGTCCTAAACCTTTTTTAGCATTCTTTTCATCAGACAACGAAGAAACATAATTTCCATCATACTCTTCCAAAAGATCAAAAACACTTTGACATTTTTCAGCACCTTCCAACATCTTAAATGTAGAGTTCCATCTCGTTAGAACATCAAGACATAGTAAACCCTTGAAAGCAAGTTTTTCCCTTTCCATACAATACTTAAAGTTCTCAAATCTTTGGGGAGAAGACTTCACAAATTTCGCTGCACTTCTAACCTTCACAATGGATTCATCAACCTCTTTCAAACCCTCGGACACAATAAGATTTAAAATGTGTGAACGAAACCTCACATCCATAAATTGATTCTCTAATATAGCATCAATCTTATAAGCCGTTCTTTTCCTCCAGTATTCAAAAGCGGTATCAATGGAAGAAGCATTGTCAACTGTGATAGTGAAAATGCTACTAATACCCCACTCAAGCATACATGACTCAATCTTCTGCCCAATGGTCTCACTTGTGTGATTAGAAAGTAAACAAAAGTTTAAAATTCTTTTGTGTAAGTTCCAATTACTATCAATAAAATGAGCAGTGATACACATGTAATTAAAGTTCTGTACCATAGTCCAACTATCAGTGTTAAGACAAACTCAAGCTTCGGTTGTCAAGAACATTGCCCTCAACTTTTCCTTCTTAGACATATAGAGCCTAACACAATCCCTCATCACAGTATAACGAGAAGGAATTGAAAACCTAAGTTCTACTGTCTTCATGAAGTCCTGAAACCCTTCACCTTTTATAAACCTAAATGGCAACTCATCCACAATTATCATCTTTGAAATTGCTTCCCTTATTTTTGTGGCATTATACTTAGTAATTACAAGATTACCACATGTTCATTCACCCACTACCCCTTGTCCTTCCTTCTTAGGCTCAAAACTCAACTTTCTTTGTGACTTATCAAACCTACCAGGATATTTTTTGCAACTTTTCTTGATATGTTGTAGCATGGATGAAGTACCGTGGCTTCTAGGGTGACAACTAAACAATGTCTTACAATAATTGCATTGTGATTTAGGATCATTGGGATCACTCTCCTCTAACCTAGTAAGATGTTCCCAAACGTTTGATGTTTGCTCAAATTTCTTAGGTTTTTATGGGAGAGTTGAACTAGGATTTTGAGGGCCAACAATTGCTGTAGATCCAACCCCAAACCCAACACAATCAACATTATTATTCAACATGGGAGGCATGGTACTATCCAAAAGACTAGGTGCAGATGACACAGAACTAGAACCAATAGTATTATTACAACCAGTTGAATTACCATCCATGACTTGAGTCTACATTAAGTGGGAAAAAAAAAACATAATCAATAGCAAGCTAAACATAATTAAGCTGAATTTTTATAATCTTATTTAAGAGATTAAAAACAAGCTAAACAGCAAGCTAAACTACTTCAAGTGTCAAGCTATAAATTTTTTTTTAAGGAAATTTAGATGCTTCCAAGCTTACAACAGCCATAAATAGTCAAACATATATCAACAATGAGACTGATATGCTCGGTGTTTGCGAGAGGCCTATTCACAGAGGCAACATACCCCTGCTTTTTTCATCAAATATTAACACCAAAACAAGTAAACAACTGTAAAGAAAGGAAACAGAACAAGACCTCACAACAAAGAAAGGAAATAGAACAAGACCTCACAACAACAAGGAAACAGAACAAGAAAGTATACAAACTTTAAATCATACCAAACAAAGTTACGGACTTAAACTTGTAAAAAACACGATTTAGACGTACAAAGGCAGCAAGTAATATAAAAATTAAAAACATCAACACCATTGATTATCGCAAACCAATCAGCCTAAAACAATAGAATCTCGTGTTTCCATCAATAATATCAAATTACGTCAGAGAAAGAAAAAAAAATAGTACCATAAACTCTTAAACACCAACCAAAGTTACCAAACAAAGTTGAAGTTCAAACAATAACAAATCTTAAAAGCTACCTTGAAATGAACCCTGCGGTCGGAGGCCCTAGCCTTGCAGTTGCATGCTGCAATAAACTCAAACATGAAATAAACTATCATAACTGAAATATTGAAAACCCGAAAAGCAAAGACAAATAAATAAATGGAAACGCAAAAGATGATTACTTACAGAGTTACAGTACGTGCTATGTGGGCTGTCTTAAAAAACCATGACTCCAAAATGGCTAAATCTCACTGTGTGGTAGACTGGTAGTGGTAGACGAACGGTTGAAGAAGATGAAGAGCCGAAGAAACGAAGATCGGGGTCAGAGAAAAAGGTTGTGCGGAAGTGGCATAGTGTGAGGGGTTGAGGGCACTGAGGGGGTGGAAAGGGAACTCTCTGGAAGACTGGAGGAAATGACAAAACTTAAAAAAATATGAGGGGGGCGGCGCTCTAGTCTAGGGTTAACTTAACTTTAGGGTTTTTAGTTTTTTTTTTCTTTTTATTTAGACAGTGCGGGGCGGGTCCCTGGGATTTTCCCAAATCTCAGGGCCCCACCCCGCACTGCACCATGCGGTTTGATTAAAACAGAACCGGGACCTGTTTATGGTAGGCGCGAGAATGTGTTGTTAAGGGGCGGGGTGGGTTAGTTTTGTGGGTCCTGCACACCCCTAGTGACAATTGATTTGGTTGAATGATTTTTATAAAATACAATAAAAAGATATAAGGGAGACAATAATTAAAAGAAACTGCTATGGCATTAGGGTTTTACTTTTAAGAAAATCGTAATACTTATTCCTCAATTCATTTTATAACTTAATTGAGAGGTAGTTAAGGAGTGCACCCAATCGAAAAATTGAGCAGTGATCATAAAGAGAAAATATTATTAAAAGATTAATCTTAAAATTGATTGATTTCATTACGCAAAATTGGTTATTTGATTCGCAGGGAATTCCAAGTGTTCACTGTACTTGTAGTTAACAATGAATCAAGGAATTTTACAAGAAAAAAAAGTATTTTCTAAAATAAATCATGCAATCAATTAAAAAGATTATACATTAAAAACTATAGAAGAGTTGAAGAATAAATACTATAATTTCATTAAAAGTTTCACCCTTAGCCTTAGCTAAAGATTTAGCTACACCTAACTACGAAAATAAATTCTATCATCAATGTCCTAAACATCAAGCTAGCAAAATAAAAATAAACTCTCAAGAAAATAAGAACATAGATAAGTCCTCTAGTTCCACGTTTTCTCCCCCTTTTATCATAACCGAGGCAACATATTAGAGAGAGTATAAGAGACGTGATTCACTTCATGCTTTTCAAAATATAGATGACAAAATGATAGGATTAAAGGAGCACAATAGATGGAGGGATGAAAAACGTGTACAACAAGATGCTTTTGTATTGAACTGACTCCTATTTCAATTGGTCTTCTTTACACATTTCACGTAATCAGCATATGAGAAGTGTCCTCCAAGTCATGGGTCCCACATCTACCTATTTTTTTTTCTTTTTTTCTTTTTTGTAATTCCTACAAAAAAATAATTCATTGCATTAATATCTATTTAAGCTTAAACTTAATAATTGAACAAATTTTTCAATGAAATATAAAATGTAAGAATTAAATCATAATAAAGTATGATAATGCTTATTTTAATCCAGAAAAATATGCAAATTTAAGCTATTATTATAGATGACTGCCATTGCTGGTGGGGAGGATGGAAGTCGGATGGTGGATAGAAAGCTTGATTGTTGCACTGCGAATATGCTTGAGTGTGCAGTCTCTGAGAGTATGGAGCTGAATTTCCAATGGCTGGAGCTTCCTAGGAGAAATTATGAGGTTTCTCCATCCCAGATTATAATAATCGGAGCAAGGATCATTCGCCGGTCTAGAGAAAGCAACAAGTTCTAAATCAAAGTGATCAAACTCAAAGTGAGTTTGATAACCTTCATATGGGTCCATAGTCATGGTTCTAGGTCAAGGTCGCAAAGATTAATAGAAGTGACAAAGAACAGCGACCAATCATAAATAAGTAAAATAAATACAAATAAAAAACAAATTCAGAGGTTATAGCTTTTCGTGGTGCATGCAGTAGCTTCAGTACTATTGGGTTGTCACTGATTTGCTCTGAGCAATTGGGCTTGAGCTCAAAGGGGTCTGTTGATGAGTGCAAAATATTGTATATTTGGACCCCTTAATTTGCATTAGCTAAACCTTTAGCTTTGTTATTTTCTAATATTTTTGGTTAGTTTTAGTGTTTTAATATTTTGCAAGTCATTAAGAGAAAATGATAGTTTTTATGTGAAATTGCAAAGAAGCGGAATTATCTTTCATAGTCGGGTCAAATTGAACCGAAAATCTGGAAGCTTCAGTGCAAATTTGAAAAAAATATTTTGTCTTAAAAGAAAGCAAGTCTTGCAGTGCAAATAAGGAATCTTTTGTCTTGACTTAAACGAGTTGGTGCGGGGGTAATTTGGAAAGACTATTTTTCTCCTAACCTAATGCAGGTGTACGTCGCCTTGGGATGCAAATGTGCATGCAATTTGATAGTTTTATTGGCTACATTATGTTGACAAAATCACTATCATGTAATGTTGTGCCTTAACAGGGATACCGTATTATTTCAGAATCATTAAATATTCAGAGATTATTTATCTAATATGGAAAGGGCATTATTATGACAAGTTTCAGTGTCACAAGCTTCAAGAAGGCAATTTCAGAGTTCCAGGAAGATTCTGCAAAATTTCCAACTCAGCAAAAGTCGGATCCCTTGTTCCCGTCCGGACGGTGGAGTGAAGCGTCCAGACACCTTCCTATGTCGAGAAGATTCTGACAGCTCAGCGTGCATCTGTCTCGACGTCAAGGCAACACTGTCCGGACGCTCTTCAGTGTTCGAGAAGAATTTAAAGTCCTTTGCAGACATGGATTGGGAAGACAACTTGCAACTGTCCGGACGCTAAGGCAACATGATCCGAACCCAGCCTTAATAAGGAAATGCGTGAAGCGCATTATGGAAAGGTGGTTGCACAGTTCACCTTCTGAACGCTCTCAGCCTACATCCGGATGCGGACTAGAGAAATCCGAATTTGTGTCAAGTTAGGTCTTCTAAAGCCTATAAATGGAGGCCTCTAGGCATGTATTACTTACAGAATTGAGTATTGAATTCCTTTGTAATTAGAGAGGGTGTTTAGGAAGATATTGTGAGATTAGCTAGCTCTTTGAGGGGCGTTGTGTTATTTGATCAGTTTTCAAGTCTAGCTTAGGGAGGAGCCCTAAGCTAAAGGATTCCATTGAAGACCCTTTCAGGTACGAGACCTAGTTGCGAGGCCTTCACGTTGGGTTACATGTGAGAGTTCAAGGTGAAAAATAAAAGACTTCTAATTTGCGATGTGTGTGTGTGAACAATGTGTAACAAAATATCATAAGTGCGAAATTTAAATGAGATAGATATTTTGTTAATGAAGTGGAAACTCAATTAAGAGAAAAACCACTCCGGGGCAGCCAAACCAATGAATTCTACTATTCAGAAGACAAAGCTAGTAACAAGACAGTAACACTCACATACCCCTATGCAGCAATCGTATCTTGCACTCTGACACATAAACTAACGTGAACGCCTCCCAACCAAGTCACCTACTTGAAGGGGTCTTTAATGGATTCCTTTACCTTAGGTCAACTCCATAAGATAGACTTCACAAGAACAAATTAACAGCACACCGACAATAGCTAGAGAGCTTGCAGATCTTTACAATATCTCCCTAAACATCCTCTCTAAGTTACAAAGAATTCAATATCGAATTCTATAAATATTACATGCCTAGAGGCCTCTATTTATAGGCTCAGAAGACCTAAAATTAGTTTGTCTCTAATTTCTCTAGGCCACGTTCTGACGGAAGCATAGAGCGTCCGAACGGTGAGCTGTGCAACCACTTTTCCATAACGCACTTCACGCGTTTCCATATTAAAGCTGCATCTGGACGGTGTTGCCATAGAGTCCAAACGGTTGCAAATTGTCTGTATGTAATTTCCTTATCAAGGACCTCGTCCGAACGATGTTGCCCTGTCGTCCGGACGGATGCAAGTTGTCTTCCCAATCCGTGTCTGCAAAGGAAAACTAGAATCTTTTTGAAGTCTGAAGAGCGTCCAGATGTGTTCCCATGACGTCCGGATGGATGCAACTTGGAGCTGTTCAGAAGCTTCTAGACACTGGTGAGCATCTGGACGCATCATTGGGTCGCCTAGACGGAAACAAAGGATCCGACTTTGCTGAGGTGGAATCTGCATAGAATCTTCCTGGAACTCTGAAATAGCCTTCTTGAATCTTGTGACACTAGAACTTGTCATAATAAGACTCTTTCCATCTTAGAGAAATAAACTCTGATAAACTAAAGATTTTGAAAAATACGGTAACCCTGTTTACGACAGCAACTTTACATGATAATGATTTTGTCAACAGAATGCAGCCAATCAAACTAACAAATTCTCCCATTGGCCATTCTGGGACAAAAATCACTTGACCGGTTTAAAAATACAATTCCGGTCCAAAAATAAAAAATAATCTCCCTTTTTGGCTCAAAAGGACAAAGGGTAAAAAAAATATAGAAAAACCATAGTTAAACAGTTCCAAAGTCCAAACACAGGAAAATAGAGAATTATAAAAAGCCCAAATAATCAGAAGTTTGTAAAACAACTGATAGAGGGAGGAACAAAAATCCTCAAAGCACCAACTCCTGTTGATTCACTAAACCAAGTGACGAAGAGAAATCCGTTCATTAATCTGGATTTGTGCCACATCGGCTTTTATCTCCTGAAGCCAAGAATGCAAAAACTGAACACCTTTAGTCACTTGAGTTTGCAAAGCCTGAAATTAATTATCTGTAGATTGGAATCCTCTAGTCAACTGGTTTGCAAGATAAATGAGAAGATTCACCACTGAACCTCTAACTGGTGTATATCTGGAGGAAGATGCGATGAAAAGCTCTGCATGAGCTGGTGGGGGAACAAGCTCATCTAAATCCTAAGACCCTTGGAATTTGAGCAAAAGACTTCAACAACAGTCTATTTTCCAAAGGATCCATCTATCAGATGTTATGCTGGAGGCCGCTAGTTGACATATTCCTGAAAAGATTTAGATAGAATATTTCCAAAAATACCACCACCAAGAAAGATTAGATCTTGTTAGTTCAAAAACAATGTGGTATTAAGACGGTTGTCAATTGGATGCCAAAAATACATAAGCAAATATAGCAATCCAAATGACCAAGCTATATCAATATCAATCAAACTCACAGACAATAGGATTTTCATGCACAATATCTCAAGAAAATATTCCAATCAACAAATATTTCAATATTCTAAAAAGCACAAAAACTTAAAAGAACAAAGGAAGACATAGAGAATATCAAGGAATGAGAAGAGATGTGCACAGAATGCCAAAATCTCAGGAGAAATCCCCGAGACAAATACACAACATGACAAAAATAAGGAAAAAATGCAGCGTTGTGTGAATGGCAAAGAAAGAAAAGGTGTAAAGACCAAGAAAATAAAGAGGGCATTTATCAATTAATAAATGGGGTAATTACCTTTTCCCCCTATGAACTACCAAAAAATGCGCGATGCCCCCATGAACTACCAACTCGACCAAAATAGAGCATTCAACTACCAAAGACAACCATTTTCCCCCCTTCCGTCAGTCAAAGGGGTTAAAAAAAACGGTCAACATGGCACGTGACTGTCACATGCCGTTTTACCCTCATTTTCTTCCTCTTTTCCCCCCATGAACTACCACCATCTTCCTATTTTCCCCTTATGAACTACCACCATCTTCCAACATGCCCCTATGTAAAACGGCACATGACCCGTTGACTGTTTCTTTTAACCCCTCTAACTGACGGAAGGGGGAAAATGGTTGTCTTTGGTAGTTGAATGCTTTATTTTGGTCGAGTTGGTAGTTCATGGGGGTATCGCGCATTTTTTGGTAGTTCATGGGGGGAAAAGGTAATTATCCCTTAATAAATTGTACCTATTAAATAAAATGAGTTTTAGATAAAATAATAGAATTAGAATAACAATAATAGTGGGTCCTAATGGAATAAATAAATAATTTTGCGGGTAGAGTGTAGTTAGATCAAATGTGGGGTTATATTTTAATTGTTAAAAGAGAAAGTTTTAATATAGTGGGGGTCTCTCCCCTGGACCGCACGCCCATCTCTCTTTTCCTTTTCTTTCTTTTTCTTCTTTTCCTCTCCCCCTCTCTCTCTTGCACACTCTTCTCTTCTTCTCTCTTTTTCTTCCTCTCTCTCCCCCACCCGGCAGCATCCTCTTCCTCTCTCTCCCCCACCCGGTAGCATCCTCTTCCTCTCTTCTTTTTCTCTTCTTTCACACAGCTCACCCGTTCTCTCCCCCATCTCCTTCTTCTTTTCGTCCCTTTTATCACACACACCTGGGACCGTAAGAGTGATGAGCCGATCAAGATGGAGCTCGAGAAAGAGAGATTCTGCCGAGAGAGATGAGCCGTGATTGAGAGTGAGATGCGATTATGAGATGGAGTGTTGCTGCCTGGCTGTTGAAGAACGGTAAATCCTGTCTCTATTCAAGCTCTTGGGTTTGATTTCATTTAAATTTGTTTGGGGTTTTGTTGCAAAATTTCGAGTGGGTCTCTTCCATGGGGTGGTTGTAGCTACTGGTAGAGGAGTGGATTTTGTGGGTTATTGTTAGATGCGAATTTAGGTTAATTTTGGGGGAAAATACCGAATGGGTGTTCCAAATTACTCTTGATTTTTCTTTGATTTTTTGTGGGCCGATTGTAAGTGATGGAGCTTCAATGGTTGCTTTTCTTGAGTATGATGTTTGGATTTGGGGTCTTCTTATGGGTTATACCGAATGGGTTTCTTAGAGTGTGATTTGGTCTATGCTTTTGGGTTGAAACCGAAAATGGAAGGTGATTTTTATAGTGGTGGCCGAGTTATGTATTTCTTTGTGGGTTGTGATTTTTGGTAGTTTTAATTTATGATTTATACTTTATTATGAGTTGATTTTGGGTAGGATTCATGAGGGATAAATGAGATTATTGATGGCCCCTTTGTAATGGCCGAATGGTGCTAGCCCATGTCTTGTACTCTAAAATAGATTGTTAGATTGCTAATTGGATTAGGAACTAATATTTTGATAAAATTTCAGGTCTGGTTTGTGTCCCTAGATTAGGGATAATTGTGTTAATTGATGGTTAATGCATCATTATGTAGATGGTATAATATTTGGTTGAATTGGGTTTAGTTTTGGAAGAAATTTGGTAGATGATTGTTGCTTATGATTATTGGAATTTTAGTGGTTTGATGTGAAGGAAAATCTTGCAATATGTGATTTTTTGTTTCAAGACTTGACTTGATCATTTATGGTTTGAGCTTTGGAGAAGGTATGGGCTAGTTTTGATGAGTATCTTGATGAGATTCAAATCTGGTTTTTGGATTGGTAATTTAATGATGGTAGTTAGTGATTATTTGCTAGAGATTGAATCTAATGTTAGTGGTCGATTTTTGTAGTCCTTAAAGGCTATGGCACATTGTATATAAAGGAGGGTTTGTTTTGATAAGCTAACCGGTTAGGAATAAGGTTTGATTAATCTCTATTATGGTTGTTAGTATTAAATGTATTGATTAAATGTGAATGTTTTAAAAATGGTAAATTATCCAAATAACCCTAAGTGGATATGTATAAGTTAGTAAGCTTATAGAAACATATAAATGTAATATGAATCTATTATGTGACAACTTAATAGCTAATTCACCTATCCTGTACACATAGTATTTTAGTGTATCATCGGATTAGGCTTAAGTGTTATATGTGTATATGTATATATGTATACATTTGCATATACATGTATATGGCTTATATATATATTGCTAACTTGGTAAAAATGATTAACTATGATAATGTGACTTAATAACAATAACTAGACAAATAAAATAGTAAGCGTAACTCAGATGATAAGATGAATAAAATATGATTTTAAACATAAATGATAACCTAATAATAGTTTATGATATTTAGCTAGCCTTAGAAGTGGGAAATGAGACGTGTGAGCACGCGGGTAGTCTACGTATCATAGAGTGTAGAGTTCCATAATGAAGTCTAACATTATAGGTGTTTGCAGGATAGTGTCTGGATCGGAGACGTTGATTGGTTCTGCTATGTAGAGTTCGAGTGACTAGAATCTAGTGGAAGCTGGAGTCATGAGTCCAATGCAGCCAAGTGAGTATTCTACTCACTGAGGAACCCTAGGAACTTAGATTTACATATTGTTGTGTTTGGTTGCATTTATGATTATAGAATTTGTTGGTGAAGATATATGTAATTGAATTGTGAGTTATTGAATTGGGAATTGTGATGATAAATTGATATTGATAGTGTTTGGTTGTATTTATGACTATGGAATTTGTTGGTAAAATTGTTTGTGAATGAGTTAGGATATATATTGGATTGTAGATGTTATGGATAAATTGATGTTGATGAATCTTGGTTGTATATAGTTATGGAATCGTTGATTAAATTGTTTGTGAATGAGTTGGGATATATTGGATTGTAAATTGTATGGATAAATAGATGTTGATGAATCTTGGTTGTTTATGATTATAGAGTTTGTTGATAAAATTGTTTGTGATTGAGTTGGGATATATACTGGATTGTAGATGTTATGGATAAATTGATGTTGATGAATCTTGGTTGTATATAGTTATGGAATCGTTGATAAAATTGTTTGTGAATGAGTTGGGATATATTGGATTGTAAATTGTATGGATAAATGGATGTTGATGAATCTTGGTTGTTTATGATTATGGAATTTGTTGATAAAATTGTTTGTGATTGAGTTGGGATATATACTGGGTTGTAGATGTTATGGATAAATTGATGTTGATGAATCTTTGTTGTATATAGTTATGGAATCGTTTATAAAATTGTTTGTGAATGAGTTGGGATATATTGGATTGTAAATTGTATGGATAAATAGATGTTGATGAATCTTGGTTGTATATGGTTATGGAATTTTGATGAAGATATTTATTGATGATTGAGTTGTGAAGTGTTGAATTAAGAATTATGTTGAGATGGTTGAAATTGATATATGGGAGAATAACATGATGTTGAATATGTATATATATATATAGATGTATGTGGTGGAATTGCGGATGTTTGTAGAATGAAAAATTGTTTGGACATACATGTGTAATGATAGGGGTATGATGAGGTAATTTGGTATAATGAAAACTTGTAGTTGATAGATGGTAAGTCCAGTGTGGTTGTATCTGGCACAGTGGTAGGTTAGAGGGTAGTAACTCTTGGCTGAGATATGTGGTAAGCCTACATTGAAGTGCTAGCACACGTGAGATGTGTGCCCTACAGGTCGTAGCTTTACAGGCGGTGTTGACGGTAAGTCTAGCATTGACGTGCTAGCAATTGTGAGATGTGTGGTAAGCCTAGCATTGAAGTGTTAGCACTCATGAGATGTGTGCCCTGCGGGTCAAAGCTTTAAGGGCAGTGTTGACGATAAGCCTAGCATTGAAGTGCTAGCACTAGTGAGATATGTGGTAAGCCTAGCATTGAAGTGCTAGCTCACGTGAGATGTGTGCCCTGCGGGTCGTAGCTTTACGAGCAGTGTTGATGGTAAGCCTAGCATTGAGTGCTAGCACTTGTGAGATATGTGGTAAGCCTAGCATTGAAGTGCTAGCATACGTGAGATGTGTGCCCTGCGGGTCGTAGCTTTACGGGCGGTGTTGACGGTAAGCCTAGCATTGAAGTGCTAGCACTCGTGAGATGTGTGGAATATTGTTAGTAGAAACCGTAATAAAATATGTGTGTGATGAATGGTGTGACTTGTACTTAATGATGTGTTGTTGTGTGGACTTATTGATTTGAGAATAATATTGTTGAATCTTGTATGTATGTATGTTTGTTGCATTGTTTACTCCGTAGTGAGTCTTATACTACTGAGGTGGTGAACTCATACTTTCACTTGTACGGATGTGGTTAACCCTACAACCATACAGACTTTGATGCTTTGACTGCAGGTTCAGTGGATCTAATGAATGACGTCGTAGCCTAGTACTTGGGATGTTATGATTGAAGCCCGACGCGACAGTTATAATGGTTGGACCATGTGTTGTCCGCCTTTTGGTAGACTTTGTTTATGGCTCGTGTCGCCTGTGACACTTGTATTTATGAGCCAGTCTTTTGGTATCTATTTAATAGCTATGTACAAGCCTTAAATAGATAGATATATTAATGGCTCTTTTGTTGTGATTGACTGTTGTTTATAGATGTACCTTCCGCTATGTTGATAAGGTTATTATGTGTTATCCACTGCGTAGATGTAACTCTGATTATTAGGTACTTGTTATGGAATGTGTACCGCATGTTGGCTGAGCGACATGTAGTCGTGCCACTGTGATGACTCATTATATGTTTTCAAAAAAAAAAAAAAAGGGTCGTCACAAAAGGGCTTGCGTCCGAACGTGGTACACACTCGCCCAGATGGCATACTGCCACATAGATTGATATAGCCGCAAACGTCTGGACTTAAGAATAGGTCCATCCGGACGTTTCACACTGGAAGTTGAAAACAGAAGAAAAATTTGCAGAAAAATAATTTTCCTTAAAGTTAGCTTCAGATCACGCATGTACAAATAACTGAAAAGATAGTCAAATAGCAATTCAAAAAATGCAAAGATGTAATTGAGAGTTAAGTAATCAATGAGCATAAATTTCCCTACAGATAGAAATTTTAAATATCTTTCTCAACTCATGCAATGCGTATGTGTGTGAAAGCTTTCTCAATAAGGTATTATATTTGTTGATATGATTTAAAGCAACTGAATTTTCTAAACAAGAGAGAAAATCAATATTAGATTAGTCAAAAGTCAAACCTTATTTTATTAGGAACTCGCCACCTTCATCTGATACACTCTCCCTAAGATGCTACACCTTTCTTTTACATAGTCCTTTAGTGACTGTTTATTTCCACAATGATATGTGAAAATAATTTATTGACTTCTTAAACAAACCAAATGTGTGTGTTTGTGTGCAAACAAATATCTTAAATGCGGAATTTAAAAAAGACAAGATATTTGTTACGAAGTGAAAACTCTATGAAGAGAACAAAACCACTCCGGGCCAGCCAAACCCAGGAAATCCACTATCCAAAAACAAAGCTAGTTACAAGACACATACTCACATAACCCTATGCAGTAGTCATACCTTTAACTCTGACGTGTAGCCCAACACGAACGCTTCCCAACCAGATCTTCCACCTGAAGGAGTTTTTGATGGATTCCTTTACCTTAGGGCCAACCCCTAAGATAGACTTCACATGAACACTTGAGCCCACATTGGCACCGGCTTGAGAGCTAGCAGATCATCGATTGTCCCTAAACACCCTCTCAAAGCACTATGGAATTCACCACCGAAATCTGTACAAAAACATAGACCTAGAGCCCCCTATTTATAGGCTTTAAGAGACCTCAAAAACTGCTAAAAATCAGACTCTGTCTGTTGAGTGTCCGGACGGATTTCTGCATTATCCTTCAGAAACAACGCAATTCGATCCTTATCAGGTTTGCGTCCGAACAGCTTGACCGAGCGTCCGGACGGTCTTCGCTAAAATCTTTCTACGTACAGAAGAAATTCTGGAGGTATCTGAACTACTGGATATCGTCCGGACGCATTGCTGAGTCGTTCGGACAGTCTACAAATACAGGACATCGTCCGGACGTGATGTCGAGTAGTCCGGACGGATTGCAGATACTTCCCAAACAGTGTCGACTTCTGAAAATAGACTCCTTGTAGAATACTGATTGACCAAGCGTCCGGATGGTGTTGCTTTGACGTTCGGACATCTTCAATGTTTATCTGTAGGACACTGCGGGGAGTCCGGACGCCTTCAAAGGCCCGCCCGGATGGTTGCACAAGAACCGGCTGATTTGTCTTGGTTTTTGCAAAGGACTCTTCATGGATAACTTCTAGAAGCTTGTGAACAATATATGTCTGAATATATGAAGATTATGATTTAAAAACCGTTGTCCGAATACATGAAGATTGAACAACCGACTGTCCTGTTAAAATGCAACCATTACATAAAGTGTTTTTGTTTTATCCAGAATATAGCCAAAATACTAACAAACTCCCCCTTTGGCCATTCTGGGACAAAAACACTTGACCGGTTTGAAAATACATTTCTGTTTTGAAACATCAAAAACAACAATAAAAAATACTCCCCCTTTTTGTCACACAATGACAAAGGGTAAAAAAAGTATGAATTACAACCATAACCAACAATGAAGCAAAAGAGAAATGAACAAGGTTAGGTTCCCAAAGAAAAATCAGCGCACACATGTATCGAAACCTGTGAAAACGATCAGATAACTGATCAAAAATACGCAAGCATATAGAAAAGAGTTAAGTAATCAATGAGCAAAAATTTCCTTCAGACAGAATTTTTCAAAAGTAAACTAAACTCATGTACTGCATGTGTGTGTGTGTGTGTGAAGACTTTCTCAGAAAGGTAGAAGTTCACTGATATGACGTAAATCATCCAGATTTTCTAAAGAAGAGAGAAAATCAATGTTAGATCAGTCAAAAGTCAAACCTTATTATGCTAGGGCCTAGTTACCCTCATCTGATACACTCCCCCTAAGCGGTAGCACTTTTTTTTTACTATGTCCTTTAGTGACCGTCTATTTCCGCAATGATGTGGTCACTGACTGTTTCTTTAGGGAGAAGATCAAGAACATATTTAGTATAAGCAGTGGATCTTGTTATTTATCCCTTTTTAGTCAGTTTTGAATGCCTTTTTATCTCTTGGTGTTGCAACCTAGAAAGAATGCCAGAATTTATGAGTTCTAGGTTCAATTAGCGAGTTGGTCAATGTGACCATCTTGGCAAAAAAAAAATCTCTCTCATTTAGAATTTCCAGAAGTTAAAAGTCAGAGGAGAGAAAAAAATACCTTAGGGGAGCCTTAGAAGGTGCACATTTTCCATCACATGAGAAAAGCAACTATCTAGGAACGATGCTGCAGGAAAATTTTGCACATATCAAATTTGAAACTTAGCCATATGAATGTATATTTTATCAGAGCACAGAGAACTGTCAAAACAGATAAAAATACATGAGATAGCTGAAACCTTTTTGGCAAAAACATTGCATCAAATTCCCCCCTTTTTTTTTTTTTTATTTGGTAACAACAATCATGCAACTTATGGAAGAGACAAAGAAAAACCGAATAGTCTTATCCGAGCATGAAACAAGGACATGTTTTGGACATGTCACAAATACCAATGGCTTTTCGGAGAGATTCAAACCTGCTTCTATCAAGAGGTTTGGTGAGGATATCTGCCAATTGATTTTCTGTGGGAACAAACATAACAGCTACTTCCCTGGATTTGACAAGGTCACGGATGAAATGATGCCGAATGTCGATGTGCTTGGTCTGAGAATGCTGAACTAGATTCTTTGAAATGTTTATGGCACTGGTATTGTCACAGTGAATGACCATAGTGTCTTTAGTGGAGCCATAATCACGAAGTAATTTCTTCATCCATAATAACTGAGTACAACAACTTCCAGCAGCAATATACTCAGATTTTGCAGGGGAAAGAGAAATTAAGGCTTGTTTCCGACTCATCCAAGCTACCAGATTTGTACCCACATAGAAACAACCACCAGCGGTGCTTTTCCTATCATCAGCATTTCCAGCCCAATCTGCATCAAAGTATCCTGCAAGCACAATATTTGTTCCTCTAGAAAAACATATACCATAATTAATAGTGGCATTTACGTACCTGATGATGCACTTGACAACTGTAAGATGAGATTCCTTAGGATTAGCTTGGAATCGGGCACAAACTCCAACACTAAAGGCAATATCTGGTCGGCTTGCCATGAGATAGAGAAGACTGCCAATCATGCTTCTGTAAAGAGTAAGATCCAATTGTTTGCTTGTTAGATCAGTACTCATTTTGACATTTGTGCTCATGGGAGTACGAGCATGGCTTTTCCCATCCAGATTGAATCGTTTCACCAGATCTTTTGCATATTTTGCTTGAGAGATAAATATCCCTTCAGAAGTTTGTTTAACTTGCAACCCCAGAAATATGTCAACTCACCTATCATACTCATCTCAAATTCTTGTTTCATTTCTTCAGCAAATTCATGAGCTTGAGAATCTAATGTTGCCCCGAAGATGATATCATCTACATAGATTTGTGCAATGAGTTTGTGATTTCCTTGAATTCTGATGAAAAGAGTTCGATCTGCCTGTCCTCTTGTGAACCCTTTATCCAGAAGATAAGTGATTATTCTTTCATACCTCGCTCATGGAGCTTGTTTGAGACCATACAATGCTTTCTTCAATTTGTAGACATGTTGGGGATAGTGAGGATCATGAAAATCCTTTTGGTTGCTTTAAATAAACTTCTTCCTGAATAATGCCATTCAGAAAAGCACTCTTGACATCCATCTGATAAAGCTTGAAGCCTAGATGACAAGATATAGAGAGCAGAATTCGGATGGATTCAAGGCAGGCAACTGGAGAAAAAGTTTCATCAAAATCTATCCCTTCAATTTGAGTGTATCCTTGAGCAACAAGCCGTGCTTTGTTTCAGATCACCGTGCCATGTTCGTTTGATTTGTTCTTGAAAATCCACTTTGTGCCGATGATATTTTGATCAGATGGTCTGGAAACCAAAGTCCAGACATTATTACGAGAAAACTGATGCAACTCATCATGCATAGCAGTAACCCAGCTGTCATCCTGTAAGGCTTCCTCTACTTTCTTTGGTTCAAATTGAGCCATATAGCAATTGTAAGTGACTTGATTTGCAACCTCATTAGTGGGGTTGATTATTCTACTTCTCAACCGTCTGCCTTCATTTAGATTCCCAAGAAGATGCCTGGAAGGATGATTGAGCTTGACCCAAGAGGCGGGTTCAATCGGAGGATTTAACAGCTCTGAATCTTGATCTGATGTAGGATTAGTTTCCTCAGTAGGTACTACATCAGGAAGAACATCTTCTGCTGTAGGAGAGATAGGAGGAGTAGATACAGGCTCTACTTCTTTAGAGGAAGTCTCACTTACATTATCTGTGAAAGAAGGAAGAGTCTCTAGGGTAGACTGAGATATCTCCCCCTTGCTACATGCCTTACTCTCATCTTTGTTAGTTTGTGATTGGCCTCATTCTGTTTGGACAAAATCAATTGTATGTAAAGATGTTGTTTTACAAGGGATTCCGCTATTCAAAAGTGTTTTAGAAGATTCTACAGTCAGAAAAGTCGGTTCCCTGCCAGCCGTCTGGACGCTCATCTGTCCACTGTTCCATCCGTCCGGACGACGTGCCATACCGTCCGAACACCCAGACAGACCTAGCATCATTCGTCCGGACGATGTGGATCTCCGTCCGGACCCTTTACTACATCGAGAAGCTTCTGTTCCAGGTTGCATCCATCCAGACATCTCAGCAGCCTGTCCAGATGACGTCCAGTGATCGATCAGCTTCAGATTTTCTTTCCAAGTTCAAATAAGGGAAGATTGATGCAACCGTCTGGACGACATAGATTCCCATCCAAACGCGCTCATACATAAGGCAAGAATCGCAATTCAAATACAACCATTCGGACGTTCAACCAACTTGGTTCGGATGGACGTTCAACAGATAAGGAAATTGCACATTCAACTTCAACCATCCGGACGCCTGCCTGTCATGGTCCGGACGCGCGCTCATCTAATATGGAAATTGCGTGTTGAAGATTAACCGTCCGGACAGCCATCCCCCTTGGTCCGGACGTGTGAAAGCCTTATATGGAAATTACTTGCAGCGGACGTACGACCGTCCAGACGATAGTGCCTCACCGTCCGGACTCGACTCTCAAACAAGAAAGATTTTCAGCAAAAATCTTGGAAATTCTGTCGCACAGTTGTCCGTCCAGACGGCTCATGTCCACCGTCCGGACGGCGTCCGTACATATCATTGCAGTCGCCCATTTGAACCCTCAGCCTATAAATAGAGGCCCTTGGGCATTGAGAACTGCAAGAATTCGGTATTGAATTCCACAAGAGCTTAGAGACTTATTTGTGAAGTTATTGGAGCTAATTTGCTCTCTATCAAGCCATTGCAAGTGTGCTGTTGCTGCGCTACAACTGAAGTCTATCTTGGGGGTTGGCCCTAAGGTAAAGGATTCCATTGAAGACCCCTTCAGGTAGGAGACCTGGTTGGGAAGTGTTCATGTTGGGTTACACGTTAAAGAGAAAGGTACGACCACTACATCAGGGGTATGTGAGTTTTACTGCTTTGTATCTAGCTGTGTCTTCTAAATAGTTGATATCCTGGGTTTGGCTGCCCCGGAGTGGTTTTTCTCATCTTGAGTTTCCACTTCGTTAACAAAAATTCTTGTGTTATTTATTTTTCGCATTGTTTATTTTTGTTAACACTTTGTGCACACACTTGCTATTTATTTTAGAAGTCAATTCCATTTTTCAATCATCAATGACCACATTTATGGACTCCATCACTGTTTCTGTTCTGGTGTTATAGACTCTGTAGGCATGAATGTTGGTGGAGTATCCCAAGAATATGCCTTCATCACTTTTGGGTTTAAACTTTCCCAGATTTTCCCTGTCACATAGAATATAGCATATACTGCCAAAAGTCCAGAAATATTTAACAGTGGGTTTCTTACCTCGCCAAATCTCGTATGGAGTCCTGCTAGTTTCTGGCCTTAAGTAGACTCTATTGATAATATGACATGCAGTGTTGATAGCTTCTCCCCAAAAATGTTGAGCAAGATTTTGAGAGTGAATCATTACTCGAGCCATTTCCTGTAAAACTCTGTTTTTCTACTCCACAACCCCATTTTGTTGAGGAGTAATAGGAGAAGAAAACTCCTGCTGAATGCCACATGAGTGACAGTATTCTTCAAAATGAGCATTCTTAAATTCTCTGCCATGATCACTGGGAATCCTAATGATAGGACACTCTTGCTCTATCTGAATTTTTTTGAACAATCACTGGGCGGCTTTAAAGGCATCAGATTTTTCCCGAAGAAGAAGAACCTAAGTGTACCGACAATAGTCATCCACAATAACCAGAATATATTCTTCCCACCGAGACTAGCGGTTCTGGTGGGACCCATGAGATCCATATGCACCAATTCTACATTACGAGAAGTATGAATACCTGATGTCTTTTTATGAGCTGTACGGGTCTGTTTTCCCAGCTGGCAAGGACCACACACTCCTTTTCTAGTGTCCTTCAATTTAGGAAGATCTTTGACAACTTCCTTGCTGGCAATTTTGAACATGTTGGTGAAGTTTAAATGACCCAACCGTTGATGCCATAGCTCACTTTCATCAATGGTAGCTTTATTGCAGATGATTTGAGAATCTGAAGAGAGATTTGGAATGCCATAACAATTGTCACTAGTCCTCTCACCTCCCATTAACCATTTTCCATTGTTGTCAAAGATGTTGCATTCCTTTTTAAAGAATTGGACAACCAGGTCATCATCACATAATTGGCTGATACTCAGAAGATTTTCCTTGAGACCCTCTACATATAGGGCTTTTTGCGAAACTTCTATTCCTGGAATGTCAATCTGCTAATTTCCAATCACTTTGGCCTGGCTCCCATCTTCGAAAGTAATTCGTCCTGAAAAACAAAATTGACTTCTAAAAATAAAGTGTGTGCATAAGTGTCAACAAAAATTAAAGCACAGCGGAAAATAAATGACACAGATTTTTGTTGATGAAGTGGAAACTCAATTAAGAGAAAAACCACTCTGGGGCAGCCAAACCCAGGAATTCCACTATTCAGAAGACATAGCTAGATACAAGACAGTAACACTCACATATACCCGATGCAGTGGTCGTATCTTGATCTCTGACGTGTAACCCAACAAGAACGCTTCCCAACCAGGTTCTCCTACCTGAAGGGGTCTTCAATGGAATCCTTTATCTTAGAGTCGACCTCTAAGATAGACTTCAGTTGTAGCACAGCAACAGCACACTTGATAGGGCTTCAGAGGAAATATCATGTCTCTGAACAGTTGTGGAATTCAATACCGAATTTTTGCAATTCTCAATGCCCAGGGGCCTCTATTTATAGGCTTGGGGCTCAAATAAGCGTCAGGCAAAATATACCTGGGCGCCGTCCGGACGGTGGACATGGGCCGTCCTGACAAACAACTGTGCGACAAGATTTTCTGAAAATTTCGCTAGGAAATCTTTCCTGTTTAAGAGCCTCGTCTGGGCGGGATGGCACATGGGGGATGAGCGTCCGGACCATGGGGGATGAGCGTCCGGATGGCTATTCTTCAACACGCAATTTCCATATCTGCAATGCACGCGTCCGAACCATGATAGGCAGTCGTCCGGACTGTTGAAGTCGAATCGGCAATTTCCTTCTTTGATGAACGCGTGTCCGGACCATAGTTGTCAGACGTCCGGACGGAGATTTTTGAATTGCAATTCTTGCCTTAAGGAGACGCGCGTCTGGACGGGATACCACATCGTCCGGACGGTTGATCGATCTTCCCTTTCTTGGAACTTGGAAAGAAATATGAAACTAATCGAGTACTAAGAGGCGTCCGAACGTGCTGCTGAAACGTCCGGACGGATGCAAGCTGGATAGAACCTTCTCGACACAGTGGAGGGTCCGGACGAAGAGATATGTCATCCGGACGGATGATGCTTGGTCTGTCTGGAGTCCGGACGGTATGGCACGTCGTCTGGACGGATGGAACAGTGACAGATGGTCGTCCGGAAGGGATGGCTCGATCGTCCGGACGGCTGACAGGGAACTGAAAATCTTCTGACTCTGAAGCATTTCTGAATAGTAGAATCCCTGTGGAGCATCGTTACACACAAGTGATTTTGTCCAAATACAGAATGGGGCCAAAATACTAACACGTCCTCCTCTGGCCATTTGAATATCTTTGAGGAATGTCCTGTGATGAGTGCCAAATATTGTGTATTTGGACCCTTTGATTTACATAAGTTAGACCTTTAGCCTTGTTATTTTCTGATGTTTTGGTTAGTTTTTGTGTTTTTATGTTTTGTAGGTTAATAAGTGAGGAATGGCAAAATTCATGTGGAATTGCTTGGAAAATTTGGAAGTTCTGAAGAACTCGATCGATCAAACTTAAAAGTTGATCGATTGAATTTTGCCCGAAGTCGATCAGATCGAAATTTCCCAGAACTTACTTTTACAGAAGCACGCCAGAACACCCAATCAGGAGCTTCTCCATGACAAAAAGCAGTTCTCCCTCTGATTTTCGCAACAGAACACGCTGGTTGCATGACCTTGGTTGTCTCTAGCAAGAGAGGAACCCTAGAGGGGGTTAGAGGAGTCATTTTACATGGGTTTCTAGCCTTAATTTCCTTCTATAAAAGCCATAGCCATACCTCCTTGTTAGGAGAGTTCAGAGAACAGTAGCTAGGTTTAATTTCGTGCATTTTGTAGTGTATTCCAGTAGCTTTTGTTCTTAGACACTTTCTTTTTGTAAAGCTTTCCTTTTATTTCCATGGTTGTTCTTCATTTTCTTGTGGTGTTCTTAGTCATGGAAGGCTAGTAACCTCAACTAAGGTTGAGGATGAAACATTTCCAATGATGACACTCACACTCTTGTTATAATACTTGCACATTTGATGATATATCATATTTGTTATTCAAGTTCCATTCATTTAAATGCTTTATCTTTTGCAATGAATGTAGTTGTTGGTAGATATAGGACATTTAATGTGCTTCAACCGATGGATACATTGTTTTATCGGTTTGAATGATGATATCCATTGTGATTTGTTCATTAAATGGATACATTGGATGATTTGATTTCAAATGGGTACTCTTTGTGATTTATCTTTCAGTTGGATTCATTCAATGGTTCTAAAATATGTGGTTGAGAAACTTGAATGACATCCTAAGCTTAATGTTCTTTGGGTGTTCAAGTAGAAACCAAGAAGTGTGAGTTGTTGGATTTGGTTTGGTAGATTCCTTAGCCTTAGTTCCTTTTAATTTGCACATTTCATTTCATTTCATCTCTTTTGTTTAGTCTTTTACTCTTGAATCAATCCTCAAACCTTTGGAACTAGGTTAAAATGAAGTTGATTAAACAAGACACCAACATTTGACCATTTCCCTGTGGATTCGACCTCGCACTTGCACACACTATATTGCAAACGATTCGTGCGCTTGCGAGTACTCATTAAAACACACATCAAGTTTTTGGCGCCGTTGCCGGGGAAATCGGTTCAAAAATTGGTTTTTGTTTGATTGATTTTGTTTTTCTACTAGTTAGATAGATTTTTGTTTCATTTTTCTGTTGTTTAGCTTCTGTTCTGGATTCTAAGTTCTTTCTTTGTTTTTCCCGGATCTGTTCTGCAGCTTCTGCAACTTACTGGGTGCCCTTAAGAATCGATCGATCGAAAATAAATTCGATCGATCGAAATAGACTTTGTTCGAACGAATTTTCGGCACAGCAGCAGCTTGGAACTAGGTAAGTATCTCTGTTCCAGTACTTCTTTTAGTTCATTTTATTCATTTTATTCATAATTTGTTTCTGTTTAATAGTATTTTGCTGTTTGTTTAATTTTCTTTTAGTTCATTATAATTTAGCTCAAATTCTGTGTAGTTTGTGTTTCATATTACCCTCAATTTGTTTTATTTTGTTCTAACAAAAAAAAAAAGAGTTTCTGTTCTGTTTTTGTTCCTGTTTCTGTTCCTGCACAATTTCAAAGATTCGATCGATCTACTAAAATTTTGATCGATCGAAGTTTCGATCGATCGAGTTTATATTCGATCGATAGAACTTAACTCAGAAGACAGCTCCTGGATAAGATTAGTAGCATAAATTTTTACCCAAAAATTCTTTTTGGTCCCAATTTGTAAGTATTCTTATTTTTACTTTTGCTGCTATCTTTGTGTAAATTGTATGCATTTTTGTTAGTCTTTACTTTTTATCTTAGTTGTGTTATTTTTCTTTTGATAAAAAAAAAAAAAAAAAAACATTTCTTGCTAGTGTGGGTCTACTTAGCTATCTAAAGGCAATGACAAGGTAAATTCTGGCAAGGAATGGTCTTGGATTTAAGTGTGTCCAGTGTGACCCCCCTCACCTACATGGGAACTAGCCTAGATTGTACTTTGGAGAACTTTGTTCCCCATTAACAAATTCTTTTCTTTATTTTTGATTGTCTTTTGGTTAAACATTTGTGTATGCTTGGTGTATGCTTGGTAGAAGATCTTTGAACCTAGACTTGACATCTTTAGATCCCGAAATTGAAAGAACTTTTAGGAGAAGGTTTAGAAATTCTGTTGAGATGGGAGATAACATGCATGCGAATGAGAATGAGAGGAATCTGGGAGAAAACGTTGATCATACTAGGACACTTAGGGATTTGTTTGCACCCGTTGCAACAAATTCTCCTTCATGTATAGTGTTACCCCTAACCAATGCCACTCACTTTGACCTCAAGCCTCATGTCATCCAACTCCTACCCGAATTCCATGGCTTGGACCTCGAAAATCCTTATAGCCATGTGAAGAAATTCAAAGACATCTGTGCCACCTTCAAATTTCAAAATTTTTCTGAAGAGTCTGTGCATCTTAGGCTTTTTCCTTTCTCACTCCATGATAGAGCCAAGGCATGGTTGGATTCAAACATGCCTGGTTCCATCACTTCTTGGGAGAACTTGCTAAACAAATTCTACAACAAATTCTTCCCCATGTCCAAAGTCAATGAGTGTAGGAAGGAGATAAGCTCATTTACTCAAGAACAAGATGAGAAATTTTCTGAGAGTTGGGAAAGATTTCAAGATATGCTGATTAAGTGCCCTCCACATGGATACGAGAAGTGGAGACTCGTGCAATTTTTCTATCAAGGATTAACTCAATCCAACCGTAGCATGATCGAGTCGATGAACGGAGGACCATTTCTGAGTTTGACGGGAGAGGAGACATATAGGACCTTAGATCAGTTATCCAACAATTCCCAACAATGGGATTTTTCAAGCTGTTGAGATAAAGCTGCTCGCATTCAGAAGAAGGGAGGCATCTATGAGGTTAAGGAGGATATAGAATTAAAAATGAAGATAGATGCCCTCACCAAAAAGGTCGAAGCCTTAGTGGTTAGCAAATCCATGAATGCTGCCAATCCATTCCATGTTGACTGCTGTTCCATCTGTGCTAGTCCCATGCACTTAGCACAGACTTGCCCATCATTGCCGGCTTTTGTCGAGTCACCGATGGAGCAAGTGAACGCTTTCAACGATTATAGGAAGCAAGCCAATGGACCTTTCTCCGAATCATACAATCCAGGGTGGCGGAACCACCCTAACTTTTCTTGGAAGCAGAACCAGCCTATGACTCAAGGGGGAGTTCCTCACCAATCCACTACTCAATACCCCCTTGGATTTCATCAGCCGGTTCACCATCAAAGCCGTCCATCCCAGCCAGCACCATAATACCAAGCCCCTACTCAAGCCCCTGCCTCTTCTTCACAGTCTTCTTTGCAAGACACTCTTAAAGCTTTCATCCAGCTTACAGGCCAATCCATCAATGACGTGAAGAATGCTACCATGGTGAACACTCAAGCTATTGCCAAGATGGAAACCCAGATCGGGCAAATTGCTAGTCACCTGGGGGAGAGAGAGAAAGGAAAGCTCCCTAGTCAGCCTGTGCCAAATCCAAAGTTGCAGTTCCATGAGGGAAGTTCATCAAATGCAGTGCATGGGGTGGAGCATGTGCAAGCCGTTGTCACACTGAGATCAGGGAAACAAGTAGACAACCAAGTGGTTCACCCAGAGGAGAACCCTGCTGCACAAGAAGAACAAGGAAGCAGGAGCGTAGAGAAGAGAGATACCGAGCCATCTACATTAGCTTCGACCATAGAGACTCCTCCTAGGTCGTTCATACCTAAGGCGCCATTCCCTGATAGACTTCTCGCGCCAAAGAAGGGAGGAAAGTTTGAGGACATTCTGGAGGTGTTCAAACAAGTGCAGATCAACATCCCGTTCTTGGATGCCATCCAACAAGTGCCGTCTTACGCTAAATTCTTGAAGGATTTGGTAACTGTAAAACGGAAAACCTATGTCCCGAAAAGAGTTTGCTTGACCGAGCAAGTCAGCTCAATCCTCCAATGTAGGCTGCTTATCAAGTATAAGGACCCCGGATGTCCTACTATTTCCTGCACAATAGGCATCAGCCACATTGAGAAGGCACTACTAGACCTTGGAGCCAGTGTCAATCTCCTGCCCTATTCAGTTTACCTGCAATTGGGGTTAGGAGAATTGAAGCCCACCTCCATGACACTGCAGTTGGCTGACCGGTCAGTTAAGATACCACAGGGAATAGTGGAGGATGTTTGGATTAAGGTGGAAAAGTTTTATTTCCCCGTGGATTTTATAGTGCTTGACACCGAGCCGGTATAGAACGTTGGAGTTCAGATACCGGTAATCCTAGGGCGACCATTCTTAGCTATGGCTAACGCCTTGATCAACTGTAGGACGGGGGTAATGAAGATCTCCTTCGGCAATATGACAGTGGGGCTAAACATCTTTGACATCAGCAAAAGGCCGAGGGAATGTGATGAGATCGGAAGTGCCTGCTTGATTGAGAAGATCATAGAGGAAGAATCAAGCACCAAAGACCCCCTGGAGGCATGCTTTGCTCAGTTCGGAGAGGATCTGGACTTGGATGAGTTACTTGAGTAAGCAAATGCCCTTCTAAAGTTTGCTCCTCTGGTGAGCAAGGAAGAAAAGGAGGGAACAGTACCTGAGCCTCCTAAGAAGGAACTTAAGCCCCTGCCGGACAATCTTAAGTATAAGTTCCTAGGTCCAGCCGAAACTTTGCCTGTAATCATAGCTTCGGATCTACATACTTCTTAGGAGGAGAAATTGTTAGACGTATTGAGAGAGCACAAAGAAGTTATTGGCTGGACCATAGAGGATATTAAGGGAATCAGCCCCTCGGTGGTTATGCACAAGATACATCTAGAGGAAGACACCAAACCATCGAGGGAGCCACAGAGAAGGCTCAACCCGACCATGCAGGAAGTCGTCAGAGGATAAGTAATCAAGTTATTGGATGCAAGAGTCATCTACCCAATCTTTGACAGCAAATGGGTGAGCCCCATTCATGTAGTGCCCAAGCGAGCTGGAGTAACGGTCGTGCAGAACAAGGAAGGCGAGTTGGTCACAACTCGAGTACAGTCTGGATGGAGAGTCTGCATCGACTACCACAAGTTGAACACCGCCACCAGGAAAGATCACTTTCCTCTTCCGTTCATTGATCAAATGGTGGAGCGGTTGCCCGAGCACGAGTATTACTGTTTTTTGGATGGTTATTCTGGATATAACCAGGTCCCTGTGGACCCTGAAGACCAAGAGAAGATGACCTTCACTTGTCCGTTTGGGACGTTCACCTACCGATGCATGCCCTTTGGCTTATGCAATGCACCCGCTACTTTTCAGCGGTGCATGATCAGCATCTTTTCTGATATGGTGGAGCATTTCTTGGAGGTATTTATGGACGACTTCTCAGTTTTTGGGTCATCTTTTGAGGAGTGTTTGCACCACCTCACGTTAGTCTTGGAGAGGTGTAAAGAGAAGAACCTGGTATTCAATTGGGAGAAGTGCCACTTTATGGTACAGCAAGGAATTGTGCTTGGGCACATCATCTCTCGTCGGGGGATTGAAGTAGACAAGGCAAAAGTAGATTTGATATCCAACCTTCCATCCCCACGGACGGTGAAAGAGGTTCGCTCTTTTCTGGGCCATGCAGGATTTTACCAGCGATTCATCCAGGACTTCAGCAAGATCGCCCGGCCCTTGTGCAAACTGTTGGTGAAGGAGGCCCCTTTCATTTTTGACGAGGACTGCAAGAAGGCATTTGGGGCCTTGAAGGCAATTCTGACATCCACACTCATCATTCGGCCCCCGAACTGGGGTACACATTTCGAGATCATGTGTGACGTGTCAGATTAAGCCGTTGGAGCTGTGTTGGGGCAGCGCATTGACAAACTTCCCCACGTCATTTATTATGCAAGTCGAACTCTGAACGACGCCCAGCTGAATTATTCGACCACTGAGAAGGAGCTGCTGGCAGTCGTATTTGCTCTGGATAAGTTTCGATCTTACCTACTAGGATCGAAAGTCATCATCTACTCGGATCACGCGGCATTGAAGTATCTTTTCTCCAAAAAGGATGCTAAATCTCACCTCATCCGGTGGATTTTGCTCTTACAAGAGTTCGACATTGAGATTCGGGACAAGAAGGGTTCCGACGTGACGGCTGATCATCTCTCGAGGATTACCGTGGACTTCACGGAAGAAGCCATCCCCATTTCTGAGACCTTCCCCGATGAACAGTTGATGCATATTGTTCATACTCACTCACCATGGTTTGCTGACATAGTGAACTATCTTGTCACCGGTCAAATGCCTTTGCATTGGGGGCGGCAAGATAAGTCCAAATTCATATCTGTGGTGAAGAATATTTTCTGGGACGATCCTTACTTGTTCAAGTATTGTCCCGATCAGATCATTAGGAGATGCATTCCCGAGCCTGACCAATCCAGTTTCATCTCCTTCTGTCATGATCATGCCTGTAAAGGCCACTTCAGTGCAAAGAAGACCGCTGCAAAGATTTTGCAATGTGTTTTTTACTGGCCTACCATCTTTCAAGACGCTCACACTTATTGTGTTTCATGCGAGCGCTGTCAGAAGCTAGGGAGTATTTCACGCCGAAATATGATGCCCCTCAACCCTATTCTTATTGTCGAGATCTTTGATGTTTGGGGCATCAATTTCATGGGACCTTTCCCACTCTCCTTCGGCTATCTGTACAATCTGGTTGCAGTGGACTACGTGTCCAAATGGGTGGAGGCGGTTGCCTGCAAGACCAATGACCACAGAGTTGTGGTTCAGTTTTTAAAAGACACTATATTTGCTCGTTTTGGTACTCCTCGAGCAATTATTAGTGATGGTGGAAAGCATTTCTGCAACCGGTTCTTCGAGCAGCTGATGAAGAAATATTGCATCACGCACAAGGTTGCCAATCCCTATCACCCTCAGACGAGTGGACAAGTGGAGGTTTCAAACAGAGAGATCAAAAGGATTTTAGAGAAGACGGTGAACCCGTCAAGGAAAGATTGGTCTCTCCGGTTGAACGATGCATTATGGGCGTACCGGACAGCTTTCAAGACGCCGATTGGCATGTCACCTTACCGTATCGTGTACAGGAAAGCATGCCACCTGCCTGTGGAGTTGGAGCATAGAGCCTACTAGGCCATTAAGCAGCTGAATTTTGATCTTACCAAGGCTGGCTCACAGAGGAAGCTCCAACTCAATGAATTGGAAGAGCTGAGGAACGATGCTTATGATTGTGCTAGGATGTACAAAGCACAGATGAAGAAGGTTCACGACCAGAACATATTGAGGCAATTTTTTGAGCCCGGTCAGAAAGTCCTTCTTTACAATTCACGTCTGCATCTGTTTCCAGGGAAGCTCCGATCTCAATGGACAGGCCCTTTCATAGTTCGATCAGTGTTTTCTTATGGGGCTATTGAGATTGAGGATCCAAAAAATGGCAGCACGTTCAAGGTGAACGGGCAACGACTGAAGCCATTTTTGGAGTTACAGAGCTCGGAGGTTGAGACGACCCTTTTAGAGGGTCCGAGTTACTCGGAGTGATTGTCGTCAGGATGGAAAGTCTGGCTGAAGACTGAAAACTTAGCGCTTGTGGGAGGCAACCCTCATCATTTTTCCTTATCATTTGATTTTATTTCTTGTGTTTTAGTTGTGATTTTCAGGACAGTGTCTGCTGTTCAAGTTTGGGGGAGCGCTTCTCTTGCAGTGTGCCCAACTTGCATCACCATTTTGGTATTGTATCTCTAGCCACATTAGGGACAATGTGTTATTCTAGTTTGGGGGTGGGGTAGACATTTCTGTCTGTTTTCATTTTATGTTTGCTTTGTTAATACTTGTTAATATATATACCTTATTGTTAGTTGAGCATGGTTACATCTTACTATGGTTTGCATCTCATTGGTTTGTTTAACATTTTGAATTTTGCATATCATTAAAATCTGAGATCTTTTGACTCATCTTTGGATTAGAGAGACTTGACATGTTTAAATTGTTTATCACAAGCACATTAGCATTGTTTCTGTGGGGTATGAGATTTGAATTAAAAATAATGTATCTTGAGATTTGTAGGATGACTTGTTGATGAAACCTTGGCTTATTGTTATATATATATATATATATATTTATAAAAAAAAAAAATTATGCTTAGAATAATATCACCAATTTGACTTATCATTGAGTAACCGGGCCCCTTGCCTCATTAAACATTGGGTGTTCGCGTAAAAAGATGAGAATTTCAGCTTGGATGATTGTTTGGCTAGTTTGACTTCGTAGCCTTTTTTATTTGAGTAATTAAGCCCTTAGGGATGTTTTTACATCTAATGCCCTAAAACCATCTGGTTTGGGAGTCACTGGCCCAACACTCGTTACATGGGTCAATTAGAAAGCTTAATGGAGTCAAGCATTGCACAGCCGACACAAAAATAATAAATAAATAATAATAAACGTAAGATAAGCCTTGGTTATTTGATGGAAGTCCTGCGAATTTTTGGATATATGTGCTTTGAGGAAAATTGAAACCACATGACTCTATGTTATTCACACCTTACACTGTTGAACATGTGTTGTCTCAATTTTTCATCTATGAGTTGATCGATTTTTGATAACATGATAATATGATATTCATTTTGTTAAATATACTCATGATGTGTGAACCATGTGTTTGAATGATGATTTTTGCTCAATTGATAATTCAATACTTCAATGTTTGTGGGTATTATTTCTGGCAAACCCTCACGAGACTTCACTCATCCACTAGGGAGTCCTAGGGGTTTAAAAGGCTTGTTGCATATGCTAAATGCAATCGTTTCTCCCACGAAAGAGGACTTATGTTTCATGCTTTGATTTTGTTTTCCATTTTGTTTTTGCTAAGGGACTAGCAAAATGTAAGTTTGGGGGTATTTGATGAGTGCCAAATATTGTGTATTTGGACCCCTTGATTTACATAAGTTAGACCTTTAGCCTTGTTATTTTCTGATGTTTTGGTTAGTTTTTGTGTTTTTATGTTTTGTAGGTTAATAAGTGAGGAATGGCAAAATTCATGTGGAATTGCTTGGAAAATTCGAAAGTTCTGAAGAACTAGATCGATCAAACTTAAAAGTCGATCGATCGAATTTTGCCCGAAGTCGACCGATCGAAATTTCCCAGAACTTACTTTTGCAGAAGCGTGCCAGAACACCCAATCAGGAGCTTCTCCATGACAAAAAGCAGTTCTCCCTCTGATTTTCGTAGCAGAACACGCTGGTTGCATGACCTTGGTTGTCTCTAGCAAGAGAGGAACCCTAGAGGGGGTTAGAGGAGTCATTTTACATGGGTTTCTAGCCCTAATTTCCTTCTATAAAAGCCATAGCCATACCTCCTTGTTAGGAGAGTTCAAAGAACAGTAGCTAGGTTTAATTTTGGCATTTTGTAGTGTATTCCAGTAGCTTTTGTTCTTAGACACTTTCTTTTTGTAAAGCTTTCCTTTTATTTCCATGGTTGTTCTTCATTTTCTTGTGGTGTTCTTAGTCATGGAAGGCTAGTAACCTCAACTAAGGTTGAGGATGAAACATTTCCAATGATGACACTCACACTCTTGTTATAATACTTGCACATTTGATGATATATCATATTTGTTATTCAAGTTCCATTCATTTAAATGTTTTATCTTTTGCAATGAATGTGGTTGTTGGTAGATATAGGACATTTAATGTGTTTCAACCGATGGATACATTGTTTTATCAGTTTGAATGATGATATCCATTGTGATTTGTTCATTGAATGGATACATTGGATGATTTGATTTCAAATGGGTACTCTTTGTGATTTATCTTTGAGTTGGATTCATTCAATGGTTCTAAAATATGTGGTTGAGAAACTTGAATGACATCATAAGCTTAATGTTCTTTGGGTGTTCAATTAGAAACCAAGAAGTGTGAGTTGTTGGATTTGGTTTGGTAGATTCCTTAGCCTTAGTTCCTTTTAATTTGCACATTTCATTTCATCTCTTTTGTTTAGTCTTTTACTCTTGAATCAATCCTCAAACCTTTGGAACTAGGTTAAAATGAAGTTGATTAAACAAGACACCAACATTTGACCATTTCCCTGTGGATTCGACCTCGCACTTGCACACACTATATTGCAAACGATTCGTGCGCTTGCGAGTACTCATTAAAACACACATCATCCTATCACCTGTCATATGTTTGGAGCAAGCACTATCAAAATACCACAAGCAAATATCTAGAACTTTTAAAGCCGTATGAGCGACTAGGCAAAGATTGTCACTTTTCTTAACCCAAACATGTGAGACATCCTTTTTCCTTTTTAGACATGATAGAGTTTTTCTTAAAAGGGTTAGGATTCTTTAACTTTTCACTGATGAGTTTTACTTGATCAAAAAGATTATTGATTTGATTTCTAATACTAGGCTCATTATTCCTAATAACTTGCTTTTTAACCCAAGGCTTTTGAGAGCGTATTTGAAAGCAGTTAGGACGAGTATGACCAATAATACAACAATGCTGACAAGTAGGGATAGATTTGTACCTTTTACCACCATTCCTACTAGATGAATCATGAGTAACCCTGTCAGGCTTAGTAAACATAGTTCTATGAGCAGGCATAGCATGTGAAGAAGATGTAGTATTATTACTCATATCACAAAGAAGTCAACACAAGATTACACTCGAGAAATGAATCTTAACAGAGTATACCAAGCTCTGATACCAATTGAAAATAATTTATTGACTTCTTAAACAAACCAAGTGTGTGTGTTTGTGTGCAAACAAATATCTTAAATGCGGAATTTAAAAGAGACAAGATATTTGTTACGAAGTGGAAACTCTATGAAGAGAACAAAACCACTTCGGGGCAGCCAAACCCCAGAAATCCACTATCAAAAAACAAAGCTAGTTACAAGACACTCGTACTCATATAACTCTATGCAATAGTCATACCTTTAACTCTGACGTGTAGCCCAACACGAACGCTTCCCAACCAGATCTTCCACCTGAAGGGGTTTTTGATGGATTCCTTTACCTTATGGCCAACCCCTAAGATAGACTTCACACGAACACTTGAGCACACATTGGCACCGGCTTGAGAGCTAGTAGATCTTCGATTCTCCCTAAACACCCTCTTAAAGCACTATGGAATTCACCACTGAATTCTCTACAAAAACACAGACCTAGAGCCTCGTATTTATAGGCTTTAACAGACCTCAAAAACTGCTGAAAATCTGACATTGTCTGTCGAGCGTCTGGACGGAAGTTTGCCACGTTCGGACGGATTTCTACGATATCCTTTAGAAACAGCGCAATTCTATCTTTATCAGGTTTGCGTTCGGACGGCTTGACCGAGCGTCCGGACGGTCTTCGTTTAAACCTTTCTGCCTACAGACGGAATTCTGGAGGTATCTGAACTATTGGATATCGTCCAGACGTATTGCTGAGTCGTTCGGACAATGTGCAAATACAGGACATCGTCCGGACATGATGCCGAGTTGTCCGGACGGATTGCAGATACTTCCCAAACAGTGTCGACTTCTGAAAATAGACTCCTTGTAGAATACTGATTGACCAAGCATCCGGACGGTGTTGCTCTGACGTTCCGACGTCTTCAATGTTTATCTGTAGGACACTGCGGGGCGTCCGGACGCATTCAAAGGCCCGTCCGGATGGTTGCACAAGAATCGGTTGATTTTTCTTGGTTTTTGCAAAGGACTCTTCATGGATAACTTCTAGAAGCTTGTGAACAATATATGTCTGAATATATGAAGATTCTGATTTAAAAACCGTTGTCCGAATACATGAAGACTGAACAACCGACTGTCTTGTTAAAATGCAACCATTACATAAAGTGTTTTTGTTTTATCCAGAATGTAGCCAAAATACTAACAATATGATCATTGACTGTTTCTATAGGGACAAGTATAAAAATAGATTTATAGCACAAAAAACAATGGATCTTTTTATTTATCCATATTTACTGAAATTTATATGCTTTTTAATCACTTGGTGTTGCAGCCTAAAAAGAATGCCAGAATTTATGGGTTATAGGTTCAACTAGCGAGTTGGTCAATTTGACTGATGTACAAATTTATTTAACTCGCAAGCGCACGAATCGTTTGCAATATACTGTATGTCCAAGTGCGAGGTCAAATCCACTAGGAATTGTGTTGCGAAAATTAATTTCTATATAAACTAATTTTATCTTAATGTAGTTCCGAATTTTGGGATTTTATCATGTAAAATAACAAACTAAAAAAAAATTGAATTAAAAAAAAATTAATAACAAAGAGCATTAAGGTTTTAGAATCCACCTCACCATATCAAATAACAGATTCTTGTATTTTATTCATACACTCGATAAACAATTGAGACATATTCATTGTTCAAGGTTTCGTAAAAATTGTGTTAAATCATTCAATGAATCTGATGAGTGCCAAATATTGCATATGTGGACTCCTTAATTTGTATTTGTTAAACCTTTAGTTTTGTTATTTTCTAATGATTTTGATTAGTTTTGAAATTTTAGCGTTTTGCAGGTTATTCATAAAAAAATGGTGATTTTTGTGTGAAATTGTAGAGAAGATGAATTATTTTTCATAACACATGCACGTTGTCTTGAGTGGTGTGGCCCCATGCAGGTTATGAGTATGTGAGAGGCACGATTTCTTCAAATATTTCTTTCCATAAGACCTGGACAGCACCTAATTAAAGCAATACATGAGACAACTCAAGACCGGCTGCCTCTTATGTGTTGAAGACTTGCCAAGTTGATCTCCATGCACAAAGGCAACACGTGATTTACCATGCAAAGCTGGCAGCAAGGGACTTGGAGTTAATTGTGTTTCCTTATTTTTGAAGACACGTGGTGCAGCACAAGAGAGGACTTTCTTTCCTTAGCAAACCTGGACAGCACTGAATTTCCATACTCTCCATGCACGCACACTTGGCAGCAGCATAAACACCAGCCCAAGACGTGAGCTGGACAGCATTGAACGCAGGGGCACTTTCTTTCCATACACGTTGATTTCCATACAACTAGGCAACAGCACCTCTTTCCAAACCTGGCCAGGAGACCGAAGCCATGCAGATTTGCAGCAAGCCGTGCGTGATTTCAGAATTTCCATAACAAGAAAAGAGGAGCAGCTCTTCACGGCACAGCTGGCAGCACACATGCAGATTCTTTCCAAAGCACCAGCGGGTCTTCTTAAGGAAGGTTCAGCACCGATTTCTCCTTCCAAAACTGCTCCAGCACCGAATCCACAGAAAATCTGGCAGTAAAGATAGCACCGGCAGCAACTCTTCACATTAACTCTTTCCATACAAGTTGATCTCCATGCACAATAAGAGAGCCACGTGATTCTTTCCAAAGAAGGTGCAGGACCGAATTGGAAAGAAAGTGAAGAGAATGTAAGCTGGCAGCACCTAGTCCCTCTCCTTTTAGGACTTGGAGACACTGCATTACAGCTTGTTCTAGCCGTCCCTTAGCACTATAAATAGGTCCTTCTTCTCTTGTAAAAAAGGGTGTGAGGTTAGAGCATAATTTTGGTGTCTTCTTGCAACAACTTTTCTTGTAAGTTCTTTTAATTTTTTTTAATGTTTTCAATTCAAGTTAGCATGTTATTTTTAGCCATGAGAGGCCAAACCCTCAACTAAGGTTGATGATGAAGCCTCACTTATGATTAACAACAATATTCTCATGTGATGTAATATTTTCCAATTTTAATGAGTTTGATTTTCAATTGTTTTACTTCAATTCAATTTTGTGGAATGATTCTTGGATATCTTTTATGATTCAATGATACATTTGATGATTTAAGATAGTTCCATAGAATTGTTTGTGCTTGGTTTTCTTTGTTTAAAAAAATTGGATATCCCTTGTGATTTATTATATGGATACAATTGATGTTTTGATTTAAATTAGATATCTTGCTGTGATTTACGGATACACTTGATGATTTAATTTAAATTGGATTTCTTTTGTAATTTGTGCAAAGAATGGATACATGTGATGGTTTTGATTAATTATTTAGAGCAAAAGTAAAACATACTTAAGATTTTATTGTGAGAACTTTGGGAAATATTATTAATCATGAGAATATGTTGCTATGAGTTTGTGAGCGCGGATTCCGATACCTTAGTATTTTTTTTTTTAATTGATTACACTCATTCTAGTTAATTTTGTTTATGCTTTTGATTTTTATTCACAAAAACAATCTCTTAATTTTTGGAACTAGGTTAGGATTAAATTAATTTGGATTTAAATTTTCTTTGCAAAAACGTAATTCCCTGTGGATACGATCTCGCACTTGCACATGCACTATATTGCAAACGATTCGTACGCTTTCGAGTATTAAATTTGCACATCAAGTCACGCGGGTGACCCGGGTTCGTTCCCCGGCAACGGCGCCAAAAACTTGATGTGCAAATTTTAATACTCACAAGCGCACAAATCGTTTGCAATATAGTGTATGTGCAAGTGAGAGATCGTATCCACAGGGAATTGCGTTTTTGCAAACAAAATTTAACTCCAAATTAATTTAATCCTAACCTAGTTCCAAAAATTAAGAGATTTTTTTTGTGAATAAAAATAAAAAGTATAAACAAAATTAACTAGAATAAGTGTAATCAATTAAAAAAAATACTAAAGTATCGGAATCCGCGCTCACAAACTCATATCAATATATTCCCATGATCAATAATATTTCCCAACGTTCTCACAATAAAATCTTAAGTATGTTTTACTTTTGCTCCAAATAATTAATCAAAACCATCTCATGTATCCATTCTTTACACAAATCACAAAAGAAATCCAATTTAAATTAAATCATCAAGTGTATCCGTAAATCACAGCAAGATATCTAATTTAAATCAAAACATCAATTGTATCCGTAGAATAAATCACAAGGGATATCCAATTTTTTTAAACAAAGAAAACCAAGCACAAATAATTCTATAAAACTATCTTAAATCATCAAATGTATCCTTGAATCACAAAAGATATCCAAGAATCATTCCACAAAATTGAATTGAAGTAAAACAATTGAAAATCAAACTCATTAAAATTGAAAAATATTACATCACATGAGAATATTGTTGCTAATCATAAGTGAGGCTTCATCCTCAACTTTAGTTGAGGGTTTAGCCTCTCATGGCTAAAAATAACATGCTAACTTGAATTGAAAACATTAAAAAAGAAATTAAAAGAACTTACAAGAAAAATTGTTGCAAGAAGACACCAAAATTATGCTCTAACCTCACACCCTTTTTTACAAAAGAAGAAGGACCTATATATAGTGCTAAGGGACGGCTAGAACAAGCTGGAAATCAGTGTCTCCAAGTCCTAAAAGGAGAGGGACTAGGTTCTGTCAGATTACATTTTCTTTTCTTTTTTCTTTTTTTTTGAATTTAAGCCAAGGTTTCATCAACAAATCATCCTACAAATCTCAAGACACACATCCCTCAATTCGAATCTCATACCTCACTGAACCAATGCTAGTGTGTTTGTGATAATCAATTCAAACGAGTGATGTCTCTCAAATCCAACAGATGAGTAAAAAGATTCAAATTTCTAAAGATATGCAGTGTTCAACATATTAAACAAACCAATGATATGCAAACCACAGTTGAGATGTAATCATGCTTAAACAACAACATAACACAATTTTATTTTATTTTTTTGAAAGCAATAAAAATAACAACAAAAATAATAAAAATAACAGACAAAAATGTCTACCCCACCCCCAAACTAAAATGACACATTGTCCCCAATGTGACCAGAAATACAATACCGAATGGGTGATGTAAATCGGGTGTACCATAGAAGAACGCTCCCCCCAAACTTGAATAGCAGACACTTGTCCTGAAAAACACAACAAAAGCAAAACAAACAAACAAACAAAATAAAGTGACAAGAAAATAAAGGGAAAGATGGGTTGCCTCCCACAAGCGCTAAGTTTTCCGTCATTAGCCAGACGCTCCACAGCATATGAAGATCAGTGAGGATAAGTTGGGTCCTCCAGGGGCATTTCTTCAATCTCAGGGATCTTCAACTCCAGAAACGGTTTCAGTCGTTGACCATTTACCTTGAAAGTGTCTCCATTCTTTGGATCTTCTATCTTAATGGCTCCATGAGCGAAAACTGTACGAACTAAGAATGGTCTAGTCCATCGAGATTTTAGC